>CM077502.1:54393553-55593553 GCA_039654745.1 Houttuynia cordata | reverse complement strand
CAGATAATGCATTGCTTTTAAAACCAGAGAGAGAGAGAGAGCGGAAGCTCGAGAAAGCGGGGAGGGCTAACCTGCGCTGCTATTGTGAGCAGCTCATGGCTCCGTGACAACGGAACGGAGCTACAAAGTCGTACGGAGACGACGAGATCGAGGCCAATGTTGCAGAAGCTGGAACTTTGGAACTATTGCGAGGAAAGTGATTGGACGAGTCAGCCTGCAATCTTTTTGCGCCATGATCTTTTCCTTCGGAATTTTTTATCAGCGGACAAAATTGGAGATTTGCAAGGTTGGCTGTGGGATTTGAGGCTTACTGTTGAGGATTCGGGCGAGAATGGATCGAATCTTGTTTGAATAAATTTATAAAACAAAAATAAAATAAAAGAAGCAATTGTTGCCCAGAAGAACACATCATAATCAAATCTCAACGATCTGTCAAAGGGAAACAGGACAAGATAATAATCATGAACTGTCAGATTACGGGGCTGCAAGAGCAGAATCATTTCAATAGCAGCAGCACAGAAGAAAATGGCTCTGTCGTGCAACTCAGGAATCCCAACGGAGCTGGACTAGCAGTCTGTCGAACCAAAATCCGGATTTGAAACAGTAATCCATCTTTCTCGCATTTTATTAACCAGTATAGTGATCTCCAGAATTCAAATCACGCGGGAAATCAAACTACTCTCTCTCTATAAGTGTTGAGGCTTTGCTTTGCTAGAGATTGCCATTACATTACGCGAAACAACCTGTACATCCAGACGCTTACGATGGGTGGGCCTTTGTACATGTCCCGAGGAGATTGGTGGCGAGATATGGTGCTCAAAGAAAGCCTTTGCCCTGTTCTTTTCTAAACGGGTCTAAACAAACCAGAATGTAAACAGATACCCCTCTTTATAAAAAAAATTACCATAAATACAAATAGAGTCCGGTTTATATAAGATCCTTTCTATATAATGCCAACCCATCATACTTTAATCTAATTATAACTATCAAATAATTAGGTAGGTGAGTGTGAACCATCACTCATTTTTGTAGCCTTTGGATTAAAATCCAACACTTATGATATGAAAATGTCTTAGCCAAATGAGAGTGATCTCTTTCCACTTTTACCATGCGTGAACTTTTTATCTAATTGCTAATTAAGAACTTTTAATCTAGTTGCTAATTGAACTTATGTTTGATTATTGGCAGCTAATTTGAAGTGATTTACAGTCAATTATCGAGTCATGATCAAGTCTGTCTCACTCGTGACACACTTTTTACACTCAGTTTGCTCCTTTGACTAACAAGTAAAAAGCTTATTTTATTTAATTTTTTATGGTAAAAAGACTGCTTTTTAATTAAAACCGGAGTCACGCCTGTCTCAACCGCAATAATTGCGCGGGAATGTGGGGAACAATGGTGGAGGGGACGGGCGGGTTCAGATGCTTCGGAGGATGATGGACAGTTAAGATGTGGCCATGTCAGTGTGTAGTAGTTAGGGGACACGGCAGCCTGGTTGGGGGAGCTGACGGCCGGGGAGACGGCGCTGTTTTGATGTCTTTATTAGTCTGACAGCCCGTGCTGAACACACGTGCGAGAAACTCCCAACTTTGACTGCAGCTCCATGTTCACGGTCGGGGAACCCAATGTCCTATGATGTTTAAGTTCCTAGCGTTCCGTTAGGATGTACGGGTGTTACAGAGCACACAGGCATTTCTGACCATTGAATTTTTTATGGAGATCAATTTCAGATAAAAATAATCAATGTGATTTATAATTAATTTTTTAGATTGTAAAAAATCCATTTAGGAACTTAAAATTAATTATTTTTTTTAATCTTTCAGCATCAGCCTGATTCCCTTATTGGTGACTAGTATTTGGAAACATGAAAAAAAATCAAGTATAATTTGTATTTAGCTGAGTAGGTGAAAATTTTGTATTTTTTGGCGATTTGGGACAGAAATACTCCTCATAAAACCCTTCCATCAAAAAAATGTATTTTCTATTTGTTGGGTTACTGGCGCTCAGACAAATAATCATCTCCGACCTCCGGCAATCGCTAGAGACCACCGTGAAGCTTTTCCGATAGCCGCTCAACCCAATCATCCGCCGGGTAGCCGCGAGGACAGCCGCTCAAGACCATCTCCGTGAATCTTCTCTGACAACCGCTCGACCATGAATCTTCTCCGTGAATCATCCTCCAGTATTTCTTGTCGGCCTTTAGCCTGGAACAAATGTAAAAATCCAATCTTTACATGAAAAATAAAAGGTGTTTTTGAGATTTATATTTCTTTCTTCTTCGCAGCAAAGTAGTTCTTGGTTTGTTCTATTTGTTGTTTTTGATTTTCCAGTGGTTTTGTGTATGTGCTGTGGCATCGGGAGGAGAGGGTGCAGGAGAGGGAGTACTAGAATTCAGTAGGTTTTCTGTGTTTTTGTTTTTCACAGCTTTCATCTTTGATGACACTACACTATAATGATACTGGGCAGTAATTAATTGACTTTCAAGTTCTCCTCTTTAGCTTGTTGCAAAAACATATAGCAGTTTTTCTGTGTTTTTGTGTTTGAGACACTATAGATGTCTCAAACAAGTTCTCCTCTTTAGTAGGTTGTAATCTCACATTCCTTTGTCTGAAATGGAAAATACAGCATTTTTCAGGGCTATCCATGAGTGAGAAAATTTTGGAATATATATGTCTATTTGTGTAGCGAAAATCTCGATTTTTTGCTTAATTGTGTTGCGATTTGACCCTTTTTTATCTACTCATTTGGCGAAATCAGAATTTCCCTTATTTTCTTACTTGATTGTCTGCTCTCTGTATATGCAGTGTGAAGGTATAGGTTTTATGTAGGGAAATTTTTTTTGCTTTCCGTTTGAAATCCATTTTTTACGCACATTATTTTTGTTGGAGCTGAAAAGGGTTTTATTTGTCATGCATTTTAGTTGTTTGAGACATCTATCATCAAAAAATCCTTTTTGATAACATCAGCTTTAAGTTGGGTTCTCTTCCAGCATATCTATCATAAAAATCCTTTCTAGTGGCAGAGCCCACAACAATCGACATTTTGTGTATGCCCTCTATCTCAGTGTGTGTGTGTGGTGGGGGATAGGATGATCTAAAATGGCCCCAAGAAATTCTTTTTAAACCACTCTTTTGTCCCATTTGAGTTCATTTCAAAAGATCCAAATGATCTACCAATGCAGCACAGAGGGGATTATTATACATGTGGATGACATTTTGATAAGTTCATTTGGCCTCCATGGCTATGCTCTCTCATAACAAATTGTCAACTAAATGGTCAATTCACATACTTCCATCCACAAGATGATCGTCTGCATATACAACTATTGGTTTGCATGAACCATTTAGCCCATAGTCCATTAGTATCCCCCTAGAATACAGACTATAAGCTGTACTATCTTCAATTTTAAGTTGATATTTACATCATTAAAAATGTTAGTTTTGGTGGCTTCAAAGGAGACGGTGAAGAAAAGAAAAGTTTGGTGGCATCAGATGAGTAAATTTCCAATTGTTTTTCATGGTTGGGAAAGGGTCGTGGCCTTAGAGTCTTTAGTCATTAATTACAAATGGATACTATTGCTTTTACGTCCTTGCTGTTTGGTTTACCATGATAACTTGTCAAGCCAAGCCAATTTGTTATATCTCCTTTCTTTAGTGTCGTTATACAAATTCTTTATTCATATTATGTTTGTTTAATGCAGCTAAAAAAATGGATGCTTCTCATCGTCCATTTAATCGTACACGCCAAGTTTGCCCCCGTTGTAGAGACAACCACTTCACTATATACGTTTCCCACACGAGTGACAATCCAGGGCAGAGGTTCATGAAATGTCAGGATCAATATATACGTAAATAAAATACTATTGTATTCCTTAGCCTTATGTGTATTATTAATCAATCTATGCAATCTCAACTATAAGTGCTCTTTTTAGGAGGAGCATGGTTATGGATACTTTGTGTGGATCGACCCACCGGCACCCCAAAAGTTTGGTAGAAGAGTTCGCACCCTCGTGCACTTTGAGTAGGAAAAACTAACACAACCACGCACTATTTTCATGGAGGAGTTCATTAGAGACAACCCACGCACTTGCCTCTTCGTTTCATTAATGCTCTTATGTTGTATTGTAATTATTGTTAAATGTATGTGACTTGAGGAATGTATATGTCTGTTGATTATAAACTTGATGTGCAAAATGTGCAGTAATGCAGGTGACTGCAATAACTATGACGGATTCATAATACACTTTAAGTAGAACAACATCTTTATTTGTCACACACATTTACATCGCCATGCTCATGAGAACCTTGAATCCTATAACAAAAGATGAAGTATTGCCATGTGATTACACAATTAAAATCTTACCGTTGTTGTTGTTGTCGCCTTTCTGAATGTGGATCAAGGTGGTATATGAAGCGAGTCAGCAATTGCATCACGGATTGCATCACACATCTTCAACATGATCCGATCATCCATTAATTGCATATGATCTACCCCTCCACCACTAGTGGACCCAGCATCTGGATTAACGCTGCCCCTACTGTCTATGTAGGGTGCATCTCCTTCAAATTCTGGAAGGAGCCAATCTCTCATATCAGGGTCAGAGCTGCCATGGTGTTGCCCATGGACAGAATTGCGCAATGATGTACAAGTGTACACAAGTTTTCCTTGCATCTCTATTGTATAAGGGGGCATATTGTCTAAGATGTGCCAACATTTTTTCAATGCACCAAATGTCAGTTCAACTATATTCCGTAATGAAGCGTGCCTGTAGTTGTACGTCTCATTTCGGCCACTCACACGTCACTGTTGAAATTGTGCTATGTGATACCTTATGCCCAGATCGCTTGTAAGGGCCCAAGAAACCAACCTTCTGCGCATATCTTGCTTCAACGACATAATACTTGCCACCTGGTGGTATTGGAAAACTAGATGTGGGATCTTGCAAAACCCAATCCAAAACCCGTTGATCATGCGCAGACCCCTCCCAACCTGTCATGACATACATGAAACGCATGCTAAAATCTCACACACAAAGACATTTTGTGTTGTGGTTTTTTCTCTCCCTCTATAGGCATTGTTCACTTTGGCTGCCACCTTCGCCATGACATGCGTGCCATCAATCGCACCCACATAGTCCTTAAACAATGGCCAATACATGGTATTGTTCCTAATATAATTTGGCACTACATCGAGTGGCACAATATTATTTACTTTTGACTTAAACCATGGTTCTAATGCCCCATAAACATTATAAATATGCCTATGAATGGTCTCCTCTGAGTGAGAAAATTCATGCCCAAATTTTCTCACCGAAATTCCATGCCCCAACAGCTCACAAAATATCATCAGTTGTTGTTCAACCGAGACTCCTCAGCTGTCTTTTAGACCAGCTAATCTAGCTTGCTTGCATAATTCTATGAATGGTGTTTTGTTTATTCTCACTCAGTCCCTACACATTCTATCATTCGTTACGTTATATAACATGTCACCAACCAATTCTTCTCCCCTCGTCCGATGTGGGTGGACAACATTTCGAGGTGGAGGGTGACTCAAGTGTTGCTCCCAATAAAATGCAAGCCCCGTTACTATAGCATCATCGGCCTCGTCTTTGTCATCTAATAAATTCTGCATGGACATGAGCAGTTTCAAACTTGAGCTTTATATGCTCGAGGCA
This sequence comes from Houttuynia cordata, assembly GCA_039654745.1. Taxonomy (NCBI): domain Eukaryota; kingdom Viridiplantae; phylum Streptophyta; class Magnoliopsida; order Piperales; family Saururaceae; genus Houttuynia; species Houttuynia cordata. Next base: position 55,587,879 of record CM077502.1, on the reverse strand, counting down.
GATGGGGAGATGCTGTATAGTATAACAATGACGACTTACCCGAGGGTCTATTATGGCCGGCACACGTCGTCAAGAATGCTATGGAAAATATTCATTACAAGGTTCGTGAGTGTGACCGTCAACATTGACTACTATAAAGCTCAAAAAAGGATAACAAATTCAAATGTAGGTAAAATTGTTTTGGGAAATTTATTTTCTACATAATAACATATGAGATGAGAGAAAAAATGACATGGAAAAAGTCAGGTACACACCCGACTCTGCAAGGCTCGGCCATCCTACTTAACAAGGCTGTATTTTCTTCATCAGGAGCATTATCGCCTACCAGTACCTATAGGCACATGGCCGCAAGTTGTTTCGAATTTACATTACAAGAGAAATAGTTTCTTCTATGAATTTACATTACAAATGATCATGCTTCTTGCGCTATTCCTTCCTGGCCGACTCAGCGGTAATGCAATTGTTTTCTAAGTTGACAAACAGACGGTGCTTAGCTACCTAGACTTTCTAATCCATTGGGATACTAATACAAACATGAAGTAATTTGTGTAGTTCACTAATCTTAATGGGCAAGTATGTGAAAAGTCTCATACGAGAGCATCAAATTATGGTCACCGCAGTTGGTGCTCATGCTAGTCATTCTACAATCCATTAGACATTTCAATAACAGGATTCAGTAACATTACAGAAATCAAGCATAATCTAGGTAAACACTGAAATTCAGTAACATTACAACAAAAGTAAACACCGAAATTCAGATAAAAAATCTTAACATTACATCACCATATATATAGGTAACTGTTCTCAGATTACCTGCGCAGGAGAAAAGTCTTTTGCAGAGAGAGAGGAGGGATATGAGTCATATACAATGAATGGTTGCTCTCATTCTATATATAGGCAACACACACAAGTCACATGCCACATATGTCACGAGCCTTACAGTCAATATTCTCCACATTCACATGCATTAAATATGTCACGAGCCTTACAGGCAATAGTATCCCAATAGCAGTGAAATGTCTGAAATAGTATCCTAATCATAACACACAGTTTGAATGTCTAAAATAAATAATAGTGTTCCTTAGTTTCTCACATTACCATAAACTGTCACACCTACGCTGGTGGATTCATCGCCTTCCGCTGTCCCTGCAGCCAAGCTTCTGCATATACAACATCGTGCTCCATTGTCAGCCACATACACCTTTTATGTTCATCAAGCATCAGTGACAAGCCTTCTGTGTACATCGGATTAGTCACATCAAACCCTGGCAACCGGCACATTAGATCTTGTGATCTCCGGTATTCTTCACTCTCCTTCGCAACAATCGCCATTTCTTGTGCTGCGGAATAAGCGAGGATGCTCACTTGTCTCAATGCTATGGCATTGCGGGTACACATGGCGTCACACATGGAATGGAAGGCGGTGGAGACGTCTGATGAGTCTCCAGCCTTCCTCTTTGACCTAGTCGGCTTGTCCACATGTGAAGGGTTCACTGGAGCAGTGTGAGCACAAGGGGGCATTTGACTAGGGGGTGCGTGGTCATCAAATGGTACCTACAAAAATGAAAGCACAGAAAAGGAAGACCAACACAACAATGAGAATAAAGGAAGAAGCTTGAGCAAACAGGAGTCAGAAGTAACAGGATTACAATTTGAGCAAATGACTGAGCAGGTCGTGGCTGGTTTCAAAACATATGCATCAACAATGAAATACTCTAATGTACAACGTCTGATTTAAGTTACTTCATAACCTAATCTAAACCAAGAAATTGGACATGAATATAACCTGGGATGGGTTGACAAACGTAGGAATAGTTGGGGAGTGCATGGGGAAGGGGGTTGCTTGATTATCCTCATCAAGGAGACTGGTGAAGGGTCCATATTGACTCTCTCCAATCTCCTCTCCCAAGTACTGATCAAAGTCATGAGGTTGCATCCTCGGTGTTTCCTCTTCTATGCAATCCACTTCCGGCGACTGCTTTGATGCTTGAGCTTAGGACGTCCGTCATAAGCATGGTCCCCTTGTAGCATGGTTGCCATCGAATATAATCTTTAGTAGTTGCACTAGGTCATATGTGTATCCCCAAGTCTTTAGGCGTATTGCCTTAGGGTGCATCTGCAACAACAGCAGTCAACAGTAGTCTTTAGGCACATTTGTAGAACGGTACATTCAAAAGAACATTTAAAAGAATTGTGGAATTGGGAACAAAAACATTAACCTCCTTAAATTGCTTCCAAAAATCTGGATTTCCAGATGTGTAGGTACCGGTAGATGTGATTAGACATCCACTTACAAGCATTGTAGATGTACCTAGCCTTGTCGCAATGAGTCTTGATTGCATCAACATCCACGTGTATATCCCTTGGTCTAACCCCAAAATAGGTTGACAAATTGTAATATATACTCGGTAAGTCCAAGGTTGAACCACAGGGAATGATGTAGGACTATTCTACTCCAAACTAATCTAAATACTACTTAGCTTAGCAAATTAAAGTTCTTATCAGGAAATTTTGTAGAGAGATTGTAATTTAGCTAACTACTAAAATGACGATTAAAAATGTAATTAAAACTAATTAGAGATAGGAAAGATAATCGATGAGAGATATCAAAGCTTCAAGGATCAATTATTTAATTAATATTCTACATCTATTTAATTACGCAATTATATTCAAATAATGATTTGACCTAATTGGAAGATATTTCATTCACATTCATCATAACCATTAACATAAAAATATCGATTGAAAGTTTATCATTAACGAGCTTAGTCTACTAATCACAGAGAATTATAAGCATTCGCCGTACCTTATGTTAACGACAAATCAAATAATTGTATAGATTATGACTATTTCCAAAACATAGTATTCAACCAAATAAACATTAAACACTTCTTTATAGACGTAGAAATATCAACTAAATAACGTCACCTCTAGCTTTGACAAAAGATTTAGCTATTCATATTCAAGAGAAAAATCAGATTTGAAAGAAATTGCATCAAAGAAAAACACTATAGCAGTGCACTATTCACAGTGAATCACTGTTCATCATCTTCCCCAATCAGCCGCTACTGTAGCAAAATATAGTACTGTTCATGCAACAAAATCAGCTCAAAATTCTCCCTTTTTCTTCTCCTTCTCTCTCCCTCTTCAATTCCTACTCCTCTTCAATTCCGGCCTAAAACACGACGAAATCACGACCCAAATCCGCAGCGTAACGAAAACAGAAGCTCTGTTTTCTTTCTCAAAATAGAGTCCAACAGTTCGTTCAAAAATCCCTTTTTTATAGACTTCGAGATGAGAGTCCTTAATCTTTTGATTTCTGGTTTGGATAAAATCAAATCCGTTCTGTTTCATAGAGTCCCAATTGAGCACAGTTTCTGAAGTCCTATTCCAGCATGACTGCCGTCGCAATCCAAGTTTTTTTCCGCCATTGGTGCTCATCGCCGCTCGTCTCCAGCTCGAGCTCCGCCACCATGGCCGTCGTCTTCAGGCCATCGATTTCAGCTCTGCCGTCAAGTCCGTCGCTTTCGCCTTCTGCTCCGATCATCTGCTTGTCACCTGATCTTGCTGTCGTTCTGCTCCGCCGCCAGCACGAGCGCCGCCCAGCCCTGAAGACATCGCCGCCGTGAATCCATCCCAGGCCGCTGCCCTCGCCGGTTGCTGTCTTTTGTCTGACACCGGCGCTCTCTGTTCGACACCCGAGCCAATGGCTCGGATTGGTTTGTTATTTTTTTTTCTTTCGACTCAAACTGGACCAAGCCCAATTGAACCAATTCAATTCCTTTTCCTTTTTTTTTCTTTTCTCTCAATTAAAACCCGTTGTAATGATCTCCACCGCTGGATCAAATCTGCACGTCTGTACTTCAATTTCGCGCCCGTCTTCTCTTAAGTAGCTCATCAATGGTTCAGATCTTCAATACGCGTGATATCAGCTCTTGGGTCACTTTGGCATTTCAAAACACATCTAATGCGCTCGTCTGCTACCGATCTGCAATTCGCATTTTTAAACCTGCAATAACAAAATCAAACTAAAATTAGACTTATAATAAAAATATTATTCCTTAAATTCTTTAATGCATCTAAAATAATTAATTAAAGTAAATTAATTATTAATCCCCTAATTACTATCCTAATCACAAATAACCCGTTTTATTCATATTTTATCATAAAAACTACACTAGCATATAGTTAAATAAGGCATATAAATGTGTATATTTTATGCTTATCAAATACCCTCAAACCTATATTTTGCTAGTCCCCGAGCAAAACAAACAAAACAAAATCACACAAAATAAAACTAAAGTAATAAAATTAGAAAAGTAAATGCCACTTTCGTAGGGAACACGATTACATTGAGCGTATGCAACAAGCCGTTAAACCTCTAGGTGTCCCTAGTAGGACGAGTTTTGTCTCGTGAGGGTTTACAGCCATGTTACCCACAAACATGTACTCATGAAATTAACCTTAATAATCTAAGTGCAAAAAAACAAAAATAAAAACGTCAAAACAATCAAACCTATTATCCCTTCAAATGCAAACCACAATGTTTAAGAAAATCAACCACATGTACTTGCATTTATAATCAACTGGAATATAGAAGCCCTCAAGTAAGTGGTTTTATTCTACACCTTCATCTTGGAAATTTCTGCTCAATATGATATGAAATGATAATATAAATAGTAAAAGTGTAGAACATTGTAGCAATACACCCTAAATTTCTGTTTTACACATATCCAGTGTTACCCATTAACCAAAGAACATCAGAATTAACATAGTCATCGTAATCTTTAGGTTCATGATAGCACAAATCTGCGCGCCTCCTTCGGGTCCAACATTCTAGATTCGAGAGGATAATACACCATAGACTTTTTTTTCTTTTTTCTATTTTCAGCAGGAGTGTGTAAGGCCTAACTTCAAGATGCTTAGGTTTAGCAATGACTCAGGCTAATGACTCCCAGCACAGTTGGCTTAGGGCATTAGGTTTTAAGAGACCGCTTCGGGCCCGAGCATCAGCCTAAGTTAATCCTATAAAGTCAAGCAGCCCCTTTTTTTTCTTTTTGTTTTCATTCTTTTTTTTCATCATTTTTTTCATCAACATTCATATTTTCCAGCAGTCTTATCATGTCCAGGTTGTATTATACTCTCAACCTATTTCCGGTTCCAAGCCCTTGCCATAGCCAAGTAAATGGTCTATCATGATCTTTTAAGCTCAACAATAACCACATAGCATCCAATGACGATGAGTAAAGACATCCCACTGAAGATTAGTATTCAACAAATCTCTACAGGGTATTTAACTTTATGTACTAGTGTGTGAGTGAGTTTTATTAGCTCAAGCACATGATCCAAGAGGATTGTAACAGAAAGATATGTTCAGTTAAGTGTTTCTATCCTCCAGTATACTTACTCACACTTCCAATGTAAATTAATCTCTTAAAAATTGAAATATACATCAAGAAGGGATAAACTATCAAAACCTATAAAAAATACTAACAAACAACTTAAAACTAATCAAATGTTTATTTGTTTTTCTTTTTTTTTCTATTTTATTTTATTTTATTTTTATTTTTTTGAAAATAAACAATGTTATTCCTATATACCCCCAAACTTAAACTAAACATTGTCATCAATGTTAAGAATAAAATGAAGGATAAAATAAATAAATAAATAAAATCAAAGATAGATATTACCTGGAGAACTGCAAATTGCTAAAATCCCATGCGAGTGAAAAACATCAACAAATAAGAAGATGAGAGCAATCACAATATCCAACAAGAAAACATCATCAAACAAATAAATAACCTAAAACAAATTAAAAGTTGGGCTGCCTCCCAGGAGCGCTAAGTTTCTTGTCTTTAGCTAGACTGAGTGTAAGAGTATTCAATCATGATAAGTGGGATCAGACAGAGGAATACTCTCCACTTCTGATGGAATCAATTCCAGGAATGGCTTAAGTCTTTGACCATTTACTTTAAACACATTACCATTCAATGGATTTTCAATTTCTACAGCTCCATGAGGATAAACAGTTTTAACAATAAATGGACCAGTCCATCTAGAACGGAGCTTGCCAGGAAATAAATGCAATCTAGAGTTATACAAAAGAACTTTTTGTGAAGGTTCAAAAGTTTTTTGATGAATGTGTTGATCATGCAAAACCTTCATTCGTTCTTTGTAAATTTTTGAATTCATATATGCATCATTCCTTATTTCGTCCAATTCATTTAGTTGAAGCTTACGCACAGAACTGGCATCATCCAAACTAAAATTAAACATTTTTATAGCCCAATATGCTTTGTGCTCCAACTCCACAGGCAAATGGCAAGCTTTTCCATAAACAAGTCTATAGGGGGACATACCAATAGGAGATTTAAATGCTGTATGGTATGCCCAAAGTGCATCTGTTAACCGCAGAGACCAATCTTTGCGATTTGGGTTAACCGTTTTCTCTAAAATGTGTTTAATCTCTCTATTGGCAAGTTCAGCTTGCCCACTTGTTTGTGGGTGATAAGGGGTAGCCACCTTATGTGTAATTCCATATTTTTCATTAATGCCTCAAAAGGTTTATTGCAAAAGTGAGAACCCCCATCACTTATGATTGCACGGGGTATACCAAACCGTGACAGAACATTTTCTTTCAAAAAGCGTATAACAGTTTTATGATCATTATTTCGACAAGGGATGGCCTCTACCCACTTGGAAACATAGTCAACAGCCACTAGGATGTACAAATAGCCAAAAGAAGGTGGAAATGGACCCATGAAATCAATACCCCAACAATCAAATACTTCAATCACTAAAATGGGGTTTAAAGGCATCATATTCCGACGAGTTATTCCACCAAGCTGTTGACAACGTCCACAAGTACGACAATAATCATGAATATCTTTAAATAGGGTAGGCCAATAAAATCCACATTGTAAAATTTTAGCAACAGTTTTTCTAGCAGAAAAATGACCACCACAAGCTTCTGAATGGCAGAAGGAAATGACACAATGAATTTCATCATTTGGTACACATCTCCTAAAATCTGATCCGGACTATATTTGAAAAGATATGGATCATCCCAAAAGAAATTTCTTACCTCCACCATGAATTTCTTCTTGTCTTGTGTTGTCCAATGAGAAGGAGTTTGACATGTGACAAGAAAATTAACAATATCAGCAAACCATGGTAAATCAGAAAGAACAAAAAGTTGCTCATCTGGAAAGGTGTCTTTAATTGGAGCAGCCTCATTGGAATCATCAACAGTCAACCTAGATAAATGATCGGCCACCACAATTTCAACTCCTTTCTTATCTTTAATTATAATATGAAATTCTTGTAGTAGGAGTATCCAGCGAATCAACCTGGGTTTTGCATCTTTCTTTGATAAAAGATATTTCAAGGCAGCATGATCAGTAAAGATAACAATGGGATATCTGGTCAAGTAAGCCCTAAATTTATCCAAAGCAAAGACTATAGCAAGTAATTCCTTTTCTGTTGTTGAATAATTCATCTAAGCATTGTCTAAGGTTTTACTTGCATAGTAAATGACATAAGGCTTCTTATCCTTCCTTTGCCCTAAAACAACCCCCACAGCAAAGTCACCAGCATCACACATTATCTAAAATGGTAAAGTCCAATATGGGGGTTGCATAATAGGGGTTGAAGTAAGCATTCCCTTCAGTTTAACAAAAGCTTTTTCACAATCAGCATTCCATTCAAAAATAGTATCTTTAGATAGGAGATTACACAATGGTCTAGAAATAGAACTAAAATCTTCGATGAATCTCCTGTAAAACCCTGCATGACCCAAAAATGATCTAACATCTTTAACTGTCTTGGGTGCAGGCAAATGAGTAATTAAATTAATTTTTGACTTATCAACTTCAATTCCCTTCGAGGAAACAATATGACCCAAAATAATTCCTTTAGAGACCTTGAAATGACATTTTTTCCAATTAAGCACAAGGTTTTTCTCTTCACACCTCCTCAAAACTTTTTGCAAATTAGACAAACAGTCATCAAATGAATCACCAAATACAGAAAAGTCATCCATAAACACTTCAAGATAGCGTTCAACCATATCACTAAAAATACTCAGCATGCATCTTTGAAATGTTGCAGGTGCATTGCATAAACCAAAAGGCATTCTCCTGTAAGCAAATGTACCAAAGGGACATGTGAATGTAGTTTTCTCCTGGTCTTCTAATGCCATTTCAATTTGATTGTAACCGGAGTAGCCATCTAAGAAACAGTAATATGTGTGGCCAGCTACTCTCTCCAGAACCTGATCTAGAAACGGCAACGGGAAATGGTCTTTCCTTGTGACCGAGTTTAGCTTCCTGTAATCAATGCACATTCTCTAGCCAGATGTAACTCTAGTGGGTATTAATTCATTATTATCATTCTTGACAACTGTTACACCAGATTTCTTAGGCACTACTTGTGTAGGACTAACCCACTTGCTATCAGAAATGGGGTAAATGATATCCGCATCCAAGAGCTTAAGAACTTCAGCTCTAACCGCCTCTTTCATGTTTGGATTTAACCTACGTTGCATCTCCCTTGACGGTTTGGCATTGTCCTCCAAATAAATCCGATGAGTGCATATCAAAGGGCTTATTCCTTTTAAATCAGCAATTGTCCATCCTATTGAACCTTTATGCTTTCTCAAAATATCAAGCAACATACCATCTTCGATAAGATTAAGATTAGACAATATTACCACAGGAAGAGTTTCACCATCACCCAAAAATGCATATTTGAGGTTAGTTGGTAACTTTTTCAACTCCAATTTAGGTGTGGTGCATCATGTTCATTCTCATTTTCATTTATATCAAGGTTACTACCCTGATCAGCCATATTGTGTGGTGTGTGTGATGGAATAGAAAATTCAAACAAAGGATTCTCATTCAAAATAGCAGAATTATCTCTAACCAATCTTCCACTACTATCTCTATTCCACGAGTGGATGCACAGGCAACAGAAATTTCAAAGAGAGATATGGAACGAAGTTACCCAAATTTTGAATAAAAATCCAATGAAAAGCTTTTTGTTCCAGATAGCCTCAGAATACTCCAAATGTCCTACAAAATAAGCAGCTAAATTAAACTAAGAATAATTGAAATTGACTAAACTATGCTAGAAAGAAAAAAACTAATTAAAAGATTAATCCTAAACTTCAGTCCCCGGCAACGGCGCCAAAATTTGGTCTAACCCCAAAATAGGTTGACAAATTGTTATATACTCGGTAAGTCCAAGGTCGAACCACAGGGAATGATGTAGGACTATTCTACTCCAAACTAATCTAAATACTACTTAGCTTAGCAAATTAAAGTTCTTATCAGGAAATTTTGTAGAGAGATTGTAATTTAGCTAACTACTAAAATGACGATTAAAAATGTAATTAAAACTGATTAGAGATAGGAAAGATAATCGATGAGAGATATCAAAGCTTCAAGGATCAATTATTTAATTACGCAATTATATTCAAATAATGATTTGACCTAATTGGAAGATATTTCATTCACGTTCATCATAACCATTAACATAAAAAAATTGATTGAAAGTTTATCATTAACGAGCTTAGTCTACTAATCACAGGGAATTATAAGCATTCGCCATACCTTATGTTAACGACAAATTAAATAATTGTATAGATTATGACTATTTCCAAAACATAGTATTCAACCAAATAAACATTAAACACTTCTTTATAGACGTAGAAATATCAACTAAATAACGTCACCTCTAGCTTTGACAAAAGATTTAGCTATTCATATTCAAGAGAAAAATCAGATTTGGAAGAAATTGCATCAAAGAAAAACACTATAGCAGAACACTGTAGCAGCGCACTATTCACAGTGAATGACTGTTCATCATCTTCCCCAATTAGCCGCTACTGTAGCAAAATACAGTACTGTTCACAGCACTATTCACGCAACAAAATCAGCTCAAAATTCTCCCTTTTTCTTCTCCTTCTCTCTCCCTCTTCAATTCCTACTCCTCCTCTTCAATTCCGGCCTAAAACACGATGAAATCACGACCCAAATCCGTCGCGAAATAAAAATCGAAGCTCTGTTTTCTTTCTCAAAACAGAGTCCAACAGTTCGTTCAAAAATCCCTTTTTTATAGACTTCGAGATGAGAGTCCTTAATCTTTTGATTTCTGGTTTGGATAAAATCAAATCCGTTCTGTTTCAGAGAGTCCCAATTGAGCATGGTTTCTGTTCGACACCCGAGCCAATGGCTCGGGTTGGTTTGTTCTTTTTTTTTTATTTTTTTTTCTTTCGACCCAAACCGGATCAGGCCCAATTGAACCAATTCAATTCCTTTTCCTTTTTTTTCTTTTCTCTCAATTAAAACCCGTTGTAACGATCTCCACCGCCGGATCAAATCTGCACGTCTGTACTTCAATTTCGCGCCCGTCTTCTCTTAAGTAGCTCATCAATGGTTCAGATCTTCAATACGCGTGATATCAGCTCTTGGGTCACTTTGGCATTTCAAAACACGTCTAATGAGCTTGTCTGCTACCGATCTACAATTCGCATTTTTAAACCTGCAATAACAAAATCAAACTAAAATTAGACGCATAATAAAAATATGATTCCTTAAATTCTTTAATGCATCTAAAATAATTAATTAAAGTAAATTAATTATTAATCCCCTAATTGCTATCCTAATTATAAATAACCCATTTTATTCATGTTTTATCATAAAAAATACACTAGCATATAGGTAAATAAAGCATATAAATGTGTATATTTTATGTTTATCATCCCTCTTGCTCAATTCCTCACTAACAAGTGCATAGCCAGTGGGTTCAAGTCGCTTGCCCTTTCTATGTCCAGCAATCAGAGCATTAGAGTATGCTATGATCCATGCATAGTGCTCTTCCTTGCCCCAACACTCTACCTGTTTCACATACTTCCCTTTCTTGGCTGGGCTTACCATCTCAATGATCGTTTAAATATAAAACCATTGCAAGTGTACAAGGCAATTGTACTACAGTGAGTATTGATAGGGTTGTCGAACCTCAGGGATGGATTAATCGTTTACCAAATTCAAAAGAAAGCAGCAGTGCTGATTCTAGACTAAGAAAACAATGAACTTTTTAACTAAATTAAGTGAGAATTAATCAATATGGAGAATATCAAGGTAGAGAATCCACCACTAGATATGCAATTACTACTCTCAATTATTATTAAGCATAAGTTAACATGATATGGTAATTCGTGCTTTTGATCGGACACATGAATTACTAATGAATTCACTAACGTTCTTGATCGGACACGAAAGTTCGTCCACTATTGAGTAATCAATCCTATCCATGATCGGGCATAGAATCAATCACAACTTTATTATAATGCAATTAATCTTATCCTTGATCGGGCATAAAATTAATCACAATATCTAATTTCATTCATAATCAATCAAGTCTATGATCAAGCACTAAAAAAACTCATGAAATCGCATTAAGCATGAATCATAATCAATTTTATAGAATTAAACTATCAAAAGTAGCAATACACATCTAGGGCTTCATCAAGCCTTTAATAAAAGTTTAGTTCTACATAGAAAGAAAGAAAAGAGAAGCCTGTTTATGTAGATTCATCGTCATGAATCCTTCTTCTGCTTTGCTCCAAAAGACTTCTTCTCGTGCTCCTCTCTAGCCTCCAATAAAGCTCAAAACTCTATTCTTTGGTCTACTTTCTAATGCCCAAAACATTCCTTCATAAGGCCTATTTATAAGAGTGAAGGAAAACCACGAAGGCCCCTTCCAAATCCGAGTCGAAATAGGTCAAAATCGTGTTTTCCGTATATGGCAATCAATCGGCACTGTTCACCGATCGATCGGTTACTATTCATGAAAATTTTCCAGTGGATACGATCGATCGTGAAAATTTTGATTTTTTTCTCAGGCGATCGTGAAAATTTTGATTTTTTTCTCAGGCGATCGATCGCCTCATTTAGCCGATCGATCGGTTACTATTCATCATGCAGCACAATTTTCCAATGGTCATAACTTTTTGCTCCGAATTCCGAATTATGCGTGGTCAGTGGCGTTGGAAAGCTGACTTCTTAATATTTAACATGAATTTTGAATAAATCCAATCAGACATATACACATGAAGTTATGAAGGTTTAACCATTGAAGTCTTATTTCACCATATTTTTGCATCTTTGCTCTCATTTTCCTACAAAACCAAAAACTATATTAAAGTAGCATTAATTATAATCAAACACTAACATAAACATAAGTTTAGGAGATAATAAAATATATATTTCATGTGTAGATCACTCAACAAAGGGGACATATGAGAATGAAGGCATAAATAGCAATTAGTATTAATTATACACATCATATCCTATACCCTAGACAGCAGTTACAAAACAAATCGTAATATTTAAACACCATAGACCACACCTCTACATACATTTGGCTGCAACATCCTTTAATAAAAAAATTATTAATATACAGAAGGAAGCAACACATGGCATGACACATTGCCTAAATGGGAAATAATTAAGTGCAAAACTACCAGCCTAAAAATTGCATGTAAATGAGATGTAAGAGAACATCATTTTACAAGGTCACCTACATACGCGAGAAAAAGGTAAAGTCCATAGCATGGATTTTGTGCCATCATTTTTTTTACTAAAAAAGTCATATATGGTACGGAATCCATGTTGCCAACTCTAAATAGCTAGGATAAGGCGTTCCGAAGAATGCCTTAGCAAACAACTTGTAGTAATCTATAACACTATAGCAAACAACTTGTAGTAATCTATAACACTATGATACAGTACATTACCAATATACTAGGTGAAAGGCAGAAGTTTCTCTTTATTGTGAAACTTCCAATAATCAAATAATAAGTTGATATAGCTACTGGTCATAATGTTGACATATATAAAAACTAATCATCTAATAGGTGGTGAGTTGAATGTTACTAGTGAATGAATCATTCATAAATCTCCCAACATAGTCTATATACTCCCTCTGTCCACAATTCGTATTAACAATTTGTTTTTCAAAAAGAACTAAAATTAGTTCATTTTCAAAAAGCAAATGTTAATACTAACTGCGGACAGAATGAGTAAATCGAATAACAATTAAAGCAGATGAGTTACGAATTAATAATAATCGACCTAGTTTCTACTTTCTAGGAAATTATAACATTGACATGTCCACCAAAAGAAAAATAGGATTTTTTTATGTGAAAACTAAACAGGAATTAGAAATGATAAACCATACAAATTAAAACAAATTTCGAACCCGGCGAAAGAGAACACACAGATACATCATTCACAACTTCTTCACAAGATCATCCTTCCTGCTCATACATATCGTTTTAAAAAAGATAAAAAAACGAACAAGTATTTTATGAAGAAAACCAGTCATACTAACATGCAAAAATGAACATCAGACCCATCACGAAAACAACAAAAAGCAAAATAATTTAACAACCAAACAAAAAAATAAATGCCAAATTTTCACAAAGAAATGGTACTGATAATATATAGAAGTTCCATCAACAAAATAAAACCCGCAAATTTTAACCACTATATCAGATGAAAATATCATTGAGTAGCATCACCAATCTTTTGAAATCAAGTACCTTGAACGCAATAAAAAGCTGTCAAATTTCCAAAAGAACCATCAAGCGGTGACGGCCGAAGCCCTAATTTCCTCCTTCCTAGATCCCAAAGCTTCAAAGAGGCAATTCAAGCACATCCCAATTCCAAAAACATCAAAGACGAAAAATTTCACAAACAATGGCATGCGCTAAAAAAAGAACAACCCAAAATAGAGCTCTAACCCTAACCCAATTCAATAGTCGAAGAGCAATCGAGAAAAAACAAGAAGGAAAGATGAAGCAAAACTCACCTATGCTGTCCCAAGGCCAAAAAGATGCCTCCTTTATGCCAAAATATCTCGATTAGAGGCACAACGATGACGCTACAAAACAAGATGGCAAATCAAGGCCAGCCGCCTCGAGAGGAGAGGAGAGGACTCAGCAGCAGCAAAGAGGCGAGAAAGGTTGAGCGAGGGCAGTCTGAGGCACAAAGATGACACTGTAAAACAAGAAGCTCCCGAAGATGACAAAACGAAGGGAGAGAGCTGCTCGAGGTGAGAAAGGTTGAGCGAGGGCAGCCTGCAGAAAAATCCTCAGCTTGATAATTTTTGGAAATCAACTGATTCTCGTTCGAACAAGAATCAGTAATTTTCGTTTTTTTTTTATGATTGGGTGATTTTTTTCTCGAATCACCGTCAGGAGTGATTTTTTGACAAATGAGAAACCAAACGCATTGACACCTGATTGGTGATTTTTTTCACCTTTTACCATCAGCAGCTCATATCACTAAAATCAGAAACCAAACATCAATCAAAAGATTCAGCCCCAATTAGCCTAATTTTTTTCACATAATCAGAAACCAAACGTACCCAAGAATCAACATTTTCACCTATTTCATAGTGATTTGCTGATTTTTTTCTTCTTTCACCTTCAGGAGCGAAAATTGCCCACTTCAATTTCCAAATGCACTAAGAGCTGATTAGTGAAAATAAGCGATTTTTTTCACACATCACCATTAGCAGCTTCTATCAGGAAAATCAGTAACCAAACACCTTTCAGCCCTTTTAGGCTGAAAAAGGCTGATTTTTTTCTTCAGTAAATCAATAGACTAATAGGTTTGCCATATCAGCCCTTGGGTGAAATTGTAGGAAACTCACAGTAGGAGAAGGATTTTTCTTGATGAGTAGCGCTCTTCCTCCCATGTTTTTACCATGGCCAACCTCACAGGCTAGTGTGGTGAAAGGAAATGTAATGTGGGACCCATCGCGTTTCCATGAAGGGTAGGTGAGGCAGCCATGAGAATAAAACGGGAGACTGAAGCTTTTTTTTCTTGATTTCTAGAGCTACTACAAAAGAGACCGAAGTGAAGAGCATCCACCCATTGAGGTATTATTGGATGTGCTATGCATGCCACATGGGTTATATACCCGGCCAATGAAAAGCACGCACAAGCTCAGTAGTGCAATTTCTTATTCCCTCTGATGATTTTTAATAAATACAATTTTTTTAAATACACTGAAAAATTTGTTCATTTGAAAAAAATTGTATCTACTAAAAGTGATCGGAGGAGTACATTCTAGTAGGGACTGTTTTTTAGCTTTATACCTAACCCATGAAAATCAACATCTTTTCCTCTTACATCTTATGCCCAACAACACTCAATAATTACTTAGAAAAAATAAGTGAAATGTGAAAACTATACTAATACTCCCTTCATCCTGTTTTAGATGCTCCATTCGGAAAAGAGGTCAATCTTTTTTAAATGCTCCATATGATCAATTTAAGTGAATTTTGTGTTATAAATATGCTTGACTGTTATTGTAATGTAATCATAAATGTTCTGTGTACCTTTGCAAAGATGATAATGAAATCGTTAGTAGAAGAGTTGATGATCAAATCAAGCGAAACACTTTGTCCTTAAGACAGAATTCACCCTTCCTACGGTGCTTAGGACTCTTGGGCGTCTGCCTCCCAGGATAAGACGATCAACCGCGCACTGTAGGAACACTCCAAACAGCATGCACAGTGAACCACAATGTGCAATGCTTTCACAGTAAGAAGGAAGAGAGGAAGAAGACGAAGTACTTCAAAACCATGCAGAAAAATCTATTTTTCATGACTTTATAGAAATCCCGTTAAAGGCCCGTTGAAAACACCCTTTCCCGTTAAACGGATGTGTCCGTCCATTAACGGTCATAATAAAATAAACCGGACCCTTTTTGGTTGAACCAAAATAAATTAGAAACCGAACCAATTGAATTTGTTCCAAAATAATATTATCTTGTTGACCCAACCCAACCATCCCAACCCGACCCGACTGGACGGTGACGGCGACAGCGGTGCGCGCGCATGTGTGTGGGTTAGCCTACCTAGATGCATGGGTTCAACATCTCTCTCCTCCACAAAAGTGGGGTGGCTCAAGGGCCTAACTTCAAAGGCCAAACTTGGGCCTTATATACCATCCACAACACCTCCACCCAATTCATTCCTTCACCCAATTCACTCATTCAAACTAAGTCCGTTATAATGCCCACTTCCAACAATCCCCCACATGAATGAGAATTGGCTGGATAACTATGCAAAACAATACAGATAAATCGTGAAAGCAAATATTGAGAAGATCATGCATGGGGGAAAGGTAGCTTTTGGCTTTGAACCTTCCCTTGTGAAAACTATCAGGTTGACTGGCTAATCAGTGAACGTGATGTCTTGAACTATTCAGCCGTTTGTGTAAACTAAGAAAATATAATTCAAACAATTAGGTTGACTGGCTAATCAGGTTGACTGGCTAATCAGTGAACGTGATGTCTTGACTTCTGAGACATATTGTGGTTCTCAAGACTTTGTTCATTTTGGCCCTGAACAAACCTGATTTTCATGAGTGCTCTAGAAGATTTAGCTTTAAAATCCTCATAGAAGTGGCCCCTTCACACTCATATAGGTGATTCTCATTAAGAGTATCCTACAATACCCCACTCGAACTAATTCAAGCTATGAGAACCATTAAAAGTAAAGTTTATCCTGATTCATTCAGCAGACATTACTATCTCATCATGGGAATGGGAACGAGATTTTATCTCAATAGTGATTCCCCTTGAATTCCCCACAATTCGGTTGTCCCTTTGAACCTGGATCTTGGGATCTCCAGTCAACTTGTAACACCCGAAAATTTTATAAGTTTACCAAAACTGCTATTTTAGGAAACTGATCTAAGATAGGAAAGTTTTGCTGCCTGTTTTGAAATCTTTTAATCTGGTATGTTGAGTTTTATTCTGATGCATGTTGATCGGTGTGATTGATTAACCAGATTAGATAGGTTCCCAGAGCAAGAGGTCTAAACCTGGGGCTGAGTGCACCTGACGACAGGGGTAGGGGCAGTATGCGAGTGTCAAGTATTTAGACTCGTTTTAATATTGTAACTTGCTAGTTTGAATCTTAGTAAGTGTGAGAATTTATTTTTGGCAAGTGTTGGCATGTGTAGCAGAAGGCGGAGAAACACTGGCCGCCAGATGTGTTGGGCGCCAGGGACCCCTGGGCGCTAGTACAGTGCAGGGTCCCAGAGCCACGTGGACACATACCTGGGGGCATGTGAACATGTGTGATGTGATGAGATTTGGTTAATTATGGCAAGGAGAACAAATCGTGGAAAGTAAATTCAAATTTTAAATCTTAATTGGCAATCGGTTTGATCTTAATTCAATTAGGGAGTTAATTAGAGTATGAGATAATTAACGGGATTGTAATTAGTACTAATGGAAGATATTGAAGTTATATTCCTTTCAATCTAATGCACGCTATGGAAGGGAGATCGAAATTAGATAATTAAGGGATTGATTGGGAGTTATCCAAGGCAATTGACTCAATCAATTTGAAAACTTGCCCCCTTTGAAATAGTAATTGGATTGAGGCAATTGGGGATCGACTTGTGCTTGGGAATATGCTTTTTTGATGGGCAAGCTAGTCCCTTGATTAGAAAATAGATCTACGGTGGTGATTAGCCGGGAAGATCTATAAATGGGTCACACTAGTGGACCGGCCTCTCTTTAGTCCTTTGGCCATCAAACCGAGCCTTGTGAACCTCCTCATTCCGACCTCTCCCTCTCTCTTTCCCAACCAGCAGTGGTCCAACCTTGGTGGTGATCGTGGTGGTGAGCTTGGTATGGTGGATCGACCGGAATCGAAGGTGGTGTTATGGGGGAGACTTGAAGCACACATGGAGACTCTTTGATTCGACTTAAGGTAGGAGGACTTCTTTTTCCTACAACTTCTGATATTGATGTATTGTGTACCATGATTAGCATATCACGTGGATCATGATCAGTAGTTTGATAATATTGTCAGTCATATTGATATTTGTGGTTCATTGAATGAAATACCGATTCATCTACCATGTGTGTAGAATATTGCTTTCATATGATCAATGTATATTCATTCTTCACGTGCTAGACCATAGGAGACATCCCCATCGTATTGGACCCTTGAATGTGCTTTGTTTCATATTGTCATATCCCTTATTTGGTTCTGTCCAAATAAAGTTGACACCTTTCCTAATCGAATTGCTTTGGGACTATGTTAAGTACGTCTTATCTCAAGTAAGTACTCGTAATTTCAAGCCATATTCTTGGTATTGCTTCAAAACTATGGAGATTCATGTGTCATAACCTACCGATGTTTCAAAGAGCCTTTTTATTGTCATCCAATTTCGTGGCTAATTGATTTCAGTGTCTGTGTTTAATTGTCTCTTTTGGTTAAGGTGGTATTAAAGGGAAAATACATGTGCAGGCTGATTTGTATGAAAGAATACATAGAATAAATTACTTAATTACAGATGAAATTGGGGTTAGTAAGACACTTAAGAAAGAGAGTTATGATGTCAGGGAGTTAGTATTAAGTATTAAAGTTAGTAACTATTAGTAGTTAATCAAATCGTATTAAGTGTGTTGCTCTCGGCCAGAACTGGTTCTGCGCTGATAAGCTGTAATGGAAAATTAATAAATAATTATAGAAAATTCATAAAAATATGCCGTTAATAGAAACTAGAGAGAGAGAGCTTTCTGATATAAAAATTTCAGAACATGATAAGCACTGGTCAGATCGTAGTAATCGTAGGAAGTGGGTTGTTCGCTCTCGGCCAAGACTGTTCCTGCACCGACGAGAAGTGATCAGAAAATCATAAATAAATATATACAACTCAGAAAATTATGATTCTAGTTGAGTTAGAAACTAGACAATCAAAGCTATATGGGATAAAAATTTCAGAGAAGGATTCGGGCTGGGTAGTCAGTGACCGCCAATGGAACTGGGCTGTTATGTACTAGATAGATTACTGCAATTCGTATTAAAACCCTAATTCGGTGTACTGCTATACATTATAAGTATATATGTATTATAATGATCTGATTTTTGTAATGTAAGACTCAGATGGTACAAGGTACAGTAATATTAGATTATGAATATGAGTGGTGAGTTAAGGATTACTGTCCGAAATTACTTGTCCCATGTGTCCGAGTTCTTGAACGGCCTTTTGTCCAAGAAATTCTATCACAGATTCTGCACCTTGTGCACTATTGTTGACCAATTTCTGATAATGAGAACCTTCTATTCTAATTCAAGGGGATTGTCATATCTAAGGCTAAGTACGATGGTGTGATTCAGTGTTCTGTGTCTTGATGAGTCTCAGTTATGAGTGATCCGATGATTGAAATCATAAATTCCTTGATTACCTCTTTTGTGAGTCAGATATTGAAAGTTACTCTTTTGTGAGTCAGATATTGAAAGTTACTCTTTTGTGAGTCAGATATGGAAAGTCATTCCTTTGTGAGTCAGATTTTGAAAGTTACTCCTCTGAGAGTCTATTATTTGATGATGTTGGTTTGGGCCTCCGTTTGAGAATTTTTTCGAGATGAATTCAGTTCTATGTAAACTAATTCTCCACTAGGAGTTCTGATGAACACTCTTAGTTGGATTCATAGTATGCTCACGAGCCATTGCTAGATCCTTTGTGATCTCAGATGATATATGAACCTCTGTAGTTCAGTCGATGACGGCAACGCGTGCGCTTTAGACTGTATGACATTACGGAAGGTCTGCAGTCTCCGCCCATTGTGCCCGTAAGCACCGATGGGGCCAGCATCCCTAGACGCATGGCCGGGTTCCTCTGTAGAACCTCTAGGATGTTCTGGCATTGATGTCCATAGGGGAAGTGGACTGAACAGAGAGCAGAAATTGTTATCTCCGACACTCTGGAAATTTGGAGTCAGTATTCTTATTGATCTTCCTGACGCTCTGTACGTTTGGGAACTGAGTTATGTTTATCATTTCTATTTTACTCTCGACGCTCTGTACGTTTGGAGTCTGAGATTGATGTTTATCTATTCTTGACCGCTGATAGTCTTTCATATTGATTTTGAGCAGGTAAGTGAACCTTGTATTTACTCTACCTGATATTCTTAAATGTGTCTATAATGCTCATTTCTACAGTGTTCTATTTTATTACCTGTTGTGGTTTTTTTTCTTGGCTCCTACTGGGTATTTCTTTCGAAATACTCATGCATCTCTCGATGCAGGAATTAAAGTGGAGAAGAACTAGCAAGGTTCGTGTTTGGAGCTCGATGACGGAAGTTGATAAGATGTGGATTTATTTATCGTTTTTATTTTCTATTCGCGGAGAACTTAACAGCCTGTGTGCTGAGTTTATTTTGTTGTTTAATGAATTGTTGACTGGATTATTATAATAGTGTAGTTGGTTTTATTATTTAAGATTTTTGTATAACAGATATTGGTGAAGCATTCTGGAACGGAGTAGAATTGTGATCGAGTATTCGGTCGCGGCCCGTGTTTCAGCCTCATGACCTTAGTTGAGTTAGTGCTTCCGAGCATTATTCAAGGTTTTGAAATTCGGGGCGTGACAGCTTGGTATCAGAGCATTTCCAGAGTAACTTGAACAATTGTCTGTTATACAGGAGTTTTGAATAATATTGTTAGTTGTGTGAGTAGAACTCTAGCAAACTTAGAAGAGTAGTAATCTGACCTTGGAACTTTTGGTGTTGTGAAATAGGTTAGATGGTGAAGACTCGAAGTGGTAGGATTTACGAGAAGGACCAATAGGAGGCAGCCCAGCAGTGGCTAGTCAACTGGATACAGGGTAATATAGGGTTGGGAACCAAGGAAGAGCCTTACCTGATTGAGCTTGAACCTGAGCCTGAACCAGTAGAAGACATCCATCCACTAGCTGAGGAGTTTTATTTTCCAGTCGAGTGGGTAGATGGTGTGGGACCTGGATCCCCTGAACATCAAGTGGACTTTCTGGATGAGTTCTTTCCAGTTCATCAAGAGCGGGAGGCTTGGGTGGTGAAAGATCATCCGGTTTATATGTGGGCCAAGGAAGATGCAGATCTCTTTATCACACTGTACTTCAGGTTTAAGTCCCTGGGGTACAGATGGCCGCATATGACTGATTGGGAGATCGAGAGGAACACGCAGTTAGTGTTTGCACCTGTCGAGATAGCCTTGGGGATTTTGGGCGAGTACCTTTGATGCATTAGTTTGATGGAGAGATTGTAGGAAATCTTATTTTGATTAGATTTTGAATAAACCCTGATCTATACGCCAGGGTGCTAGGTGTAATTTTCTTTTTGAAATGAATAAAATTTATTGTTTTGAATTTCTTGTGGTGTTATTGCTTGTGTTTTATTTGTTGTTGCGACTAGGAGTCAATGGATAAGACGATGAATTAAAATGGAACCATGTGTTTAATTCTAATTCATCTCTTTCCATGGCTATAGATAATCTGAGATGGCGACAACGGGAGCTCGTGGTAGGTGATCGGGTGCTACACCGAACCCTTTGCAGGAGGAGGCCTCGAGCCAAAACCTGTCAGACATGGTGCGTGAGTTGGCAAGAGAAATGACAGAAGTGATAGTAGCACTCTGAAGGTGAAAGCGCCTACGCTTGAAAGGTTCAAGAGAGCAGGACCGGCATTCTCGAGGGATGATAACCCTAAAAAGGTAGAGCGCTGGATTGTAGAGGTTGAGCGACTATTCAAGGGTATGAAGGTTCCAACGGAGGAGCAGGTCGTATTCGCAACCTACCTCTTCGTTGGTGAGGCCGTATTCTGGTGGGAATCAGCAGAACGGAATAATTTCGAAACAGGACAAGAGATCGCGAGGTCGGAATTTAAGGCGGTATTTAACAAGAAATACTTAATGTATAGGATCTGGATGTTTTGGTTTTAATCACGCCCCAAACGGCCCCTTAATATATAGGCTTCAAGCCCATTCCCCTCGATGAATTGCTCACTCGTTCTTTGGTCAAACCCTTAGTAAGCGGATCTGCAATATTTCCTTTTGACCTAACATACTCAATGGAAATTATTCCACTAGAGAGCAATTGTTTTATAGTATTATGCCTCTGACGTATATGTTGAGACTTACCATTATACAAGTTACTTTGTGCTCTTCCTATAACAGATTGACTATCACAATAGATACATATAGGTGGCACAGGTTTTCCCCACATTGGAATATCTTCACAAAAATGACGAAGCCACTCAGCCTCTTGGCCTGCTTTATCAAGTGCAATGAATTCTGATCCCATTGTGGTTCTTGCTATGCACGTTTGTTTAGAAGATTTCCAAGACACTGCTGCATGATCTATACATGAAATATGCATTTTATTATCTCCTAAACTTATATTTATGCTAGTGTTTGATTAGAATTACTACTACTTTAATATAGTTTTTGGTTTTTGTAGGAAACAAGAGTAATATACAAAAATGAGGTGAAAACGGACTTCAATGGTTAAATCTTCATAACTTCGTGTACAGATGTTGGATTTGACTGATTCATGTCTCATGTTAAAGTTCAAGAAGTCAGCTTTCCAATGCCACCGACCGCGTGTAATTCGGAGTTCGGACCGAAAAGTTATGACCATTGGAAAATCGTGCTGCAAAATAAATAGTAAAGCGATCGATCGGCCAGAAAAGCGATCGATCGCCGTATACGCAGAATTGAAATAAGGCCTATTTTGACTTGGATTTGGAAGGGGATTTGAGGGTTTTCCTTCACCCCTATATATATGCCTTAAGGGAGAACGTATGGGGTATGCAAGAATAGAGTTTTGAGTTCTTTTGGAGACCTTGGAGGCTAGAGCAAAGGAAGAAGAAGAAGAAGAAGATGAAGAACTTGTTGATGGATTCTCTTCCCATGCTTGGCTAGACTCTCTTCCAAGGCGTAGATGAAACCCAACTGATTGGTTGTATTGTTTCTTTCTCTCATATTATGTTTTTATTCTAGTTGTTGTATGAATCTTTGTTATGCAATAAAAGTTAATTCATTAGAGTTTATTCTTTGTACTCGAGAGAGACAAGAGTGGATCTTTGTGGATTTCAATCTGAAATAGCACTTGCGTGTCCGAGAGGAACGTGAGGGCTCTGAAGTGTTACATATTAATAAAGTCTCATTGGTTTATACTCGAGAGAGATAGATCACAGTTCCATGTTTTAATAGATTTATGTGTTACATCCGAGAGGAGGGCACTATAATTTGAATTGACAAGTGTATGTCCGAGAGGAATACACTAGCCAACTGGAAATCTGAATTCAAAAGAGAGAGAGAGAGACAATACACTAGTCTATTGTGGTGGATTCGAAGCCTTGGTACTTCTCCTATTGATTAATCTCAGCTTAGTTTAGTTAAAGTTCATTGTTTTTCTCTAGATTAATTAAAAACTGCTACTTTTCTCTTGAATTTGGTAAAAGATTAATCCGTCCCTGAGGTTCGACAACCCTTTAACACTCACCGTAGTACAATTGTCTTGTGCACTTGCAAGGGTTTAATTTTAAACGATCACTGCACCTCCAAGAGTAAAGACATATCCACTTGTGGATTTGAAGTCTCTTGTATCAGATATCCAATTTGCATCACAGTACCCCTCTAGTACTGCTAGATATTTTGTATAGTGCAGTCTATAGTTCAAGGTATATCTTAGATATCTAAGAACCCTGACTAGAGCCTTCCAGTGGTCTTCCCCTGGGTTGCTATTATATCTACTCAGTTTACTTACTGAGTATGCAATGTCCAGTTTCGTACAATTTATGAGGTACATGAGACTTCCAATAATTTGAGAATATTGAAGTTGTGATATGCTCTCACCCGTGTTTTTGCTTAAATGCAATGCCACATCTGCAGGTGTTCTAGTTGGACGATTATCATTCTCATTAAATTTGTCTAGGATTTTTGTAATGTAATGAGATTGAGATAACACATATCCATCAGATGTTCTAGTGATTTTCATCTCTAGTATAACATCTGCAACACCCATATCCTTCATGTCAAACTGTATGTTTAACATCCTCTTAGTAGCTTTAATGATATTATCATTGCTACCAATAATAAGCATATCATCCACATATAGGCATACAATAATATAGCCATGAAGTCTTGCTTTGACATAAACACATTTGTCACATTCATTGATTTTGAATCCATTTGACATCATCATTTTGTTAAAGTTTTCATGTCATTGCTTAGGTGCTTGTTTAAGCCCATAAAGAGATTTAACAAGTCTGCACACTTTGTTTTCTTGACCCGGTACAACAAACCCTTCAGGTTGTTGCATATTTATTTTTTCATTTAAGTCACCATTCAAGAATGCTGTTCTCACATCCATTTGATATATTTCAAGATTATACAAAGCATCCATAGCGATTAACATCCTAATGGAAGTTATTCTTATGACTGGTGAATATGTATCAAAATAATCTTGACCTTCCTTTTGCTTATATCCTTTGATAACATGTAACACCTGAAAATTTTGTAAGTTTATCAAAACTTGTATTTTAGGAATCTGTTCTAAAATATAAAAGTTTTGCTGCCTGTTTTGAAATCTTTTAATCTGGTGTGTCGAATTGGTTTTGTGATGCTTAAAAAAGTGGAATTGATAAACCTATTAGGCAGTACACCAGGGCACGAGGACTAGCCCTGGCACTGGGTTCAACCTGGCGCTGAGGCTGGCCTGACGCCAGGGGGTTTGTGCACCTGACGCCAGGAGTGGAGGCCAGGCGCCAGGGTGTGAGACCAGTGTGTATAGACTTATTTGAGTATTTTGAGTTATTAAGTTAGTGATGTGGTACAAGAGTTGTGTAGTATTTTTTCAACACACTTCTTTCGCGGGATACCGGAGCCGTCTATATGTGTGCCACACCCCAGATGCAGGAGCAACTGAGAGCTAGAGCCACATGGACACAGTGCCCTGGGCACTGTGCATATGGTTGGCATGTTTTAGATTTGGTTAGGGGAGAGAGAATTAAGGAGAAGAGGGAATTTTGAATTAATTGCAAATCTGGTTTAATTTGGACTGTTTTCGGGAAATTCCTAATTAAGGAAAATTATGCTAATTAATGGGATTATTTTGGACGCCAAATAAGGTGGAATAAAATTAGTTAATGGCATGATTGAGATTGTGCCAATTGAGAATCAATTAAGAAGAGATTTTGGGTTGCTTATGGAAACTTAGTTAACTAATTTAATGCTCTAATTAATGTGAATTGTAACCGATTTGATTGAGATCTATCTCATCCCTGACGTGGATTCCTTCCTTGTGAAGTCAAATCTTGGCCATAAATTGGATAGCAATCAATTGTGAGAGATTGAAATCTAATTTGAAAATTACCTTAAATATGGTGTAATCAATAGAGGAGATTTAAAGCTCCTTAATTGTAGGAAATCCTAACTAATTGAGGAGTTAATTGGGGAAATTAAAGTAATTAGTTGGATTGTAATTGAACGTGATTAATGAAATAATCATGGCGGTTACAAGGCTAATTTATTGGCACGTCTTGATTTGGAAAGAGATCTTAGATTGATTTTTCAAATTAGGGGGTTACAACCCTATTTTGAGTAAGATATTGATTTGATTTAAATCCCTACTAAAAAGAGATTTGTAACCGATCTAAATCAAGGGAAATCACATCCTTGACTTAGATTTTATGCTGGTGATTGGTGAATCACGGCCCTTGGATGGATTAGTAATCAACAGTGAGGATTTAATGAAATCACCTATGCA
Organism: Houttuynia cordata; assembly: GCA_039654745.1. NCBI lineage: Eukaryota > Viridiplantae > Streptophyta > Magnoliopsida > Piperales > Saururaceae > Houttuynia > Houttuynia cordata. Next base: position 55,562,252 of record CM077502.1, on the reverse strand, counting down.
TCTCCTATTTAAACCCACATGAGAGGAGGCCGTCAAAGACTTTTGGATGCTCTTGGGATGCGTGCCAGCCTTGGAGCGAGCAGCCAACCTTCTTTCATTTCGTTCTAAAGGTTCTACATCAGTTTGTGTACTCGTTTGTGGAGATTTCGCGAAGAAAAGGGGTAATACGCGTAGAACCGATTAACGCGCAAAGAGTATAGGTTCCACGAAGAGGTAGGATGCTCTTTTTCCCACAAAATTTCATATCTTGATTACATCTTATGATTATATATGCTTCATGATTGAGTTATATTCATGTGGAAGTTATATGCATGAATTTCAGTTCATATTCCATGATTATATTGATACGTGTTTGAGATATTGAACGTGACCCTGCGTTTACTTCGATCCATCATCCGATCTAGCACTTAGATGACATCCCTGATTTGATTAATGTATAAAGTTGTGATCTTTCTCAATCTTTGGAGGCTTTTATGATCTGTCCAATTGGATTATTCACTTCTTTTATTCGTTATACATCGATATTGAGATAAGTCCGTTTAATCTCATTTCATCCACCATAATCCCTGATTATTCCATGAAATTGCTATTGATTTGTTGATGTTTCTATATGATCACGACCCTAATGTAGTAAGCCAAGATTGTGGAGTCATGTCTCAGTTAATTGTCCATTTCAGTGTTCGAGTCATTGGTAACCCTTGGGACATTAATATAACGAGAAGTGTAAAACTCTTCATCTAATGAAGTAATTTGATAATTCTAGAACCTTCTTGGTTCTATAAAGAACATAAGTAACGTGTAATCAGCACTGATAACTGTAATTAATTAGTTAATTAGACTGAATTTAACAATTAAGTAAAGTATATGATGATATTTGCTCTCGGCCAGGACTGTTCCTGCACCGACGAGCAGTGATCAGAAAATCATAAATAAATATAAACAACTCAGAAAATTATGATTCTGGTTGAATTAGAAAATAGACACTTAAGAATATATGGGATAAAAATTTCAGAAAAGGATTCGGGCTATGTAGTCAGTGACCACTGATGGAAGTTGGCTGTTATGTACTAGACAGATTACTATAATTTGTATTAAAACCCTAATTCGGTTTACTACTATACATTATAAGTATATATATATTATAATGATCTGATTTCTATAATATAAGACTTTGGGCAGTAATATTAGATTATGAGTATGAGTGGTGAGTTAAGGATTACTGTCCAAAATTACTTGTCCCTTGTGTTCGAGTTCTTGAACTGCCTTTTGTCCAAGAAATTCTATCACAGATTCAGCAACTTGTGCACTATTATTGACCAATTTCTGATAATGAGAACCTTCTATTCTGATTCAAAGGAATTGTCATATCTAGGGCTAGGTACGGTGATGTGATGTGTTCCAATTCTTGATGAATCATAATTGGAGTCATCCGTTGTTGATCATTCTAAAGACTTTGAGTACTCCTATGTGAGTCAATTCAGATTGTATTTCTTGAGTACTCCTATGTGAGTCAATCCATATTGCTACTTTACTCCTCTGTGAGTCAGATTTTGGAAGATTGATGTTTGGGTCTCTAGATGGGAGAACCCTGGTTGATTCTAGATGAATTCAATTCCATGTAAACTAGTTCTCCACTAGGAGTTCTGATGAACACTCTTAGTTGGATTCATAGTATGCTCACGAGCCATTGCTAGATCCTCTGTGATCTCAGATGATATATGAACCTCTATAGTTCAGCTGATGATGGCAACACGTGCGCTTTAGACTGTATGATATTACAGAAGGTCTGCAGTCTCGGCCCATTGTGCCCGTAAGTACCGATGGGGCCAGCATCCCTAGACGCATGTCCGGGTTCCTCTGTAGAACCTCTAGGATGATCTGGTATTGATGTCCATAGGGGAAGTGGACTAAACAGAGAGCAGAAATTGTTATCTCCGACACTCTATATGTTTGGAGTCAGTATTCATTATTATTTCCTTCCGACGCTCTGTACGTTTGTTATCTAAGTTAATGTTTATTTGTTCTTGACCGTTGATGGTCTTTGATGATGATTGTTGTTCAGGTAAGTGAACTCCGTATTTGCTCAACCTGATCTTTCTAAACATGTCTTTATACCATGTTGTCAGCATTTCCTTTATTATTATTATGTTGTGGGTTTTTCTTTGCTCCTACTGGGTATTTCTTTCGAAATACTCATGCATCTCTCGATGCAGGATTCAAAGTGGAAAGGAACTAACAAGGTACGTGCGAAGGAGCTCGATGCTGGAAAGTTGATAGAAGTGGATCTATTCCTTGTTTTTAAATTTTCTTGTTCATAAGAGGACTGATCAGCGTGTGTGCTGAATTTAAATTTGATGTTTGAAGAATTCTTGACTGGATTATTGTAATAGTATAGTTTGTTTTATTATTTAAGATTTTTGTAGAACGGAAATTGGTTAAGCATTCTGGAATGAGATCGTTATGTGTTGAGTATTTGGTCGCGGCCTGGGTTTCAGCCTCATGACCCTAACTGAGTTAGTGCTTCCGCGCATTATTCAAGGTTTTGAAATTCGGGGCGTGACATAACAAGTCTCACTTTATATTTCTCAATTGATCCATCAGCTTTCATCTTCCTCTTGAATATCCACTTGTATCCGAAAGGTTTACTCCCTGGTGGTAGATCTACCAACTCCCAAGTATGATTTTGCATAATGGATTCAATTTCACTATTGACTGCCTCCTTCTAATATTGTGCTTCAGGAGAGGACATGGTTTCCTTAAAGTTTTGAGGCTCATTTTCTAACAACTAAGTTAGAAAGTCTGGACCAGAGGATTTTGATGTTCTAGCACGTTTACTACGTCTAGGTTCATCATCTTCTCCCTCTTGGTCTTCACTATTGTCTTTTGCAACATTCAAATTTTTTTTAAAAGAACTTTTATTTTGTGTAGAATTCCAAGGAAAAATATGTTCAAAAAATAAAGCATTCCTTGATTCAATCACAGTATTGACATTTATATTAGGAATATCCGATTTATGAACAAGAAAGTGATATGCACTGCTATTATTGGCATAACCAATGAATACGCAATCAATGGTCTTTGGTCCAATTTTAATCCTCTTGGGATTAAGGACTGCCACTTTTGCTAGACACCCCCACACTTTTAAGAAGTTGTAGGAAGGCTTTCGACCTTTCCATAATTCATATGGTGTCTGCAAGGTTTTCTTATGAGGTATTTTGTTGAGAATATAATTGGCTGAAAGCAAAGCTTCCCCCCACATGTTCTGTGGTAACCCATAACTTATTAACATGGTATTCATCATTTCTTTTAAAGTTCTATTTTTCCGTTCAATAACTCCATTTTGCTGTGGTGAATAAGGTGTCGTAGTTTGGTGTATAATACCATGTTGTGAATAGAATTTACCAAAATGTGATTCAGATTCCCCACCTCTACCACTTCTTAGAACTTTGATTTTCTTGCCAAGTTGATTTTTAACCTCTATTTTACATAATATAAACATGTTTATTGCCTCATCTTTACTTCTCAGCAAATATATATAACAATAACGAGTGCAATCGTCAATAAATATAATAAAGTACTTTTTACCTCCTCTTGTTTGAACAAGTTTTAAATCACATACATCACTGTGAATTAACTCAAGAGGGTCAATACATCTCTCAATACTTTGGAATGTTTTCCTTGTTAATTTAGATTCCACACACGTTTCACATTTATGATCAAAGTCAATATTAAATTTAGGCAGATATTCCATATTAATCAATCTTTGTAAAGTGTCATAATTAACATGTCCTATTCTACCATGCCACACATCACATCACTCAATCATATAAGAAGAAGAAACAATTCTCATTAATATTAAAAGCAGCAAGTACAATAGTTAATACATTGAGCTTGAAAAGCCCTTCATTCAGGTACCCTTTTCCCACATACATCCCACCCTTAATCAAAATAAATTTGTCCGATTCAAACACCAACTTGAACCCATTCTTGCTTAGCAATGATCCAGATACTAAATTCTTTTGAATTTCTGGAACATGCATCACATTCTTGAGTGTGAGTTCCTTGCCCGAAGTCATCTTGAGCACCACCTTTCCAATTCCTTCAACCTTTGCAGTAGAAGAGTTGCCCATAAATAGTTGTTCCCCATTTTCCATGGAGTGACAAGTGGAGAACATCTTCCTGTTTGAAAACACATGACTGGTAGCCCCAGTATCCACCCACCATTCTCTATCGTTCGTGACCATATTCACTTCCGAAATCATAGCAGAAAGGTTGATGTCATGCACATTGGTGGAGAGATTCTCCATTTTGGTCATGTGGGCTTGTGCCTTCTTCTTGAAACCATCTTCTTTTTTCCGTTTGCGACAATCCTTAGTCTTGTGGCCCACCTTGTCGCACACATAACACTTTCCCTTGAACTTGGCATTGTTGGAGTCATTGTTTGACTGGCCCCTAGGATGCTTCCTCTTTTTGTTGGTGAAGCCATTACTTTTATGCCCTTGTTCCACAACATTGACTTTGGCTTCCATGTCATGACCCCCAGTTTTCTTTTCAGAAGAATAGTTGTCCTCTTCAATCCTTAACCTCACAATCAGATCTTCCAAGTTCATCTCCTTTCTCTTATGCTTTAAGTAGTTCTTGAAATCCTTCCAGGACGATGGTAGTTTTTTAATTATTGCTGCCACTAGGAAAGTCTCACTTAAAGTCATGTCTTCTGCATGAATTTCATCCAGGATAACTTGGAGATCTTGAACTTGATTGATCACAGTCTTAGAGTCCACCATTTTGAAGTCAAAAAATTTGCCGACCACGGATTTCTTCGTTCCAACATCTTCAGTTTTGTACTTCTTGTCTAATGACTCTCATGATCTACACATGAAATATGCATTTTATTATTTCTTAAACTTATGTTTATGTTAGTATTTGATTAGATTTAGTGATACTTTGGTTTTGTAGGAAAATGAGAGCAAGATCAAGAAATGCAGTGAAACGTGACTCTAATGGTTGAATCTTCACAACTTCGTGTGCATATCTCTGATGGAAAGCTTCATGTTAAAGTTCATGAAGTCAACTTTTCAACACCACTGACCTTTCGCAATTCGCAGTTTTGAGCAAAAAGTTATGATCAATGAAAATATAGCACAAAGAAAAGAGAAATATACCTGAACTAGTTCAGCGGTTCATAGTTTTGGTTCGGTTCAATAATGAAAAATAAAAGAAAGAAAGAGCCCTTCGTTCCAGACAGAGCTCGAGCTCGACGGTGGTCCAGTGGCGGAGCTCGAGACAGTGAAGCAGCGGCGGTGGTGGGTGTCTCAACTGAAAACGGAAAAAAAATAAGGGCCTTGATTTGGAAAGTGCCAGATTTGGAAGTCATAGATTGGAATTGGATTCCTTCCTTGATTAGGAATCGACGAGGGGCCAGAGTGGAGTCCAAAACAGAAAAGGATTCACTTTCGATCTGTTTATAACAGAAGACCGAACGACTCCCGACCGAAAAAATAGAGGAGAATAACAGAGAGGATTTCAGTGTTGTTTCCGCCGGAAAAGGAGGGGGAAGAGGAAGCAGTTGGCCGGACAAAGAGAGGAAAGGAGAGAAGAGGAAGAAAGTTTGGGTTTTTGGGCGTGCTACAGTAACCAACATTTTGCTACAGTGCGCGGCGAATCGGAGAAGATGATGAATAGTGTTTTGTGAACAGTGTTTTCGCTACAATGCACAGTGAACAGTGTTTTTTGATAAATAGTGCAAAATGACTCCAACAAATCAACAACGTTCTCCTCATCCGATGGTCGACTAAATTCGCGTCCAAGGCATAGATGAAACCCGAGTAAATTGGTTGTATCGTTTTCTTTCTCCCATCTTAACTTTTACCTTAATTGGTGTATGAATCTTATTATACAATCACTGTTAATTTATTTGAGAGTTATTCTTTGTGTTCGAGAGAGGCGAGAGTGATTCTTGTTAATTTCAATCTGAGGAATACTTGCGTGTCCGAGAGGAACGTAAATAGACTAAGGTGTTATAAAGGAATAAGGTTTTATTGGTTTATGCTCGAGAGAGATAGATTACAGTTCTATGTTTTAATTGCTTATGTGTTACGTCCGAGAGGAGAGCACGACATCTTGAATTGACAAGTATATGCCCGAGAGGAATATGTTAGCCAATTAGGAATCTATACAAAAGAGAGAGAAAGACGATAAGCTGGTTTAATTTGTGGTGGGTTCGAAGCCTTGACACTTCTCCATATTAGTTAAACTCTTTTTAGTAGCTAAAGTTTATTGCTTTATTAGATTAAATCAAACTACAACTTTTCTTCTCTTGAATTTGGTAAATTATTCATCCGTCCTTGAGGTTCAACAACCCTAAATACTCACTGTAATACAATTGCCTTATGCACTTGCAAGGGTTTAAATATTAAACGATCATCCCACAGTGCCTTAGCACTTGTCATCGAACTGTACACATTATATAATGTGTTGTCCAACCCGTTAAGGATGTAATTATGGCATAAGAAACATGCATCTACTGCTGCAACAGACGTTTTGTCTTCCCTTTTTTTCTCAGTGAGAACGGGTACTTCCTCTTTAAGGAATCGGGACAAATTCAGCGTGGTAAGATAGAACAACATTTTCTGTTGCGATCTTTTGAAATCCACACCACTGAACTTTTCTGGTTTCTCCCCTTTAACTTCAACAGGAGCATTCATCGGAGTGGGAATAAGTACCGGAGTGAAGTTAGTACCCTCAATAGCAATTTCTGTAGCTTTGTAAATCATAGAAGATTATCTCAGTTAAATAAAATTACAGTACAGTAATTAAGAAATGACAGTAACAAGAATTCTGTCTTAAGATTGTTATAAATCTGCTTGACTGTTATTGCAATGTAATCATAAATGTTCTGTGTACCTTTGCAAAGATGATGATGAAATCATTAGTAGAAGAGTTGATGATCGAATCAAGCGAAACACTTTGTCCTTAAGACAGAATTCGCCCTCCCTACGGTGCTTAAGACTCTTGGGCGTCTGCCTCCCAGGATAAGACGATCAACCGCGTGATGTAGGAGCACTCCAAATAGCATGCACAGCGAACCACAGTGTGCAATGATTTCACAGTAAGAAGGAAGAGAGGAAGAAGACAAAGTGCTTCAAAACCATGTAGAAAAATCCGATTTTATGACTTCATAGATATCCCGTTAAAGGCCCATTGAAAATACCCTTTCTCGTTAAACGGATGCGTCCATCCGTTAATGGTCGTAAGACATTAAACTGGACCCATTTTGGTTGAACCAAAATAAATTAGAAACTAAATCAATTGAATTTGTCTCAAAATAATATTATCTTATTGACCCAACCCAACCCGACCCGGATGAACGGCAGCGGCGGCGTTGGGTTAGCCCACCTAGGTGCATGGGTCCAACATCTCTCTCCCCTACAAAAGTAGGGTGGCCCAAGGGCCTAACTTCAAAGGCCAAACTTAAGCCTTATATACCATCTACAACACCTCCTTGGTATGAATGTGGGACTATTCATTCCTTCACCCAATTCACTCATTCAAACTAAGTGAGTTATAATGCCCACTTCCAACATTTTGAACATATGCTTCCTCTAGTTAGTTGGGGATTACGCTATCCAATAAAAATTAACATTTCTTAAGATGGGCCATCTAAAACAGGACGAGGGAGTAAAAAATAACTAAAGTATGGGAAATGTGGGAAATGTATATAGTACGTGTAAAAAGTGTAGATGGAAAAAAGACTTGTTCTCGTAAAGAGCGCACATCCAATACGGCATAAAAAAAAGGAAAAAAATAGCAAATTATAGGCATATAAAACACGTATAGATCCCGTACTTTGTCACTTAGGGCCATACCACACATTGAAGGAGCAGCCCCACATTAATCAATAGTCGCAAAGTAATGTCTAATAGCATGAATCATTTACAAGAGATAAAATCATGTTGGGTCCCAACTATGGTATGCTCCCCTAATGCATGGTTCTTTTGGCGCTGCCAGACATTGTCACTGCACATAGGAGTTTCTTCTTCTAAGGTAATTGGCATATATTGATTCCTGATCTGTACAGATAAATGCAAAGACCAATAGACAATCGAGAAGGCCACTAAGCCTAATGATTTTGCTTAAATTCCATCCCAGCTGGTAAGTGGAGTGCCACTTATGGTTATGGTTGAACTAGTGAGGTTGGTCTTGAGGGGTTGGGTGTCCATGATCATGGACGTGGAAGCACAATCACACACCTTAAATGGTAAATATTGTTACACATTAATAAAAAGTACTGATTATGAAGGAGACTTCCCCCACTAAGAACACGGATAGGCCAATTAGGCAAGAGTGGGAGATGACTTAAATGGTCTATATGCTGGATTAATCATGTTCATAAGAAAGGAAGAGCTTGTTTCGGTGGAGCCCGTGTCATAGATTCTCATCTTTCCTTGATTTTATGTGCCCATAGCTTCCTTATTCTTGTGACATTAGACTTGAAGGTGGCAACATTTTGTTCCATTATTACTTTCTCCTCCAGTAGCTTGTCTCTAACTTTTTTTCTATTGGTGATTGAACAAAATTGCCGACAAGTCGTTGATATGAGGATTTTATACTCATCTGAAAATAAACTGACTTATGAACCAACAAAAAACCAGAGTCTTCAGTTCCTGTGTAGATACGAGGCACATTGGCTTCCTTCCCATCCAGAAAGTTCAGCGGATGGAGGTTAGAGAGCTATGAACTTACCCAGATTTTTGTTCATAGACACGTCTTGTGGGCCTGTGAAGATCCTGAAGAAGTTGTCTAGAAAGTGATTGAAGAAGCTGTAGTCATGGCAAAGGCGTCAAGCTTAATTGAGGAACTACCTTGAGCTGTCAAAATAATTAAGGGTTTAAAGCATTAGTTTCCTTGAAAGAAATATTGTTCTTTTATCGTCAGATATCAAGTGCACGCGGCTAGAAATTGGAGTTTGTTTATGGTGAATATTTTGACCAAGGATTTCTGGCTGGACTCGGAAAGGTCCTCTTCTTCATCTTTCTGGTGTTAAGCTTCAAATGTTCATTATGACATGAGAATGTAGCAGTATTAAAACTTGCAACTGGACACCAGCTTATTGGATGGGATCTAATTTGATGTGAAACTGAGATGGAAGTGAAGAAGTTAAAACTCAAAAGTAGCCTTCTCAGAGAAGATCTTTCTTTGCTTGCTTGACATCTTGAAAGAGCTAGTAAGATCTACTTGTGGAAGCTCGACAGAAATCAGTTAGAAGTAGCAACTTCAAATTCGATTAGCAAGTAATGTCATCAATTAACCATTTGTTAATTTACTAAAATGATGTGGCATAAAGTTATAAACTACAATTACGGATTATCATCATTGTATTTTTTGTCAAGGTGTAGCTTTTTATTTACATTCCTTGAAGATCCATAAATCTCGCACCAATTTTTATGTATATTCTGTAAGAAGTTGAAATTATAAGACCAAAACTTCCCTATTCCTGCGTCAAACGTTCATGACACTACGTGGCACTTTAAAATATGTAAATCATATAGTCAGCAATCAGCATTATACTAAGGGCCCGTTTGGTTATCTCCTCGGGAGGAGATTTCCCCAAAGAAGTCATATGAGCTTCTTGCAATGGCAGTTGATGTAATTTCTGAAAACTGACAATGGTACTTTTAAAAGAAAAAAACAGAAACAGAGCCATCATGATTTAAAACAGCCCCTGTCAGTTTTTGAAAATTACACCACATGCCATCATTACTTAAATTCCAAACCAAACACCAATTCTACTTCATTTTAAAAATCCAACTTCACTACTTCTAAAAGTCATAACCAAACGGACCCTAATTGAAACAACTCAGGGATTTGATAAGATGGAAGTAGAAAGAGGAAGCGCTTTCATTGACACCCCTCATTGTACGATAGAAGTACTATCGTGTAATCAACTACACAATAGTATCGATATCGTGTAGCTATTATGTAGTTGATTACACGATATTATCGATTACACGTTAGAATTATTATCGTGTAATTGAATATGCGATGCCTTGCTATCGTGTTATAAATAATGATAAATTATGTTCTTACTTTGTTGTTCTAAAAACAAATTCCGACTGTTTCCTTCCTTTATCCTAATGATTGAATGTCATCGTTTGTTAAGTAAGAGGATATCTTCTCTTTATTTACAATAGAAATCTTCTCTACGTACAATTCTGACGCGATTGAGGGCGGTCTAAATGTTGCGGCTGAGGGTGAGGGAATATGCGTAAAGGGGCACAGGCATAGTCATCTAATCGGGCTGAATGCCCATGTGCTATTGAAAATGTTGACTTTAGGGTTTCAAGAGGGCAAACTGAGAAGACCTGGTATCGAAATCAAGTAATATGGCAGGACACCGGAAAAACCATGTAATATGGCATTCCGGCCTTTTATGTCAAAACCTCTCCATCCTGTATCAAAAAACAAAAAACCAATCTTGGCTGAATTTCAGCTATCTCAGGCGCCGCAGTTCCCTCCGTCGCGCTCCTCCGACGCCAAGCAATGGGGTCGAACTCGAGCCCGCCGAACTTGGAGTGCAGGATGTACGAGACGAGGTACCCGGAGGTGGACATGGCCGTGATGATTCAGGTGAAGCACATCGCCGACATGGGCGCCTACGTCTCCCTCCTCGAGTACAACAACATCGAGGGTATGATCCTCTTCTCCGAGCTCTCCCGCCGACGTATCCGCAGCGTTAGTAGTCTCATCAAGGTCGGGCGGCAGGAGCCTGTCATGGTCCTCCGTGTCGACAAGGAGAAGGGTTACATCGACCTCAGCAAGCGCCGCGTCGCTGAGGAGGATATCCAGGCGTGCGAGGAGCGATACAACAAGAGCAAGCTTGTTCACTCCATCATGCGCCATGTCGCCGAGACCTTGCAGTTCGATTTGGAGGTACAATCAACCCTTCTCTTCCTTCTAGTAGTTCTTTTCCTTCTCGTTATAGCCGATTTATCTGATTAGTAAAAATACTAGTTCATACATGTTTTGCAATTTTGATTTGAGTAACTGCTATAATGTTTATAGTTGGTTTGAGTTCTACCAGGTTTATTATGTTGACAGCTGAGATCCTCATTTCTAAACTTCCTAGCATTATGTAATTCATATGTTGCTATATGATTGGAGCAATTTAATGAACCAAATTCGAACTTTAGGTATATGCTCGTGTATTTATCGAATAATGAAATTTGGAATCTGCTGGATTCGTAGGTTCTGGCTGGTTCTATTTCCTAAGTAAATGTGATTTTTTATCTTTATTTTCTGATGTGAATTTTTTTAAAAGTTCCTTCTAGAAAAGGTGTGTGATGTGTACAAACTGTGTATTAGCCTGATTGAGAATCTATCTTTAGATATTCTTTCTTTATTGGAACTTGTATCATAGTTGCTCGAGGTGGTAATATATTTTCTTGGCCATTTTACCATATAGAATTCAAACTATAAGGGATCAGTTTATTTGTCAAATCGTGCAATTTGATATAATAAATTGACTGCTCTCAGCTAGAGATGTGACATTTTAAGATTTTTTTTTTTGAAGTAGCAACTATCATACATTGACATAGAAATTAGACGACGTTAATTTTGATGGGCCATGATGAGAACTTTTATTTGCCTCTGGTGGTATATGAAATTTTGGTATGACCATATGTAGATGATTAATTTTCTTATTTTTATTCTTGGCAGGATTTTTATATTCATGTTGGATGGCCTTTGTACCGAAAATATGGACATGCTTTTGAGGTGCTGTCTTGGTCCCTAGTTAAGATACAACTTTTTACTAAATTTCGAATAGGAGCTAATAGTTAATTGCTTTCACAGGCATTTAAATTGATGGTAACAGATCCGGATTCTGTCCTAGACTCACTAACTCGTGAGGTTAAGGAGGTTGGTCCTGACGGACAGGAGGTAATGGCTGTTTGCTCATGATCTATGCAGTTTGATATATCTATCACTTGTGAGTTGTTTATCATTTTGTCATGCACATGCCTAATAGGTTACAAAGGTGGTGCCTGCCATGACAGAGGAGGTCAAAGATGCATTGGTGAAAAACATTAGGAGGCGAATGACCCCACAACCACTTAAAATACGTGCAGATGTAGAGATGAAATGTTTCCAGTTTGATGGGGTTCTTCACATCAAGGTGTTTTTTGTTTTTTTGTTTCCCTAAATGAGTATGCCTTATGGTCCAATTGTAGGCTGTTTCTTTATTCATATAATTTGAGCATCATTATAAGTTGTGCATTTCTCTATACAACATTCCGTTTGCAGGAGGCAATGAAGAAAGCCGAAGCAGCTGGCAATGACGATTGTCCTGTGAAAATCAAATTAGTTGCTCCTCCTTTATATGTTCTTACAACACAAACTCTTGATAAGGTTGGTAGCTAACCTCTGATTAGTTTGCACCATTTTACTGAATGATTTGTTGGTCTTTTTCCAAATTGGATGCCTGCGTGAGTTATGAGTCAAAATTGTGATTCAAATGAAACATTGCATGGTCTATTGTATATGATTCAGGTTGATGCTTGACAGTTTTATATAAAGAATTGATCAATCGAAAGCAAGTATCATAAACTTGAGAAGTGATGATATTGTAAAGTAAATCATTAGCATTATCAATCTTTCTTCCTTGTTGTCACCGTTATTATAAATTTTTTTACTGATATCAGGGATATCAGGGATTAATAAAAAGAATGTAGTAGCATATTTTAACAGTTTTACTGCTTATATGACAATTGGATGTATGCTGTCGAGTTTACTTTATACTAAAAATCATGACATAAAATTATCAAAGAGCGGTATGTAATACACAACGATTGTGGTTAAAGATTCTGTTAGTTCAAGGGCCATGCTGGTTCCATGACTGTTCGTTGAATGATATCTCCATCTTTCCTAGATCATTTGTTGTTACGACTTTTTGCAAAGGAGGCTGGTTTTCCAATGGTTATTTATTGGCTAATGGTCCTTTCTTTCGTGGTTCATGCGTTTGGGTTATGACCTTTCAACTTTTGAAAAGGAATTTGGTTTAAAAGCCAAAGCACATCCATACTATTTGAAAACGTTAAACTATGTGTGCCTAAAGGGAGGTTGGTTTTAAACTCACTGTCTGGGCAACTGAATATACGTTTGCCTAAAGTTTTACCCCATCTTGCGTAATTGTTCGATGCAATCTTTCATAATGAATTAACTTAAGTATATTTTGAATAACCAAATCAGACTAGTAATGTGGGATAGAGGGAATAATTTTTCCCTTCTGTGTGTGAGTATATGGGTGTGCGCATGTGTATAAGATGTTTCTCATTTTCCTTAGTTGGTCATGGTAGCAATAGCCAACGGGGTGTTGGTGGGATGGTCAGCTTCCTGAAGCGGAGGTCCTGTATTTGAACCCCCACTCTGTGGGCCACCCACCTGTGCATATGATGGGTGGGCCTGGTACGTGCCAGGGGAATGGTGCCTGGATGGTGCTCATATGTATAAGATATTTCTCGTTTTCCTTGGTTGGGTCATGGTAGTGATGACCTGTGGGGTGTTCATGGGATAGTCAGCTTTCTGAAGCGGAGGTTCTGTGTTTGAACCCCCACTTCGTTGACCACCCCACCTGGATTATATCCTGATTTACCTAGTGCATATGATGGGTGGGCCTTGTACCTGCCCGAGGGGAATGGTGCCAGGACAGTGCTCTAAGAGGCCGGCTGCCCTGCCCCTTCTAGTCGGGCCCTAAGGATTCGAAACCCCCTTTGTTATCAAAGAAAAAAAAAACTCTCTCCATGCATCATTAGGATTGAAATTTGTGGCTGTTATTATTTCTATGTTCAAAAGTTGTTGCATCTTTAGTTATAATTCTTCCCTTGCATGTTAGTATAAGGGCTCTCTTTCCAAATTAATGTGGTAGGATATTTGTCTATATCTTAGTCACATTGGCATTTTTCCATATTGCTACTATTGAAAGTCTTTTTTAACCAGGAACAAGGCATATCAGTTCTGAATAAAGCCATCAAAGCATGCACAGAAGAAATCGACCGACACAAGGGCAAGCTTGTAGTGAAAGAGGCACCTAGGGCGGTAAGTTAAATTTTTTCATTTATCCTTAATACTCCCTTCTGATTAATTATTAACATAAGGTTCTCAAAATGAACTAAAACTAGTTCATTTGGAAAGTCCTTATGTTCATAATAATTCTAGACGGATGGAGTAGCAATTATTTTCTTTTTTTTGTTTCAAGTAGATAACATGTTAACATGGATTAAATTATTTTTATTATGTAAGAATTTTATGCTCTAGCATTTCCTGCTTATAGATAGTACCTTAATCACTAAATTATTTATGTTGGAATAGGTGAGTGAACGGGATGACAAGTTACTTGCCGAGCACATGGCTAAACTGAGGTCCGCAAATGAGGAAGTTAGTGGGGATGAAGGCTCCGAAGAAGAGGAGGATACTGGGATGGGTAACGTAGATTTGAATGGCACAGCAGGAATTACAGAATGAGAGATGATGACATTCGATGTTGAGCAACTTTTTCATAGTGTAGTTCACCCTATATTTTTGAGAGGATGTATAGAACTGAGACATGGGTCTGTAAGTTTGCTGGCTGAAGGCTTCGGTATCTATAAAACTGTCAACAATTTTGCATTTAATACTGGTCTCAATATTTAAATTTCAATCAGTTACTATCTGCTGACCTTGCCTGGTGGGTGGCTGCGCTGCTTCTACTTAACTTTAGATTCATAATGAATCTCTGACCAGTGAACTTATTTGTTCAAGGTAAAGAGATGTTCAAAATATAATTCATGTTATCATCATAGTGATTTATTTCCTACTCTGAAAAGAATACAATTACGAGCATTTTGAATTTGAAAAGGTTTTCGGCTTTCATCCTTTATGATCCATTCCGGAAGGTGGTTACTTATGAGTGTAATCTTTGGCTGTTAAAAGTGCCGGATTTGTTCCATTTACTCATGAAATGCTTATTTTTGTTGTTGCTCACTGGAGCATCTCTTTTGTTGCAAGCCATTGAAACGTGGGGAAGCCAAGCTTTTGATACCAACTGAGAGATAGTGATTGTACTGTTTTAGAAGCAACAAATGCGTAATTTCATTTAGACCACCTATCCTGCCACCCAACAAAATTGCAGGCACCCCCATGCTCTTTGGGTTTTTAGGCAAGTTCCAAGAAAATTCAGGCATTTTTTCATTGTTGGGGACTCCCATGCTCTCCAATTGGTTTTTGTAAAGCCATCCATCTTTAAATAACCAATCTTTTAGCCTTAGAAAGGAAATTATACACTTAAACGATTGGGAGCCCATGACAATTTAACATACTAAAAGTATAATAAACTATACTAAATTTACATGATAATATATTTAATACGAAAACTAAAAAGTTCTTTTTGAAGATGGGTGCCCTCTTACCTTCTCCATTCGTATATTCACAAAACAGAACAAAGAGTTCAATGTCAATTAGCTAGTAGAAGAGAAGCATATAAGGAGCAAGATAGGTGAGATAATAGACCACTTTTTTTATTTAATTTAAGGTTTAGTTCTTCAACTAAAATATCACATAATTCGAGAAATTACGCTTGAACAATACACCAACTTGAAGTTCAAGATCATTCTTATGTAGTAGTTGTCAAATAGGGAGATGTTATTTTTGGATAAATAAAATTTTCAAAAAAAAGTAATCATCACTTAGGGAGAAATTGAAGAAATGTTAGCACCAAATTTTTTCTAGAATATTTATCTTGGCTCATAAATAGAAAGTGCATAAAAGGCAAGCCTGATTTATAGTTTTTATTCTCTCTAAAAAGAGGTTTCCATGCAAATAAGGGATACGAGACATGAGGGGGCCTACAACATAGGGGCGTTTGGTAGGTGGCAGGATGGCGGCCTTACATTTAAGGATGAATGGTTTATTACCCCGCATTTTAGCCGGCCCACCTCTTAACACAGCCGGTAGGTAACCACCGTCTGTGTATTTTCAGCTGGTGGATATCCACCGGCTGTGTCTAGGTAGGTTGGGCTAGCTACACCAGGGGGTGGTAATTACTTGTCCTTCTATGTAATTACTAAGCTAAACTAATCATATCTTAACAAAACAAGGGGAAAAAAAGGGAGAAGAGAAGAAGACTCGCTCCCCCATTGTACGCTAGGATTAAACGGACTAAAAAAGAACGGGAAAAATACTGAAGAAAAAATGAAGACTTAAGAGGATAAGAAGCTGAGAGAGGTTCTCCCGCCAACGTCGTACTCTCTTAGTTAAGGAATTCCATATCGGCGATATATCGATATCAGGTTTTACCTGATAAATCGATACGGGCAAATATTAGTTTTCAAATTTTTTTATATCGCCATTTCAAAAAAATATTTTTTTTAAAAAAGAAAAAAAACAGCTTTCCCGTTTGTTTCCCATTCTAATATGCATAAAAATACATATTTTGAAATCTATGCTTTGCCTAAATTAGTATAACTCATTTTAGAAGTTAGATTGTGAAAATATATGGTAAAAATTAGTTTTCGACTACCAATATTTTTTTATAAATATCTCCGATATTTTATCTCTTAGGCCAACCGATATTTTACCGATATCTGATACAGAATTCTTTGCTCTCAGTTCAATCAAACTTGCTTGTATTGAAGAAAAAATATGGGTCCATCAATAAATGGCTGACTTTGCTCCCTCGCCAAGGGAAAACCCAGTTTTTTTTTGTATGGGCCGTGGAGTCGAAGATAGACTTCATTGGACGGAGGGAGTAACATTGATTGGTAGTTGAATCCTCCAAAAGGACGAAAGCAGGAACATCCCACTGGCCCTCCCCACCCATCCTTATAGTTGCCGTCCAGGGGCAAAAGTGGGGACTCTCTCTTCCTTTGTTTGACTTGTGGGCAAAAAACATCGTTTTGTTGTCTTAGCTTGGTGCGCACTCGAATGTAGATCTCTTTCAGACTTCAGAGAACCACTGCAGTCGTTGTGGGAATGACTATGACACTCATGCTGCATGCCTGCAATACGTGGTGCTGATCTGTCTTGTGAATAATCGTACAAAATGACCTGTTCTCTAGATGGATTTATACATTGTCAACAGTAGTCACCAATGAAGTACACATGACTTTCGTCTTAATTAAATTAATCCATGCCCGTATAGCCAGGGATTGCATTCTGACATTGCTCGTTAAGCTCTATAACAAATGGGACATATGAAGTATATTATCAAATGACAGTTTAAGTGAGATTCCTGATCAAATTGCCAGGGGTTTACGAAACTAATCCATTTTTTGTAACAACAATTTGTGCTTCTTAAAGACCCTTATTCTACTTTGTTAGTACATATTATTTGCCTCAAGGAACCGTAGGCACTGCACTGCTAAGTTTGTTCTTCTACTTTTCTGGCTACCTTGAACGGTAGGCACTGCATCTGTGCCTTACCACTGGAGAGGATAGGGTTGGAAGACTCGTAATGTCCTCCTCAACAAATCCATAACGACCTACCTAGTTGGAATTGCTCATGACATTGTTGGGGTTTATCCCAGGTCGGTTGTGAAAAAGGTTGGTGGTTAGTTTATAAGTGTGAAGGCCTTCAAGTCAGATTTTGGGGTGAGATAGGCTCAAGGGTATCAGAGTTTGGTTATCAATAAGTTTCAAGTTCCGGCCTAACAATCCACAGGTGAAACTAAGTCTGCTTCCAACCCAATGTCCGATGTGTGAATGAAAGATTGTTGGGGTTTATTCCATATTAGTTATAGAAGGGGCGGTGGTCACTTTATAAGTATGAGGGCAAGCTAATTTTTGGGGTGAGTGAAGCCCAAGACCACACAACAGACATGACTATCATTTGAAATTTATATGCTCTCGACGTGTTGTCTTCTCTCCGTGGTCCGGAGAGAGAATGAAAGAGAGATTTAATCTTTGCCATTTCTGTTTCTTCTAGTGATTGTTAACTTAGTCATGTTTACTTCATCGTTTGACAGTTTACCTTGGTTCGGAGTTTGGTACCTCCTTGACGTCTATGATGGCATCATCCTGGCAACTGCGATGGAAAAAGAGAAAACATAAATCAATTAAGAAAACCTCTTGTCTCTCTTGTCATATTGAGGACGATTATTTGTCTTTTCGCTTTGACTTGGACCAGTATCATGTGTCTGATGCCAACTACAAGAAGAACTACAAGAAGAAGAGTACAGCAAGGAGATGCCGGAAGTCTTTTACGTCTTGTATGTCTTTTTGATTCAAGGGGAATCCCCACAGCCCATCCACCAACAATTGGACGTAGAGAAACAACAAAAAGAACATGGTATTTTATCCCATGCATCACAATATTTTAAATACATCGTATTTGACCAGGATTAATTAGCTTCACGTGTTTTGTAACTGTTATAGATATACTGAAAGAGTTGAAGAAAATATAAATGTTGAAGTGACTGGCATAAACTGTCTACTCAAAATTGTGAGAAAATGATCGGCAATAGTCGTTCAAGCCCGACAATCCAAACTAATAATGGATTGATTTCATGTCTGAAACTGGTTTCACATACGTTGTGCCACCATTTCTTTGTAAGTAATAGAAAAGTACAAATTGCACCAACACCAGGAACTGAAGGTCTTCAATCTGAACGGATCGAAAGAATACTCGTGCATAAAAATGGTTCAATGTGCATGGAATCAGCTGACTTTAACAAGTAACAATGACATGTGTTGAAATAATATGGGAAGAATTGTACTTTACCTGATTGTGTTTAATAAAATCACAATTAAACCTCAAAGAGTAGATCACTTGATATTGTTCGAGGCACAGTATGCATTGTTGGCTATGGTTTTCAAAACGAGATCGAACCGGCTGGTCCAATCGCGATAGCCAGAACCGGCCGAATAACCGATTCGGTTAGGACAGTTCATCCCTGTCAATTGAGCCGGCCGGTTTTCTTCCGAACTGGCCCGGTGACCCGTTAAACTGCCGAACCAGACCAGACCGGTCCGGAATCTGATTAGGTCACGGTATTTTTTTTGGCGAAAAAAATTGCCTACACTAGGATTCAAAATGGGGACTTATATATAAGTTACCCAAGTCATTAATCAACTGAGCTACACAAGTTTTGACGTTAATAACACATAAAAAATATATTTATCATATATATGAGGTGAGCACTCCTAACTAGTTTGACCGCGGTCCAATCGGACCGGCCATCAATTCGGGTTGAAAACCTTGTTGCTAACTTTGAAACAGATATTGCTGCCCCCACGTGCACAGGTTTCATCCGACAATCTGTCCCCAAGATACAACGGATTGCTCGATGAGTGGTGCATTATAACATGTCTGACCCGAACTTAGAGACAAAGTAAAAATGTTGTCTTTTTTGGAAAAGAGAATAAAAGAAGGACTTTTGCAGAACGAAATGTGTTTTTTTTTTCTTCGTATTATTTTTTGTTTCAGGTAGCTCCATATATAGATCTAAACCCAACGGACACCCTTTCACAAAGGGAGACGAACGAGCACTCTTTCATAAAGGGAGACGAACTAGCACCCTTTCACAAAGGGAGACGAACTGACACCCTTTCACAAAGGGAGTCGAATGTAGGGGTGCAAGCGGGTCGGGCTATTACGGGCCGGATGTTGGCCCGACCCGAGCCCTAAAAGTTAGAACCTCGGCCCTAACCCTAAGACAATTCCAAAAATCCGGCCCGGCCCTATCCCTAAGGGGGCTTAAGGTCGGGCTGCGGGCTTTCGGGCCTTTCAAATGACATAGTATTTTTGTGACCTAATATGTGATCATAAGCCCTTGAAATAACTTGGACATAATCGATTCCTAATACACAAATATAATACCCAATATCACACATACAAAAGATAACGAAGAAGTTTGACATGAGTATTTTAAAATATCCAAAGTATATGTTTCTCAATTTTCGCAATTTATTGCCTCTGTGGAGAAGGTGGAGTGATCTCAGCACCCTATCAGATCTCTCATAGCAACTTCCACCTGCATTATAGGATGAAATCAGATATTGCACCAACAAGATACATTCATTTTGACACAACGAAAAGGGATGACCAGCGAAAAAACTAAAATTACCTTCATCCACTGGGATGTGATGTGGTTCAGTAACAACTGTCTTATCGGGCTTTAATAACATTTTTGCCTTCTCATTGTTCACATGGAGAGCTCGTAATATCAATATGAGTGTATGATGAAATACTCTTCAACCAATCATCATAGATATTGACAAGGACCATTTGAGGCTTCGTAGCCCTCAGGATGAGATCACCGAATTTTTTAAAAATAGTTAAATATTTACTTTTAAAAATAATAAAATTATTTGGAAAATAAAATTTTTCTAGAGAATGAATTTGGAAAATCATTTACTATTGACAACAATACAAATATTTAGAAAACAAAAGTCTTTTACATAAACAATTTGCAAATAGTGAAATATTTACTTTTGAAAACAATAAAAGTATTCCAAAAAAAAATTTAGAGAAAGAATTTGAGTAATCATTTTCAGAACATCCTTCATTCATTTGCTTCCCTAGTCTCCACATGCATTGTTGTTGATCTCATCATCCAAATCAGCAATAGTCCCACATGGTGTGTTACCACACAGCCAATCCTGCATTCAAATTAAGCATTCAACTATATCAAGTAAGAGAGAACTCCTGTACTGATTAAGAGCATGTCAACCAGTGCTAAAAGCTTACTCTAAAGCAATTGTTGTAACCGGAACAACAAGAATATCTCGAGCCATTGATGCCAATATTGGATACTTGGCTGAGTTCCCCTTCCACCAACAAAGAATATCTAAATTAACCTCCCTATTTCTAACTTCTCCTCAAAGTATAAATCCAACTCAGATATTCCACCATCATTGTTTTTAGCACATCCTTGTTCTTCCAACCAGTTCTAAATTTCTTCTTTCTCATTTGAAAGTTTTGCTACATCACTCGATGCCCTCTTCACAGCTGGGCACATTTCACTTTTGTATTGATCAAATAACAATTGCATCAAAGCCAAACTCCTAAAATCACACCCTTTCCCATATTAATTCCTAATTCAGCTGTTAACTCATCAAACTTTTGTTTCTGGGAAGGAGAAGTTGTCATATATTTCACGGACTCATGAACATGATGAATAATATTTGAAATAGCTTTTAGTTATACCTGAACAATAAGATTTAAAATATGGGCAACACAGCGTATATGCACAAGAGCACCATTTAACAAAACAGATCCTGTCACGCACCGGCACCATGGAATGCCAGCTCGCCGATATATCGGCGATATATCGGTATCGGACACAAACCGATACTCCGATACCATTAAGTATCGTTTTTTACATTTTTTTCAAATATCGCCGATATATCGGCCTTTTTTGAAAAAAAAAATATTTTTTTTAAAAAAAAATTTTTTGAAAATTTTTTTTTTTTTTTTTTGGGAAAAAAAAACTTTCATGTTTGTTTTCTATCCTTTTATGCATATTTTGAAATCTATTCTTTGTTTAAATTAGTATAACTCATTTTAGAAGTTAGATTTTGAAAATATATGATAAAAACTAGTTTTTGACGACCGATATTTTTTTACGCAATATCTCCGATATATCTCCGATATTTCGTCTCTTAGGCCGACCGATATTTTACCGATATCCGATACGACATTCCATGACCGGCACTGCCCGACCCTAACCGAACCCTGTCCAAGAGTCGGTCCAGCGCATGGGGGCGACGGTATTAAAGAAATAGTGGAAGACTTATGCCCCACATATGGGCGGTCCATCTAACAGAGTTACGCAACTACTTTAAGCAAGAGTAAATAAGTAGAATAAAAGTGGAGTTTAACTCTAAATAAATCCACAAGTCTTAAACCTATATACTAATAATCCTGAGCCAACACACGGGGCTCAACAACAAAATCTAGAGTCGGTCCAAACACATAAGATAAACACAAGTCGGAAACAAATGCCAACATACACAATGTGTCATTCTCAAACAGAGTAAAACCGAAAAATATAACAAGATATAGTCCAGAGCTCTCTACACCTAATCCCATGCTCTCCCCGACCGTTCCTCATACAAGGGATCCTGTCCATCTGCATGTCATGCCACGCAGCCCCAAAATAAAACAAGGAAAGAGGGGTGGGTATAAAACTCAGTAATGGTTTTAATACAATCGACAATAATCAGGGATCATAATGGCATCACAACATAGCAATTATAGATCCAAAATCAACATGACACACTATATTTTGATCATCAATTCAAATCTCATAAACCTGCATAACAATATCTCATTCACATACTTTCTGATCATGCATTCATAACACATAATACTGCATAATAATGTCTCAATCACATACTTTCTAGTCTTGCATTCATAACACATAATCCTGCATAATAATGTCTCAATCATATACTTTCTAGTCATGCATTCATAACACATAATCCTGCATAATAAATGTATCCAATGCATGGTACAATCATGCATAATAGTCACAATACGCATGTATCAACACAAATGGTGAATGCCTCCATCAAAGAGTAAACACAGGTATCACCACACAGGCGGAATACAGTCAAGGCCATGAAGGTGTATCGGGACATAGTCAAGGCCACGAAGGCGTATCATGGTCCAATTTTCACAAAGGAAATGTAAGAAGGTCGGGGTTGTTTGCCCCTAAAACTGCTCTCCCGGGGCGATCCTGGCCAAGGATGTACGATTCTTATACAAAGAACCTAGAGCAGGTGTGTTCACCCAGGGACATCTCTTGCGGTAGGGGAGAGCCCGAATTCCTACACAGGGAACCCTAGAACACGTGGTAGCTGGTGCACGAAGCGTACCACTCTAGATGCTCAAGTCCAGATGACAATCTCAGTAATCTTATCCGCAAGGCAAGTACACAACTCGCCCCCCATATATCTCAATGTACTAGACTCAACCTTGGGGAGTATACCTGTTCCACGTAGGATTCAAATCGAAAACATGTCCTTTCGGACCAACCAAGTTTCGATTAATTCACTGATTGATTAATCCGGCACACAATCTCAATCATTGCATACAATCGATTAATTTCGGTTAAAACAACAAGAAAACTTCATCTATGAAGTCCGATACATAATGCATGATATCATGATACATCCGTGAGCAATACTTACGTAGGTTCCAACACATGGACGCGCTCCCAATCCATCCCCTCATGCATCATAATCATAGTAAAAATCAACTACAATTTCATAATGAACTCCCCATATGTGTGTGTATTCATGCATACTCTAATCACATGGCCAATGCTTTGACATAAACTCATAGGACAATATACGTATGCTTAAACACACTCAAAACCATGATTCCCTACTGAAATCAAAGCAAATTCCATCATCAAACTTAAATCCATTCATGTGAAGTCGAAGACTCACTCACACAAGCATGATTCATTTCTATACATTAAGCCTTAGCATAATCACATCCATTCCCAATAAACCATACTCGATATAAGATAACACATCTCATTGTCTACCATATAACATCTTTGGTGGAAACATGCTTTAATCACAAGAATTATATCACAAAGTAATTCAATATCAACATGCATCATTATCAACATGTAATACAATACCACATATAACACTTAGCTTAATCCATAAACTTTTATCATCAATTCCACACTTATCCTAATTTCAACATAACACCTTCCAAAATTCTTATAATTATTAAATGGAGTGAAAACAATGCAATTTGCGAAATTTTCAAAATTTCGAACAGCCGATCGATCGGCCAAAATAGAACAAACAATCGCTGGCCGATCGATCGCTGCGTTTCTTCTTCTTTTTGAAAATCCCGAAACCGAGACTCCATTAACACGACTTGAAAGCTTCATACATGGTCTCAAACACTATCGAAAAGCCATCAAACCTTCCAGAACACTAATTTATACTATTCTAAGATAATACCCTAAGAAATCAAGGCAAGAGATTAGCATTTAATAAACCCACCATTAGAGACAAACAAGCAAGTATATCTCATTCAAATAAAATCATGAAAAACTAACCCTTTTTCAATCCAAAGCTGAGATTGAAGAACCCATTACCTTTCTTGTTGAGAATAAACCTTCAACCTCCTCCAACACCTTCCAAAAATATAATTTTTGTGTTAATATACAACTAATCTCGATTTAGCTTTGAAAATCAAAAGTAAACCCTAGATCTAGAGCTTTGGAAGCATAAAAACAAGATTTTGAAGATTAAGGCTTAGAAAAGAGAGGTAAGATAGTGATTTTATTCTTTCAAAATAGATCGAAATAATGAAGAAAGTCAAGATTAGGAAGGGTTTTAAGAAAACTAAAGAAAGAGGCAAAGATTAAGCTAATATACCTCTAATTCTTTCCCTTTTTGGTCTAATGGGGAATAAGCTCAAAATCTCCTGGCCAAGCCTATTCCCAATTTGGGAAATGGCACAGCACTTTTCTTTTATAGAAAGGGGTTGGGGTAAACTTAAATGAAATATGGGGTAGAAATAGAGTTTTTAACTAAAATTGAAAAATTTGGAAATTTAACCCAAAATTAGGTCCAAAAAATTCTAAAATTTTTTATAGTACCTTCCTTTGATGTCTGGTGCATTTTGGTTATAAAACCTAATTTCGTCGGTAGGGCCCACAGGGGTCCTGCCAAACCCTAATTTTTGGAAAATTAGAAAAATCCCAAAAATTCAGGTTTGATCCAAAATCAGTTAAAACTCATGATTGTGAAGTTGGTTTTGATTAAACCTTTATAAACCCCATTTATTTTGAAAAACCTCTAAATTAAATCAGAAAACGCTTAAACCATACTAAAATCGATAAACAACATTAAAATAAACCGGTTCAAGATGAGGGTCCTTACACATCCCTTATCCCTAAGGTCCTTAACAAGATTTATTTGAGCAACATCATTAGTTGATGCATTATCTAAAGTGATGCTACATACTTTTAAATCAATTTTCCACTTTACTAATGTACCTTTAACAACATTATATATTGCCACTCCAGTATAAGGTGATAAAATTCAATTAAAACATATAATCTTTTTCTGTAAATGCCAATCAGAATCAATAAAATGGGTAGTCATACAAATGTATTGAAAATCTTGATTTGAAGTCCATAAATCAAAAGTAATACTAATTCTAGAGGAAAGCTTTTGAAAAACATCCATCAATGCGTCCTAATTTTAAAAATATCCTTCTTAATTATGGTCCTTGAAACCATTTTGAAAAGAGGGTGCATAGTTTGATAAAAATTAATAAATCTTGGGTGAGAGGCAATACTAAATGTGTACTCATGCATAATTATTGTTATAGCAAGCGCTTCCCTAGAAATTTGTTGATCAAATTTAAAAGTAGAGATATTACCAAAAGCAATTGTTAGTAGTGGTTGTTTAGGATCCACATTAGGTGCTCTCTTACAAGTATTATTCACAAGGTGCTTTGCAAGATGAGATGTGCCATCATCTCCCTCTGCATCCAATTGTTCCTTGCAATAATTGCATATGGCTACAACTCTTTTTCCATCCTTGATCAAAAACTTTCTTGAAATGGGTCCAAGCATGTGATTCACCTCTTGCCCGTTTCTTCCTACTTTTGGATTTAGGTTCTCCTAAATTTGGAAGAGTTGGGAGAGGAGGAGGTGTAACACTAGGGTAAATAATAGGTGGGGTGGTGGGAATCGAACTGACTTGTGTGAAAAAACTTGTAGGTGTGAAAGAACTAGCGGGTGTGGAAGAACTGGCCTATGCAATCGATGCCAGGTGTGTGTTGGTACAAAAATCCCAGTGGTCAAAAGGCTCAAAACAAGACATTTCTACTAACTAAATTAGATCAATAGGTAACCAACAATTAAATTATAAGAGTATGAAACAAATACCTCTTCCTGATGATAAAGTGATCGAAGGGGATAATCTGACCCTTTCACTTCTGCTAGAGACACTACAAAAGATCATAAGAGAAAATCAGAAGGGCATGGTGAGATTGGAGCCTGGAGGTGGTAAAGCCTAGATCTTTAAGCCTTTTGCCTCTCCACAACAACTCCAAGCATGCACGTTCTCCATCGGGAAGAGTTGCAGAAGGTCGCAACTCGCAAGGGGTCTGCAATTGGGTGGAGAAGCCGAGAGGAGGTCTAAGGAGACTTAGAGAGTGGAGAAGCTGAGAGGCGACTGCAACTCGTGAGGAGACCTCAGCCTTAGACAGTCTGGCAAATAAGAAGCCAAGAGTACCGTGGACCGAGGAGAAGCCGAAAGTGGAGACTGGAGTCTGAAGAAGGCGGCCGCAGAGGCTAGGGTTTGCCTCTTAGTTGAGAGTGGAGAAACCGAGAGTAGGGGTGCTTCCCTTGCAAGAGGCGACCGCAACTCGCGAGGAGATCTGGACTGAGGAGTGAGGAGTCAGCACTGAAGAGATATGGACTGAGTAGTGCGGACTGAGGATTGAGGTCTGGAGGTCACGAGAGGCAAGAAGGCGGCCACAAGGCTAGGACAGGTCTGAAGCTCTAGAGAAGATGAGGCATGAGAGGCGAGCTAGGGTTTGCAAACCGTGCAACAATTAGAGGTGCACATATACAAGTTTTTTTATCTGGGCCTAAGGGCTTCCGGGCTTAACCCGTGTTTTTTATCTGGGCCCTTACCCGACCCTAAATTTAGTGGGTTTAAAATTTTACAGTCCAGCCCGACCTATGCCTTAAAATTTTGGCCCATACCCGTAGTTTTACGGGCTGGGTAGGGTCGGGCTTGCGAGCTAGCCCGCAAAAGTTGCACCCCTAGTCGAATGGGCATAACTGTCTATTGTCCACTCAAGCACCCGTTTTTAACATTTGATCATAATCAACGGCTCCTAAGCTCTCAAAAAGTAATTGACCGTTTGATAAAAAATCAAAGGCTTTAAGTGCTAAGTGCGCCACTAAAATACCACAATTCGCCCATTGGCCCACGCCATGCGCGCATGAGTGTGCACATTCGGTGTACCCACAAATGTGTACACATTTGTTTGGGAAGAGTCTCCACACCAATAAGAGATATAATAGTAAGAAAGAAAGTTTCCTTATTGAATTTTCCTTCAATTTCTAGTTCAATCTCATCATCAATGTAGGTATTAGTAGGTTTTACGTTACTATCTAACCCCCCATATCTTTACTAAAATTTGGGTCCACTGCCAAAACCCAAAACCCAACAACATGTTCTTTTTTGCTTCAAGAGCTGCTATTGTTGAAGTTGACAACAAAGATATCCGATTAGATCACTTTACTATGAATTAGATCCTATTATGGTGAAATGTAAGAGCAAGTCCAACTTTTAGAGTCTCGATTCCTTGATCGAGACCACAAAGTGATTTTATTGGTTCCTCCTTTTAAATTTATTTTATAAAAATAATTAATTTATTAGTCAATTTATTTCTTCTACATTGTTTAGGCTGTGGACTGATTTGTAGGGTTTTAGGAGTTAGGGTTTAGTATTTGAAGTCAATGACATCGAAGAGAGAAACCATCAACGTACGTACATGATGTACTCTGAGTTAGGTGAGGGGTTAGAACACTTTCGGTGATATACTATTACTTTTATATCATTCACAGTTCGCATCATAAAAGAAAAGAAATGAATTGAGTCGGGCTTTTTACATATTACCTGGCGCCAGGTTTGGTTTTATCATATTACCTGGTTTTTCTCGTGACTTCTCATATCACCTAGAATCGGCACCTAGAGTACCGAAAATGCCCTTCTCTAACGTTTTCTATGCATTTTGTACCCAAAATGCTTCATTCTTCCCAAAATTAGCGATTTACAAGATCATCGAGTTGGGGAAGAAGACATTTCGGCAAAGATCCATCTATAATCGAGGTTCAAACCATCGCCGGCGCCGTCCAACTCGAAAAAAAAAATTTCATGCCGAAAAACTGTAAAAACAGCGGGAAAGATGAAAAAAATATGTGATGAAGGGATTTTGATGTAAGAGTAGCGGGAAAGCCCTCCCAACTACAAAAATTAAGATCTACATGTAAAGAAACACAAATAAAGATCACCTATTAGTGTTCGACCACTTCTGGACATGAAATAAAAGGATAAAAATGGGCAAAAACGTTAAATACTCGTCGGCGAGCGATAAGTTCAATGTATATATCTTTCTGTGATCCTAATGAAGTAGAAGAGGAGGAAAAATAAGGAAGAACGCAAAAAATGGGCAAAAATGGATGAAAAATGAGCAAGTTATGACATTTTAAAAATTGCCCATTTATAGTGTTATCGACGACACGACTTGATTCAAGTCGTGTATTATGTGACACGACTTGAATCTAAGTCGTGTTATATGCAACACGACATGACACAACTTGAATCCAAGTCGTGTCGTCGATAACACTATAAATGGGCAATTTTCAAAATGTCATAACTTGCTCATTTTTCATCCGTTTTTGCCCATTTTTTTGCGTTCTTCCTTATTTTTCCTCCTCTTCTACTTCATTAGGATCACAGAAAGATATATACATTGAACTTATCGCTCGCCGACGAGTATTTCACGTTTTTGCCCATTTTTATCCTTTTATTTCATGTCCAGGAGCGGTCGAACACTAATAGGTGATCTTTATTTGTGTTTCTTTACATGTAGATCTTAATTTTTGTAGTTGGGAGGGCTTTCCCGCTGCTCTTACATTAAAATCTCTTCATCACATATTTTTTTCATCTTTCCCGCTGTTTTTACAGTTTTTCGGCATGAAATTTTTTTTTTTGGCTTGGACGGCGCCGGCGATGGTTTGAACCTCGATTATGGATGGATCTTTGCCGAAATGTCTTCTTCCCCAGCTCAATGATCTTATAAATCGCTAATTTTGGGAAGAATGAAGCATTTCGGGTACAAAATGCATAGAAAACATTAGAGAAGGGCATTTTCGGTACTCTAGGTACCGATTCCAGGTGATATGAGAAGTCACGAGAAAAACCAGGTAATATTATAATATCATAGTTGGCGCCAGGTAATATGTAAAAAGCCCAATTGAGTCTAAAGAAGTCAACCTCATCCAATGGATTTCGTGCACTACAGGTCTTTGAGGAAGAAGACTCCTGAATCCTAACCTAAAGAGGGTCGCTGAGCCTCTTTCAAGTATGAATTATGTGCATTCATGCATGTCTCCATCAAAGTTTGAATTAGGGTAAAGCAGTGTAGGAATAACTCGCAACAGTACTCAAGTAGAAGAACTCAATGTCTTTTGCACGCAGTCCAATTGTTTCACCTTCTACCAAACATTGCATCAAGCCGATGAGACAGCTTGATTCAAGTATAAACTAGTTTAGTAGTCAATTATGGTTGGTAAAAAGAAAAGGCAGTGACGAGACTGTCCAACGATTAATAAAGATCGAGTGATTAAAGATAATATATGTTTTGTTTTTCATATAGAGTAAGATAACATATGGTTGGCGTTGCTGGTATTACTTTAAGTCGTACGAGGTGTTGGTAGGATTACACGCTTATTAAGTGGAGATCTTGAGTTCGATCTCCTACTCCATTTGCCACCTACACAGGATTATATCTCACTTACCCGGTGAATGTAACATGTGGGACTAGTACATGCCCAAGGGGATTTGCCGCAAGTAGTGACAAGAGGTTGGTTACTCTGCCCTTTTTAGTCCAGTCCCAAGAGTACTCGGACACCCCACATTAACAAAAAAAACGTTAAAACAGAATTGTATTTCTAGCTATCTTATAATATTGCATGGTCGGTGACAATGATAATGTAATTAGTGAAGAATGTTAGAGCTTATGACGAGGCCACACCAATTCATCAAGGCCAACACTCTACAACTAAAGACGAAAGACCAAGTCCGTATACTAAAGACATTGGCCTGACTAATTGACTCATTTGTTATAGGTATGTATTCATGATCTATCAGTCTAATTCATTGGTGTGTATATAGTGAATGTGAGGCTGGAAGGCCGATGGCAGTAAAGACTGAATACTTTTTTTTTTGCTACATACTGTAAACTTGTTTGTTGTGAGCTAGGAATACCTAATGGATTTCATCAACTGCAAACAGTGGATCAACTCTAGGAATTGGATGCTCTTTGTATGATTGCCACATAAACTACACACCAATGCTTTTGCAAGTAGATGGCCACAAGAGAAGATACCATCTGAAGGAATATAACTGAAACATAGAATCATCAGCATTAGTTACAATCATCAAAGATACCAAGGTAGAGATATATAATCATCATTCTTCATCTACAAGAAATTGAATTCAGTAAAGTGATAAGGGCAACACAAAGGATAAAGCAAATTGCTGAATTCTTCTGAAACATCACCATCTGTCATCAAATTATAAGAACTGAAATCCAGAGACTAGATTCTGATTTCTGAATTCTAAAGGGTGTGAGGGATAGATGACTCATGAATGACCTTGGCATGATGTAAAAAAAGAAGAAAAGAGAGAATAAGGCATCATCTGCAGAGAGGACGGTTTTGTACTCTTGGGCCTTGAAGCTTCAAGGAGCCTAATGGGTCGGTTGCTCAGAATTTGTGGGCCCATACAGTCCTCGCTAAAGTCCAAAAGCAGCCGACCCCAGCTATTCCTCTTTATAGAAAAGGCCACTTCTCTTTCTAGCCGACGCTCTGGGGGCCCCATCATTCCGCTCCAAGTCCAACAGAGCCAATCTTGTCCCTTTGCTCCTTTCTTTTCTCTTTTTATACTTTAATCTCCTTTTCCATTTTCCTGCTTCCTCTTGGTGCCCCCTCATCACTTTACAAGACTATGCAAACATGTGTATGTGCTCGCTGCCTTGGTACAAACTGAAAAGTAGACCCAAGTCCCACATGCATAAGCAAGCTGCACATATCCCAAAAGCCACATTCTAGCAAGTGGCCAATTGGAAAAACTGATCTTAATTTGCCTTATTAGCACATTGTTTCTTGATTTCGATTACCCACACTGTTGGCGACCCACAAGAGTTATATCCCAATTTATCCAGTGCGTAATTGTGTGGGTTTTGTACACGCCTGAGGGGATTAGTTGAAGGATACGGTGCTCTAAGAAGCTGGTTTCCCTGCCATTTCTAGCTTGGTCCTAAGGACTCGAACACCCCTCCTTATAAAAAAATATTTTATACAACATACGTGCAATAATAACCTTCGATCCTCTCACTAGCAATGGCAAGACTGCGAAATGAAGGAATATTGTGAGAAGATGATGACGGAAATTTACTCTTCAGGTAGGGAATATAGGCCAAATGCCCAGCAACGAGCTTTTGCTTTTCATAAACAAAGGAATTGGAGCAATTTACGGCAGCTAGTTCAAAGGGAAAGTGATAGTAGACATATAATAATGGGAGTTTGAAATGATTGGCCCGAGAAAACCATTTTTTTTTTTGCTTCTAGTGGTGGAAGCTTGAGAGTTTCCATCATAGCCATAGGGGGGAAACGAAGAGAACATTGGGATCATTTAATTAATTGGTTTATTAGTATGAATGGAATGAATTTTTGTCTTATTAATGATATGGATTGAAAGTGATGGATGGAGTTCTTACATGCCAACAATCTATTTGCTTCATATTAGGAATTTTTTTTCCAACTAGTGTAATTTATTCTTAGTGCTCTTTTTGACAAAGACTACTGGTCTTCTATCTAACACAAGTTTATATTATTCCATTTGGTGAAGTTGATAGTTAGAAACTTTAGTAAGTTCACTAACAGAGTACTGTGCAAGGTATGTAAAACAACCTACTTTTATGAAGATATATGATCAAAGAATGTGTCAATAGTAATAGCTGAAGGAAAAAGCTTAAGGGAAGAACAGTATGTCGTCTTTTTAGCTAAATCTTCCAGCTAACATATTGTAAACAATTAGGATAGAGTCAATTTACCCTCTTAATCAGATGCCAAACATGTTGAATGGAGTGCACGCAACAATACTAAACAAGCCAATTTCATGCTATATACTCGTCAAAAAATTGAAAGTTGTAGTCCCTCCTGAATTCTTAAAAAAGAGGAAAAAGAGACACAAGTTTCCTTCTTTCAACAGATGCAATGTTGCCATTTAGGTGGAACTGCATGAGGAGATCAGAACACTGATAATTAGTTGATCTCATCTCACTGGCCTTGCCTGTTCCTAGACACCATCAAATTGATGCCCATAAATTCATGAGCCTATATCTTCAAAACCATTTTAACTCCCTTTTCACTTGTACCTTCAATCCTCGGCAATTTAAGCTAGCTAATCTACTTTCCATTGGCTGTGGAGTTAAGGTAGATATTTGAGCTTTTACGGTATAACTCGTATGGGATAGCTCTCGGGCTGTGTTTTGAATGCATCTCCACCATGATTAATTTTGCGGGCTTTACAGATCAACGGCTATGGAAAAGCCGGTGGCCTCTTCTTGGATGAATTTTAACGTCAAAGTAGCACATGATTCACAAATTATATCATTTGATCACTTTTGTTTCTTTAGTGGCAAGTGGCAACCAATGAGATGTTCTTATGAAAACGATTGCATATAGGACATCTTACAAAAGCAAAGGTACATATACACATTATAAAAGCTAAGTAGGCCGCTTAACCAATCACTTTTGGCAACGAGAAGATGTAGCCCTAACCAACAGTTACTTCATGGAGCATTAGACCATAATGGATCGAGTTGTGCAGTCAGATTTGCGAGTGAATACACATGATTAGGGTTTGAGACAAGAGTGATCAGGTTTGAGAAAGATCAAGAGTACTTTGCCATGAGAAGACTTTAAAGAACACATAATCTAACAGGTAAAGAAAATATTTCGACGTGAAGGATAATTATGAAAGTTAAACAGTTGTAATACTGCTACAAAAAGATGGCCACAGGCCATATTCAACTCACAACGAACTCTTTGATCAAGAAAGAAAGTGCAATGCTAGGTTTCCGGGTTCATGTTTAGAAATGAGAAGCCATAAGTGTTTAGAAACTTTTAGGGTTAGGGGTGCACAGACTGATAAATTATTAAGCAAATGGGCAATGGCTATCTTGGGATCATAAAACAAGAACGGAGAATAAATTGGGAACCATAAAGAATAGAACATGAACCAAAGGGGTGGTTCAGAGTTGCAGAACCTGCATGCTTTTCAAATTTGAAATTTGTTCTAGGTACAGAGACTTAAGATCATGTGACATCAAGATATAGAAATCTATTACTCTACATTTCATGGTAAATTACCAATATTGTCTTGTGTCCATTAACATTGGTCGGTGATCTAGTTGTTAATCTTTTTTTTGGGGACAAGCATCTAGGTCTTAATCGCATGCCGACAACTCATGAGGTATTTGCTAATCTCCCAAAAAAGTGAACATAATAAAGCCTCAATGTGTTCAATATGAAATAGTGTTGAACATGTGAGAAATTAGAAATCGAGCTGACATACCCATGTCTAACACAAAACATAAAAAAAAAATCATTATTTGTGGAGTATAATATATAAGAGGTGGCTGCTCCGATGACTAACCACAAACTTCCTTTTCACCGTGCTTACTTAGCTTCGTGCACAAAGAACAAAAGAGCTTCCGAAAATAGAAGAGCCATACATCCATCCACTCATCTAAAAAAGCAGTATAATAAGCGAAAACAAGCTAAAAGATAAAAGAAATCCAAAAGCTAAAAATAAAGGTAGAAGACTTAGATCTTCTAGGAAATCCAAAAGCAGACATAGGAGAAAAACGCGGAAAGTAGAAAAGGGTGCAAGAACAAGCATGGGGACCCCGGCTGGTCATTTCTCATCACACTACAATACCTTATAGTTTCGTGGGTCACCTGTACTAATCACCAACTGAACATAAGCAAATTTCTGTTGCTTCTTATCGTAAGGGTTCATAGCCTTACTCCAACCATCTTATTAGATGGACTTTTTGGATTATTATAAATGATTTTGCATTGTCAGTTGATAGTTGCAATTATGCAAGTTTGGTCGCGTCATTATGATCGGTAACTCACGTGAACTATCCAGCTAAGTGTATAATAAACAAAGAACAATTCAGTTTAGGATCATTTGTTCAAGTTCTAACTCATGCAACGCAGCCAAGTCGTAATGGTGATGTCATGCTGGAGAGGGCTCGCATGTGTTTCTTACACTTGAGGAGGGATATGAAAGGCAAGAAAGAGAGGAGACTGATTTGTTCCAGGAAGGAGGTGAATAATGGTAGGGAAGAAAGACAGAATAAAGAGAGGAGAAAAGAAGGGAAATGAAAAGGAAAAGGGGTCCGGAGGAAAAGACATGGCGCCTCCGACAAAGATTTTAGCAGGGTACGGACCTATAAATTAGGGTTTTGTTTATGTCCCTAAGGAATGTAAGATATGATAAACAAAAATAGGGAATATGTCATAGCATTTGTATATAAGCTCCAATCCTGTTGCAGTGATTACAAAAAACACTAGGAATATTGCACTATTATCTGTAATAAGTACTGACATGAATAGATAATCCTCTTGTTATGTTTATTTTTTGGTACAATCTTACTGTAATGTTAACAAAAATACAACTAGGGTTAGGAACTTAACTCAGGATATTGACTTCTTGAAAAGCGGGCCATGTCGGTCATCATCTATAGAACTCACGCGTCATGTTCATGGGAATGGTCCTAACTGCTAGATGTCCTTATCGTATGGATGTTAGCGGATAAATATCGTCCCATGATGCTCCTCCTTGTGAAACCCTCTTGCCAAAGTTTTGCTTAATTACTTAAACTGTGTCTATATGCATCAAATAATGGTAGTACATATTTGTTACATGCTGACTACGTGAACTCTCTATTTTCTTTTTGATGCGCTGAAGTCTGTATTTCAGTTACAAAAAAAGAACTCTGGATTTCTGAGAGCTCAACCCATCGAGGTCAGCCAACAAAAAAAACTCTGTATTTCTGTTGGGTAAGCTCAAGTTAAGAAGGTAAGCATGTTGCTACAAAAAGCCATTAAGGTAAGCGAAAAAAGCTCAAAGGTATTACGCAATAATGATAATTCATAAATTATTAACACTCTCGGCGAGTATTAATTACCCTTGGCCAATGTATTTGAATTCCAAGGGGAGGACAAATCACAATATTTAGCAACACAACTTTTTCCTAACTATTTCGTTTCATTTTAGATGAATAATCGAACCTCTTGCAAATGCATTTGTTCATAATGGAAAAAGTATTCTGGAGGGAATTTGAAGAAGTTGTAAACTTGTCTCCAAGCACCTTGGTTTATATGGGAAGATTTATGTGTTGAGGTTGTACTTGCAGGGATAGGAAGGGATATTTCATATATGGACATGCAGCTCTTTCACTTTCAGTAAACATTTCTCTGATCCCAGATTCCCAGGCCAAGATTAGCATTTTGCAGAAGACTACGAAATTGTTGTAAATTTAATAACTTAAGATATATGTACTTTGGAAAATGATGATATTTCCAGTTCCACACATTGATCTGGATTAAAGTAATTAATCACTCACAGGTGCCTCAGAATCAAATTCTTACATCCCTTTATATAACAGAAAGAAGATAAAAACACAAATCTAGATAGTACATTACTGCCTACAAGTCTAGGGTTAGCTTCGATCAAAGGTCTAGCTCTAAGGCCACTCCTTTTGCTCTGAAAACGCAGCCACTCCCTTTCCTGCCCCCACTTTTGTGATAAAGCAAAAGCAGAAACAAGGAGAAAAAAGAAATAAAGGAATAGTAAACAAAAGAAGAGAGAAAGAACATAAAACAAGACTTCCATGTCTTGATGTGTCGAATTCCTCAAACTAGAAACTTCTTTCCCAACCCTTCAGAGAAAGCAAACCGAAAACTCTCAAGCTGCCAAGAATCCCAACTTGAGTGCTGAAACCCTCCAGCCATGAATCGAGGTCATGTTTTGCAGAGCTCGCCGGTGCAACAGATGATGACCGGAAACCCCAACTGGTGGAACATCAACAACATGCGCCCACCTTCTCAGCCTATCTCTCATCTTCTTCCCTCTGCTCCTTCCTCTTCCTCCTCCTCCTCCTCTTCTTCATCATCTTCTCCATCACCTTCCTCTATGTTTCCTCCATATCTCCCTCCAAACTCCATACCTATCAACTGTTGGCAGGACACACAAGATCTTCCCGAGTCCTGGAGCCAGCTACTCATGTAAGTGATCTAGGAAACGAATTATCTGGTGTATATTAGTCTTAACACGACGTACTTTTTACACGATGGATGCTTTTCAGGGGAGGATTAGTGAGTGAGGAGGATAGATGCAGTTTCAATCAGTTCCAGCCTAGGAAGATGGAGAACTGGGCAGATCAAATGTTGTATTCGTCGAGTGCTTCGATAGTTGACGTGAAGCAAGAAAGCTCCGACGGTGGATATTTAAGGGGCCATGATAGTGATGAGCTTCAGGGAATTAGATCTCCTTGGGGTCAGGTTCTACCTGCTTGTTCACCTAGATCTTGCGTGACAAGTCTTAGCAGCAACATGCTGGACTTCTCTAACAGCAAGTCAGAACAATGGAGGCAACAACAGTCGGATCATGCACTAGAGGTACTAAAGACTTTACAAATGACTTGAAATTATTCTATGATCTTGGCCATATTATTTATCAATCAGAAATCAGAACGAACTTATGTTTATCATATACACTTGCAGAAGGATATATTAAGCTTCATATTATGATTACTTTCGATTGTGCCTGATCCTCAAAACGTTTAATTATTATTTTTCAAAAAACTTGACTGATTTTTCGAGGAACAAATTCCACTTTCTTTGAGGTTTTTTTATTTGTGTTCTTACATGTGTATATAATACTGCTATTTTCGTATAAAGTGTAACAGCACACCAAATGGTTCAGCATATAAGAAGGCGCGGGTTCATTCCTCTCCATCTCAGTCCACTTTCAAGGTTTTTATACTTTACCAATCTTGTGCTTTCTTCTCACCTGATTAAGTGACGCGTCTTTTTCATGAGCCATTCGTGGTTCTAAGATATCTAAGAAAGCTAGCAAAGCTTTGAAAAGAAAGTAAACCAAATCTTTGATTTCATGGTTTTTTTTATAAAATCACAGGTGAGGAAGGAAAAACTAGGTGACCGAGTAACTGCTCTCCACCAGCTTGTTTCTCCATTTGGGAAGGTACATGGTAACATAGGCTAATTAGCCTTTCTCTTTCAATGTTTGAAGAGTTCATTCATTTCATTCCAGAAATATAGTGTACTATATTATGCTTAACACAAGTATTAAAAAGACATGAAAAAAGCTGGGAGTTTGAACATGGGGGGTTGCTTTTGCAGACTGACACTGCCTCGGTCTTGTTAGAAGCTATTGGATACATCAGATTCCTTCAGAATCAAATTGAGGTAATGCTTCTTTTCCTTTCTTTGCAACACAAACAACCAAAGAAAATGATAGAGCGCACGCAGATAAAGTGGCTGCATATTGTCCGCGAGACGTTTTCTTTCTTTTGTTTTTTACAACAGATTTTCTTGAAGTTAGCACAGTCGATGGTTTAAAAACATTCCCCGCCTTTGATGCAGGCTCTCAGCTCACCGTACTTGGGCTCTGCTTCATCTTCTGGGACCATGCGGCAGCCTGTAAGTCTCTCTTTAACCTCCAACCAACAAAGATATATCCATTTCCCTAGCTATGTTTACTCCTTTCACTGTCTCTCTCTCATATGCATTGCACTAGAGGACACAAGATATCTCCTAACATTGTACCTCTATATGTACACCAATCTGTACTATCTACAGGCTCACAATGTAGTTAATGAAAGCCGCCTCTCAGTAAATTTGAGCATAGTACTCGTGTCATATAAGGGATTACTCTGCTTCAGGGTCAAGTTTCATTTTGTCTCTCTATTTTGCCTCTGCTTTGCCCCTAATTTGTGAAACTAGAAGAGGCCAAGATTGCCAAGTTGTTTACTATATGTCGGCTCGCAATGGAGTTATTTTGAAGCTCAATCATATTGGCTCCTTTCAGGTTCAAGGGGAACGAGCTTGTGCATTTCCAGAGGACCCGGGTCAGGTAGGTTTTATTGGATCCATGTCCAGCTTTGTAGCAATTAGTGTGTCTGGTTACTTGTTATGGAAAAGTCTATGCTTTTGTGTTTTCTCTTTCCAGTACAAAAACTTTCAAAAAGTAAGAAAATAGCTTTACTGAACACTGCTTTAGTTGTGTGATTTAAACACTTGAACAGTCCGTCCACATGGTGCTGATTCTTTAATTATTGTTTGTTGATTAGCTATCGGATGTTGCTTGCATCAAAAGGAGAGGAGGCCCAGAGAAGGTACTGTACCTAAATCCCTCCTAGTAGCTAGTAGTTCGCTATACTTGATCTTAAGCCAAATTAGTAACTCTAACCCTCATATTATTTATAATGTGCACTTATTTCAGGTTGCTGAAGGAGAGCCAAAGAAAGACTTGAGGAGTCGAGGGCTGTGCCTAGTTCCTGTGGCCTGCACTTTGCAGGTGGGAAGTGATAATGGAGCTGATTACTGGGCCCCAGCTCTCGGAGGCGGATTCCGATAGGCTGATTTAATTACACGTCCTACAGCAATCTGAAATGTCCATGGAGTGAAATAATATCATGAGCAGTCACTCTGCTAAGATCTAAGGCTGATTGCTCATGATACTATGCACTTTGGATTGAACAAGATTGCATTAAGATATTCCAGGATATGACGTAAGTTTGGACTACTTGATCATAAAAGATAAATGTTTTTTGATGTATATGATGCCCTTGTAGTGAAGAGGGTATCATTCTGAAATTCTACTGAGGATGTAGAAAGTGATGTTTCTTGTTTTGCCCATTTCTTTCTTCCTTTGATTCATGAACAAAAGTGGGAAAGGATATATTATCCGCTTAACTAGTATCATAGCTGTTATTCTCCGATGAAAAAGTTGGATATTTAGTTGAAGAACCTGTATTTACGACATGACTAGTAACAAATTCCATTGATTAATTACCCAAAAAAGTCCATGGATTGGATGTGTCCACGTTTATGTGCAAGGCCGTTCATAACTATATAAAAATATTCCTGTAACTGTTCTAGTGAGTGGAGGATCTCAGATATTCAACCTTAGTAGTGCTTGTGGAATCCGAACATTTTACATACTGCCACCTTAGAATATTGTGCTTTCAGAATTGAATGGCTAAGGTTACACCACTTGAGAAGATAAAGCACAGGCCACACTACCAAATGCACGTATATCCTGTGTTTGTAAGCATAAGACAGTGGAGATGAACGCCAGCAATTTTCCATCATGTCAAAATTGAATTGAATACGAAGTTGTATAAAAGGCCCAAAGTAGGTAAGGGAGCTTTAATCATGTCATAGAAGAAAGTTAAAAGTAGGAAATGGTGAAACTATTTGCTTTTGGAGCTGTTATATGTTTGGACAAGACGTGTCATTTCTTGCACTTTCGGAAATGACCCACCTTGTAAGCTGTAAGAGCCTTCATTTCAAAGTTACTCTTGGGTGTTAAACCTTCAATGTATATAGCCAATCCCTTCCTTAAGAGGTAACAGCTTCAATATTCAAAGAAATTGCTTATCGAACAAGATGTAAGAGCAAAGGCTGAGGAGTATCCTGAGGACTTATTCTCTCTCTTATGCATGTATTATTTTCCATTGTAGTATCTCATCCGAGGGGCAAAATATTTCTTAAATTTGGAGGAATTATGCTCGTCCACAAATTCAAGAATAAAATTTATTTTTGGGGTTGTCAAAGAAGGTGTCAAAATCATGGCAAATTGAAAAGGCAGGGCAACAAGACTCCTAGAGCCATATCCTATTGCCAATCGCTTTGGGTACGTATCGGAGAGATCAGGATATAATCCCATGTATGTGGCCATATTAATTTGCTCATGAAGTTTGATGAGTTCTTGAGATCCAGTCAATTATGCAATCATGTTAATTGTGTATCAGATGGCATTTGAGTCTAAAAGCAAAAAATTCTTAGTCATTAAAAAAAATTTAGGAAGTCAAGAAGATTTCATTATTTTTTTAAGTGAGCCACCTGGTTGAAATATCAAATAAGCGCCGTGCAAAAACAAAAAACAAAATCTAGTTGCCGACGTCCGAAGGCCCGATCCAAGAATGGCTCGACAGACCCACAGTCGCTGTCCGTCCTGGGCCTATTCCTCATTTCGTCCTTGCATGCCCACATTGTGAAATTTGGTCTGAAAGCTGCTTTGCAGTCGAGTGGATTGCATTGCACAAGAAAGGTGTTGGGCAAAATCGGTGACCGAGACTTTGGTTTCTTGGATTTCTATCATCACTTCAGT
This sequence comes from Houttuynia cordata, assembly GCA_039654745.1. Classification (NCBI taxonomy): domain Eukaryota; kingdom Viridiplantae; phylum Streptophyta; class Magnoliopsida; order Piperales; family Saururaceae; genus Houttuynia; species Houttuynia cordata. Next base: position 55,522,001 of record CM077502.1, on the reverse strand, counting down.
GCTTTTCTGAAGCGAAGATGAGCGTGAGGAGGCTTTGGCGGCTTTTGCTAAAATGAGATGACTATGAGTGGCTTGGACACGGCGCCAAACACGACGACATGACATTTTCCTGCGTTCAAGTTAGGGGGGGACATCACTATTTCAAAAAAAAAAGTTAGGGGACCATCAGAAAATTTTGTAAAGGTGAATTTTTAAGGACAAATTGAAATCAGGTGTGGGTTGCTGTGTGAGGGATGCTAACGGTGGATTTATTTGTTAAACAACCAAGTTTTTCAAAAGCTCTAGTTGTTAGAAAACTGACATTTTTATTATATATTTTTTATTCTAACATTATTTGTTGTATGAGCAGTCCCGAAGGTCCCTTTACTGAACCGGAGGTTGTGGAAACAATAGCTGCATCAAAAGCAATTCTATTCTCAGCTACTAATCGGTTCAGAAAAGTTATTTTGAAGGGGACTGTGTAGGGGTAATTGCAGCTTAATTTCAGAATGAAGGAAAGTAATCTAGGACCGGCAGGGTTCTTGGTGAAGGAGGCGTTAAGATTATTTGACACGGCTAATATTGTCCATGTTCGGAGAGAAGCAAATGGTGTTGCCCATTGTCTAGCAATACATGCTCAATACTTGAGATTCTCGGAGGCTTGGCAGGGAAGTTATCCAGCTTTCCTAGAGCTAGCTTTTGAAGCTGATAGAATCCATTGGATTAGTAGCTGTAAGGCTTTGATTTGTATATATAAAAAAAAAAGTCAGGGAAACATACGGTGGCTGGTGTTTCAGTGAGTTATGCCGTCTGTGCTTGTGCTCATGTATTCAAACCGTAAAGCCAAGGCATTGTCGTGGAGAGTGTTTGAGTCACATCAAGGGGCTGTTTAAGCAAAACATGTGCTACACTGTAGCATCTAGTTATGTTATATATCCAGCAAAACACCTCAGGACGTGTTTTAGCTGGTTATAAAAAAAATATGGATGCTACAGTGGATGCCCAAAATCCACTGTGGATGTTTTGCAATAATCACGCCCCAAACAGCCCCAAATGGTGTATTATCTGGCTGCACTAATTGTCGCATTTCATCACTTTTTTTCTTCTTTTTTTGACTACATCCGCCATTGAACCCACGCATATCACGCCAACGGATAGTTGTGGCTCACACTTCATCACTTGGCATAGGAGATTTCTTGCATATATATAGAGAGAGAGAGAAAGAGATATACCAGTTTATATGAGATCGTTATCGTATAAGGAGCATGAAAATAGTCTTCGTTCAATTCCAATCTAAGGGTGGGTATCAAATCAGTTGGTGGATGAGTGTGACCTATCACTCACTCTTGTAGCCGTCAAATCAAGATCCAACAGTTAAGACTTAAATTAGCCTCATATAAGCCAAATGAGAGCAATCTCATTTAAACGTTTCTCTATATGGGAAAAGTTTAAATGAGATCGCTCTCATATGGCTTATATGAGCCACTTTAAATCATAACTATTAGTTCTTGATCTGACGGCTACAAATATCCATACTGATCTCACCCACTCCTTGATGTGACACACTCACCTACCCACTGATTTGATATCTACCCTCCGATCATAATCCAACGGCAATAAAGATTGGCCTCATATTCCTTATATAAGAACGATCTCATGTAAACTCTTCTATATATATATATATATATATATATATATATAAACACGGTTAAAGAAGATAGGCCGCGAGATTATGATCCAACCATCAATGAAAAAACCTGCAGGCTAAGTGCCCTATATGAGAGCGATCTCATTTAAACTTTTCCCATATATATATTAGCCTGCAGGTTTTTTTATTGATGGTTGGATCATAATCTCGCGGCCTATCTTCTTTAACCGGGTCAAAACCTTAACCCAGTATGGTCAATAAAGAAACTCACCCCACTCTGCCTTGTCAACCCCTGCCCTCCTCCCCGAGACGCTCCTTGCTGCCCCGTCCATCCGACAACCTCAAGGCCACCATCGGCCATGGCAATGAAGGTCATTTTGCACGCGCCGGTGGTGAATGCCAGCCAGGAAAGGTCCCATGGAAGAAAGAGATGGCCAACTGTGTACTTTCTGTCGGGGTGGTACCATCTTCAATTCAGTTTGGACTTTCTCATGCCTCTGTTATCCCCTTCTCCATTCCTCTAAGTATTCCAAAGTTTTCATCTTTCTGCCTTGTGCAACAGCCGCATTAGCCATCTTGCCAAGGATTGTGGTTCATTTTTTAGTGGAGGAGAGATTGATGGTAGTTCTCTGTTTTAAGTGATTAAGGAGATCATCGTAGGTGCTGAAAACCTCAGTTTTGAAAAAACAGCATCTGAAGCATCAAAGATCATCGTAGGTGCTGAAAACCTCAGTTTTGAAAAAACAGCATCTGAAGCATCAAAGCATGGGACGACTAGTGTTGGAGACTCCGCATCAAAGCATGGGGCAACATGCCCAACTATTTGTAGAAATACCAGTAAGGGAAGTCATAGTGACTTTCTTCAAGAGACACAGTGAGCCGACGGCTTTCAAAAGAACCACGCTCGATTCTCATGCAGAAGTTGTCAACCTCGTGGTTTGTGAGATTACTGAAATTATATGGGGTAATACGACTACAATCGCCCTTGAGGATGCACAGGTTTGCTTTGTGTTTAATTTGGATGAATTTGTTTTTCAATATTTATTTCTCATTAGATTTAGTTTTTAAGTGTGAGACGTACTGAGAAATGGAGTTGTCTGTTCAAATTTGGCTTTTTCTCCATGATTAGAAACCTTGATCCATTAATAATCGATGTGATACTTACCGAGAGATCAGCTGTTTATGATGCGGCTCATCGGGCTTCAGAAGTTGAAGGAATTCCGCTGGGGTATTTTCTACTAAGGAGCAGCCTCATGGTGAGACGAAGAATGAAAAAATCATAGAGAGATGGATCTTGCAGTATGAAAGTCGGAAGGGCAATGGTCGTATGGGAGATATGAATGCAAGTGCGAATTGTGGAGAATATGTGGAAAGATGCTTTAAGGCGGGGTAGTAGCCCTTGTCATCAGTTATTGTCGAAATGTGTCTAACAAGCATGTGAAATCTCTAGCTAACATATGTTTTGTAAGTAAGCAGGTAGAAACAAATAGCTTTAGTGCAAATCGTTTTGATTATGATACTCAGTTTAGTCAAGTGAATATCACTGTACAGTCTTTCATTTCTTGTATATATGATGGAAAATAGTTGTTACTAATTAATAGGCAAAAACAAAAAAAATTGGACGATGTGGCTCTTTAGCTCAACTGGTAGAGCACTTGGTTTTTTTCATCACCTACTACCAAGAAAATGGTGGTTCAATTCCACTAAGAGCCAATAAAGTAATAATTAAGTGGTTGTTTTAATATTGTTCAATATGCAAGGATCTAAAAAAATACATGCTCAAATATGGTTCAGTCTGGAGAAATCTAAAAGGACATGCTTCCATATTGTTCAATTTGCAGGAATATGAAAGAACATATGTAATTGAAATTATAAGCCAATTTCTCTGGTAGGAAGGTTCTTTGTTCGAACATAGGACCAATGATGTTGGAGATTCCACATTTGAGTGGCATGGAGTTGATAGTCAAATTGTTTGTGGAAATGCCAGTGAGGGAAGTCAGATAATGGACTTGCTTAAAATTTTGTCATGTTTCTTATTACACAGATAATGGACTTGCAGCCCTAGCAGAGGGATACTCAAGCTTCAAGAACTTGCATGTTTCAGGCTGCCAACTTCCTACCCGTGAACATTAAAACCTCTGGCCAAAATCTGTCGCCCTATTGAAGATCTTGGACTTCATGGTGCATCCATATATCATAAAAAGGAATCAAGCATTTTTAATTAGACGCCATGAAACAGCCAAAAAATTTAGGAGTTAACTGGGCTCTTGGTGGACTCGAACCACCATGTTCTTAGGAATATGATTCCCAAGTGCTTTCCCATTAAGCTAAAGAGCCATTCCCATGAATAATTTATGTAGATATATGTCAGCCTATGAACAATCAACTACATTGGTGATATTAGAAGCACCAAACACATTAAAAAAATCTAAGTGCATGTTCTAACACGAGGAATCAGTCAGCATTATCCTGAAAAATATGTAAGGTATTTTTCGAAACTGCCTCAATGATATTCTATGATTCTAAAAGTATACACAAAGAATTTTGAAGATGGGAAACATACCGCATCCATCAAACCACAAAATTTTGACTCTTGCATATCTTCTCAAATCAGCTTTTAGTCCATCAAATGTGATAGCTCCACTCTTATGAAATTCATTGCCTCGAACACTCCTTCAGACCAGCAATCTCTTCCTCCAAGAGGCTTCCAGCAATTACCAGAGAATGCAAACCAAAGCCTAATATATATAGAAGCGGAATGACTTTAAGTCATAAAAGGGCAGGGTCTTAGTTTTTTCATAATTCAGACATACGCCAAAGTGGGCAGTGCGAGAAAGAAAGGAGGGCATGGTAATTTATAAATTTGTTTAGAAAAGACCTGATTGGCTCACCCAGCATTGTTTGTAAGACGTGTGATCGTCCATCAACGAGCGTACAATGAGCTGCTCTTGTTGCTCACAGAAACGGGCAGTTCATTGTAGCCATTGTATTTCCCTACATTACAAGTTTCAACTTTCATTAGCCATTGAAATATTCAAGATAAAAAAAAGAAACATCAGTAGATAACAAATTTGTGAGAAGTTGCACGTTTAGATTTGGACAAGTAGTCATGTAATGCCTAACTGTTGACAAGTACTACTGCACATTTTTTTTCGGTTGAGAGGAGATATTCTTTTCAAGCCCTAATTTCTATATTCGTCAGGTGCATTTTCAAATATAAACTATATATCAAAATCAACTTGAAAGGATGAACTAAAATAAAATCATGTGCAACTATGTATGTGAATAGAACATGAGAAACAATTATAAATTCATTCAATTCATGATTTGAGGTGAAGAAAGCATTACCCTACAGATTTATTGGCAGATTTTGCAACTTAAATTATAAAATGAGTACCACCGTTTGTGACCTTCCCTCTGAATTCAATACTCTTTTCAACTGTGCCACCTTCTTTTGTTGTTTTCACCCAAATGTTGCTTTCTCAATGATGATATTACAACACTGCATTAAGGAAAACAAGAGTGTTAATTCCAAACTCAAACACAACTAAACTTTACATTAAACTAGTCAAAAGTATTTTGACAAATATCTATTGAGCATAAACTCTAAGGACATTTTTTCCCTAAAGCTCATTGATGGCAGAGGGAGGGATGTGGTGGGTCGGAAAAGTAAGAGACTTCAGAGGGAGGACCATTGGCTGGGGCACAAAGGTGTTCTTCGAAGCTGGAGGAGGTTCGTGGCGACCAGTAGCGCAACTGGAGAAGAGCTGCAAAGGGTCGAGAAAGCAAGCAGCACGCCCTTCCAAACATTGACGGCGAATGGAGGGTCTCGGTGGGTCTAGGCAGCAAGCATCTGAGCAAAGGCCGCAGGGTGAGACCTGACAGCGAATGAGGCCGCTGGCTGAAGCTGCCGCCAGAAGTAAGCAAGTGAGACTACTGTTCTGCGGGATGGGTATGGTTGTGTTAGGATTCAGTGGAGATGGAGATAGGATTTACCGTTAGATGAAGATCTGATGGACATTTCATTAATTCACCAGCAGAAAATTAGCCTGCGGGTATCCGCTGACTAATTTTTCCCATATATATATATATATATATATGGGAAAAGTTTAAATGAGATCGCTCTCATATTGCTTATATGAGGCCACTTTGAATCGTAGCCATTGGATCTTGATCTGACGGCTATAAATATCTATAATCATCTCACCCACTCTTTGATGTGACACACTCACCTACCCATTGATTTGATATCCACCCTCCGATCGGAATCTAACGGCAATAAAGATTGGCCTCATGCTCCTTATATGAGAACGATCTCATGTAAACTTATCTATATATATATATATATATATATATATATATATATATATATATATATATATATATATATATATTCTTGCATGTTACTAGAGTGTTAAAGTGATTGCATGAAAATAAAAAAACTACTACATAAAAACATAAAAAAGACATCAAAATAGTACTTACAAGTTACAAGGGTAGCAGATATTAATTGCCAAAAAAAAAGGTTAGCAGACATTACCCGCCAAATAGCTGAACAGGCAGCTCGATTCTCGTCCACCTGTAACTCATTCTTTCTTGAAATCTTCTTAGGCTCTCTCTCTCTCGCTAATGCAGCAAAGACAGCGAGTTAGCAACAAGTACGATCTGGATGAATCCCATATTCTTGCATTGAAGAGTCTACGTTTTAGGAAACCCCGCGTAAGGGGAGCAGGGGCTGCTTGTCTCTCATCTTCTTGCCATGGAAATCAGCGTCTCGCCTCTCTGCAACATCTCCCTCTGTGGAAAACTGATGACATTGGATAGCTGAAATCCTAATGAAAAGGCTGGAAAATCTGTTATGAAATTGTCTGTTGAAGGGCTGAAAATCTGTTATGAAACTGTCTGCTGAAATGGTAGTTGAATGACAGTATTATACGGTTAGTTATTAGTTAAGTTAGTTGGGAGAGCAGGGTATATTAATCTTTTTTTAAATACCGTTTCTATAAAAGGCTGAAGGAGCTCGTGAAAAGAGACTTTTGGGATCTGATTTCTTTTGAGAATTGTCTCTCGAGCAGCTGGTGGATTCCGGCGACCCTAGCTGGTGGATTCCGGCGATCGTGCCCTTTGCCTGTGGATTCAGGTGTTTTTATTCCTCTGTTTTCGTATGTTTCATCTGTTCTACAGAAAACTGTAATTGATCTTTTACAAAACCTTTTTTAGTCATTGTAAATGTGAATGATTGTAATTGAAAGACTTAGTTGGCCACAAGCTTCATTGAAAGATCAGATACTGGTGTTTCTGTCATCAATGTGTTTGATATATTGTCTACAATACTCTGTTTTGTCTGTTTCATTGCATTGTTGTTTTCTGTAAAAACTGGCGGCATAAAAAACTCTTTTGCTGTTGGGACGATTCCTGGCGGACTGATTAAAGGCCCTCTTCGACTTGGTGGCTTGTCCTCTTTTCAAACTGGATTCGGTAATGGCTTTCGTGTTTTCACCGCCAGTTCTTCGCTTGGGGAAAGCTATACCCCTTTGGAGGCAGAGGGAGTGATTGCCGTCAATCCTGTTTATAAGCCCACGCCTCCCAATCGGGATCTTCGAACTCCTCACAGCGGGTAATTGAACTTCCTTTAGTGTTCAAGCTGATACTAGATATCAGTGCTTATCTGCCTATGGACGCCATAAAATTTGTGATTTTTGGGTATTTTGGAATGATTCTGCAGTTACCATTTTGATGGGACTACACGGCGGTTCTTTGAGGGTTGGTATTTCAGTTTCAATTCCGGAACAAAGGCAGAGTTTCTGCTTCATGTATTCAGTGGAGAATCCTGTATTTACTAACAAGTTAGGGCCACTAGATGAGGCACTTTATGGGCACCGATTCACGGGCGTTGGAGCTCAGATTCTTGGTGCAGATGATAAGTATATATGTCGATACTCTGAAGAGTCTAAGAATTTCTGGGGAAGTAAGTTTCTCCGTTCATTTTAGCCGCCTATGGTTGCAACTGAAACTATACTGTAAACATTGAAAACCTCCCTAATCTCTTTTTTTCTTCAGGAAATAAGGAGTCTGTTTAGCCGACAGCCAAAATGTCTGTGGTGCAAGTGATCTAAGCTATTATAACATACTTCCTCTGTTCCACATTAATTATCTGGATTTGAAATCATGAATGAACTTTAGTATACAGTTCATTTTTAAATAAAAAATAAATTTAATGGCCTAAGTTATGGGATTCATATGTCATCAATTGTGGATATGGGTTGGCGGGTATTTCTTACCCCATGTCGTTTCTTTTGATGTATAATTTCAATCATGTATGGAGTATGGACAAGTACTTCTTCTTATCATATTTAAAACTGTCATTGTTGGCTTCCAGATATTAGCGTGATTCAACTTTATTTCCTGCTTTTATTAAATGAATAATCTGTTGGCAGCTAGGTAGGAATGAGTTGATGTTGGGGAACACCTTCATAACAGGGAAAGGATCTTCCCCTCCACAAGGAGAGGTTCCTCCTCAGGTTACATTCTTCTCCAGCTCTAACTAATTTACCTGGTTACTTCGTTTCCTGCTTATTTTCTACCAACTTTGATAACCACCTTATTAGGATTTCAGGATTAAGTAACTCTTTATTATTAAATAAGAAACGATTTGTATTCACCATATCTGTTGTTTAACATCCTTGCGGCAATTATTCTTGTGCATTATCTTCACTTCATTCTTTGCAACACGTTTTTGTCCGAATGTTGCATGATATACGCCTGAATTCACTGCGCATCCTGACCCATCAGTTGTGGTTGTAGGTAATAATAGAATAGCGCAAATCACCGTTTTTGAGAAAGCAAAAGACAAATATTCCTTTTCACTTAAGAGAGTGCTGACTAAAAAGATTACAAAGCTATGACTAAACTTTCTTCTATGAATACAATGATACAATACTTGTACACCTAAACAAAATACGATGAAAATACTCCTCTAACAGAAAACATTTGATGTTCTTGTATAAACATACATCAGCTATTGATAATGGTCACCAGTAGTATATTGTCATTACTGTTGTGTCAATTAATAGATGCAGCACATCAAGCAGGGCACTAACAAACACATGCCATCACACAACCAAACTCCCTCCAGAGAGAAGTCATAAAAAGTGGCCAATCTGCTGGATCGTGTCGCCCATTAGATCAAGAGTCAGATGAAATTTTTTCTTAAACATGCAAATACAACCAGTTTGAACTTCACTGCAGCTTGGGTTGTAGTCTTCTTATGAATCTCTTGACTCAGATTATCTAGTTCTTGTCATTAACTATTCCATTTTTATATCATAACTGCAGGAGTTTCATCGTCGTGTGTCTGAAGGTTTTCAAGCCACCCCAATATGGCATCAAGTATTCATTCGCGATGATGGAAGGTAGATCAGAACTATCATGATTAAATTTTAAATTCTGTAGTAAAATGTGAATGCATATGATACATGATTGTTTGATACATGAATCGCAATCCTTGTCTCTTGATGTGAAGACGAAAATAGTCAACACTTTCCTTTTTCCACTAGTTTGTTTCTCAAGTTTGACGCCATTGTGCTTGATGATTCCCAAGTCAGCATATCTGCCAACTGTGAAGACAGCTAGGTGGAAATACAATACTCGCCCTCTCTATGGATGGGGCAGTGTGGGGGACAAGCAAAATTCTACCGCTGGGTGGCCTGCTGCTTTTCCTATTTTTGAACCACACTGGCAAATATATATGGCAGGTGGACTATCAACAGGTATGGAGGAGACTCCTTGTTTCGATACGGGGTTCTGACAGAAACTGAAAATCATGATTGCGCATAATTTTCTGACAATGTTTAAGTGAATCTCTCGTCTCCAAAGTAATCACATATTGTCAATGGGAGATCCATTTACAACAGAAATTTTTACGTAGAGAAGTAGGAAGGAAATGCAAAGCTTTTTGTATCAAGGTGAAATTAAAGAAAAAGAAAAAGAAGAAGAAAGAGGCTGATCCTTCTTCAGGTCCGTGATCTTGGATGCCCTTTTTTCACACAGAAGGAGGTATATGTTTCAATGATGCAAGATTTAGCGAAGGATTTTACCCTGCAACAAAGTGATTTTATTGTTGTCTAATCTTTCGTAATGGTTGTTGAGTGTTGTTACAATTTATCAGCTTTTACGTTTTCATTTCATTTCAAACATTTCAAGTGATAGGTGCTTTCTACTATTGTCATTGTCACCTACATCAACATCATTGTCATGTCATTATATTTGGCGTCACCCTATCGAAGTATGTGGGTTTGACAACTTTTACCCTCAGCTTAGTTGGAGATTTTTTTCCCATGTATTCAGCAATAAGTATGTGTCTCTTTCTTCAATTTTCTTGTTGTCTCTGCTAATTGCTAGTTGTATCTCCTCACTAGTTCTTGCAAATGTCTACTGTTTTCTGCTTTCTCAACCATTAAACTTATCATTAATGGGGGGACCAAAATTTCTGGTGATACATCGATTGATAATTTGATCCATTTAGTCTTCTATTCATTCTCTCACCATCTTTGGTACATTTATCTTGTTCATCTGGCTCTTGTTTGTTGCTCAAAACGCAGTCTTGCATAACGTGGTTGGCCTTACTGGCATCCTTCTGAATTTTCTCTTACCTTCTTGTGACATGTTAACTACAAAGTAACCCAGATGCCACCCTTCGGTGTTTTTTGGGGGGGATGAGGGGAAGCACCACAAAAAAAGGAAAAAAGAACTCGGGAGAAAGGATTAGCTAGCATACTCAGTTTAGAGAATATAAGCTTTTATGGTCTTCCTGCTGTTTAAACTCAGTATGCACATTTTATTTACGTAAATCCAATCTGTATTAGTCTTTTCTAGTTTCTGACATATAGCCTTATGCAACATTGGTCGTCACACAATCTAAAGAACTTTAATCCTCATCCCTTTTTAGAGGACCAAAGGCTGATTGTTAGTGTAAACCTATTGGGTTTAATGAGTAGGTTGTTCCTGATGAAGCTTTAGTTGATGAATTTTATGTAGGAACAATGATGGAGCTATTATTTTATATCCGCTCTCTTATTGAGGACTATTAAAAAAATATATACGGTTGTTTTGAACATCACCATAATTTTGCTAAACCAGGAGTATAAATCATTGTTGTCAGCATCATCATAGTGAGGAATGGGGACTCCAAAACCAGGACTATATATTGTCTTAACAACAGCGTCATCATTGCAACATGTTTCCTATTCCACTTGCTAGTTGATCATATGCCGTATTAGCAATTGAAACCTTGTATCTTAAATGGTAGGAATTAGTGAGAAGAGACATGAACATAATTGGTTTAAGACCCAGGACTACATATCTTGGGGGAAATTTATGTTCTGAATGAAAAAGTCCTCTATACAGTTACTTTCTGGGCCTGGTTTTGAGTTTACTTCATTGCTGTTACAGGTTGGATAGAATGGGATGGAGAACGCTTTGAATTTGAAAATGCTCCATCTTATTCCCAAAAGAATTGGGGTGGAGGCTTCCCAAGAAAATGGTTTTGGGTAAGTTCTGTTTGTACACTATTGGTATAGCGTTTGCATGATTTTAGCAAAGTTATTATAAATATAAGAATAGTTAAATTCTTTACATTTCTTTATTATTCTTTGCCTGATTCTTATATGGTGTGATCCTCAAAAGCTGTGATATATGAGATATGATTGACCCTTTTCACAGGTTCAGTGTAATGTCTTCCAAGGAGCTGCTGGTGAAGTTGCTTTAACTGCTGGCGGTGGATTGAGGAAATTATATGGGCTGACCGAGAATTATGAGGAAGTTGCTATGGTATACAATCTACAGTGAATTTTAGTTTTAATTTTTCTGACATAGGGGCCGTTTGGGGCGTGAAAAATCAGAAACATCCACATTGAAAAATTCAGCTAGTTAGTGGATTTTTGGGATAATCCACTAACCAGCTGGATTTTGGGAGTGGATGGAGCTGATTTTTCACGATCCAAACAGCCCCATAATTTGGTTTCTTATGTTTGTAATTGTAATAATGTGTAGTAGCATTTAGAACTCATGTCCTGAAACAGTTATATACTTATGTTTATTGTAGAGTGCATAACTATTTTGAACTGTGAATATTTCATTCCCAATTTTAGATTGCATGAAAACCTTAGCTTGTCCTCTGAATGCTAGGTAAATTCTGAAAATACGGATCCTTGTTCTCATATCTGCTAAAGTCATAATCATAATCAAGTAGCGCCTTTTCCCAACTATTTGGGGTCGGCGACATTGATCTTACTCCACCATTCAGGCCTTTTTGGGTACCTCTTTTGTAAGAGATAGTAAAGTCAAATCCTTTTTTATTAACTCCATCCAAGTTCTCTTAGGTCTCCCTCTCCTTCTTTTAGCATCGTTTACATGCATCACTTCTAATCTTCTCATAGGGGCATCTATTGGTCTTCTTTGCATATACCCATACCAACGCAACCTACATTCCCTCAGCTTCTCTCCTAAAGGAGCTATCCCTAAACTCTCACGAATATATTCATTTCTAATCCTATCTCTCCTAGTTATCCCACTCATCTACCTTAACATTCTCATTTCGGCTACATTCAACTTATCTATATGACTTCTCTTTGGTGCCCAGTACTCTGCTCCATAGAGTATTGCAGGCCTAATAGTTATCCTATAGAACTTGCCTTTAAGCCTTTTTGGAACACGCCTATCACACAACACTCCCGAGGCTGCCCTCCATTTTACCCACCCTGCATTTATCCTATCCATCACATCACTATCAATATCCCCTTCTTTATGGATAATGGATCCTAAGTAACGGGATTGATCACACCTTGGCACTTCTTGCCCATCTATTTCAACTAAAGCTCTACCTTCCTTAAAATTAAATTCCTTGCACTCTGTCTTAGTCCTACTAATTTTAAAACCTTTTGATTCTAGAGCATCCCTCCACAATTTCAATTTCACATTCAAACCTACTTTACTTTCATTAATTAAAACTACATCATCTGTAAAAAACATACACCAAGGTCCATTATCTTGCAAATATCTAGTAAGCCCATCCATACTATTTTAGTAACATTAGATATTCTTTTTGCGATGTAGTACCTAATTTTTTGACTGTTTATCTTGTTTAATTATCATTATGAAAAAAATTTGTAGGTTGGGGTTCATTATGCTGGAAAATTCTATGAGTTCATACCATGGATTGGTGTTGTAAAGTGGGAGATTGCTTTTACGGGGTTACTGGCATATAATGGCGGAGAATAGAACACATATGGTATCTAGATATTTTTTTTCCACAATAGCAATAGCTTCATATCTATCAAACTAATTGCCATTTGGCTATTTATATCTGAATATATTCTTTTAAAGACATTTTATAGGAATGTACACATGTTTGCTATGCATTAGGAGATATCTCATGTTTTATAATTTCTTTTGTTGGATGGTTGTAGCAAATATCTACTTCTGTAATTAGGGGAATAGTTGTTTCCCTCTATTTTATTCCAATTTTTTCTGAAGGACCTGAGCTCGTCACCAACTTAAACGAGATACATTTTCTAACAGGTGGAGTTAGAAACTACTACGACAGAGCCAGGCTGCCCATTACGTGCTCCAACAATGGAATCTGGGCTTGCTCTAGCGTGCAAAGATTCATGTTTCGGTGATCTCAAGTTACAACTATGGGAAAAGAGAAGTGATGGCAGTAAAGGACAGGTTCCTGCGCGTTTTTTGCCACTTGCATATTTTTGTTTTAGTAAATTATATTTGATTGGAAGAATTGATATCTTTCAGGTTCTGAACATCCGAAAGTTCTTTCTAAAACCTTGTGTATTTCGGGCAGTGATAACCCTACAGCAGATTCCTACACATTTCCATACACAGCTGATGTGTATGGAAATGAGTGGGTGAACTGATGTGGGGTCACATCAGCTGACCCACTCATTTCCATACACATCAGCTGTGTATGGAAAATGTGTAGGAATCTGCTGTACAAATATCATTTCCCTTTTTTTTTCAATATATTGCAGATGATTCTTGATGTTTCTAGTGATATGGCAGCAGTAGAAGTTGGTGGTGGACCGTGGTTTAACACATGGAAGGGCTCAAGCGCGTCCCCTGAACTTCTTGCCAAAGCTCTTAGGGTTCCTGTAGATATAGAAAGCTTCTTCACCCTAGCCCCATTCTTCAAACCCCCAAGCCTCTAAACAGCAGGGTAGTTTTGCACCACAAACACATGAAAGATTTTACTATTTCAAAACCATAATCATGATCAAGCAGATATACGATTGGTTATAGCTATAATTTTGGATGGGAACATTGAAGTAGAGAGCATATTCCATATGCCTATGATAGATTTTGATTGATAGATCATATGTTCTTTGCCGAAGGTAACATCAATCTCACATACAAAGACAAAAAGGCTGGCCGGATGGAAAATATCCTCTGAAAAGTTCTCACTGTAATTATGTAGATGTTTATTCTTTCCCATCCTTTTGTGATTCATAAGGGGAGTGATCAATTTTGGAGGTGTTTGAACTTGATGTATTTGCATTGATACCCCATGTTGCGCAACAATTCCAGCTTCATTTAGAATCCTTAATGTATCCTTATATAGATTCTCAATGTTGACTTTACCTTAGTAGGCAATAGCATGCACAGTGCAGAGGCCACTGCTTTGGCAAGGTATACTTATCTTAAGGAATACTCCCTCTTTCCCATATTAATTGTCCTATTTTGGAAAGAGTGTAAATTTATGGAGGAAGGTGAGAAGCACCTTAGACAACAAAAGGATAAATTTATATCAAACTTTGCGCACTTTTTCAGGGCAGGCAAAGACAAAATGTAGGACTTTTATTATCCTCCTTTTTCTTTAAATTTATTTTCCTCCTTTTATTAGAAGAATCATAGTAGAAGCTCTTTGATTGGTAGGAGAATGATAAATAGGATAATTAATGTAGGATAAGATCTTGTTATTGAAATAAGACAATTAAGGTGGAATGGAGTATTATTTACACCTCATATTCCCTCCATATTCGGAATTATTATCACCATAAGATTTTCCGAAATTAATTTTTTACTATGGTATGCCTGAAAGAAAGCTTGATTGGTTTGTAATCACTAAATTAGTTTGTAGCTAAAATGGTTCAATCATAGAAATCTGTTTTATCCAAATCATGGGACATTGAAATAAAAAATGTACTCTTCTCAACACATGTGAAGGCCGTGTCATGTCAATCAACGAGACCAGCAGCGAGCCCTACAAGTAAGTGAATTAAAGGTGTATAAAATAATAACTAAGAGAAAAGGGTGTAGAGGATGGTAGTAATAAAAAATTAACTGGCTTCAAGCTGTGTTTGACACGCGTTTTGCGTTTGCTAAAAAATGGGTTTTTCTACAAATTTGTTGTTGTTAAGCGAAGCAAAAACGTGACATGTATAGTAATGCCCAACCCTAAAACACTTTTTTTTAAAAGTCACCACTAAAGTCCGTTTGGACGGGACAGAGAGCTTTTTACATATTACCTGGCGCCAGGTTTAGTTTTATCATATCACCTGGAAAAAGATAGTTTCTTTCATATGACCTGGAAGCTATCCAAAATACCCTTGTCTTTTATATACGACAGCAGGGGTTTGTGCAATTTTTTGAGAAGGCGTTCCGGAGAAGAAGGAAAAGGCGGTCCGGAGAAGAAGGTGTTTTGGAGAAGTTCCGTGCAGCAGCTCCGGCCATAACGTCGCCGGCGCCGACGTCGTCCAAACCAGGAAAATTTATCTTGCAGCCAAAACACGAAAAAAGAGCGGGAAAGCAGTTGATACGCAAACACAACTGCCAAAGAGTAATCGTCCATTCAAAAACGGTACGTCAACTTGAAATTCAACGTTTGATATAATGTAAATTTGATCGAGAGATGAAAGTTGAAAATTTGCAGAGTTTTCTACTTTTTCCTACTGTCGTATATTCCCTAACACGACAATAACAATAGTCCTATATTTAACAACACGACTATTTTCAATCAAGATTTATTTATTCATTTCGTTATTGTAATGTCAGGTAAGGATGGATTTGATACCTTTGTGTTCACAAATTCTGGTGTGTATGTGGGCGGGAAACTGAAGCTCATGTCTATTGATACACAAGTAAAGTACATGGGACTGTTGCAGCAAGTGGAAGAAAGATTACCGCTGAAGTCTCCATCCGGTACATTGTCTTTGTTATGTCTTGTTCATCCCGGAACCCGATACGTCCTTGAAGACGATAAAGACGTGCAGACAATATTCCTCCTTCACAACAAGAGGCGATGCACAGATGGACCACTCGATCTATACGTGAAGTGAACTTCTACTGGAAATAACAACACGGAGAATTCCATTGCCAATAAGCAAATGGTTTCCACTGTGGATAAGGAAGGCGATAATTCAATGCCTCCAAATGGGAGGCAGGCCAGTAAGACACCACAGGAGAGGCCGTCCAGCCCGGGGAATAAGTCACCTACACCAGCAGTTGAAGGAGGAAAAGATGAAAATTGTTCACTTGAAACTGTGAGGTAAGGGGTGAAATTAACGAGTGGACTGGAATTCAAGTCGTGTTGTATATGATGCAACTAGAATTACAGTCGTATTGTATACAATACGACTGTAATTCTAGTCGTGTTGTCGACAACACGACTAAATAATCAAGTCGTTTAGACGTTTTTGTACAATATGCATGCCATTCTTACCATGTTGTTATCGCACATTGGGAGATGGTAATAAAAATATAAAGGATGAATTTCTGAATGAAGTCGATAACCAGTTTCAAATAAATGGGATAAATGGTGAAGATGAAGATGAGGATCAAGACGAGGATGAAGAGAAAGATGAAAATGAAGACGAAGATGAAGATGCAGATGAAGAAGAATTATTTGACGATGAACAATTACCGTGGTCTGCAGATGACTGGGATGAGCCTCTCACACTACCAGTGTTTCCCGGGCCACATCCAACGGGAGGAGACCACTCTGTGTCAGGTATAGAACTCCAACAAGCAGCGAGAGCATCCACTTCTAAAGGAAAATCTGACGGGTCGACGGCACAAGACTTGGACGATAATGAGTACAACAATATTGATGGTGAAGGTGGTTGGGATTGGGGTACCTATTCACCGCAGGCCGGTCCTGCAAAAAAATATGAGGAGGAGACGATGTTGACCGGGAGTTTGCAAGGAGACGACTATGAGGCACAACTTGCCTTAGGGGCTGGATTCGAAAGTATAAAACATTTCAAAATGGTTCTTACTGATTTGGCAATCAAGAGGAAATTCATGTTCAAAGTGGCGGACGAGAACAAGGACACCTTTGCTGCAAAGTGCAATATTACAGGGTGCAAGTGGTACATACGGGCATTGAATCTAGTTGATGGAGTCACCGTGACAAGGAGTGAAGGAAGGCATACATGCGACATTTTGATAAGTGGTAAAGATCATCCATTGGCCTCACACCTATGGATTGCATGGAAGTGTCATGGCCTCCACAAGGATTCAAACTCCATAAAAACGGCTAATATCCAACAGTACATTGAGAAACATTGGGGCGTCAAAGTGAACTATCAAAGAGCATGGAGGGCGAAAGAGGAATTGATATGATTGATCGATGGCAACCCGGAAGACGCATATCGTATTTTGCCCCATTATGGAAAGGAATTAGAACGGTCTAATCCAGGTACATATGTGGTGATTGAAAGATGTTGTGATATTCTGGAAATTGAAACTGAGGAAGCCGGATATGAGTTCAGACGTGTCTTTTGGATCTTCGGCCCGGTCGCAAGAGCATTCCGAAGATCACTTAGGCCGTTGCTCACTGTTGATGGAACATTCCTGAAAGGAAAGTACCCCGGAGTGTTATTAGTTGCAACAACAGTCGACGGGAACCAACAATTAATGTGCATTGCATTTGCGATTGTTGACAAAGAGACTATAAATTCGTGGTACGTATGCTAAGTACATTATATGAGTAGTCGTCTCTTCGAGCAACACGACTACTCATACAGTCGTGTTGTTTCGTATATGACTGTGTACCCCCTATCTCTTCTTCAATCTTCTTTCACTCTGATTGCTGCCTTGCAGGAAGTGGTTTCTCAGCCTACTTAAATCCACCCTCTTTACGGACCCCCCGGCGTCTCTGGATACAATTGTCTCGGATAGACAGAAGGGACTTCTGAGAGCGGTTGCTGATGTATTTCCTGAGGCTCACCATGGGTTTTGTCTAAGGCATATGGCCGCCAATATGCTTAATCAATAGAAGGATAAATACTTGAAAGACCTTCTATTCCGAGTAGGGCTGTAAACGGACGAAAACGGACGCGGACAAGCTAGGTCCGTAGCCGTCCGCTCACTCTAAAAGTGGGTGTCCGTCCGTCCGCCATCCGTGCGGACACCCCTAGGTGTCCGTCCGCATGTGTCCGTGACGGACACGGACATATTCTTATGCCATATCCGAGACCAGGACCATCCTGTGTTTATATTTTAAAAAACACCTAGGAAGAATGTAACATAATTAATAAGCCAAAATTGAGAAATCAAAACAAGATGAAGCTTTTTATATCCAAAAAATTATTCACAAAATTTGCTTAAAAATTTATACCCATTTTGGTAATGCAGCAATTAAAATCATACATCAAGTTAATGTTACAACTTACAACATATACCAACTCCTCGTGTAAAATTGCCATGGTTAGCATTTAGAATGAAGATCAACCCTTTAAAAAAAGAAAATGCAAGGGAGATGATGGCAACAACCTTCCACTTGTTCTGTATTGATTTACGTAGAAACAGCTGCTCGGAGAGATCACTTCCTCATAAAAAAAAGCTAGCTTCTGATATAGGAGTGAACAGACCCTCCTCAAGCTTTAAAAGGAATGCCAAGCAAGTATGGTGCAATTTATAGGGGACAAAAAGGTTGCTCATACAACATTTTCAATTCAATATATATCTGCCAAGAGCTTTACAATTATAGAACAAAGCTGCCCATGAGTGGATGTTTAGTTGTCACCTGCAAGAGGAAGATCCACAATATAAACCCAATACCATATATCATCATTTTCAAAAACACATCCAACATCGATAGGCTGCATTAAATAACATCAGCTACTCTAGCCTTTTGATGAAACGTTGTTGATTTCTAAGATGAAATGTCCATAATGAACTAAGAGCCAAACTAGGTAGAAAACAAATTTTCCATTTAATATTTTTTCCCCTTCAGTAAATTCAAATTACCAAATAGTATGCGCCTGGATGTTGGATGTGTTAAACAAATTAAACTAGGTCCTGTTAGTATGCGCCTGGAGCATGAAATAGCATGTTGCCTATTAATACAGGTTTGCCTGCCCCTTTACACACAATTCGATAGTGTGTTAACTATTTCTAACTCAGTGTTTAAATAAAATTTTACAGACAACCCACCAATTAGACAAATAAAATAAAAACAATAATATCTGAAAACCTTAATGCATAACTTACTGTCAATTTGGGTCAACATGCACAAAGAAGCTAGCTGCCACAATGAGGTAATGGAGGATAAACATCAATCCCTTAAAATAGTTTGTTGTAACTTCCTACATCATGGAAAAGAGAAATATGGATCAAATAAATATAACTCTTAAATATTTTCATAAACATAACTGAATAGATTGGTCTAAATACACATTTTAGTAAATATAGATTTTTTGGCATTCATACTGAGATGTGCTTTACCAGTGTGCTCCAAAATTTATTTCATCAAATCATATTCAAATGATGCAACTATGTAACCCAAGTTTCAATTGGCTGTAAGTAAATATGGAAGTTCACTAATTACAAAAATTATGACACCAAATTTCAAATGAATAGGCAAATGGGCACCCTTTATACTTGTGCTGCCAGTCTAGTTTATTAAAACATCCCTCAACAGTTACACATGAGAAGCTCCCCTTCTGTAAATGCTCCACATTTACTTTTTCCTTTCTGTCTCACGGTACCATTCTGTTTCGGAAAAACAAAGATACCATTCTTCGCACACAAAAATGGATAAGAGGGCAACAGTGTGGCATTGTTTTGGATCCAAACAAGCACCCAGACGAGTGTAGCCCCTTCCACAACAAGGGAATGGGGAATTCTAGATAACAAAAGGGCCAAAGCCCTTCACGGCTGCGCATACTGACCAGAACACATTTGCCACATAGGAAATATAAAGAAAGCAGAATTTAGAACTTCTGAAATAATATTGATTTTGCTGAAACAAACCTGCAGCATGAATGCCACAACCAACACTGTAATAAAGAGTGTTGCAGTCTCAAAGAGCTGGAAATTCAAGTCCATCTTTTGTCCAAATATCCAGCCAACAACCACACAAAAGGGATCTGCAATGTTTGTAGGGCATCAATGCTGCTTTGCAAGGTCACAGAAGAGAGAACTTCAGCGACCAAATTCTGTTATTACTGTGACAGATATCTGCTGCTGAGAAGGGGCTGACACTCCTCTGGCACATAATGTTTCAGATTGTTGCTGACCCTCAACACGCAACTCTTCCATCTAAATAGAAAACAAAAGGCATCAATGCGACAAATGATTCATAACTAAAACGATAAATTTCTTGAATCTATACAGAAAAAAGGCATTATCTTTCCCAGATAAAGTTGTCCAAGGGATGCCTACTCATGCTCAGGATAATCATCTTTAGCAAATGATTACCTCAAAAGCACTCTTGACTACTCCAGTAAATACTATTTAATTCATCATCAGAATTTCTTAGCAGTAGATCAAATGAGATATCAGCAGAATAGAGTAAATAGGGAAGCAAAAAGAGTACCTTCGAGGTGGGTACTGGGAGAGAAGAAGAAAAAGGGGCGAGCTTTGAGCGGTGGCGAATCGGCGAGAGAATCAGCAAACCTATTCTTCACTTCTCCAGGCCACCGGCGATCTGGCGAATTTCTGCAGTTTTCGAGGGCTCGGAGAGTCTCCCAGCAGGCGATCGCCGGCGACCACCAAGAGGAAGCACCAGCCGCCAACAGTGAAGCCAAAGGAGAGGAGCCGAAGGCCCAAAACTTGATTTTTAGCTTTATATACGGACAAGCCGGACGGCTCTGGACGCGGACATAGTCGGTCCGCAGCCGCAGCCGTTTTGATGTCGGACAGAAAAAATTGTCCGTGGCCGCGTCCGCAACCGCGACGGACAGTTTTTAGTGTCCGTTTGGGCTGTAAAACGGACGAACGGATGGACAGACACGGACATCCGGACGCCGTTTACAGCCCTAATTCCGAGCTACAAAATGCTTCCGGAGAACAGAATTTGATGAAATCATGCACAAGATGAAGGACCACAATGAGGAAGCATGGAAATATGTTCAAAAGATCAATAAAAGAAATTGGGCTAATGTGGAATATCCGGGTAAAAGATATGGCACTCTCACATCAAGCATATCAGAAAGTGCAAATAATATGCTATTGAAGGCTAGATTTTGGCCAATAACTCGATTGATCGAGCAAACTCGTGCGACCACGACCTCCCATTTCGAGAGACGCTGCAAAGAAGCAGAATGGCTAACGACACCATTAACCAAGTATGCACACAATCATATCAACGAAATGAGGAATAAGAGTGCTGGCACAGTCAGAGTGCAACCGCTATCATTATGGCAGTTTGAAGTCACATCTTTATACCATGTAGTAAGAATTCATTCCGCAATGGTTTTTGATAATTGAAATCCGGAATAGTCGTGTCGTGCGATACACGACTAATGATATAGTCGTGTTGTCGACTACACGACTAATGATATAGTTGTGTTAGCCACGACACGACTAGTGATATAGCCGTCTTAGAGACGACACGACTATTAAAATAAGAAAACTATTTCACAACAACACTATATGCAATGTTGTTGTCATATTTTTTCCTCAGGATGTTGTTGACCTGACGAAGAGAACCTGCACGTGTGGGTTCTTCCAGAGCATGGGACTTCCGTGCAAGCACGCCATTGCATGTATCGATAAGAGGAGTTTCGACCCGGTGGAATATTGTGAAAAGTGGTACCATTCATGTCTGTACCGCACAACGTATGAAGAAGTAGTTTTCCCTACATTAGACAGGAGTCAGTGGGGGGATTACGGGGTTTTATTCAAATGCGAACCGCCCATGCTCGATACTCCAAAGAGGGGTATGAGACAGACAAAGAGAATCGAGTCACAGCCTGACCCGCCAGAGAGGTTGAGGGTGAGATGTGGCAACTGTCGACAACTTGGTCACAACCGTAAAAGGTGTACTAACCTAACGGTTGAGAAAGAAGCAAGGAAGCGCAGATATCGAAGACTCCCGCAACAAGGCAATCTGGGAACGGATGATTCAGCGCCGAGACGACCCTCTGGCTTACCTAAGGCCCCACCCTTCTTCACTTAGGTCGATCACAAATTCATGTATAACAAAGATTACTCTACCGCAATGTATGCATGTAGTCGAATATTTCTTTGAATGCAAGTGTCGTGTTGCATAAGTGTCGTGTTGTATGAGCGCCCTCCCGTCGTTGAAACACGCCGATCATTCTTTATTTCCTCACGTACATGACAGAAAAATAAAGTAGACTCCGTCATAGTCAGCGCAGAGTCGACATAAGAGGAATATAATTGTCGACTACAATATTATACGACTAATAATACAGTCGTGTCTTTTGCAACACGACTATATAGATAGTCGTATATGATACAACACGACTATATAGATAGTCGTATATGATACAACACGACTATATCAGATGTCGTGTTTCATAAGAGTCGACACTAAGCGGCTTTCCAATACACTGTAGTCATGAAAAAAATGAATTTGAATTTATTCAAAGCATACTGTATGTACATGGAAGAATATTCAGAAAACCACAAAAAAGTGTCGACTGTAATAGTACACATGTAAAAAAAAAGCTCAAAAAAGAATATTAGTCTTAATCCGACATCCTCAAAAACCCCACAATTGTGACAGCCTAATTTTGCTTTTTGATTGAATCGTCGTCAAACTCGCTGTCGATAACCCCGCGAATCATAGTTGCAGCAATTATTGGGCGCCACTTTCGTGTAATTGTTGACTGATCAAACTCAAGTGGGTTGACATTGGATGCCAGGTGCGCCACGTACATCATGATGAAGATGCCACAGTCTTTTGAGTTCTGTTGGTAGGGCGCTTTCACGATCTGAGTCATCTTCCAGTCGATGCAACGGATGAGTCCCAGTGTGTGTGCCATGACAAGGTTCATAAAGTTCGTAAATTTCTCAGCTGCGACCCTGTGATGTGGATACAACTGGGGTTTGCCGGATAGGGGGTTATAGAAACGCCATACACCAACTGGGAAGTGTACATAGACGAGGCAGAAATGGGAACCAGTGCAGATTGGGAAAAAGGCGTAGAACATGTTCATGTTCAATCCCTTGAGCATCCTCCCAAGTTTTTTTATCAATTTTGTATTATTGCCCCCTTCTATGTATTCCTGCAAAATCGCAATAGAATAAGAAAATCACGAACTGGAAACGTGAAATTAGCGCTCGTGATGCAGGAAAAACTTACGTTGTTGAATATTTCTTTGAATGCGTGACATCCAAAAAAACTGAACGGATACTTCAGCCGTTCTCTGTCATTACGCTCCCGTAATAGACCAAAAAATTCATCTATAACCTGTATAAACCAACAACATATTCAGAAATTGGCAATATTCAAACAATAATCGACTTTAGGAATAGTCGTGTCTGCGACATACACGACTATGCGTAAAGTCGAGTACTTTATATACGATTTTATGAATAGTCGAGTATTTTATATACAACTTTAGGAATAGTCGAGTATTTTATATATGACTTTAGGAATAGTCGAGTATTTCATATACGACTTTAGGAATAGTCGAATATGTATACTTACATTGGTGTTAATTTCTGTTGTTTGCAGGAGGGATACGTAGTCATCATCACATAGCGTTGGGATTGAATAAGCCTTCCTTGGATTGGCTATCCATCCTGATATTTCTACTCTATCCCGCTCTAACAACACCCCCATGTCGAAGCATAACTCCAAATTACCATAGTTTTCTGGGAGTTCAACTTTATGTTTAGCCTTTTTTGGGGTTTGGAAAACATCAACCTCAAGAGGCTGGGATGACGTTAAGCCAGTTGCCTCCTTCACCTCCTCCGTTACCTCCTCCACCTTCACCTCCGCCTCCTTCACCTCCTCCGTTGCCTCCTCCACCTTCACCTCCTCGTCCTTCTTCTCCGCCTCCTCCTTTCCCCATTCATCCTCCTTCGCCGTTTGGATATCCGACTGCTGTAGGGAAGAGATCATCTCATCGATGATAGAGGTTGTTTGTCGGTCGGATAAGGTATCTTCAGAGTCGGCGTTCGGATCTTCTGCCAAATTCTTCCTCGCCTTCTCCTCCGCCATTCTCCGTATATGGTCATCTTCCCTAAGCCTCGGCAATTTCCTCGCAGAGACAGTCCTCATTCTCCTCCTTACCACTACACCAGGGGGGAATCTGTCCCGGCCGTACGTCGGATGGGACTCCTCTTCTGCACGCTCCATGTGTTCGTCAAATTCTGGTTGGAGCTTCTTCAAAAACAACTTCGCGGCGGATCTCTTTGTAGCCCGTTTAATCTTATATTCCACATCCGCCTGCTTTATGGGAGCTAAAATGATATTTTCAATATTCGTGTTAGTAGCAGCAAGAAATATAACATAGTCGTGTTGAATTCAACACAAACGAATGAATAGTCAACACAAAAAATTAGCCAGTCGTGTTGAATGCAAGACAAAAAATGAGCTAGTCGTGTTCAATGCGACACGAAAATTAGGTAGTCGTGTTGCATGCAACATGAAGAATTAGCTAGTCGTGTTGAATGCGACACGAAAATTGGCTAGTCGTGTAGCATGCAACACGAAAAAATAAATAATCGTGTTACAACTTACCTTTACCCCACTTCAATGAATCGCTGGCTGACTTGTGCGCCAGCTCCTTTCTGCGTATGGCCATTGGAGTTTGCTTCACGTGGTCCTTGTCATCGGCCCGCTTCTTTGCCTCCTCGTTGTGATGGACCGATGACTTTGTTATCCTCTCCTTCTTCTGTGATTCCTTCGTCTCCTTCTTCATCTCTTCACTCTTCTCCTCCTTGGGATGCTCAAAGTTGTGACCCTCTAACATCGTTGACGCTGTGGCGGCAGATGCCTTGATACAGTGAAGAACCTCTCGCAGAGGTCCGACGGGCCTTCCAATCTTCTCATACGACGACAGAGCGATCTCAATTAGTGACTGTATGCCCTGAAGCGAACCCTCCAATTGCCCTAGGGCAGTAGACTGAGCAGCCGTCTCGAGGAAGAGCGGGTAGGTTGTTTAGGATTCCTTTTTATTTCCGGCCTCTCCGTCTTATGTCGTCGCGGAGGAGGGGCCACTGGGGGACGCGAAGGAATGAGAGATGCCTCTTTCGCCATGGGG
Organism: Houttuynia cordata; assembly: GCA_039654745.1. Classification (NCBI taxonomy): domain Eukaryota; kingdom Viridiplantae; phylum Streptophyta; class Magnoliopsida; order Piperales; family Saururaceae; genus Houttuynia; species Houttuynia cordata. Next base: position 55,496,900 of record CM077502.1, on the reverse strand, counting down.
ACGATGACATCGACGACGTCTTCCCATACGTCGAGATTATCGAATAGACCCTTCCAGTAGTCGGTCATACGGTGCTTCTTCTGTGCACCCATCTTCACCTCTGTAATTAGGGCCCCACTTCCTGGCCACCTTTTCGCCCTCGGACTGGTAGGGCCAGACGTAGAATGGAAGATTGTCGTGTGGTCAAAAAACCAAATCTGTATAGTAATCAGATGAAAAAATTAGTAAAAGTCGTCGATACAGTCAAATAATAGTACACGACTAGAAATTTAGTCATGTCGTATGCAACACAACAAACGTGTTGTCTAGTAGACGACTATATATCAAGTCGTATTGTATAATACACGACTATAAATAAAGTTGTGTTGCATAATAAATGACATTAATAAAAGACGTGTTGCATAATACACGACACTTAGAGCCTTTCGAAGACTGTAAAAACATACATACCTGAAGGACATATGAGGCGCCGTTTAGGTATCCACCTCCCAGCCCTTTACTTCTCCCACCCACTAGTCTGCTGGTGTGGGTTATACCAGAAACCAACATCGTATGAATAGCCTCAGCCCAATTGTATGAGCTCATTCTTGGGAGGTCTTCAATGTAAGGGTATAAAGAGGGATGCACCACTCTCGTGCTATGTGGAAACAGCACCGTGGAGATGAGGAGGCAGATGATCATCCTCGCCATGTCCTCCTCTAGCATCTTCATTTCGCCCTCGCTAAGCTTCTCAATGATTTCTTCAATATGTAGAATATCCGGTTTCCTTACGGTGAAGTACTTTCTGAAGAATTCACATTCCGTTGGCCGTGGCACAGAGGGAAGGACCTCAACTCTTTCGCCCTTAGCGGGCAATCCAGTGGTAAGAGCAACTTCTTGCTCTGTGAAATGTAGCGTTCTCCCCTTGATATTGAAGATCTTCGCTTCCTCATCCCAATACCTAACCAAATGGTCGATGAGGTTCCGAGAAACAACTACGTCCTCACCTTCAAAGATGACAGAGAACCCAGCTTCTCTGATCAGTTGGCAACATCTTTGGTCACGCCGTAAGAGGGCCGCACACTTTTTCATCACCCCCGGTTGACAAAACGTCCGAACCGCCAGTCGCGGATTGCATGTTTTCTTGCGTGATCGGTCCATCGGAGCCTTCCTCTTCCTGCCCCTCTGTCTTCGCTCCCGAGGTGCAACGATGAATTCCTTATCTTCCTCATCTTCCGATGGTATTTCCTCCATATACTCATCTTCTTTTGTATCCATCTGCAATGAGATAGGTAGAGTGGTCAGTAGAATAGTCGTGTTGGAAACACAGGCAATCATAATAGTCGTGTTGCATCGTACACGACAAATGCTCAAGTCGTGTTGGAAACACAGGCAATCATAATAGTCGTGTTGCATTGTACACGACAAACGCTCAAGTCGTGTTGGAAACACAGGCAATCATAATAGTTGTGTTGCATCGTACACGACTAACGCTCAAGTCGTGTTGGAAACACAGGCAATCATAATAGGCAACACAGTATTCAACATTTCAATAGCTTTGATTTCACATTGAGAATTGCTATTCCTCTTGCTTTTTTATTATGGCCAACTTCACATGCCAGTGTGGTGAAAGGAAAATATAGGGCCTATCGCCTTTACATAAGGGGCACGTGAGGTGACCGTAAAAAAAAGTGGGAGAAAAAGCATTTTTCTTTCACATTATGTACAAACACTCCGGTCACAAATATACGAACAAGAACTTCACGAGGAAGTATTGTAGCAAAAGGGAAAAACCGCCATGAAAATTCGTTTGTTTCACAGCCGGAAATTGACTGCAATGAAGCTGTCCCGATCATTTGCAGACAATAAAACAGCCATCTCATTTGAATTAGTCCGTTAGCACAAAGCTCTTATGGGAACCAGGTAAAGAGAGTACTAAAACAGCCATTAAACATGTTTAAGTTGAGAGTAATATAAACCACAGGTTTGGAGGATTTGCTCTCTCGGAAGTGGGAACACCAGGCTATCTCCGTTCTATCTGAGCTCCATGTTCGTTGCTTGTCTGATATAACATGTGACTCATTGTGTTCGTGCTTAGCAAGAAACAAAGAAGAGACTACGGCAATGCGACGACAGCTTGTCCACTAGGACGCCACGACGAAGGCAATTGTGACAGCAAGCAGGAGGATAGTGATATCCCTAAACCGATGTCCACTAGGACGCCACATTCGTTTTGATAGGAGAAAAAAAAATCTTGGAAAATTTCTACTTTTGGTGAAAATTGCAACTAGGAATGAAGTTACACACACAAGAAATTACTCTTTCACTCACATAATCATTAGAGGTTAATCCCAAAGCCACTCTTTAGAATACCCTTCCAAGGAGATTTGTAAAAAATAGCTTTTGTGAGGTGGAATGATTCCACTTGCCCCCTCTCATTAAATGGATGATGTCCTTCTTCTATCTTATTAAGAGCAAAACATGACCATTAAATCTTTGTCCTAAGGTCTGCCCCGGGGCTTTTTACATATTACCTGGTGTCAAGTTTACTTTTTCCATATCACCTGATTTTTCTCGTGTTATCTCATATCCCCTGGAATCTATACTTAGAGTACCAAAAATGCCTATCTTGTATATTTATCGTGTTATTACTGGGCGAACAGGGCGTGTTGGATACGACACAACAAAAAAGAAGGTTTTCGGCGATTTCCAGACGCGACGCCGCCGGCGAGTCCTCCGACGATTTCCAGCTGCACCAAGGTTTTTGAAGATCCGATTTAACGTCCCCCCTACTCGATTTCTCCGGAGCTCCCTGTTAGATTTCAACGACACGACTGACGGAGAGTGCGGTTTGGGCGACGATTTGTCGCATAAAACTCTTGGGATTTCGGGGACAAAGAAGTTGAGTTTCCCCTGCGGCTCCCCGCACCTTCGAGCAACCGGCGGAGTGTATGATTGAGGTTTGGTTTGCGGCGAGGAAGCGTTTGAAAGGCGCGTACGAGGAAATACACACATACACACCACTAAACCACGGTAAGTTAGAAAAATCCTTACTTATATTAGTTCCAGAAGCTCAGAATTTAAGATTTCTAATTTTTAAGATGAAGCATAAAGTCGTATTATATACAACACGACTTGAGCGTTAGTCGTGTACGATGCCATTCTGATTCGTTATGAATGTAGATTTGGTAAAAAAAATACGAAAATGATTTGGTAAATTTTCGTGACAGGCGAAGGGGAGCAAAATGATGTCACAAGTTACCAGAACATGTTGAAAATCTTAATTTTAGTGTAGAAAGATTGAGCCGTTTGCAGCTGTGGGCTCCTCTCCACCTGCCTTCCGCTCACTCATTTCAAAACCAGAAAGACGTTTCCCTTCTTTCCCTTTCTGTCTGTCCTATTTGAATTTTGCCAAATGCAACCTGCTTTATCTCCACTGCACTTTGCACAGATACCCATTTGTGTTTTGACCTCGTCAGACGACTCTCTTTCCCTGCACACTTCGAAATATTTGTTTTTTTGTTGTTGTCCATCTTCACTCTTCAGCCACTGAAGATAACAATCACCCTTGCTTTTCTGCTTCTCTCTGAACTGCAGTAGATCTCTCTTGTTCCTCTGCAAACTTCTCCTTGCTTCCCACTGAGTTGTAAAGGAGAGATGAGTGCTTCTAAATTCATCAAGTGCGTGACAGTGGGAGATGGAGCCGTTGGAAAAACCTGCATGCTCATTTGCTATACCAGCAACAAGTTTCCAACTGTAAAGTTTCTTTTAACTCCCAAATGCTCTTCTTTCCTAATCTCTTTTGCTTGTTTCCGTAAATCTAGCTGGAGCTTCTCTAATTTTAGAATTAAAAGTCTTTTACTAGTCTTTTGGCTCAGATCATTGATAACTTTGTACACACCTTAGTGAGATGGATTTATGTTTCTCTTGCAAGATGATGACAAATTCTTTCCACAATTCTAGAACAATGATTTCAAAAGCATATCATTAAATTGATCGTTCCATGACCAGCTCAAGCGATGTACTGTTTTATATGGTTCCCTCTGTTAGTTTGTTAAGGGCATATTTGCCTTCTTCTTTTTGTATTGTCATGAGTAAAATTTGTACTGTTTCTATCACTATATTTGTGGAATTTGTAAAATGTTTATAGTATTCTATCGGGGGTCAACCAACTCTAGTTTATCATTTTGCTCTGCATGATTACATACCCATTGTTTACTGCTTGCACTATAATTGAGGAATTTGGTAAACCATATTTATAGTATTCTCTCTGGTGGACCAACTCCTTTTTATTGAAATGTAAATATCATTTTGCCGTGCAGGATTATGTACCCACTGTTTTCGACAACTTCAGTGCCAATATTATTGTGGATGGCCGCACTGTCAGTTTAGGACTATGGGATACTGCAGGTGTTTGAGGCTCAGCTGAACTAGATTAGCACAAGATGATCTAAATCCATATCATGTACGATATTTACATCCCTGCTTTATTAACCTTCGATGTGTTACTGTATCCACAGGCCAAGAAGACTACAGCAGATTGAGGCCACTGAGCTATAGAGGGGCTGATGTGTTTGTATTGGCTTTCTCTCTGCTCAGTAGGGCGAGTTATGAAAATGTTTTTAAGAAGGTAGTTGTCATTCACGCCTGCATTCATAGTATAAATAAATTAAAAGCTCAGAGATTTTAGTTTTCACCTTAAGGTCATTGTGTTTTTCTCTGTTGTTGTTCTTCTAAACAAGTTATCGAAACTGTTAGAACTCTAACCTGAAGTGAAATCTGTCATTTCTTAAATGTCATCGAGTTTATTATTACAAGTCACAACTTTTCATTATGCCATTCAGTGGATGCCAGAACTTCGTCGATTTGCCCCCAACGTTCCCATAGTTCTTGTTGGAACTAAGTCTGGTGACTACACAACCTTAGGCTTCTCTGTTTTGTGTGCTTGATGTGATTAAAGTTCATTAGTGATAGTTCCTTATGTTGTCTTATATTAGATCTTCGGGACAACAAAGTACATGCTGCAGACCATATGGCTAATGGAGGAATTACTTCCTCTCAGGTAAGATAATTGATTATTTATTTTTACAATTACAGCTTTTGTCTGACAGTTATGTGGCCCCTGCAATGAGTGATTGCCATGCCTTAATGCCTCTCTCTATATAACCAGGGTGAGGAACTTAGGAAGCAAATTGGGGCTTCAGCTTACATAGAATGCAGCTCTAAGACTCAGCAGGTCTAGTAATGGCATCAAATTAAATTACTTATTTCCTGTTAAATTATGTGTAAGATTTTCTCTTGTATGCTTAATGGGGGTCTGCATGTGGGTTGGCAGAATGTAAAAGCTGTTTTCGATGCAGCAATCAAAGTTGTGCTTCAACCTCAGAAGAGAAGGGAGATGGCAAACAAGAAAAGCCAGCGAAGGTCCAGCTTTTCAGTGTTGTAAGTGCATAATGATTGCAAGCTGAAATTGATGATCATTTATGTCGAATTCTTTTAAGTTTATTTATTTGGCAGCCTAATATTTAATTATTTACAACGTTAACAGAGAACTTTATCATATAATAATTACATCGCTGAGTCTTTTCATCATTTCCATGCAGGAGTATTATGTGTGGGAGCACCTGTGTTGCCTCTTGACATGGAGTTTAATAAGCTGCAATTAACAGAGTACCTGTAGCCGCCACACGCATGTTAGACTAGCTAACAGGTACTAGATGATTATATTTTGCCTGAAAATTCCAAAGATCGCATGAGTATTTTCTTCTGTTATTTTGTCACATGAGTGCAAGACACTTTGGCTTTGTTAGTGGAGGGAATTTTCGTTCCCTCTTTGTCTGCTTTTCTGTAATTGCTGAAAATATCAATAGTCCTGGTTTTCTTTTAAATCTGTCTCATCAATAGAATAAGCCATATATGTTTGAGAGCTCTCTTTGTGATATTATTAGAAGTGTAGGTGTTCCCTTGTGGCCAAGAAAATATTAGCAGCAAAAGCAAACCGGAGATAACAGAGCAAAATGGTGTAACAACCGCCATTTTCAAGAATTATCAATGTTTTTTCTTTCTTGCAGCAAAAAATTCAAATAAAACAAATTTCATTACATGTAGAGAGTCTGGGGAGTAATCTTCCACCTTTATTGTTGATCTACAAGTTTTTATTAGTTAACATGCCCTTCACATTTGAGCAAAAAATAACTTTAGACCAGCAGCGACATCAAACTGTTATACAACATGCGAAGAAATATGCTTCCAAAGCCTGCTCCAAAATGCAGCATGTCTTGATGACTGAAAAAAAGCCATGAAAGCGCCTTATGTCCTCTCATCTTGTCATGGACTGATTTAGGGGAGGAACTGTCCTGGATTGTTGCTGGATCCCATGCTGTTGAGCAAGGTTCCCCAGCCAACCTATCAAGTACTTAGTGTTGTAAGAAAATATTAAAAAACAAGGAACATATGCACATATTCCCCACAAAAACCTCTTCGCATACTTTATGAAAGAAAGTGAAGCAAGATAGTAGCAAATTTACCTAGAGAAGGGTCGATTCCTCTATTTCTGAGTTCTCTGAATTCTTGACAAAGAGCACAAAAAGGGCAGCAAAGATGAGCAATCCAATCCTCAGTTGGCGCTTGAACCAGATTATACCTCTTTCTTAGCTTTGCTCTATATGTAGTACCCATTATACACTGAGAACACAGCGCAGGCGCCATGAGAACATACATGAGGCTGCCCAAAGCGCAACCTGTTACAAACATATTTCATATTTAAACAGAAAATTCTCAACTAACTCTTGGCTAGTCTAGACTGACCAGTGGATTGAAGAGACTAGCATTTCCAATTTCAATTTGGTCCCCATTTGCAAGTAGTTAAGTGTATGAAGTTCATTAGAGAGAAGTCCAGAACAAAATAGAAGTAATCCCATTTAAAGCCTTCTTAATGATCTAAGTTGAATTGTCACAAGAAGAAAAATGAACAGGAATTATCTCTTACTAATGTCGCCACCCTCCAAGATTTCAACAATCTGACCAAATGTGACACAAGGCAGAAATGCCGTAAAAAAGGCTACATGGAAATAATTTGAATGCATCAGTTATGTCAAAAAGTCACATGACAAGTACAAAATTCGAATTTAAGAATTTGAAACGTAATTAGCTAGGTACCATTGGTGGGATGTTCATGGCAATCAAATAGCCCTGTTGTCCACGAGTATCCAGCAAACAAAGCTGGAGAAGCCCTCTGTCCTGAGCCCAAATCCACCTGAGACCCTTTCGGAGGGAAGTTCACCGGGCTATCGTCGGGTAGGAGGTGTGGGACTTCACTGTTTTTCAGGGAGCTAGCTTTCTTCTGTGGATTGGCTGATGGTGGAAAGGCCACCGGAGGAGGACTTCCAACCGCTGGCTTGTGTGAGGCCTCATACTGATCTGAATCCTTGGACTCCAAATGCTGTGAAGGGGCCGATGGCCGAGAAGGAGCCGTAGAGTGGCCGTCATGGCTGTCATCAGAAGAACTGCTGTCAAACACAGAGGTCCTCTTGGAGGTTGGCTGCTGTATCTTCACCCCTTGCATTCTACCCATCTTATCAGGATTCACCAAGGAAGAATGAAGGATGATAGATTATTGTTCTCTCTTTACGATTCTCTCTTTCAGTCATGCAACTTTCATACTTTTGGTAGGTGTATATATAAAACTTAGATGTCGGATACATGCAATGCAAAGGTGTATATCTGGAACTTTTAAAGTCGAATGAAATGGATACAATGCCGGCAGAGAAGTGACTGATTGAGCACTCCAAGCAGAAGAAACCAAAGTTGGCCAGGCTAATGGGGCAATGGTTTTCGATGAGCACAAACATGTTGTAGTCGGACGGCTGAAGTACAGACTAACATAAGCCCAGTTTTGTAGTCAGCTTCTCTTAGACCGAAACGATTCTTACAAGATTTGCATAATAGGTGTTCTAACAGAGATACATCGCATGATGGATACAAAGTGCTGGTGCCTAAGAATTGGCTGAATGATTGAGCTTAATTTGAGCAAACTTAAAGGCAAATTCTACTATATATGCTCGAGTCTCTACTGATATAAATATGATGATATGGATAGCATTAGATATGCTTTTTTTTAAGATGAAGGACAGCATCAGGAGTCAGGACACCTTGGCTGGGAGGATGTGAGGAATGAGGATATCTCTCGGTACTCTATAAAAAATCAATAAGCTCATCTACGGCTGGTATTGATGAGATATATTCAAACTTGTGAAGCTTCACCAGCCATCGATTAATTGTGCATTATGTACTTGGTTTGAGTAGTCCATTTACTTACCTATGATGTGGTGGAAAAAATGTACATACATATGATAAATATAAAAATAAATTTGTCAAAAGCAAAAAAATAAATATAATAATAAGAAGAAAATTTTGAAAGGATAGTATCTTTTAATCAAAGTTCTACAAAAATGAAGAGTTTTGAGGGTAAATTGCACTTGACCCCTATGTATGGCAAAATTGCACTTTACCCTCATGACTTATAAAAATATGCACTTAACCCCTATGATTTATGTGAAGAAATAATTTTACCCATTTTCTTTATTAATAAATTCACATTCTTCCTCTATTCCCCACCCCCCCTCTTTTCACCTGGTAAAGGCAGTGCACACGTACGGTCAATATATTACTCGACAATGACAATGCACCAGTTTTACTCTCCCCAAAGCAAGAAGAATTAGCTACTTGTTAGTCTCCATGGTCACAACATACCCTAAAATTGAAGTAAATTGGTAGGAGCTATGAAGGGTAAAATCATCTGACAGTTAAGTTGCATATGGGTTAAGTGCATATTTTTATAATTTATAAGCGTTAGAGTGCAATTTCACCATAATTCATAGGGGTCAAGTACATTTTACCCTAATTTTTATTAAAGAATTTGTTACCTGTGATTATATCTATTAACATTCTAAATGCAATGATAAACAACCAATTATAGTAAATAACACTTATTTAGTTGGAAAATATTTTTCTAACCAAATTATGTGACCAGATTGACGGACAAGTGGAGGGACCCAGTAATCTTTAATAAAGTTGTAATTTCTCCTTCTATTTAGTCCTTTCTAACCTCCCCCTCTCTTGATACGGTAAGATGTGGGTGGTGGTAACGTAATTTTGGTGACCAAATTGGTCAGGCTAGACAGGTCCTATTTAGTTTGTGATGATAGCACAAATAAAGTATACCCTCCTCTCGTCTCATTTGTAAAAATCATTTATCCCATATATATTACCTTTTTTGAAACGTGGATTATTAAGCGAAGGCCTCTTAAAAGTTTTGTAATATAATAGTGAGGGAAGGAAGATCACATTCTGTCAGACGACTTAAGCAGTTCTGTAGAGCGACAACTATTGCTGCGGCGCTGCCTCCTCTGGTAGTCGTAGCTTGATGGCGATGGCCTTCCTCTGCATTCTAATTCAGAAAGTCAATCAGTTCACGTCATATCGCTCCATACTCCATGCAATGCATCGCCACCATCCTCCACGCAGTTGCTGAAGAATCTGGGAGCTGAAGCAAATGGGAAGAAGATCTTCACAGAATCACAGCATATTTAAATCAGCACTAAGCTGGCTCCCAAGGCTTAAAGCAAAGCAAAGTCAGTACTACTCCCAAGAGCATCTCCCACAAGAACAACCCCACAAGCAAAGTCAGACATAAGGCAAACCCATTGCTTTGATCAGGCGAGATACGTAAAGCCAGCTAGCTCCCTGCTTCAAGCAAAACATGTCTCTCTCACTCCCTTCCTCCCCCATTGAATCAGATGCCTTTCCCTTTTTCTTTTCCTCGTTGCTGCATGCCCTCTTTTTACTCTAACCCAGGCTCAACGCTATCCGTTCATCTTGATTCCTCGTTCACTACAAATATGGGAAACCATTGAGGAAAAGGATGACAAATCAGTACTAGTCACTCCCCACGCCACCTAACCAGAATGGACAATCCTCCACCTCCGGCCACCACCGGCCGCACCTGGTTCCGTCTGGGCTCCATTGCTCGCATGGAACAACCAGTCCCCGCTCCAGCTCCTCCTCCACCTCAGCCCCAGGTTCCAGTTGGAAGGTCTCTCATCCGACCGCCACCGCAACCGCAAAACCAGCCTGCACCTCCACCTCAGCCCCAACCAACCAGACTACCCACCCTTGGTGGTACTTTTTCGGTCGTACAGTCCCCGCAAGCTACCAGACCAGCAGCCACCGGGGTCTCCTCCGTCCCTGCTTCCCCACGAGCTGCCAGACCGGTGACCGCCGCTCCATCCTCCTCCTCGGTGCCCCAGTCCACGGTGAGACCACCACCAACGGCTGGCACCTCCTCCATGCCCCAGTCACCAGCTAAGCCACAAGCCGGCGGCACGGTCTCGTCGCTGCTGCAGTCGCCTCCGCGTGCCAAGACGACCAACGGGGCCTCATCGGTTCCGCAGTCTCCAGCCAAACCACCCGCCGGCGGCTCTAAGTCGCCTCCGAGTGAAAAGACGGCTAACATTGTCGGGACGTCGTCGGTCCCGCCGTCCCCACGCGTGATCAAGGAGCCCAGCCCTGTGAAGTCGATCAGGACGATCAACCAGTCCTCACCGTCTCCTCCTCGGACCGCAAACAAGAATCTGGGGTCCCCCCAAGACCATCAAGCCCGCCACCCCCTCCTCCTTCCCCTCTCCAGCTCCCTCCCTCCCAACTCAAAGCCGACCCAGAACCCGAGCCGCCTGTCTCTCGCCGAGAACCACCCCCGTCGCCGCAACAGAAAGACACCCTACTACCACAAGTCCGGGAACAAGACAGAGCCGTGGAGACCAAGCTGCATAAGCAGGAGCTGACCCGCCACAATGCAAGAGCCCATAACAGAGCCTGGGGCGGCTCGGAGGAGGAGTCTACCGGCTTGACGACGATCACCATTGCAGGGGACAACAGAGGGGCCTACATGGAGCTGCTTTCGTCATCGTCTTCTGCGGCGCTCTGGAAGGGCAAAGAGCGAGAGTACTGGGAAAGGGGAGGAGGCGAAGAAGAAGAATAGTAACAATGACAAGGCCGGCGGCGGTGGAATGGCGGAGAAGCCCATGGCGGCTTTCGTGAACAGCAACGTGCAGACCGTGAATAACTCCATTCTCCTCAATGCGTCGTGCGCCCACACCAGCCCCGGCGTGCACCTAGCCCTCTCCCGCAAGCCCGCCGCACGCCGCCCCCAAGACAACCACGCCGACGACGCCCGCCACTCACACCACGCTTAGGCGCCATTTTGGCCAAACCTTAATTAATAAGTGATTATATGCCCATAATAATAAGACATAAAAGATATGGTTTACGTTGCTGCCTTACGAGAGTGTTGTTTCCTCGTTATTTCGAGGCTGTTATGCTCGGAATATTTGATTGAAATAAGTGTAGTTGAATCTGGCATTAGCTGTTCTTACGTGACAACTATGATTGGGATGATGGTAAAAACACTTGATTATTTAATTAGATCAATTGTTAGGACTTTAAGATGTTTTACAAATGAGCTGCTTATCGATTGGATGAGAATTAAGATTAGGAGTTGATTAACTAAGTATCATGTGTGTATTAAAAAAAATGTGTGGGCCCAATTTCGCACCTATTAATGTAATGGACGACTCCTAATTTGCATTTTAGTGAATGATGATTTGAGCCTTTATATCTTGTCCTCTCTTCCTTAATACACAACCTTACATAAGTTTGTCTATTAATACATGAGTTATCATCACAAATTTGATATATAAAAGCATATAGGAAGAGTATCAATAGATGGGACTTATTGTTCATCAATTAATAATACTCCCTTGGTCCTGTTTTAGATGTTCCCTTTGGAAAAGAGAATAATCCTTTTTTCATATTGGAAATTGAATCTCTTCTAGTTCTCCCCCAATGGTTGGAATTTCCACCGTCTAATAAAAATCAACATTTTTTCAAATAGAGCATCTAAAACAGGATGCAAGGAATGACAATCACCAATCATATAGTTATTTCGAAAACGGGGATGTTCGAATCATAAGGACCCGAATAGCAAGGGACTGCCCTCTCATATATAGAACAGTATCAATGTATAATGTTGCCAATCCCGTCGGACACATGTACAAGGCCAACCAATCACAGGCACCAGGCTATGGGTGACCGATGGGGTGGGGGTTCCAATCTATTTATTTATTTTTTTTATACAGTTCCAATTTATTTATTGCACACAATATTTGAAACATACATGTATTCTACCAAAAAAATGCATGAAATTTTCAAAACTCTACGAGACATTTAGAAAGCCCAAACTGCCAGCCACACTCCGCTTGTCAATCTTCTGCCACAGCAGTCGTTAGGCAACACCATGGAAGAGGAAAGTTTGTGTTTTACTTTTTTAAAGAAAAAAAACTGAAACTTAAGAGGGCGAATTGTAGAGGCAGTTCTGCCAATTAGGGAGATCAACGACAAGGTTTATAAATTGCATCTTCTTTTTTAATAAACTTTAAAAAACTTGAAGAGGCATAAACTTTATTTTTACAACAAGAAGAAGCATAAACTTGATAGTCAAAGAAGGTTTTGAATATCCTTAATAAATAGAGGTTGCCTTCTTATTACTCCTTCCTGTCACTTTTAATAGACACAAATATTTTTAGATGAATTAATTTTTTAGTTCATTTGAAAAAAAACTGTATCGATTAAAAGTGACCGAGGGAGTATAAAAAAAGGGTTGCCTAGCCTATGCAGTTGCATAAGCTAGGTGGGGTGCATCCTAAGAGGTTGCCTACTCAGTTTTCGCTCCATTCTCCCCGCTTATACTCTTTCCCCGCGCTTGGAGAGCCCATTGCCCCAAGACGATCTCAGCCTCAACTTGTTGCCAAAAAAAAAATCTCAACGACAACTAGCTTTTTTTATATGTACTCCCTTCGGCCAATGTAACGTGTCTGCATTTGAAAAAACACGATTCTATTATTACATGATTGACTTTGCCCCCGCATGACCAAAAACACAGACGAGGGGGAGGGAAAATTCTATTTTTTTTGTACGGGCCTAAGTACAATAAATTTGACTCATTCTCAAATGCAGATAGACTTCATTGGACATAGTGAATATCTATTTAATTTTTTCTTCTAACAATAATTAGCACTCTTGGATATAGTCAATTTTTTTGTGTTTAAGGATATAGTCCTTCCCTCCAATGAAGCCCGCATTTGAAAAAATGTGTCCATCATTACATGGCTGACTTTGCTCCTTCTAATGTCACCACTAAGGGGCTGTTGGGGGCGTGATTATAAACAAATATCCACAGTGGATTGCCTAGATCCACTGTAGCATCCATGTTTTTTTTCTATCCAGCTGGATAGAAAAAAAACATAGATGCTACAATATAGCAAAACATCCACATTGGATATTTTGTTTTTAATCACGCCCCAAATGGCCCTTAAAATCAGAGAAGAGGGAGCAAAACTCTATTTCTTTGTATATATGGGTCTTAGAGTCCAACAAATTTAACTCATTTTCTAATGCAAAAAACTTTTAATGTTATGTATTTGAAAATGTAGATATTTGTGAAAAAATGACTCAAAAGTGAACACAGCTTCTCTCGACTTTGGAGTCTGGACTCTCCTTCGAAAGATTACGGACTCTTCTTCGCGCTCATTGTTCAATTATAAACAAACCTTTAATTTTCGACTTTATTACTTTTTCATTTTTTTCTTCGCATAATTAGGCTCATAGTTCTGCCCACACATTTTCTATTTTACCATGACAAGCATAATCGCGACCGTCCAATCACCAATCGAACGCCTGTCATTCCAACCTCGCATCCTGGAAATCTAACAAAGACTTGGCAAAATGTCCCACTAATTTTGAGCACTAATTCTTTAAAAAAATGGCGGTTGGCCCCTTTTTCCAAGCGTGTTACAAAATTTGAAAACAAATAGGTTTCCACTAATAAGGAATTTTGTACTCCATCATCATCATCATAATAATAATAATAAGAGATGCGCACCCGCCGCAGCCCATTCAATCTCTCACTCGAGGATTTCAAATTCCCGGCCATTCTCAAATCCCAGCAGAAGCGGAGCTCTTTCCTCGGCTAATTCAAAAACGAGGAAATCGGTTCATCAGCAAGCGCGATCTTTCAGTGTTTTTGGCTTCCTGGGATTTCCTCCCCTCCGGCAAGCGCGAAATTCGGCTCCGTAAGCCGCCACGCCGGTCGCCGTGAGCGGTCCGAGCGCCGCCACCCTTCCGAGTTTGAATCTTAACCCGCGGATCGTCGCAGCTCTCTGGCCCAATGCTGTAAGCTTCTCCCTGTGTTTTTTCTGAATTGTCTGTGTGCTTTGTTGTCAATTACTTCTTTTATTCTGGTAGAAAAAGTGGATTTTCGGTATGTAAATCAGTATGTTGGTGTTTTTTTTTTCAAAAGTTTTGTCATTTGAATCTCTGTTTTGGTCCATCTGTTAATTGATGCTACTATTTCGGAGAGAGGCATCCAGGATGGGGTAATGTCAGCTCAGTGTTTGCGGTTTTTGAATTTGTGGATATCTGGTTTTTATGATGCTATGTGTTGTTTGAATGGATATTGGATGTTGTAATAGCCTGTAAAGCGCGGTCCTTTAGAAGGCAGGTCTGCGGTATCCACCATTTGAAGTTATCTTTCTGTTCTTTTGGTAGAAAATTTTATGCTCAGATAGGGCATTCTTGGATGAGGTTTTACATGGTGCCTTATTTTGTGTACTTCCAGTATGTCAGAGTCGCCACAAGTTTCACGGTCGCATTCCACTGTTGATGTTAAGGATGGTACTCCCAAGAAGCAAAAGCAATGTAATTGTAAGCATTCGCGTTGTTTGAAATTGTAAGTGCGCTGCTGCTTAAAATTTTTACCTTCTCATTTTGCAATGGTTAAATTATTTTTTAATTTATACTTCTATGAAAATGACAATACTAATTGGTATGCTCTGTCTAGATATTGTGAGTGCTTTGCTTCTGGAGTTTATTGTGATGGATGCAACTGCACGAATTGTCAGAATAATATTGAGAATGAGAAGCCTAGGCAAGAAGCAATTGGCGCCACTTTGGAACGTAACCCAAACGCTTTCAGACCAAAGATAGCTAGTAGCCCTCATGCATCACGGGATAGTCGGGTTAGTGTTGGAATTCTATCAGAACTATTAGAAGCGATGCATTATGTTAGCCAGAATATCTTCTTCTGTTGCTGTGCTTGCAGGTTGACTAATTAATGGTTGCATACAGTACCAAGTTTTTGTAACTATGGTTTGCTTGTGATTCTCGATTTTCTAGAACATTGTTGTTGTCATTTTGGGAAAATGAGTCTGACATCATAATTCTAGCTTAATTATGTTTGTACTTTTTGTGTGGTTTTTTTTTTGACATGGCGGGAAGTGATACTTGTTCTCACATGTCATAGTGGTCATTTTTTTATTTACTTCAAAAGGCGTGCTATATCTATATGTACTTGCTTTGCATTTCTCTGTTCAATTACTACATAACATTAATTCAAGGTCTGGGCTTGTAAGAGCTTGCATTAATGACAATTCGACTAAAACAGTGTAGAAGGCACTATCAGGACAATATTTACTTTTCCGTTTGATGCATATTATTTATGCGTTGGTAAAATTTGGTATTTTGTCCTGATAGTGCCTTTACACTGTTTTATCAATTTTCAATGAGCTTTCAGACCACAATCTGGATCTTGGGTTCTTTTCTAAATGTTTTTGTATCCCCAACAAAGGAGCATGCCATCTGTTAAAAGAGTTCTAGTCAATCTGGTTTATTCATAGTTTATGTGAATATTATAAGTTTGTCCTTTCATTGTTCTTGGCATGCATATAAATTGTTGGCAACTACTTTAGGAAGAAGCAGGGGAGGTCCCTCTGTTGGTGAAGCACAACAAGGGTTGCCACTGCAAGAAATCAGGGTGTCTAAAGAAGTACTGTGAGTGCTTTCAGGCAAATATTCTGTGTTCCGAAAACTGTCGGTGTGTGGACTGCAAGAATTTTGAAGGTAGCAAAGAGAGACGGGCACTTATCCATTATGACCATGGGAATACCATATACGTTCATCAAGCTTGTAATGCTGCCATTAATGGGGCCATTGGTACATCTGGTTTTGCCTCTTCTCCTAGCAAAAGGAAGAAGAACCAAGAGTTCTTGTTTGGCTCCACCAGTAAGGATTTGCATACACACAGGCTTGCTCAATTGCCACAGGTATATTTTATTCCCCATTGATCAATTACATCGTTCAGGTAGATGACGATACATTGAGTGATTGCATTTTCTGGTTAATGGCTTAATAATTTCTATTTTTAATGTCAAACAATCCCAGGTAGTGTAATTATAATCTGCCCTATAATTACTATTGGTTTTCTTCTTGCTTTATAAAAAAATAGTTTAATGTAAACTATAAGGTTTTTTTCCATGTTCTTTTTAAGAGAATAACATATAATTTTTATAGCAGAAGGAGAAAAGATTTTGGTGTAATAACATGAGAATGTTTGCCGATAAAGAAAAGGGTATGCATGTTGCAGTGTAGCATGAGAAACCTTACATTTGTCTTATGCATCTTTAAAGTGATTGCTTCCTCTTTTAAAAAATGAACTTTAAACTGAACGTTTCTTGTATGTGTAATGTTTGCACCTTCTTTACTTGTTTATCTAGGAACACTAACTTTTCTAATGTTCATAGGGTGATTTTCCCAAGGTAGCTGCATCCTCTTCATCTTTACCTTCAGCTTCCTCAGCTTGTGTTAATCCATCTATGTTGGGATCTTCGAAAGTGGTCTACAGGTATCTGTTTGAGAACTTCAATTTTCTGTTTGTTTGTACTCAATATATTTTTTTTATTGCTTGGCTAAAATGAATGTTTCTTATCATGACTTGAAGGTCACTATTAGCAGATGTTGTGAAACCTCAAGATGTAAATGATCTATGCAAGATTTTGGTGGCAGCAGCACAAGATGCTGCCAAAGTGGTCAAAGGTATACCAGCAAAATTTTCTTGGCAATTTCTTTGTAATTTTAAAAATTTGTTATGTTTCCTCTATGAACTTATAGTATTCTGCCTCAAGCGTGCTAAGTATTGGAATCAAAGTGAGTGCTTTCCCATGTGGTGATGGGATTAGTTTGTCATATGCTAAAAAGGACATTCTATGGATCCAATTTCAGTATTAGTAGGTCTCAGGGGGAGGTGGTGTTTAGTTACTACAACACATGGACCTATCATTTACCTTGTGAGATTGTAGGCTGACTGTATTTATGACGCTCTACTCGAGGCAGGAGATAAATTCATTTCTAACAGTTTGAAATATTTGGAATATCCAGAGAAGAAGGGTCTTGTAAAGAAAGAAGCATGTAGTGATGGCCGGAAGAACATGTCTGTAATGTCAAATCAAGATGGAGTTAACTGCTTGAAAGAACAACAATCAGTTGTATTGAAAGCAGATGTTGATGACCCCTCGAGTGCTTGCGAGTCTGAATACGCTGATGTGCTTAAATCGGTCTCGGACAGTGCTAACGTGCAGGATCAAAGGCCAATGTCGCCTGGGACCCTTGCGCTCATGTGTGATGAACAGGATACAATTCTTATGGCCCAAACATCCCCGTCGACAGCATGGAGACATGGTCATAGCCTTCCTTTCTGCGTTCCATATGGTGAGGACATGGCAGATCTGTATGCAGAACAGGAGAAGACGGTTTTGACATCATTTAGGGACTTTCTTCAAAAGGTTGTTACGTGCGGAAAGATTAAAGGTAGGATATCTTTTAGCTTGCTTGGGTTCTTGCAATGGACATTTAATTTTTCTTTTTCGGCGGCTGAACACAAGATGCAGGAAACAACACTTAAAGTGCAATTCTGCATTATCTATAATCAATTAACAATTTTTAAATTGACAATATGAATGTACGTAGATGTGACATTTGATCATCAACATTCCAGTTCTCAGTTAATGTAGAATATTGAGGCGTCAGGTCTTGTTTGTTATGCTATCAGAGCGACTGCAATTGGGCATTTAACATATGCAGTATTAAGAATGTTATGTATCCAAAAAAAAGAATGTTGTCTTGCCATGGATGTCTAAAAGAATGTTGTCTTGCCATGGATGTCTAAAGTGTTATTCAGGAGATACTTTCATTATTTGGGCATTCATCACTAGTTGCTGAATTTTCTATAAGATTAACCGGTTTTCATGTATTTTGTCTATGGGAAAACCTGTTTCTTACTCTTCACGTGTTTCCCTTTCTGAAGCAGAAATGGCGTACTGCTCATTGGCCTCTACGCCTGAACCACCAAGTCATCCAGAACCATTTAGTAACGGCAGCATAAGATCAGCGCAGCTGCCTGCAACAACACCCAGTGTATCTTCTTCATCTATAAATGTAGCTCCTGCTGCTTCTAATTGTAATGGTTTGGGGTGGATGACGAGGCTGAGAACAGAAAATTGACGCCTGAGGAAGTTTTAACATTTTGCAGTGGTGAGGGATGTTTGTATGGCATAATATTTTTCAGGAGGGCATTATTTGTTGGTCACCATGTAGCTTGTGACCACAGCACTTGCTGTAATTCAAACTTGTACATTGATGGGCACTAAGCGGCATTTCAATTAAATCTTTTCAAGGGTCTTCCCTTTCTATTTGATCTTCTTCTATAGATTGAACTACCGTCGAGTTTTGAATGCATGCCAATTACTTTCTTCATTCGACTTTGGAACTGTACCATGAATTTTATCTAGTTTTTTTTTTTAAAAAAAAGTATCTGAGGTAAAAGAAATAGTAACATGAGCCACAGTAAAATATGAAAATGTACATAGTAGTAAACTCAGATACTATAAAAAAATGTAAGCTACAATCATACAAAAATTAAATACAGATTATGGAAGTAAATGCTATTATCATTGATTATAGTGTTAAATAAATTTATATTAATTTGGTGTGGGTTTATATATATATATAGAGAGAGAGATAGACCGGTTTCCATGAGAGTGATCACATGTAGCTTGCATGAGCCAAGCCATCTCCATTTATCAAATTAAGATATGAGCCAAGCCATCTCCATTTGTCAAATTAAGATATGACGGCGGATGTCAAATTAATGGGTAGGTAATTTCTCTTTATCTCGTCTTCTTCTCCTTTTCCGGTCATGATGCCTGGCCCTGTTCGTGTCCCATATCGGGACACAACATTGGTATCAGAGCAGTTGCAATCGGATGCCATCGTTTCGTCCTATCCACAACCTCCTTCACCGGCTTAAGAAATCCCTTACAGCTACTTTTTCGTGTCGGCGACCGCAATTCAGCCTTCTTCCCTATGCTGAACCACGCAAGCCACAGCTTCAAGTCATGGCTACTCCACAAGGGGGACTAGGCCGTTCCCGGATCTGGCCTTGTCCACATTTGACCGACATAAGGCATCACGGCGAGTGCGGAGGTTAGACGACTCTGCCGCCTCCGTTTCTCCGGCCATGGCACGGTCATCCACCGGTCGACCCTCGCACTCAACATCCAGTTTCTCTGCTCCGCCAGCCTCGCCTTGCAATCATCCTTCTTCAGCCTTAAGCCGCGGCCAAACTGCTTCTTCCACCATCGCCTTGCCGACATGGTCTGTCGCCAGCGGAACAGCGATCGCACCCTCCAGAACTTCTGCCTGTCCCTACCCTCGATCGGCTCCACTGGCCGTGCCCTCTTCCTCCATACCGCAGTACTCCCCGACTACCTACGATGTGCGGCTGCTGCTGGCTGCTGGGACCTAGGAAGCACTGATACGGCATTTTTGCCACCGTATCTGTATCCGATATGTATTGGATACGAATACGCCATCGATACGGCTGCCGCGTATCCTTGGCATGTCCTTTTAAAAAAAACCAATACGTATCGGATACGTTTTCGATACGGATCGGGTAAAAAAACCTACCTTTGAGCAGGAGGCCGAGAGTTTGCAGAGGAGGCTCCTTACCCCCACCCCGGCCACGCCGCTAGCTCGCTGCCAAATCGCCGGCGCCCTCACCCTTCACTCAGCCAACGCGTCGTCGGCGCCCTCACCCTCCAGCGCGACTCCGCGTTCGCCACCAACTCGCTTTCGAGCTCGCCGCCGCCAGCTCCCTGTTCCACCTTGTCCAACGCGACGCCGATGCCCTCACCCTCCAGCGCGACTTCGAGATCGCAGCCGCCAGATCACTTTCGAGCTCGCCGCCGCCAGCTCGCCGGCCAGCTCCCCGCCAAATCACCAGTCAGCTCCCCGTTACGGCTGCCTGCTTAAGTGCGTATCGAGGGCGTGCCCGATTATTTTTTTAAAACCGATACGTTTTAGGTAAAAAGGCCCCCAGCCGGTCAACCCTCGTCCCTATGCTCAAACGAAAGCCGCCGCCAAAGCTCGCCCGCCTGCTCACCAGTCAGTCTCGCCTTTTTTCCCTCCCTCTCTCTCTCTCTCTAGTCTCTGCTGCCTTCCCCTCACTTGCTTCTGCTCCGACTTCTTATTTCTTCAGTCTTACTTCTGCTTTCTCCTCACTCCTCCTCTCGACATCGATTTCACCGGAGCAAGCTCGACGAAACTTCGAATTAGGCGCAGGGAGACCCACCTGACCTCAAAGATCTCATATTTGCAGCATTGCCGGCATATATTATTTGGGTGATTAGGTACAGTTCTCATTGCCATTGTTTCTCTGCTCTTTTGGGTGAACAATGTGGCTCAGCTGATAGTCGTATTGGGCTATAGATCGACGTTTTCTTACCCTTTATGAATTTAAAATAGTTTGAATGTGATCGCCGCCGCCAGATCACTTACGAGCTCGCCGCCGCCAGCCCGCCGACCAGCTTCCCACCAAATCGCAGGTAATTTCTTTCATTTAGTTTTTTTAAACTTTGTATTATTTGCAGTATCACGGAAAGTGAAATTGAGCATTGGAAATTTTAACTTCTTTGTGTTTTTTTTTCAAAATTCTTGCTTTCATTCTGAAAGGTATAGGGTTTTTGGTTTCTTTCATTGGCAGTCACCTTGCTGAGATTGTTATGCTCTGTTTATTTATTTGGTTGCTTCTGGGTGAATTATACATGAACTGTTATAAGGTTTAATTTCATGGCTTATAAAAGTTAGAATCTAGGAATTCGTGTTTATAATGTTGTCATGTTCTTATTGTAGTGATTTTATAATTTAATCTTGAGCTACTTGAACTCTTAATTTGATTTTATATGATTGCATGATTGTGCCAGGTGTGGCTATTAGGGTGCTAGTTGTTGCTATTTAGGATCGATGTTTGTTAGTTGTTACTATCTCTTACAAAAGAAGTAGCCCAAAACAGGCTTGAATGGAGGAGTAAGATCCATGTCGCCGACCCCAAATAGTTGGGAAAATGCGCTATTTAATTATGATTATGATTATGTTTGTTAGTTGTTGCTATCTAGGATCGATGCTTGTTAGGTGTGGCTATTAGGGTGCTAGTTGTTGCTATCTAGGATTGATGCTTGTTAGTTGTTGCTATCTAGGATCGATGCTGGTTAGTTGTTGCTATCTAGGATCGATGCTTGTTAGTTGTGGATATTAGGATTGCTACATGTGTTTGCTAGAATTTTCTTCATTATGTTTATTATTTGTTTTGACATTAGAACCAATCTAAAATGTGTTTTAAAAACATTTAAAATAATTTTTAACAAACGTATCCCCGACGTATCGTATCGGGACTTTTTGAAAATTGTAGCCGACTTGAGCCAAATGGTGCTCTGAGTTCCATCACGACTTTGCAAGGGATATATGAGAAGATTCTGTCTTTCCATTCTAATAGTATGATCGCAGAAGTAGAGATTGCAGATGTTCAGGAGTTACATGAGGGTGGAATTAGTATTCATGTGATGGGCTGTCTCACTCGCTATGACTATCCAACGAGGAAAATTGCTCAATCCTTCCTTCTAGCACCACAAGTAGGTGGCTACTTTATGTTTGCGAGATGTGTTTAGATATGTGAATGAGCATGATCCAAGGGAAACAACATTAGTGCCGGCCAATCCATCCACTGCAGAGGGCCTGGAAACTGAGGACGATTTACTGACCCGTGAAGAGGTAGTTGAAGGGTTGCCAGACGATAGTTCAGCTCTCAGAGACAGTACAACACCTCTGGCTTCGAGGGAAAAGGAGGTTGCCCTAGTCTTGGAGACAACTGTCGCACTGAAGGACACTCCAAAAATGTCACATGTATCAATGCTCAAATCTATGAAGGGGGATCAGCTGGGTAATATAGATGCTCAACCACATGGTCATCTTGTATCTCCTGTTTCAATCTATGAAGGGGGATCAGCTGGGTAATATAGATGCTCAACCACATGGTCATCTTGTATCTCCTGTTTCTGATACACGTGATACACCAGTTGATAATGTTGTTGAAGCTCCTGACAGTAGTAGCCCTCATGATCAAGGGCATTATGTCCCTAAGATTGTCCACGAGATTCCTCCCGACAACAATGAGGCCTGCAAAGGTAAACATCTACATCTCCAAGGTTTCATTATGGGTAATGCTACTTAAATTGCAGGGAGAGTTGTTGGAATAAATGTGCTGCGCATCATTACTAAGGCCACTGCAGCCGCTCTTTCTCGTGGTTTGAATAAGCCGAAGGATTTGGCAACGCCTCCTATGACCCAGCTTGCCAAGTTTGCTGCCTCCACGATGATCGCCAAGTTTGGTTCGGATTGGGCGAGAGCAGTAGATGATCTTCTTGTTGCAATTGGTTTTGGGGAACAGTCCTTACTTGAGACCTTCTGGCAGGATGAATAAGTGTTCTTTGTTGTGGATATGATTGGTGCTGAAGTTTCGAGTTTCAATAATTTGGAAGCATCGGATGTTGAGCTGTTATCTATTGTTTGGGCAGTACTTCTTTGCTTACTTTCGTCACTCCCAGTGAAGTATGCGCAACACCTACCCATGGTGATTGATCTTGCAGGCCGAGATTTTGAGGCGGCACCATTAAGCTATTTGCTTGAAATTCTTGCTTATAATGTGCTGACAGATTCGTATTACTCTCATATGGGCTACAACAGTGTGATGAAAACAATCTTCTCTGCATGCATTGCTTCGTACGAGATCGGCATCGCTCCACAGATTGCTCTGGCAGCATCAGGGGTGGAGCAGGAAGAATTGCTTGACTATGCAGGCCTATTTCTGTATAACCTTCCAACGATGGTTCTTCCTTCCACACCAGAGTATGTGTATGCTGGTGGTGAGTACTTGGAGGATGAGGATGAAAGGTACACCAACTCGGATTTTCTTTCCAGTGATGGCAGTTGACTTTGGAATGATATTTACACAGTTATGTATCAAAAGGCGGGCAGTCAAGTTGACCAGGGCCTAGCCAGTGGGTCTACTAGTTCTTTGGTTCCGAAGTCTGGACAGTTTAGCTCTGTTTCTAGTTTGAGCAGTAATAGTGAATGGAAACGAAAATCACTTCTTAATAGCATCTTACAGGTGCTGGCAGCTTCTGATGATTTTGCAGAGGGCGCAGTTTTTCTTTTTGATAAATTCAGCAGGAGCGGTGTGATAGTGCCAGGTGAAGCATTAATCAACAACGAGCTAACTCCTAAACTTGATCGGCAGATACAAGATGCTTTTACATTGTGTAGCAGACATCTTCCTTCTTGGTGTTCTTAGTTGACTATAGCTTGCCCCTTTCTGTTTTTATTTGAGGTCCGAAGACGAACTTTTTTCTTAGCTACTTTTGGCTTGTCTCGCGCCTTGCATCGCATTCACCAACAGCACGGCCCAGAAAGCCAAGGCTCTGCTGGCGAAAGAGAGGTCCGATTTAGAAGATTGCATAGACAGAAAGTCACAGTCTCTAGAAATAAAATCTGGGCTTCCGCTGCCAACGATATGGAGATGTATCCTAATCAAAAGGCAGTGCTTGAAGTAGAATATTTTGGCGATGTTGGCACTGGCTTGGGCCCCAACCTTGAGTTCTATGCATTGGTCAACCTGCAGAAGGTTAGCCTTGGTATGTGGAGAGGTAGTGCTACCTTGGTCAACTCTTCCATGGAGGTTGATGTGGATGAACAAAAAGACGGAAGTATTACTCTTATTGTTAACAAGGGATTTGTTGGCACTGGTGCCACTGCTGGAAGCGATTCTGTACATGTTCCTCTCGGGTTATTTCCTTGGCCTTGGCCTCCGAATGCGGCTATTTCAGAGGATAGTCAATTTTACAAACTATTTGAGTTTTTCCATTTGGTGGGGCGAGTTATGGCAAAAGCCCTTCAAGATGGCTGTATTTTGGCTCTTCCATTGTCACCTGTCTTTTATAAGTTTGTGCTGTGTCATGACTTAGATTTGCATGATCTACTTTCTTTTGATGTGGAGTTTGGGAAACCACTGCAAGAACTCCAAGTTCTAATTTACATCCGCAGCAATTGGAATTTGTTGGTTGCATTGCTCTAATTGCTGATTTGCGTTTTCGTGGTTCTCCTATTGAAGATTTTTGTTTGGATTTTACTCTTCCTGGTTTTCCCGATTGCGTATTGAAATCAGGCGAAGAGAACACGACTGTTGATATCCATGACTTGGAGGAGTATGTTTCCTTGGTTGTTGATCCACTCAGGAATTATGCGGCAGCTGGAAGCAATTAGCACGGGATTTAATTCGGGAGTGCTTCATTACTTGGCCACCTTGAAGACAAGGTGGAAGCGGAGCGTGGTGGATTGTTGTGAACGTCAGGCCCAGGACGTCAGCACGCACGGACATCACACAGAGATATCTGCTAGGCTATATCTGATTAGGATTAGATTTACTTTTGCGTATCAATTAGTGGAATAATGGATGTAATCTCGGCCCATTAGTGGCGCGCCTCTCTAGGAGTTGTGCCTCCCTTCTCTTGTCTTTATAAGGAGTTCTTCTTCCTCCTTCTAGGGTTATGCAATAAGAAATCAGTTTCTTTCCTTTTTCTTTATCTTGTCTTCTTCCTCTTTTCTGGCCATGATGCCTGGCCCTGTTCATATCCCATACCGGGACACAACAAAGTAGTAGAAGACTTATATGAGTCACCCATTCGTATGAGCTTCATGCGCCAAAGGTTGCACACCCTTCATGCCACGGTAAATGTTTGAATTAAAAAATCCCAAATGAATTCAATTTTCAATTACTTGATATTACATTTATAAGAAATATTCAATATTAGTTCATTTCAAATTTTAATCCAGACAATTTAGGGCAAAGGAGAGTACTAATAGCTGTTGGATTAACATCCTTATTTGAAGGACAATTTTGTTTCAAAACTTCAAAACATATATATAAAGCTGAACGTGTCTGTACCATAATGATCAAATAGAGTTGTGATCAAGGAATTTGGTATCGGATATCAATAAAATATTGGTCGACCAAAGAGATAAAATATCAGAGATATTTGTAATAAAATATCGGTGGCCGAAAACTAGTTTTTACCACTGATATTTTCACAATCTAACTTCTAAAATGAGTTATAGTAATTTAGACAAAGCATAGATTTCAA
Source organism: Houttuynia cordata (assembly GCA_039654745.1). NCBI lineage: Eukaryota > Viridiplantae > Streptophyta > Magnoliopsida > Piperales > Saururaceae > Houttuynia > Houttuynia cordata. The sequence continues at coordinate 55,471,446 of CM077502.1, read as the reverse complement.
AATATGCATAAAAATTTATATTAGGATGGAAAACAAACGGGAAAGCTGTTTTTTTTCTTTTAAATTTTTTTTTTCCAATTTTACCGATATATCGACGATATTGTAAGAAATTTAAAAAAACGATATTAATCCGTATCGTTTGATCGGGTAGGACCGGCGATATATTGCCGATACGGAATTCCTTGGTTGTGATAGGGTTGAGCAATCGCATCCAGCTCACGGTGCCATATAACCTTTGTCCGATTAACATGGACGCTGCACCTCCATGTTGATCAGACGGCCATTGTTTTCTGGTGGATCTTGCACAGTCTTGAGCAATTGGACCATATCACAACTTCGATCAGATGATGGTCGTGCCAGTCCAAGTGTAAAGATGATGCACCCATGATCATACTTTTAAGATAATGAACACACTAAATGAGTAGCCTGGATTACACTTGGTAAGGCTAGCAGGGAATGATCACATATGATATACTTGGTCAAGCTTCAAGCTTCAAGCTTCAACTAATCGCCATGGAGTACAATAACTTCAAAAAATTATCCAGGATGTTGAAGTACTCTTAAGCATGCCACTATCATTCATCAAAGCTTATAGGCAACTCTTATGCCACAACTTGATTGCTTCCCTTTATCTACCACTCCGTTTTACTGACCCAGAACTTGCGAAATTGAACCCTTGATGATTTTAGACAGTTCTTCCCTGAAAAGACATAAGAAAAATTCGAAAAGGCTAAGCTGGCAATTAACATGGCAATATCAGCAGAACTAACTCAATGCTCCTCCAATGAATATACAAGAAAAAAATGGATACTCAGCTTAAGAACTCCTGTCTCACAAATTATTTAAAATTTCAGCTTCACTCAACATACTTAAACTAAGAAAAATAATAATGCTACACCGAATCTGTACACCAAACCCATACGGTAGGCTATGTGAAGCTGGCTTTCACTGTCCAAAACATGCACCACCTCACAGGTGTACGGGGCTGGTGTTTAGTATGGTTGAGCTGATTTGACTTGCAGCTTTTCTCCATTCAAATCAGCTCAACCAATTATAACGGAGAAGAATCATTTAAACTAGATAATTAGTCACAAAATTGAACCAATAATGGTAACAATTCTCTTGCCTGTCAGGTTTGAAGAGGAGATACCGATACACAAACCACTGTAACATTCAAATGAGAATGTTGTTAAAAGAGATCAAGAGGATATGAGATCTAGATTAACCATAAGATGTATTTATACCCAAGAAAATAGTATTCCGATGAATTCTAGTATGCTTGGCACAATTGGAAGCTTGTCAACCGCCTGCAAGTACAAATCATTCAGTTCTCACATACACCAAAATCTATGCAAGATACCAAATTCAGCTATGATGTGCAGAACTCTTTTTCCCTTGTTTCTTGACTAAAAAATACATTTTAATTTCCAGTGGCTGCATGTAAATTTTTTCAAGATTGCAGACTAGGACTTGATCTTACTGTTGGCTATGGGCAAACATAACAGTATGTATATGAAGATACACTTCCTAGAAAAAATATACTGACTGGCATGCTTGACGGATAGTTTTCAAGGTGTCATACACCTGACGTTCCGCTAGGAACTTTTATATGTCCCCTGAAATCTGAATTCCACAATGGCAAAGTCGGTGGATGCATATACGAAAAGAAGTCAACAACTAAGAGACCTCTACGAGAACATGAGCTAGGAATGGAATCTACTTATCCTAATTACCTACATCAAAAACAAATATTACCGTGATAACGTTGGTAGCAGCCCACAGTCCTACTATGGCAGCAAGGCCGAGTCCAGCAAGACCAATAATATCTTCAGAGTTTCCCAACTGCAGGAATAAAAAGTAAACAACAAGGATTGAAGTAACAATTGAAAATGCAGGTGGAATAATTATACAGGAAAAAGCATGATCATGGTCAACTTACAGCATTTGTTATAGATTTAACGATGCTCTCAGAAGAGGAAGAATCAGAACTATCACTTGCAGCCTTCACTACAAAAGCTACACGCCTTTGCCTTCCTACATTATAGAGTAGGCTTATTACCAATGTGCATTGCACGAATCCCAAAGTCTAAGATCTTGCTGTGATTTTTAAATGAGTCACCCATAATTTGCAAATGACTATCCTGAGCTTACAATTTTGAACTGGTGTTCCTTGCAACAATCAATAAACTTCTGAATGACACAAATCACCCGAAGGTAGGAACAGAGAAGGTCCAATAAGGATGGAAAATCTCTGAAGGATCTTTATCACGTATAGTAATAGAAAGTAAAAGATTTCCATAGAATATAATAGAAGCTCCACAGAAACTAACATATAGCATATCCATTTCATGTACTACAAGTAGCCTCCTAATTCTTTCCCAATTGATCGAAGAACGCAGATACCACAAAATCCTGAAGATCAATTAAATTATGTTTTAAAAGGGAAAAAAAAGCAGCTAGTCGCAACTGCGTTTAATTCGGTAACAATGATGAGTGATCATTTGCATATTGCAGTGAGCATTGTATCATTTTCGAAACGATTTTGCCAGTCCCTTCGCAAAATCAGCTACCAGAACTAGAGCAATTCGCATGAAACCGCTCAGGCCGGGCATTCAAATACTACAAGTGTTAATACCTCAAGAGCAAGTGCCGTAGCGGCGGGCAACTCTGAAGCTTGGTTGAGTATATAACAATGAAAAACAAACACTATAACCAAAATTAATCAGCGACGAATACCACTACAACAATATCCTTTTGATTGAAGAAGAAGAAGAAGAAGAAGAAGAAGAAGAAGGGGAAACGAGGAACAGACCTGGTAGAGCAGTTGAAACGGGGAATTTGGGAAGGCTGCTGAAGAGGGTCCTCTGACCATGCCAGAGAAGGGACGGAGCTAGGAACAATGTCGTCGTCGTCGCCATATAAAACTAAAGAAGAGCAGCTCAAGCCGAGAGAGGTTATTACCTCTATCTTCCCCTTGACCTGTAACCGGTGTGAGAGTACCTTAGCAACTACTCTCAAAATATACTGAAACAGAGGCTCCGACAGAATCCTGCAAGGGCTTTGAGCTCAGAATCTAGCAGGCCCAACTCGTTTTGTGTTCCTGGATGGATGGAACTCGCTCACTGGCGTTCACACAAAAATAAAAATGGTAAATTCCCCGTTTCATTTTTCTTTGTTTTTCCCTCTGTTTTTTTGGGAGAAAATTTTCAGTGCATTTCGCACACCATGCTGTCTGTGTATTTCACACTGTGCAATGACTTGACTACGTCACTTTATGCCATGGCGCCGGAGACGCCCAATAATTTCTCGTTAGTCACCGGGGGTGTGTATGTGGGCCCTGATGATAATTGTAATAGTTCGTCTAGCTTTAATAATTTTCATCACCAACATCACATCAACATTAAAGAGGGTTTGCCACATCCACAAGAGAAAGAGAAAAAGAAGAAAAGATTGAAATTAAGAAAAAATTATAAGTTTACCTAAATTTTGTGGGTCCCACTTCCACATCCTGGGGAAAATATTTTTCTAATTGTAAATCCCTAGTAAGGTGTAAGTTGGTAAAAGTTGGGAAAAATGTGCACCCTTTAGGGGCCGTTTGGGGTGTGATTAATGTTTTGTTACACTGTAGCATCTAGATATTTTATATATCCAGTTGAAACACCTCAGGACGTGTTTCAGCTGGATGTAAAAATCCACATAGATGCTACAGTCGATATCCAAAATCCAGTCTGGATATTTTTGCAATAATCACGCCCCAAATGGCCCCTTAGAGAAGTTTTTTCTCTCGTGATGTGCATTCGAGAGAAGTTAAAAGATAATGCCGTTTATAAGATAACCATGTTTCCAAAGCCCGACAATGAAAATTTTTATTTATTATATATTCTCACATCCCCCTTATGTGTAAACGTCCACCAAATACGACACATGAAACATAATTTGAATATAAATGCGTCCAACGATACTAGAACCCAAGACCATAGAGATCTGGCACCATGTAAGATAACCAAGTTTTCTAAAAATTTGAGCTCCAAGTTATAGAAGGTAATATGTGGTTTTTGGCTTCTCTCAACCTCAAAAGTTAGCTCGAAGGGTAAAGCTTTCCCTTGTATTTATAAACGGACTACTAGCCCCTTTCACAACTAATGTGGCATAAGCCTAACAATCTCTCCCTCACACATCGGGCCTTGTGTTTTCCTATGTACTGTTGGGCCCAAATTGTTAGTAACCTGGGCTCCGATACTATTGTTGTAAGATAACCAAGTTTTCCAAAAACTCGAGCTTTTAAGAAATGATAATCTTTATTTATTTATTATATATTCTCACACCTTCTGCCTCTGCCTCATCCAGTCGTCCTCCTTTCTTTTTGGATTTTTCAAGTCTTAGAAAGACCTGCAAATATATCCTTATCTATGTTGCAAATACAATAGGATTTATGAACCGGAATCAGTGTCCTTGGCCACAGATATAAAATCACTTCCTAACATACATAAGTTGGAGATGCAATGATACCTCCCCCCAAAAAGGTTAGAGATACAAGTAATACAGACAATATCCGAAGGATGACATATGGAAAATAAAGCTAATAAGGCACTGGAACTCGTACAGACGAAGGACCAGATTTCATGTCCTCCAGAAGCAGATCGAATAAGACTTTAGCCAAAGGACCTTCTTTGCCTGCAAAAGAAATCATTTTTCTTCAGCATTTTTCTAAGGTACATAACAGTGAGACACATTAAGGCACAACAATAAGCATAATCAGCATCATCATAAACTATTATATTAGCAACCATAACCATATGATATAATGAGTTAACAACCAAGTAGGAGCACTCTTTCTTAATTAGATAATAATAAATAACTCAACAACTGGGTATGCTTTTAATAAAAACCTTAAAAGCCTTTTCTTATCGATGTAATAACCAAAAGTTCAAGGCAATGTTCTGCGAAAAGGGATTATAAAAACTAGTTCAAAAAGCAGCAAATTTCCAGGAGGTAAAAAAACTTTGCTGGCATTAGCTTTGGACTCGTAAAATCTAATCTGCCTTTCCCTTATATAGCCATGCTGATTGCAAGCGCTAAATCAAACCTGCTTTCGCACTGATTTAAACTATGAAGTTAATAATTCTCCCTTATACTCCCTCCGGTCACTTTTAATAGATACCATTGATTTTCAAATGAACTAATTTTTAGTTGTGTTGAAAATCAACGGTATCTATTAAAAGTGACCGGAGGGAGTATTTGGTAGTTTGCTTGAATTATTAGTCTGAACAAAGGAAAACTACTACATGCAATTTACAGAAACACCATCTTGTAGTTGATACTAGATATTTCCAGATGTAGTACGAAAAAAAGAGTTTCTAAGATTCTCTTAAATGAGTGAACCAGACCTTAAATCACTGCATGAGAAAATGCACAAGTACTAGTGAGGATACCATGGCGTCTCCACAAAAAAGCAACGATTTAAAAGAAATATTAAATTTTTTTAAGATAGCTAGTTCTTACCATCACCAATTATCTGGTCATCCCACTTTACAACAGGTTTCACAAGAATTCCACTCCCAATAAGCATCATTTCTTTGGACATCTTCCCTTCTTCTACAGTCACGTTTCCCATCTTGATTCCACTCAGTCTTCCCTCATTTACTAGTTGTTGTGCAAGAAGTAAAACTCTTTTCGCTGTGCACCCACTTAGAATTTTCTCAAAATGAGGCATCCGAAGTACATTGTCCAACGTCACAAATCCCACATTCATGTTAGGCCCTTCAGCAATAAATCCTTCGTCATCCAACCATATTGCAGCAAAAGCTCCATTCTCTTCTGCCTCCATCTTTGAAAGAACATTTGGCAGGTAGTTCACAGTCTTCATGACGGCAAATTTTGGGCTCTTAATCGGAATGGATGAAGTTGTAACTTTAACACCTTTCCATTCAGGTAGTGATTGATCTTGGATCACAATGGCATAAAGAGCAGGATTATGACAGCCAGAGGGAGATAGGAGGAAGTCACCTGGTCCTGCAGAAAGCCAATATCTTAATGATCCCTGTCTGCACTTTGAAGCACTTACTGTTTCTATAAGGATGCTTCTTATTGTTGGCTGATCAAAAGGAAGAGCAATTTTTGCCATAGATGCAGACCTTAAGAAGCGATTAAGGTGTTGGTCCAGCTCATAGAGATGCCTGGGTAAGTAGACAAAAGAGAAAATAAAACCACTAATCATCTTGAGAACCATTAAGAATTCAGCATCTTTCACAACAGGCTCACTAGTCACTACTAAATTCCTAACACTATGTCAATGATTACAACTACTTTAGATTTGCTGAGCACTTTGAAACGGCAGTAAATTATGATTACTTTAAATGAGGAGCCTCTTAATAAAGATACAAAAACATTTGTTACCCGTTCATTATAGCTGCAGTATCAAAAACCCCATGCCCTCTGTGGACCATGTGATCATCCATAGGAATCACCATGCTTCCAGGATCGGTTGTAATTCCACCAACAATGCTCGAATACATTGCCAGGAAATTCTGTTTGCTTTTCCGCTTCTCCTGACTGATCTTCAGCCTTTCCATAACCTAAGAGATCAATTTTATTGTTACTCGGGTTTTTCATCATCTATCCAGAATTAGGATTTGTACATTGGCTTTATTAAAGCCCAAACAGAACAGCTGAAACAATTCTGAGTAAATGAAAGATTTCATCATAAGCATCCATGGATGCCTAACTCCCAAGTAACACTCGCAGTATACGTTATCCCTTTTTCCTTCAAAAATAAGAGACCGTCAAACTAAACATGACCGATAACAAATCATGATAAGTGTATTATCTGCCAAGTACTCCAATGTGAGTGAACTGGTATTATGTGCCAAGGTGAGTCTGGTTAATGAAGATTGTTAATTTGTCATAAATGTAAATTAAAACCCATTGAGTGAAGATGATGGAAGAAACAAAAGAGGCTACCTCCGAAACGGAAAGAACTGGAACATTAGCGGTCACGGTCTGGGAATCTGTCCAACAACTTCGAAATCAGTTTATAGACTATGGTATAAGTGCGATAACAAAAAGAAAGTCTTCAAAATAATTAGCAAGCATGTTCCATGACTCGAATTATATCAAAGTGGATTCTTCAGAACAGACCAATATTACCACAGAACAGAGAAACCCGAAAACAATAGAAATAGAAACCGTAGAGCTAAACAAAGACCCATGATCAAATTGCAAAAGCAATAACATTGTACAGAGAATTCAATTAAAGAGTATAAGAAGCAACTAAACGCACGAGATACATCGCCTGCTCCGGGGGAAACCAATACAGCTTTTGTGATCTTCCACGACCGGCCACCTCTGTGCAAGCTCCGGCACGGGAACAGGACGCCTGAAACATGGAGAGATCGGTTGGAACGAAGCGAACTAGAGCCTTGGGCCGAAAGCTGGTTAAGGTGGGAGAGAGGAGCGGAGGAGGAGGCAGCCATGATCAGAAACAGAAAGAGTTGAGCTTGCTTGCGTTGAACTGCCAAGTTCGGTTGGCGACAGAAGCGACAAGACCGCCAGATGCTGCCATGTTGAAAAGGTTACAGAAGGAGGCCATTTTGGCCGGCTGGTTTTGGAAACGGATCATAAAAAGTGCAATGGGCCCAGTATTGCATTTACTGGGCTAACATGGGTTGCTCCGAATTCTTAAGGTCATGGGCCTCCTTGGGCCACATGACCACCATCCTGGAGGGGCATCTGCCTCAGCCAAAACTTTGGACCATCAAAATCCACATACACGGCTACACCACCGTGCCTTTCATTGATTTCCGTAAATGAAGATGATTTTGGTAATTAATCAAAATTCACCTACAACATAAATTTGTTAATCTAGCCTGTGCCTGCAACTGCTTATATTCTAGGTGTGATTTTATAGACCATTATTTCATAATACTAATTAGGTAAATTTACTTGGAAATCATTTGAGGCTATATTCCTTTTGTTATATCTATAAATTTTTAAAATAAAATATTATAAATTTCGTATTTCTTACATACTTTTATAGACGGGAAATGATATTTGTACAGTAGATTCCTACACATTTTCTATACATAGCTGATGTGTATGGAAATGTGTAGGAATCTGCTGTAGGGTTATCACTACCTTTTATAGACTCGTTTTAGGTACTACTCCGTCTGTTCCATATTGATAGTCCTATTTGGTTTTTAAAAATGAACTAAAGTTCGTTGTTAGTTCATTTTGGAAAAAAAAACAAACAGGACTATTTATGGAACGCAGGTTAAGCATTGCAGGCATCCTCCCATCCTTAATCTTTTGAGAGCTTTAATGGTAAACATTATGTATAAATTTTATGGGGGCTCTTATCCTTGCTTTTTGTCTTTTCTATGGAAGTGCATCTAATATGGTGGCAGAGCCATGGAATGTCAGCTCGCCGATATATTGGTATTGGACACAAACCGATACACAGATACCACTAAATATCTGATTTTCGAAATTTTCTAAATATCGCCGATATATCGGTCTATTTCAAAAAAAAATTTAATTTTTTTTGAAAAGTTTTTTTGGGAAAAAAAACTTTCATGTTTGTTTTCTATCCTAATATGCATTTTTATGCATATTTTAAAATCTATTCTTTGTTTAAATTAGTATAACTCATTTTAGAAGTTGGATTGTGAAAATATATGGTAAAAACTAATTTTTGACGATCGATATTTTTTTACACAATATCTCCGATATTTCGTCTCTTAAGCCGACCAATATTTTACCGATATCCGATACGACATTCCATCAGAGGCGAGATCTTTATTAGATGGCATGCTAGGCATTTGGGTAGTAGAAACTGACTCTCAAATTTCGGTGAATTGTGTTGTGAACACTAAATCCCTTGCTCCTTGAAAGATCATGAATTTTGCTCTACAAGTTCAAATGCTATTAATGGGATTCACAATGCAGTTTTGCACCTCCCGCATTTTATTCTGTTTTCACAAATGGGCGTACAATATTGTTTTTGTTTTACGGATAAACAATCATTTTATGTGAGGTATGCATGTGTATAACATCTAAACTGGGCATGCATGGATCTTTTTTCATATTACTTGGCCCCAACTTTCAGATTCTCATATTATCTAATTTTTTACGTGAAATCCCATATGACTTGGAATTGGCACTTAGAGTACCAGAAATACCCTTCTTTTACGTTTTTCGTGTCTTTTGTATCCAAAATGCTTCATTCTTCCCAAAATTAGTGATTTACGGGAGCATCAAGTTGGGGAAGAAGACATTCCAGCAAAGGTTCGTCCATCATCGCGGTTTAAATCACCCCTGGCACCGTCCAACCCAGAAAAAATAAAATTTCATGTTGAAAACTGTAAAATCAGCGAGAAAGGCGAGAAAAAAATCTATGATGAAGGTATTTAGATGTAAAAGCAGCGGGGAAGCCCTCCCAATTACAAAAATTGAGATCTACATGTAAAGAAACACATATAAAGTCACTCATTGGTGTTCGACCGCTCCTGGACATGAAATAAGAGGATACAAATGGGCAAAAGCGTGAAATACTCGTCGGCGAGCGACAAGTTCAACTTATATATCTTTCTGTGATCCTAATGAAGTGGAAGAGGATGAAAAATAAGGAAGAACGAAAAAATAAGGGTAAAAACGGATAAAAATGAACGAGTTATGTCATTTTAAAAATTTCAGTAAAATCATGTCGTCGAGTACACGACTTGAATTCAAGTCATGTATTTTCTACACGACTTGAATTTAAGTCGTGTATTTTTCTACACAATTTTATTGCAATTTTCAAAATGTCATAACTCGCTTGTTTTTATCCGTTTTTGCCCATTTTTTCATCCTAATATATCTTCATGAGGTGGAAGAGGAGGAAAAATAAGAAAAAACGTAAAAAATCGTGTCATCGAAGATATGACTTGAATTCAAGTCGTGTGGAAAATACATGACTTGAATTTAAGTCATGTAGAAAATACACAACTTGAATTCAAGTCGTGTATTTTCTACACGACTTGAATTTTTGTAGATCTCAATTTTTGTAGTTGAGCATCTCTGTAACTGGCTTTTCAAGATGGAAGACTTTAGTATAGCTGGCTTCAGCTTGACAACCGAATTCGGATTGCGGGGAGACTGGAGCACTGAAAATGCACGAGTTTTTGCATAACTCATAAAAAATCACAGGGAACACAAAGAGAGGTCCTTGTTACTTCGGATTTAACATGAGCCTTTTCTTCTTCTAACAAATGATGGCATGAGGCTAAACTTGCACTTCTATTGTAGTAGTGTTATAAATAGTGTAGTCTGAGACAGAGGAGCCTTCCGAGAGTGGAAAAGGCCAGATTGGTGTCAGTGAAATATTTGGATACTGATTTTATGGAGCTTCAGGCCCGATTCATCAAGCTTCAGCGACATTTCTATTTGGATGTGGGATTTGCTCCAAGTGGCAATGAAGCCAAATTTCAGCTCCATGTCATTCAATTGTCAAAAAAACACATCTTGTGTCAACTAGACACCAATACAGATGCTCGACTGGGATTATATGTTCTTGTATCTGATCGGGGAAGCTCCTGGACCCTTAATTGAGTCTCCAGTAATTGTGTCAGAAGCCTCATGTGTGACAGAGAATGAAGATCATGTGCTTTCGATGATTTTAAGGGAAAAAAACAGGTAAGTTTAACATGACACTTCTCGAAAAGCATATGCACAGCTATAAATAACATTCGTAAAAAAACAATTAGGATGAAGGATACCATAAGATCAATATTTAGCTAATTAGCTCCGTTATCTAAACTATCGGGGGATGTTCAACAAAACAAAATAGACCAAAGACATCATCTGAGCCTTGTATGTTCTCCTAAAGAACAAAAACGTTGGTACTATACAAGAGATTTAACTAGCTATTTTTTGGGTGTTCAAGGTTCATCCTAATTTTAATACACGATTAGACACACGACTTGAATTCAAGTCGTGTAGATACACGACTTGAATTCAAGTCATGTACTCGATTATACGATTTTATTAAAATTTTTAAAATGTCATAACTCGCTCATTTTTTATCCGTTTTGCCCATTTTTTGCGTTCTTCTTTATTTTCCCCCCTCTTCCACCTCATGAAGATATATTAGGATGAAAAAGATGAAAAAATAAGAAGAAAGTGGAAGCTTTCTGGCGAAGCTTCGAACGTCGAATGCTTCCACTTTATTCTTTCTTTTTATTTTTTCTTCTTTTTTTATCATAATATATCTTCATGAGGTGGAAGAAGATGAAAAATAAGGAAGAACGCAAAAAAAGGCAAAAATGGATAAAAACCGAGCGAGTTATGACATTTTGAAAATTACAGTAAAATCGTGTAGAAAAATACACGACCTAAATTTAAGTAGTGTACTCGACGACACGATTTTACTGAAAATTTTAAAATATCATAACTTGCTCATTTTTTATCCGTTTTTGCCTATTTTTTGCGTTCTTCCTTATTTTTCCTCCTCTTCCACTTCATTAGGATCACAGAAAGATATATAAATTGAACTTGTCACTCGCCGACGAGTATTTCACGTTTTCGCTCATTTTTATCCTCTTATTTCATGTCTAGGAGTGGTCGAACATTAATGGGTGACCTTTGTATGTGTTTCTTTACATGTAGATCTCAATTTTTGTAGTTGGGCGGGCTTCCTCGCTACTCTTATATCAAAATCCCTTCATCATAGATTTTTTTCTCCTCTTTCCCGCTGATTTTCCTTTTTTTCAAGATGAAATTTTATTTTTTCAGGGTTGGACGGCGCCGGCGGTGATTTGAACCACGATGTTGGACGGATCTTTCGTCGGAATGTCTTCTTCCCTAACTGAATGCTCTTGTAAATCTCTAATTTTTGGAAGAAGGAAGACTTAAATTACATTTCGGGAAGAAGGGCATTTTGGATAGTTTTCAGGTCATATAGAAGAAACATAGAGATTTTGGATAATATGAGAAAATGAGAGTTTGCGCCGGGTAAAATGTAAAAAGCTCGCCTGCATGGCTATACCTTGACCACAGAAAAGATACATCTGAGTAAAAGTTAGCTAAGAAACCTTTGAAAAAAGTTGGCTAATAATAAATTCAGTTACCGATAAGGGACAATAGTGCATGAACTATCTAAAATCTCATTGAATCTTTACGACTCCCGCCTAGAACTTGCTTCCATGAATTATCATCAAATCCCGTTACAGCGTCCTCAATGTACATTTCCATTTGGATAAATCGGAAGCTGGTGGTGATCCCTTGCCAGTTTCATCAATCATCTGCATCTGTATCGTCGACTTATCTACCATTCAACAACCACCACTCTTAAGCGTGGCATCGTAATCGCTCATAAATGAGTTTTGGATGCATGTAATGATACATTTTGGACTTTTGTGTTGTTCCTGTGTGATTTCTGATCGCAACTTACAGGCTCAATGCCAGAACTTTAGACAGAATATCGTCAGTCTTAGTCTATCGGTTAAACTGACGCCAATTGATCAAGGTGAGGAAGCTTTAAAATCCGAATTTAACGTACTACTGAAAAGAAAAATTAGTAGATCTCAAGCAAACTACAGACTGGTAGATAGAACTGGGACAAAGCATAGTTCTTGCTCTCTTAACAAATGTGTAGTTTATAACTTGGCTATAAGCATCAACTTGCAAGAATCACAATTTCATTGATTTTGATGAAGCAAAGCTTGGATTTAATATTGAACAAGTAGTCTCATTTTTTTCTCAGCATTTTTTTGAAGTATAGGTCCGGGTATGTATGAAATAAAAAACTGAATAAAATGATGATTTCTTCAAATAGTTATTGTAAATTTGTAATGTACAGAAGTAAAAACTCTATGTATGACAGTTCCCATTGTCAGCTTAAGATCTGTTGCATTAAATGAATCAACTAGAAGGTAAGAAGTGGGCAAGTGGCACTATCATAAGCGAAAAGTTAAAGCCGTGGAGACTAGAGAGAAATAAATGGACAAATTGGATCGAGGAAGACATCAATTCTTATCTCACACATATAACGTAATTAACTTGTGAAATATGGAACATATTATGGGAAACGAATGCGTTTCAAAGTGGTGACTATCAACATCATGTGATTGTTACTCCCTATCTACCATTCCGCAGCCACCGAGTTCGATGGCATAGGGTATCAACCTAACTAACTAGCAGTTCCAGAAATGACCATAGATTTGTTAATCTTTTGAGCTTGACATTATAGATAGTGCTCAGCACCATTGCCTTTTCCTTTTGCTTTTTCTTAGATTTGATTGCAGTTCTATTTCTCCCACAAAAATTCTATATTAAATAAAACATTGGGAAGATGTGCATCATCAAAAGATGTACTTTGTATAAGATAACTTCAGCTTTTAGTGACAATGAGAACAAAAAATTAACTTGGGCAATATTCTCATGTATTGCATTTATAGTCTTGTGCAATGAAATAATTTGATTTTAAGATAATGTAGCAAGCTCTTTTTTAAAAACACACACAGAAGAATGGGGGGAGATAATGTAGCAAGTTAACGGGTTTACATTTATTAAATGTGAACGAGTACTCTTCTTACATATTGGAAATATTATTTTCTTAATCCATAACACTAATAAGTTGTGACTATTAGATAATATACTTTCTGGTCAATTATGATATCATTGGAGGTGCCTAGATAATTGCAATTCATTAGTGAAGTCAAATATCTGATTGCATGTACTTGACAGGCGGACGGAAGACTTATCAAAACAAGTCACTCACTCTTAGGGGCCGTTTGGGGCGTGAAAAAAAAGTAAAACATCTATAGTGGATGTTTCACTTTCACTATTTATTTTTTATTTTTTTTCACTTTCTGCTGACGTGTTTCATACATCCATAGTGAAAAATCCGGAAATAAATAATGAAAACAGATTTTTCATTGTGGATGTTTTGGATTAATCACGAACCAAACGGCCCCTTAATGTAGGATGATTGTCAAAATCAAGATTCAATTATTCGGTGCCTTACAAAAATCAACTATTCGGTCTTTTAACTCTTAATTTTTTCGCTTTCAATTTGTGCACCACTTAAATGAAGGTCTCTTGTTCTGATTTAAATTTGCGAAAGTAGTTAAGGTGTAGTGACTTTTGAATTTTGGGTGTGTAAAGCCTCATAATATCAGCCTTGTTTCTCTGCTTGATCAGTGCCTAAAATGATGGCAATTTAAAGGCCAATTATTAAAATCAAGTTTCTCAATGAACTCTCACTATCAGATAATAAAGAAAAACATTGAGCATTCTAATATTTGAAATACATAAGAGTTATAAGCATCAATTCCATACATGTTGTTCTATGATTAAAATTTCTAGTTTCGTGTTTCCATCATGGCAGTTTCTCAGTGTCCGACATAAATGCTCTCTCCGTATAAAACGTATTCCTCTTATGAGGAGTTAATAACCCATGAATTTCTTAATCAGTTTTCATAAAAGAATATCTTTGGAGGCAAACCCATTAATTGCATTCATTTCTTCTTTACTTTACATACTTTAAAGGGCATGCAGACGTATGCAAAAACTAAAATGAAAAACCTGAGACACATTTCTGTTGGATAAAAAGCTAAACGGTCAACGACACGATACCGTACAAAAGGCAACTAAATCTAGCCCGGCTCGTAACTCCGAGGAATGCTTCATGGCACAGCTTGGCTCCATAACGGTGGCTGCTAATATCTTGCTTTCACTAGTGTAATACGCTATGGACGAGAGAGCCAACCCACGCCGGCCCCATACGCAGGTGGAAAATTTTCTCCTTCTACATAAAACACTCATCCACAAGAGATCTACAACACCCACAATGACGCAATAATGAAAATGGAACAAGCGAAACTGAGATGGTCAACTTGAGAGAGAGAGAGAGAGAGAGAGAGGGGGGGGGGGAGAGTTTGAAATGCCATCTCAGATCATCCATGAGTTATATAATTTCTCCTTAACAGATAAAATTTTCAGGCCCGTATATCGCCGATATATCGGTATCGGGCCTCACCTGATACAACAATACGAGCCAATATCATTTTTTTAAATTTTTTAAATATCGCCGATATATCGGCGATTCGGTTTCGGACCGATATATCGCCATTTTTTTAAAAAAATATTTTAAAATTTTTTTAACTTTTTTCCTTTTAAAAAACTATTTTTTTAAAAAAAAACAACTTTCCCATTTGTTTCCCATCCTAATATGCATATTTTGAAATCTATGCTTTGTCTAAATTAGTATAACTCATTTTAGAAGTTAGTTTGTGAAAATATATGGTAAAAACTAGTTTTTGACCACCGATATCTTTTACACAATATCTTCAATATTTTGTCTTTTTAGTCGACCGATATTTTACCGATATCCAATACAACATTCCTTGCTTGAAAGGAGCTAAGTCTTCACATTAGCAACACTGCAACAAAATAAAATAAAAACTTTGTTAATGACAATTAGGTCGTTGGGGTTAGTGATAAAAGGCTCTTGGCATCCAGCTCAATGGGATGTTAGTATTTGGGTTTGAGTTGCTCCCTAACAATTATTTATTATGCCAATACTTAATTAAATACCCCTCTGGTTACTTTTAATCGATATCGTATTTTTAGAATGAATTAATCGATACATTATTTTTTGAATGAACTAAAATTTTAGTTGATTTGAAAAATATTGTATCGATTAAAAGTGACCGAAGGGAGTAAAAAGAACGGTTCATCGCCATTCCCTGGAAGCAGGGGGTTTAAATGAGCTGAGCTGAGCAGAGCTTGGGCATGGCTCAACTCAAGCTCGAAATTTCAAATTAGAGCTTGAGCTCGGCTCGTTTATAGCTCAAACCCTCCCAGCTCGAGCTTGGCTCATTAATTATTCTCAAGCTCAAATGCCTACTAGGCTTAGTCTCGAATAAGGCTTGAATCTTATAAGTAGATGTTTTATACGTACCAATATATATCGTATATATATATATATATATATATATATATATATATATATATATATATATAATAACAAACCAAGCACGAGCCGGCTCACGAGCTTATTTGAGCTGAGCCGAGTATCATTGCGCTCGGGTTGTGGAACCCATGACAAACATTGCTCCTTCTTTAATTTTTCTTCCTCCTACTTCCATTAGTTTTTTTCTTTTTTGCTCTCCTCTCATCTTCTCCACCTCCTTTCCCATCCATTCACCACTCTCCCCCCTTCTCCCTCTGCCTCCCTCTTTCTCCCAAAATAGGGTTTGTCTAGCTTGACCAATTTTCATTACCAGCATCACATTACCACTTGCCACATCATCAGATGAGAGGAAGAAATATCTGAATAAAAGGAGAAATTAAAACTTTACCTAAGATCTCTGGGTCCCCCTCCATTTGTCCTATGGTCCTTTCTGGTCACATAATGTAATTAGGAAAATATTTTCCCCAAAATAGCCCATCCGATGTCAGGGAAGAGAGCAGGAAGCTAGCTAGCTAGTCGTATTAACTAGCCAGCGATGACCACTGTGCCCAACCACATTCATGTTCTCTTCCAAACCATGCACAATCGGGACCAAAGTACCATACCCGATAATGCTAAGCCCTTCATCTGTGCCGATTCACCAAATATTTGTCCTAGAAGAAGAACAGCTAGAGGTCATAATAATCGAGCATCGTCCTCAGTGAAAACTCATTCTTCTTATAGAGGTCATAGAGGTCTGAAAGTTTTCGTGTTTAACAAGGGAAGAGCTTCTTATGGAGTCGTCACACGAAGTGCACCCTGCATAAAACTGCCTTATGAAGAAGACAGCAACTATCTGACTTTTGTTTGGCTTGGAGCTGAGCCGATGTCTAACTGCAAAAACGGTTGAATATGCTATCCAGCACTGTAGCACAGGCCTTCCATTCCTTGCCTGATTGCATATCTAACTTTCAACAACTACCAACCCAGGAACTAATCTCTCTCTCTCTCTCTCTCTCTCTCTCTCTGAGTATGTGCCTCTGTCTTCTCCTTTACAGCATCTTTCACTTCAGTCCTTGAATTCATCAGTTTGTTTTATATCCTTAAATTCCATGTCCCACTGCCCCCACCCCTCTATTGCATCATTTGCGTACCAACCGCGCCATTAAAATACCTTGCCACCACCCATCCCCTCTCCACCCCATGAAGATGTACGTCGACATGTCCAACCCTTCCTCCCGCACCAAAGATTTCTTCGCCTCCCCTGCCCTCTCCCTCTCCCTTGTATCAAACCCCATACTCTTTATCTATTGTTCTTGTAATAAGAAAGCAATCGCTTACATCCTCATGCGTTTCTTGTTTTTGGTACTCAGGCCGGAGTCTTTCGAGGAGCACAATCAGTGTCGGAGGTAGAGGAAGGAGATGAAGAGAGCATTGGACGAAGCCGGGAAGAAGCTCTCGAGATCAGCAGCGAGAACACTGGTCCTACCCGATCGGAGGAAGAGGCAGATGCTGAGAGGCTGCAGGAGGAGGAGGACGGAGACAAGGGCAAGAAGAAGAAGAGAAAGAAATATCACCGACACACTTCCGAGCAGATTAGAGAAATGGAAGCGTGAGTTAAACATCTCTTCTTCCCCTTATACATATATCTCTATATATTTCGATCTCTTTCTTCTGTCTTTGTTTTTTTGTTTGGATCTCCGTAAGGCTTTTCCACATCCATTTCATTGTTTCAGTTTGAAAAATGACTAGTGCTCAACTCGATCAAGTGGGAGATTCGAGAAAAGATATAGAGTTAAAATTCTTGTAACTATGTATACCATAATTTTGGAACTGTCACTTATTTGCCTCGGTAAAGTTTTTTTTATCTAACCAGATCGTTTTTCGTATAATTTGAGTTCTTTTTCTTAATGAGTTGGGATCATCATCCTTGCATTAAGTGGTGCTAATATTTTGGATTTTTTTTTCAATCGATGTACATCCATTGGTTTTCTTAATGCTGTTTTATTGAATTAACCGATCACTAAGTGTACAAATCCAACAGTCTGCGAGTGTTCGTACAGCATGCATGCACCACTGACCATAGAGAAGGCACCTCAGATTTAATGAAACTTGTCACAAGCAAATGCATGCATTTTCTAAATGGTTTCAACTTTTACAATTGGAAGAACATTCACACTTGTAATAGAAGCTTCAACGAGTCTAGTGCCATGAATCAATTAAAGCTCCCACGCCACCATTAATTTTGCTGAGATGTATAGGCCCATTTTTCCTTTTTCTTCACTTCTCAGATTCCTTTTCCTTAAATGGGGTTCCCCTCATAATCCTTAAAAAGCAAGTATAACGCATAATGTTAGCAGTTATGGAGTTCTTGGAAAATTATTAATCGGTAACATCATCAAAGATAAGCAACCACCACTATAAGAACATTAACATTCTTCTACGACTTCTATATATGGAGTATAAGAGTTTTCCGTGAACAAAAGTAATTTGGGCATTGAGATGGAAAATGCTGCTAACACAGTTATATATGGAGGCATAATTGGATCAATGAAGATCTAATATAATCCATGGTCATGGACGTGCAGGTTGTTCAAGGAGTCACCCCACCCTGATGAGAAGCAGCGGCAGCAGCTGAGCAAACAGCTTGGCCTCGCCCCCAGGCAAGTCAAGTTTTGGTTCCAAAATCGCCGGACTCAAATTAAGGTACTTTTCATGAACTCCTCTAAATGTACATCCAATTGCATTCCCGAACAATTTACGGCACCTTATCAAACACCAACTATTCATTTCAATGCAGGCTATCCAAGAGCGTCACGAGAACTCACTGTTGAAGACAGAGGTAGAAAGGCTTAGAGATGAGAACCGGTGCCTAAGGGAGAATGCCAAGAAGACTTGTTGCCCTAATTGTGGCTTCGTTACCTCTAACAGAGATGCACCAACCACCACCGAAGAAAAACAACTCCGAATTGAGAATGCCAGACTCAAAGCTGAGGTATCTGTAACATGTTTGATTTACTCATTACAATGAAGTATATAAACTATCCTGCACGATCAACTTTAGTTACGAAGTATACAAAACAAATTCTTTAGTTACGATGAAATCAAATCCTGGATGCAGATTGAAAAACTGAAGACAGCTGGGGGAAATGTTCACGGGACTTCGTCACCAAGCTCGTCGTGCTCAGCGGGAAACGACGCAGAGAGAAAGACTTCATTGGAATACTACACAGGCCTTTTCGGGGTTGAAAAGCCAAGAATCATGGAGATGGCTCGGGCTGCCGTGGAAGAGCTCATGAAAATGGCAACTGCAGGAGAGCCACTGTGGGTGCGCAGCGTCGAGACCGGCCGCGAGATACTCAACTACGACGAGTACGTTCGCGAGTTCGCCTGCGACAACTTGAGCGCAGGTCGCATCCGCCGGTCGGTCGAGGCGTCAAGAGAGAGCGGAGTGGTGTTTGTGGACCTCCCTAGGCTCATCAAGTCTTTCATGGACGTGGTAAATGAAACTTCGTCCTCTTTACTTTTACTACACTTTTGTAGCTAGATTCCTCTATTAAATGCAATTCAGGAATTGTTGCCAAGGTCAACGTAGGTCTATAGTGTTGTTGGTCAGATCAGATCACTGAAAGGATGGTGACCGTACTTCAGTATATACGCTAAATTTTGTTTGATACAAGAGTATATACACTAAATTAGTTACTCTTTACTATATATCAGAATCTGTGGAAGGAAATGTTCCCTTCATTGATATCAAAGGCAGCAACAGTGGATGTGATCTGCAGTGGGGAGGGGGATGACGGAAACGGGGCCGTGCAACTGGTAAAGCTTATTTATTCGTTACATTTATGTTGTGTGCTCTAGTAGTATGGACCAGGAATGAATGGAGTATAAAGGCGACTTAAATGAGGAGCTACGTATGAGCTGACCGTGTGAGGGGGGTGTACCAGATGTTTGCAGAGCTGCAGATGCTTACGCCAATGGTTCCCAGCAGGGAGGTCTACTTTATCAGACACTGCGTGCAGCTGAGCACGGACAGTTGGGCTATTGTGGATGTTTCCATCGACAAACTTGACGAAGCCATTGACGCTTCTATCGGCAAGTGCAGGAAGCGCCCGTCTGGCTGCATCATCCAAGACAAATGCAACGGCCATTGCGAGGTATGATTAATGGTTTCTCTTATTTAAGGATCATTTGCTTACTCGTGTCCATGTGTTTTCAAGAGCTAAAAAATTAAAATGCACTCCTTACAATTACGAATATGGCTTTGTCCTAACTCCTACTATGGCACAAGCACCCATGTAATTTCATCTTAAGTCATTGACTAGATAAACTGGAGGCACATAATTCGTCATGGGAATAGATGCATGTTGTCATGGCCCGGGTTTTTTAAAACCATTTTTAAATCAGAGTTGTAGCGAAAAATCAGAGGATTATTCCTCTATGCGATAAATTATTAGTTTAAAATTTTTGACTAAGCATTTAAGCCGTGATAACTGGAGTTCACAAATATAGATACAAAACCATATGTACATATAGTATTACAAGATGTGAAGTCAATTAAACCAAAGCAAGTAAGATGTGAAGTCAATTAAACCAAAGCAAGTCCTCTAAGTGCAAGTCTATCTTCCATCTCAAAATACACTAGAAAATAGTTGGCGTTCATGCCTTATAACAAGGTTTACAACAAACCCGATAGTGAAAAAGTACTATGCAGCTTCCTGAACGTCCTCACGGCTAAGCCACCAAATCCCCGAGTGCCGTGCAAAGTCAATCTTCCACAGCAACACCTAAATCACATAAGGATACTGAATATAAAAAATACTCAGTGGGATACCATAACACAGTCATCAACATTACAATAAATCAGGATTTGCATTAACATATTATGCAACCTATTACAGTATTCCACTTGAATCTTTTATTAATCTTTCAAGCAAAGTCTTTTATTGCTTCCCAAGTTCAATAATTAAGTCTTTATCCCATAAAGACAAACTCACTGAATGTCATACCTACATAACAGACAGCACGAAAACACCGTGACTATTACTCCGGTTAATACCGGTAATCACAGTACACCCTGAATGGCTCCACATCAGCTCCTGGGCTCGATGTGGGTTGGGAGAACGCAGCTTTCCAGGATGCTAGAGCCTCCAATGTGCACAGTAATCCACCTGGCAACCACGGCATAGGATGAGTGCAGAGCTTCCATCAAGGGAAGATGCAAAACTCTCTCTAAAATCCATAGAGAAGAGGTAACAACTTAAGCCTGACCAATAGAATATGTAATACTCTCTCTAAAATCCATAGAAAGATGCAAACATGGGCCAAAATAACATGTAAATGCTCTTTAAAATCCATAGAAAGATATGACAGTTTAAGCCTGACCAATAGAAGTTGGTCCTTATCAGGTACCATGACACAGAACTTCCACCAATGGGAAGATGTGAATGCTCTCTAAAATCCATAGAGAGGATACAGACGGCAGAGCTTCCACCAGTCGGAAGATGCAACACCACCCCAATCAATACCATGTGATCCTTAACAGGTATCACGGTATTACTAATATGAACCCCTCTTAGAGTTATAGCATCCAATTCACAACTGCTATCTCAATAGCTCAACAGATAGTCTGACCTTTGACTTAATAGTCATTTTGTCGCATGATCGGAAGTCCCTCACACTCATACACTGACTCCCAATTTTAAGGGCATTTTAGTCTTTATTTTGATTAGGTTCTTCCCAACCCTCAAGCTTAGCCCTCAAGTCATTATTTTATTATCTTTTATAAAATGATTAAGTCTCTAAACCAACTAGGTTTATTAGTTGGGTTTTTCCTTATCATTTAAGTCATCAGCTATCAGTCAACATAAAATAAGGGATAAATGCCATTAGATATAGAAACATCAAACATGTAAAGATAATATGTCAATTAGGGCTTAAAATAATTTATCAAATAGCCCAAAAACACTAAAAGGAGCCTATGTACTATACAGGCTCTGTATGTACCATACTGCATAGAAATACACAGACGGGCAAAGGCTACCGTCATCTGTCGGTGGGTGTCTACTGACAGTTCACTCCGAACCGAGTTTGGTTCATGAATTTATGTTGGTTCACAGTTTGACCGGTTCAGAGCTGAACCGGTCGTCTTCCTCACAGAATGCCCGACCAGTCTAGCAGCTCCAAGCGGTCGCAAGCCGCCGGGCTGGCTTCTCCAGCGGCGACATTGGGTCCCTGATGCATAGTGGTCCCCCCTCTCCTCCTTTATGACTTGAATTAGTTGGCGACTTGAGCACCGGTGACTTCTGTCGCGTCGGCTCGCCACCAAGATGGTGACTTTTCAGGCCAATGGCAGCTCCTCCGTCGCCCTGTAGCCTCATGGGCCATTTTCGGCTCCTGTTCTCCCTTCTTCATTGCCTGCCCGTGGTTCGGTCAGAAATGTCGAGGAGATGGGTTGTGGCGCTTCCGCCGGCACCATCGCTGCGACCTTTCGATGGTGGTCACCCGCGCCCCATCTCCGGGGTTACCGCCACCGCCGTCATCGCTTCCGTCGGCGGGAGGAAAGAAAATAAAAAAAATAAAAATTGAAGAAAGGGTATGGGATCCTACCTTTGCGCATTTTGACGTCGATCCGTCGCTTGCCGAAGATTGTCGGATGTCACCGGAGCTTGCTGGAGGTCGCCGGAAGTCGTCTCCTAAAAATCACTGACTGGCCTTTCTATACTGGTTGGGTTCGAAATGGCTTCTGCATGAGGGTGAAGGCACATACAAGGAAGATGATGTCCACCTGATGGCCATTGCAGTGCACCTGGCGGTTCAGACGACCAGGTGTTAGCCACTGCAATGCACCTGGCAGTTCGGATGACCGGGCGTTACACATGTTTTCATAAGTCCTGATGCTTAGATGTGTATTTATGTGCGAATTCATGAGTTTACATGTAATATGCAGTTTTAATTTATCCAATAATCACCTCGTGCCTCATGGGGGAGAATATTCTAGCTATTTGAAGACGATGATCTTTGGTCTCTGCTCCTATGTTGGGTGCAAATCAAATAAGGATTTGGAAATGTCTTGATTGATCAGGTGATTTGGGTGGAGCACCTCGAATGCCAAAAGACCACAGTGCACACACTATACCGCTCGATCGTCACCAGCGGACTGGCATTTGGGGCCAAACGTTGGATGGCAACGTTGCAACTCCAGTGCGAGAGGCTGGTCTTCCTCATGGCAACCAATGTACCCACTAAAGACTCCAATGGTAAGACTTTGTTTTCTTCCATTTTTTTCCATTAGGGGATAGATCTGATAACATTGGTGGATGATAATCAGGGGTTGCAACGTTGGCCGGGAGGAAGAGCATCCTCAAGCTAGCTCAGCGAATGAATTGGAGCTTCTGCCGGGCAGTTGGTGCGTCGAGCTACCACACATGGACCAAGATATCGACCAAGGAAGGGGAGGGCATACGGGTGGCGTCCAGGAAGAACCTCGGCGAGCCCGGCGAGCCCATTGGCTTGATAGTCTGTGCAGTCTCCTCCGTGTGGCTGCCTGTTGCCCCCCATGTTCTCTTCGATTTCTTAAAAGACGACCGCCGAAGATATGAGGTAATTAACCACATTCTTCCTATTGACCATTTATGTTCACGTCTGAAACACTTAACAAAAGCTCTCTCTGATGGATCCTTTCAGTGGGATGTGACCTCCGCTGGTGGTCCAGTTCACCCCATCGCCAATCTAGCCAAAGCCCAAGATCGTGGAAATGCAGTCACAGTTCACGTAAGCTCCCGCTCTTGATTTGTTCAATTTTGGTTACAGTAGTACTTATCACATTTAGCTTGACATAAGCCTCAATCCATACGTGCGGGGAAGTTTTACAATATTTGCATGCAGGCCTCTACGTCCAAGGAGGGGAGCATGTGGGTGCTGCAGGACACATGCACCAACGCCTACGAGTCGGCAGTGGTGTACGCGCCGGTGGACGTGGCGGCTGTGCAGTCGGTAATGACGGGCTGCGACTCGAGCGGCGTGGCCGTGCTGCCTTCTGGCTACTCGATCCTTCCCGACGGGGTGGAGGCTAGGCCGCTGGTCATCACCTTGAGGGCGGAGGAGAGGCTTGCCGCGGAGGGCGGCTGCATCCTCACCATGGCATTTCAGATACTGGTCAATGCCTCCCCGGCGGCTAAGATGACGGCGGAGTATGTGGAGAGTGTCAGCGCCATTATTTCTTGTAGTCTTCGCAACATCAAGACGAGCCTGCATTGTGAAGACTAAAAATGGACTAATTTTAGCACATGTGAACTGTCCCAAGTCCACCTTGTTGCCCTCGCAAAATTGATGAAAAAGCAATTTTTGCTAGATCCCCAATTCACTTCTTAGCCTTTTTACTACTCCCTCCTTTCACTTTTAATTGAGACCCTCGTATAATTATATAATCGGTCAATTTTATAAAGATGAAAGATCTTCACTAAAAGCCTAGGCTTTCAAATGAGTCACCTTGTGGAGGCCTCTGGACTTCGACCTCGACCTAGGGTTACTACCGAGCGATTGTCGTCGTGGTCACCGGCTGCCGGTAGGAGAATGATTAGGGAATGATATCATCACAAGTTTTTGTTAATTATATCAATTAAAAGTGACCAGAGGGAGTATGGTTTAGTATCTAGCTCCGTGAGTGGCTGGAATCAAATCAAAATGACCAACTTAAAGGCAGACGCCTAACTTCAATCAAGCAGTTACTATCATTTGCTAAAATGTAGCATCTAGTTATCAAGATGACTAATAAATCATTTCAAATTAAAGCTCGAAATCGTAGTAGTCTACTAGATGACTATCAAAATCTGCAACTTTGCAACCCGTTTTGAAAATTGAAAATATTACTCCCTCCGAACCAATTTTAATAGATACATGTTTTTTTTTCCCAAAATCAACTAAACCGACTTCAGTAGATACATTTGAGTTTCTAACAGAAGCTAATTAGTACATTTTCGAATACCAAATATTTCTCCCTCTGGTCACTTTTAATTGAGACAGTCACATAATTAGTCAATCTTATTGAGATGTGGGGTCTACGGTAAAAAAACCTAGGATTCCCGAGCAAGCAAATCACTTTTATTTGCGGAGCCACTCAATCTCGATGCCGACCTAGGATCGTTGCCGGGCGGCCGTCGCCGAAGAAGAATTAGGGAACTGTATTATCTAACTTTAGTATGCATATTTTTTGCAAATTAGCTGATCAGAGGGAGTATTAATTAGGGCCTACCTCGGCTATAGGTACTCCCTTGATCCAAATGAAGCTGTTATGACCCAGCAGTGTCACAAGGTATCGTCTTGACGAAAAGTAGTAAAAAGAAAAGAGAAGTAAGAAAACAGGATTAGAAAAGAGAAGTAAAGAAAACTGGATTCAATATTGCATGCCCCAGAAGGAGGAAGAAGACCTCCTTATAAAGAAAGAGAGGGCGCGTCTACCTAGCCTGATTACAAGATATGACCTTTCAGCTTCCTAGCACTACAACAAAATTGGCTTTTAACGGCAGATTTCTTTTTGACAGAAATAAATCTGTTGATAATATCTATCATTGGTGACAAAAATAAATCTGTCGTAAAAGGATATATATTAGCGACAGATTATTTCGACGGACTTTTATCCGTCGGTATTAAAATTTTATTACGACGGATATTTACGGCGAAAAAAATGTCCATTGGTATGAAGCAGTTTATTTCGACAGTAATTTCGGCAGTAAAAAATTTGTCGAAAAAAATTACAACCCACCCCTCACTCCCCACTCCTTCTCCCTTTCTTCCCTTTAGTTCCGCTCCCGGCTGCCACCTTCTCCTAGGGTTTCCCTGCGAGCCCCACTGCCCCTCGCCGTCCTTCCCTCCCGTTTCTACGGTTTCCTCCTCGCCTCGCCGGTCTCCCCGGCAGCGGCATTCGTCCTCCACGGCGATCTTCGTACAGAATAATCTTGATGAGTTCTCCACCCGCCCGGACGAGGAGCCGTCGTTGGGGTCGGATGCTGCCTCTGTCTCTTCGTCAGCTGCTGCGATTGGGGTATGTGCTCTTTTCCAAGGCTTAAATTACTTAATGATTGTTCCCTTGCCAACAGTGTAGCTTGCTCAGTTTCACTCTGCTGATTACGTAGAGTTCTTACGTCGAATAATTCCTGATACTCAGAATTTGTTTACAAATGAATTAGCAAGATGTAGGTGCATGCAAAAAATTAAATATGTGTACATGTCACTTCTATTTTCTTCAGAGTTCAGTCTCACTACTGCCGAGTGAAGGTCATGTCTTTAACTGTAATATTTAATGATAGAGGGAGCCAAATTAACTTTTAAACTTAAGCATCTCTTTCATACCTGATTTTTCTTATGATCAAGCAATCAGTTTATTGATAAATAAAGGGAGTTTTCTGGTTTATGTTTGGAGGAAATTCTCGTTTGAGTTGCAAGAAATGACTTAGTAGTTATCAGATATATTTTGCCATCTATTCTATTTAATTAGGAGACTGTAATTGTAAGGAGCTGACCGCTAATATCCAAGCTGAAGTTATCATCAGGACGAGAATGCCTAGGTCATGCCAACTTGTGACTTAAGAATTATTCTTCTCACAGATAATCTTGGCCAAGATTGTCCTGTATTTGAGAACCTTTTTGAATTCTGCCAAATTTATGTTGGTGGCATAATAGGTAATGTCAACTATGGTTATAAATATCTTTTGATTTATCATCTATCTCTAGTGTACCTTAAGGTAGAACATGGGCAAGACTTTCTGGATAATGGTAAGCGGATTTGCTCTTTATGTAGCTCAATGCAAGCATTTCATGCACTGAGAGGAAATTGATTTTGGTAGGTGGGTCCATACGTTTGGCAGACTCACCAGGAGGTCTATGATACAGCCATCAAAATTGGGTCTGCCATTGGAAAATGTGGAGTGAATCAGGTAATATAATGTTCCCTAATCCCTACTGAATGCATTTTAGTACTGTTAATGACTATCATGAACTCCACCCCATTTTAAGTGTCTAATTTTAGAAAAATCCTATCCCATATTAATTGTCACAATTCATGTTATCCTTCTCATGTTGGCTAGTGGATGGAGTAAAATGGTTAATAAGTTTTTGAGTTTTTTCCATATTACCTGGCACCAACTTTGATATTCCCATATTACCAGGTTTTTCCCGTGAAATCTCATATGACCCGGAATCTGGACTTGAAGTACCCAAAATGCCCTTTCTTCTATTTTTTCGTGCTAATACTGTGCGAAGAGGTGTGTTGTGTACAACACGAAAAAAGTGTGAAGTTCTCCGGCGATATACATCGGTGACGTCACCGGCGACCGGCGAGTTCGAGCGGCGATTCAACCGGCGGAATACACGGACCAGTTCGAGCCTATTCGCGTCCCCTTGCTGGATTTCGACGACACGACTGAGGGAGAGTGGACAAAGGCGGCGATTTGAAGCGCATACGTCGGTATTTCTGATCTTCAACCTTCTGAGCTCCCCCGCGGCTCCCTCCGCCTGCATGCAACCGGCGGATTGACCGATTGAGCTTTGGTTGACGGCGAGGAAGACTGTGAAAGGCACCTGCGAGGAAATACATACATACCGACGATTAAACTGCGGTAAGTTACAAGAATCCTTACTGATTTTAGTTTCATAAGGTCCGACATTTGAATTTGAAATTTTTATTATGAACTATAAAGTCATGTCTGTAACATACACGACTTTCTATTTAGTCGTGTACGCGACGACACGACTTTTATATTTTCGTGTTGCACCGAGGAGACTTTTCTACTGACCACTATACCTCACTCCTTGCAGATGGATAAAAAAAGAGATGAGTCTATGGAGGAAATACCATCGGAAGAGGAGGAGGATCATGATTTTGTCTTGGCACCTCGACAGCGAAATCAGAGGGGCAGGAAAAGGAAGGCTCCGATGGACCGACCAGTGAAGAGAACATATAATGCGTGACCGGCGCTAAAGACGTGTTGTCAACCGGGAGCGATGAAAAAGTGTGCGGCCCTCCTACAGCGTCACCAAAGATGTGCCCAAGTGATCAAAGATGCTGGTTTCGCTGTCATTTTTTAAGGTGAGGACGTAGTTGTATCTCGGAACCTCCTCGACCATTTGGTCAGGTACTGGGATGAGTCAGCGAAGGTCTTCAATATCAAGGGTAGGATGCTACATTTCACAGAGGAAGATGTTGCGCTTATTACCGGATTGCCCGCAAAGGGCGAAAGAGTTGAGGTCCTCCCCTCCTTGACACGCCGACCGGAAGGTCAATTTTTCAGAAAGTACTTCGCCGCGAGGAGAGCGGAAATTCCGCACATTGAGGAAATCATAGACAAGCTTAGCGCGGGCGAACTAAAGATGGAAGAGGAGGACATTGCGAGGATGATCATCTGCCTCCTCTTCTGCACGGTGCTGTTTCCACACAGCACTAGAGCGGTTCATCCTTCTTTGTACCGTTACATTGACGACCTCCCAAGATTGAGGTCATACAATTGGGCTGGGGCTATACATAAGATGTTGGTTTCTGGTATAACCCATACCAGCAGACTAGTGGGTGCGAGATCGCAAGGAGAGTGCCTGGGCGGTGGATGCCTAAATGGCGCCGCATATGTCCTTCAGGTATGTAGCATTCATAGTCTTCGATCGGGAAAAAGTCTTATACAATACCACTATATATATAGTCGTGTATTATGCAACACGACTATATTTATAGTCGTGTATGATCCGCGCGTTTGATGGGAGCTAAAATGACATTTTACTTATTCGTGTCAGTAGTAGCAGCACGATAAAAAACATAGTCGTGTTGTATGAAACACGATAAACCACATAGTCGTGTACCATGGGGCACGAGAAAATAAATAATCGTCTACAACTTACCTTTACCCCATTTCGTCGAATCCAGATGTGACTTCCTTGCCAGCTCCTTTGTCCGCATACCAATCGGAGTGTTCTTCATATGCTCCTTGTCACGGGGCCGCTTCTTTGGCTCCATCTGATGCACCGATGACTTCTCTGGCTCCATTTGGGGCCGCTTCTTTGGCTCCTTCGTCGGCTCTTCAGTCATCTCCTCCTTAGGATGCTTAAAGATCTGACCTTCTAACAGCATTGACGCTGAGGCGGCAGAGGCCTTCATAGAGTGGAGAACCTCTCGCAGAGGTCCGACTCTCCTTCCCATCTCCTCATACGAAGACAGAGCTATCTCAATTAGTGACTATATGTCCTGAAGCGCACCCTCTAATCGCCCCATTGCAGTTGCAGTGGACTGGGCAGCCGTCCTCGAGGAAGTGGATGCAGGTTGGTTGGGAGTCCTCTTGATTTCCGGCCTCTCCGGCCTCTGTCGTCGTGGAGGAGGGGCCACTGAGGTTGACGAAGCAAGGAGAGATGCCTCTCCGGCCATGGGGCTGATTACGTCGACGAGTTCCTCCCCTACTTGAAGATTGTGGAACACTCCCGTCCAATAGTCGGCCATACGGTGCTTCTTCTGTGCACCTTTCTTCACCTCTGTAATGAGGGCCCCACTTCCTGGCCACCTTTTGGCCCGTGGGCTGGTAGGGCCCATGACAGGATGGAAGATTGTCGTGTGCTCGAAAAACCAAATCTGCATAGTAAACGATGAAAACATTATTACAATGCGCGGTTGCCTTAGTCGACTATAAGTTGAACACGAATTGAACTATGGTCGTGTCGTAAACAACACGACTATATACCTAGTCGTGTTAAGACAAGATTGAACGGGCTACAAAGAGATCCTCTGCCAAGTTATTTTTGAAGAAGCTCCAACCAGAATTCAACGAAGATATGGAGCGTGCAGAAGTCGAGTCCCGTCCGACGTACAGACGGGACCTATTCCCCCCTGGTGTAGTGGTAAGGAAGCAAATGAGGACTGTCTCCGCGAGGGAATTGCAGAGGATTAGGGAAGATGACCATATACGGAGAATGGCGGAGGAGCAGGAAAGAAGGAATAGGTCCCCTTAGCCGAAAGCCGACTCTGAACAAACCATATCCGATCGACAAGCGACCTCTATCATCGATGAGGTCATCTCTTCCTTACAGCAGTCGGATATCGAAACCGTCAAGGAGGAGGTGAAGGAGGATGTGAAGGACGGGGATGGCGAGGAGGAGGAGAAGAAGGCGGATGTTCTGGAGAAGGAGGGGGAGGAGGAGGAGGAGGGGAAGGAGGAGGAGGTGCAGGCCGACGAAGAGGCGATGGAGGAGGAGAAGACGGAGGAGGTGAAGGAAGAGGAGGCTGAGGAGGAGGAGGCGAGGGAGGAGGAGGAGGTGGCGGAGGGCACTGGCTTAACCGCATCCCAGCCTGTTGACGTCGATGTCCTCCTTACCCCTCAAAAGTGTAAGTCTGTAATTGCACTCCCCGACAACTATGCCGATTTGGAGTTATGCTTCGACATGGGGGTATTGTTAGAGTGGGATAGAGTGGCAATAGATGGATGGATCGCCAATCCGAGGAAGGCTTATCCAATCCCAACGCTATGTGATGATGACTATGTATCCCTCCTACAAACAACAGAAATAAACACCAATGTAAGTAAACCTATGCTCCTCATATGTTTTTGTTGACGTAAAGTCGGTATTCGAAGACACGACTTTGCGCGTAGTCGTGTCTTCGCAACACACGACTATACGCATAGTCGTGTCTATCGACGACACGACTATCATGAAAATCGTATATATAGAATAATCGACTTTTAATTAGAAGTTGTATATTGCCTTACTTCGAGTGTTATGACTCCTGTGGATGTTTTTCTACAGGTTATAGATGCGTTTTTAAGTCTATTGAGCCAGCGCAATGACAGAAACCGGATGAAATATCCATGGGCATTTTTTGGTTGCCACGCATTCAAAGAGATATTCGACAACGTAAGTGTTCCCTGCATAAGGAGTGATAAGTAATTAAGTATGATATTACGAGCATCGTTGTCTAACTCTCTTGCGGTTTCGCAGGAGCACCAGGAAGGAAGAAATAATGCCAAATTGGTTAAAAAGCTCGGGAGGATGCTCGACGGCTTGAACAGGAACATGTTCTACGCATTTTTCCCAATCCGCACCGGCTCCCACTTCTGCCTCATGTATGTACATTTCCCGCACTGTGTATGGCGCTTCTACAACCCGCTGTCTGGCAGATCCCAATTATATCCGCATCACAGAAAAGTTGCTGACAAATTCACGCAGTTCATGAACGTTGTGATGGCAGGCAAGCTGGGGTGGTTTGGTTTGCTAGACTGGAAGATGACTCAGATAGCCAAAGCGCCGTGGCAACAGAATTCGAAAGACTGTGGCATCTTCATCATGATGTACGTCGCGCACTTGGCGTCCAATGTCAACCCACCGGAGTTTGATCAGTCGACAATTACACGACTGTGGCGACCAGTCATCGCTTCAACCTTGATTCGGGGGGTTATTAACAGTGAGTTTGACGACGATTCCGGACAAGGCACAAAAGATGCCGTCACAGTTGCGGGTTTTATGCGGCTTCCGGATAAAGAATAAATTCATATTCATTTTATTCACATTATTTTATTGTACAAAGCTTCTTTGCTGTAAATACCGTACTCTTTCAAATAATTCGAATTCATTTTTTACACCTTGTTGTACAGTTCTCTTTCAAATAATTCGAATTCTTTTTTTGACGCATACCAGATGTAGACAAAATATCGCAAGCATGACTTTGAATACGGCCTTCATACAACACGACTACGTATATAATCGTCTTTGATGCAACACGACTTTATATATAGTCGTGTTTCATAATACACGACAGTATAGATAGTTGTGTCGAAAGATTGTTTTTCATTTCTGATTTTCTTTATCTTTACAGGCGTACATTTTGGTAGAAGTTAATATGCGTTATACAAGAATTTGACTACATCCTAAGTGAAGAATGGTGGGGGCTGAGGTAAGCCGGAGCGGCGTACATGCGATGTCTCGTTCGTAGTCAGTTTGCCTTGTTGCGGAAGTGTTCGTTTCCTACGCGTCCGATTTTCTTTCGGAACCGGGCTGTTGGTGCACTTTGTACGGTTGTGACCAGCTTCACGACAATTCTCACATTTCGAACGTGGCCTTGCAGGTGGCTCGGGCTGTGACTCAATTCTCTTTGTCTTTCTCCTGCCCTTCTTTGGAGCTTCAACCATGGGCGGTTCGCATTTAAATAAAACCCTGTAATTCCCCCACTGACTTCTGTCTAAAGTAGGAAAGACTACTTCTTCATACGTGCTGCGGTACGTACTTGCGCAGTACCACTTCTCACAATATTCTACCGCTTCCAGACTCCTCTCATCAATACATGCCATGGCGTGCTTGCATGGAAGTCCCATGCTCTGGAAGAAGCCACATGTGCAGGTTCTATTCGTAAGGTCAACAACATCCTGATGCGAAAACATGAACAACATCAGTGTCTTCCAAGAATACTCGTGTCGTCGAAGACATGACTGTATGAGTAGTCGTGCATGCGACGACACGACTGTATGAGTAGTCGTGTATTCGTCGACACGACTTTGTTATAGTTGTATCTTATAGAAAACGAATTTATGCTTACCACATGGTATAAAGATGTCACTTCAAACTGCTGTAATGATAGCGGTTGAACTCGAACTGTTCTAGCACTCTGATTCCTCATCTGATTGATATGATTCTGTGCATATTTTGTTAACGGAGTCGGTGGCCCATCTGCTTCTATTCGGCGTCTCTGAAAATGGATGCTTGTGGTCGCCCGCGTTTGCTCGATCAACCGAGTTATTGGCCAAAACCTTGCCTTTAGAAGCATATTATTTACACTTTCTGACGTGTTCGATGTGAGAGTGCCGTACCTTTTACCCGGATATTCTACGTTCGCCCAATGTGTTTTCGGAATATTGTCAACATATTTCCAGGCCGCCTCATTGTGTTCCTTCATCTTCTCCATGGTTGCATCGAATTCTGGTCTCCTGAAGCATTTTGCAGCTCGGAATAGAAGTTCCTTCAGGTACTTATCCTTCCAAGTATTAAGCATATTTGCGGCCATATGCCTTAGGCAAAACCCATGGTGGGCCTCGGGAAAGACATCGGCGACCGCTCTCAGAAGGCCCTTCTGTCTATCAGAGACAATAGTGTCCAGGGAGGCCGGGGGGTCCGTAAAGAGAAAACATTTTAGTAAGGTGAGGAACCACGTCCTGTACAAGTGAGAGACAAGCATATTAAACACAGAATGCTTCAGGTTGTTACAAGGTCGTGTATAAACAAAACACGACTGTATGAGTAGTCGTGTTTTCGAAGACACGAATGTGTGCCCAGTCGTGTCGTCCAAAACACGACTGTTAGAATAGTCGTCTTTCCTGCTTCTATACTTACCACGTTTTGATATTCTCTTTATCGACAATTGCATATGCAAGACACATTAATTGTTGATTATCGTCGATTGCTGTAGCAACCAATAATACTCCAGAGTACTTTCCTTTTAGGAATGTTCCATCAAGCGTGAGCAACGGTCTCAGTGTTCTTCGGAATGCTTTTGCGACTGGGCCGAACATCCAAACACTCATCTAAAGTCGTAGCCGGCTAACTCAATTGGGATATCAGGTATATCAGCTGATCTTTCTATGACCACATGTGTACCTGTGTTAGACCGCTCTAATTCCCTTCCGTAATGTGGCAAAATACGATATGCGTCTTCAGGGTTGCCATCGATCAATCGGATCAATTCCTCTTTCGCCCTCCATGCCCTTTTATAGTTGACTGTCACGCCCCAATGTTTCTCAATGTATTGTTGGATATTTGAGATTTTTATGGAGTTTGAATCCTTATGGAGGCCATGACACTTCCTCGCAATCCAGAGGTGAGAAGCCAATGGATGATCTTTCGAACTTAGAGAAGTGTCACATGTATGCCGTTCTTCCCTCCTTGTTACGCTGACTCCATCAAGTCTGTTCGACGCTCGTATGTACCACTTGCACCCCGAAACCTTGCACGTTGCAGCGAATGTGTCCTTGCTCTCATCCGCTACTTTGAACATGAACTTCCTCTTGATTGCCAGATAAGTTAGAACCATCTTGAACTGCTTGACGCTTTCAAATCTAGCCCCTAAGGTAAGTTGTGCCTCGTAGTCTTCTGCTTGCAAACTTCCGGTCAACATCGTCTCCTCTTCACAATGTTTTGAAGGACCGGCCTGTGCAGAATAGGTACCCTAATCCCAACCACCATCACCCTCAATATTGAGATACTCATCGTCCTCCGACGCGACAGATTTCCCTTTACATGTGTCTCCTGCCGTGGGACCTCTAGAAGTCGATGTTCCCGTGTGATCTGGCTGGCTGAAATGTGGTACTGTAAGAGGCTCATCCCACTCATCTGCAGACCACGGTAATTCATCTTCATCCAACAATTCTTCTTCATATGGACTGGAATCTTCATCTTCATCTTCTTCTTCATCTTCACCTTCTTCTCCATCTCCCAAACTGCGGGAAAAAAGATGTATGAATGGACTTGAGAAAACGATAGCACGTACTATGAGGTATTGTCTTATGCAACACGAATTGATTTATAGTCGTGTACTATGAAACACGACTAGGTATATAGTCGTGTTGCATACGGCACGATAAAATTTTTAGTCGTGTACTATTATAGTCGACTATAATAGCACACGACTTGCCTATATCCGCGCCTTAGAAGTCTCACCTTGCATAGTCTCCATCTCTTCCTCCTTCGACTGCTGATGCGGGTGTCTTATTGCCCGGGCTGGACGGCCTCTCCGGCGGTGTCTTACTGGCCAGCCTCACTTCTGCCTCTGGTAGCCTCTCCTCCTCCTTATTTGCATTGGCATTTATTTCCTTATTGAGAGTCGAAGTCTCCATGTTATTGCCCGTAGAAGTCCACTCCACGTACAGGCGGAGTAGTCCATTTGTGCCTTGCTTGCTCTTGTGAAGTATAAATATTAACTCCACGTCTTTATCGTCTTCAAGGAGAAATGTGTATTCAGAGTCAACACGATATGACAAAGTTAATGTACCAGATGTAGACTTAAGCGGTAATCTTTCTTCAACTTGCTGCAACAGTTCCAGGTACTTTACTCGTGTATATATAGGCAGGAGCGTCCGTTTCCCGCCCACGTACTTATCAGAATTTGTAAAAACTCCATCGTAGTGTAAACAAAGAACTATCTTCTCCATCCGTACCTGCCATTAAAATACCGAAATAAGTTAAAAAACCGTGAGACACGATATATTGAAAACCGTATATGAGTGAAAAGCAACGTCTATGAGTCGTGTTTCATCAAACACGACAATTGTTACAGTCGTGTTATCGACGACACGACTGTAACAATAGTTGAAAACTTGCTAAGTTTTCAACTTTCTTCTCTGGAACCAACTTTCATGATAGAAATAGTCGTATTTGAACACCTACGAGTTGAAGTTGCCTCTGTTGAAGTTGTTTTCCAATACCCGATCTTTCCCGCTCGTTTTCCCGCTTTTTGCCGCGAAGATGACCTTTCCGGAGTTCGACGGCGCCGGCGCCGGCGATGATATGGGCGGAGAGGCCGGACGGAACGCCTTCTTCTCCGACTAACGACAGCTTCTCCGGGTAGTCGCTCCCATCCCGGGTAATATGGAAAACCAAAGAGTGGGTGGCTTATACCTAAACCTAAGGGCATTTTGGGTACTTTCCGGGTCATATGGAAGAAAGAAAGTGATTCCGGGTAATATGAGAAACCCGTGTTTGGCGCCAGGTCACACGTAAAAAGCTCTAAGTTTTGTTCCTTAAATATCACCTTTGTACAAATGAGGATGATTATTATGGGACAGAGGGATCGAAATATGATTGTAGCTAAAACCAGAATGTTTTTGGGTTGATAGGGAGGTCGCTGTGGCATCTTTGCATCAAACTGCCCCCAGTGGATAACCACAATGGAGGTGAGCTCTTTTCATGAACAGATTTGAACTCATTTGCTAAATTATAATTCGATAGACATTGAGACAACTGCAAAATGTGTTCATGTGCTACTCTCTAGAGTCTAGACAGTCATATAGAATGCAGACAATTGGATGATTGATAAATAAATAGCTTTTGAAGAAATGTGGTTGTGCATATGTTGCAGGTGCTAATGCCATAGAGTTTATTATCAACCATGCGGAAGTATCAATGGCATTTGTTCAAGAGAACAAACTTGTCTATGTATGCAGACTTAATTTCAACAAATACAATCTCTACTATGTTCATTTTTCTTTTGCAATGTACGATAACTCATCAACTATGGAGTGGTCAAGTATATGGATTAAGCATATGGACCAGAAACTGCACTTTGATTTCTATCTACTAAGAAAACAAGAATTCTTATTAGAAATTAACGAACCATAGGAGTTGAAGAAATTGTATGAATAAAACATAGGTTTCTCTTCTTGATTATCATACATTCTGAGTCCAAATATAAGATTGAAAAGGTTCTTCTGCGTACAATTCACCCCATCCTCTCACAGTAGGAAAAAGATTAATGTTTCCTGTTTCAAGTTGTCAATTAAGTTTAGGAATAGAAGTGGCTAGTTCAAAACTCCTTAATTCCAGTGAATCCATTAATCCACTAGCTACTTTTTTTTAACTTCCATTAAAATAGGTTTTGTTGGCTTATGTTTACATGTGTCTGATGCAGATGCTAAAATGCCTTCCCAGGTGTTCTCAACATCTGAAGAGTAAAGAATAACACCACCATGGCTTTTTTCCCTTTAAATTTTATGTCTCTAATATGCACTGTCTAACTCTCCTCACTTCAATCAGCAATTCTCAGTTTTGGAGAAGTCAGAAGTGAACAAGTAAAAGAAGCCGAACTAAATGGAGTATCTTGCTATTCACGGAAAGCATTTGCTTCAATGGTTAGACTCTGTCTTTCAACTTCATCTTACTTTTGCAACAACATTTTTCTAATTCAAACAAAAATTTAAGCTTGGAATGCTGCAATTTCTTGCGGTTGCAGGGAAGTTCCAGCTATAAACTTCCTTCCAGAGAGAAGGGGGATATCTGCTCAATAATGTATACAAGTGGGACTACTGGGGACCCAAAGGGTGTTCTTCTGGCAAATGGTGCTATCATGGCATAGATCTTGAACGTGGTACAATTGCTTCAAGAAACAGATAAAGTGGTAATGTTGCCTAATCAAATTCTTGGATCAACCTACTCCCTCCATCCCATTTTAATAGTCGAATTTAAATAAAAAATTGTCCCTTATTATTAATCCTATCTCATGTTATTTTTTTCATAGTAATGAGTGGATGGCATAAAAATGGTTAGTAAATGGAGGTTTATAAATTGGCGCTATGATATCATTTTTTTGCAAATGTGAACTAGTATCAGACGGGCCTAAGCATTATGTCTAACTGCGCTTGGTCTTTAAGGTAGTAGTACCCCAATATTTGACTCAATTATAAAGACAATAGTATTTACCTTGTCTTGCAGGTAACTGAAGAAGATGTATACTTCTCCTTCCTCCCATTGGCACATGTGTTTGATCAGATAATTGAGAACTATTGCATCTATAAGGGTGCCTCCATTGGGTTTTTTTGTGGGGTATTCCTTCTGTCTTCTTTTGTAGCCTCCTTTGTTGTTTCTTATCATGTAAGTCAAATGTGTTCTCAAGTTCTCTTATTGTGTTATGAATCCAGGATGTGCGGTTGTTGGTTGAAGATGTACAAGCATTAAAGCCAACACTTTTTTGTGGGGTTCCTCAAGTATTTGATCGTATATACACAGGCTGTATTCATATACTTATTAAGAGCTACCTAGTGTTAATTTACGCTCCAATGTTCTCTGTTCCTATTAGTATTTGTGTTTGTACTTTAGGAATAAAAGCTAAAATTTTATTTGGTGGAGCACTTGCTTATGTGTACAATGTGGTACTAATTATATGAATAATATAAGAGGATATCTTTTGTATTTATGAATAATACTTGTTATCCACATTTAGAATAGCAGCAGCATAAAGCTGCTTTTTTTTTATTTTTTTGAAGTCTTTATCGACAGATAAAATCTGTCACAAATGAGCTACAACCGTCGCAATAGGTATTTAACGGAGCTTATAGTCCGTCTTTAAAACTGTCGCTAAAAGTCTATACCAGCGGCAGAAAACCGTCGCTAAAAGACACTTGCGCCAAATCCATATCCGTCGAACAAACTGTCGGTAAAGATATTAGCGACAGATTGCCATTTTTCCGTCGAAATATCATTAGCGGCACCACTTATAACAACGGGGCGAGTGGCGGAAACAATCCGTCGCTATAAAGTTGTAGCGACAGATTAAGGACTTTTAACGACAGTTTTTGCTGTCGTTAAAGACCAATTTTGTTGTAGTGTAGGTTGATTACAAGATATGACCTTTCACCTTCCTAGGTTGATTACAAGATATGACCTTTCAACTTCCTAGTATAATTACTAGATATGACCTTTCAGTTACCAAGAGGGGCCTAGCCATCACCCCATACCGCCCAATAAACTGCCGATAGTAGCCAGTGAGGCCCAAGAAACCACGGAGAGACTTCACACAAGTGGGCCGAGGCCACGAAAGCATAGTTTCCACTTTTGACGGATCAGTGGCCTGCGAGATAATGTGGCCTAAATAATCTACTTGCGCGCTGCCAAAGGAGCACTTCGAGCGCTTCAAAAATAATGAATTAGCACGCACGATGGTAAAAACTAACCTAAGGTGGCATAGATGGTCCTCCAAGGATGCGCTATAAATAAGTATGTCATCAAAGAACACAAGCACAAACCGGCGGAGATAGGGCCTAAACAGATCGTTCATCAAGCTCTGAAAAGTGGCCGGAGCATTGGTCAGGCCGAATGGCATGACGAGGAACTCATAGTGCCTGTCATGAGTCCGAAAGGCAGTCTTGTGGATGTCATGGGGCTGCATGCGTATCTGATAATAACCCGAGCGCAAGTCAAGTTTGCTGAAAATGGCAGCCCCTGCCAACTCATCCAGGAGCTCCTCGATCACCGGGATAGGATATTTATCCTTCACCGTAATCACGTTGAGCGCACAGTAGTTAACACAGAAGCGCCAAGAACCGTCCTTCTTGCAAACCAATAGTACCGGAGATGAAAATGAACTAGTGCTTGAACGGATTATACCTGATTTCAACATCTCTTGCACTAATCGTTTGATTTCCGCCTTTTGAACATAAGGATACCGATAGGGTCAGACATTGGCAGGGGAAGCTCCAGGCGTGATAAGGATGTGATGGTCGTGGCTCCGAGCTGGCGGAAGGCTAGATGGCTCTGCAAAGATATCCTCATGCTCGACCAGGAGGCGGAGCATGTCATCTGGCAATGCTGGTTGACTCACATCCATGATAGCACGTTGCTGGAGAAATAGACCTTGAGGTGTAAATCGGAAAAGAGAACTCACCTCCTAGGCCATATTTAGGGTGCCTGGTTGCGACCCATGTAAACGCACACGTTGGCCTGCTACCTCGAAGTCCATAGTCAGATCCCGGAAGTTCCAGACGACATCGCCCAAGTTTTAGACTCCTAACACCACATCAGCCCCCTTCGTGGGTAAGAGAAATAGATCAGTGATGAAGGAATGTCCTTGAATCACCAACTCAACTTGCGCACACGCTCTGGCTGTGCTTCAGAGGCCATGGCTGGCTGCTTGCGAGGAGGCATGTCTAGCTCTGATACCAATGTTGTGACCTAGCAGGGTCATAAGGTATCGTCTTGACGAAAAGTAGTAAAAAGAAAAGAGAAGTAAAAAAACAGGATTAGAAAATAGAAGTAAGGAAAACTAGATTCAATATTGCAGCCCGAGAAGGAGGAAGAAGACCTCTTTATAAAGAAAGAGAGGGCGCGTCTACCTAGCCTGATTACAAGATATGACATTTCAGTTTCCTAGGTTAATTACAAGATATGACCTTTTACCTTCCTAGGTTGATTGCAAGATATGACCTTTCAGCTTCCTAG
Source organism: Houttuynia cordata (assembly GCA_039654745.1). Taxonomy (NCBI): domain Eukaryota; kingdom Viridiplantae; phylum Streptophyta; class Magnoliopsida; order Piperales; family Saururaceae; genus Houttuynia; species Houttuynia cordata. The sequence goes on along the minus strand of CM077502.1, from coordinate 55,431,575 downwards.
TATAATTACTAGATATGAGCTTTCAGTTATCAAGATACGGTTCTGCTTATTGCCATTCACAACAGAAGCCTGTCCCCATTTGATAATGAATTAAATTTATTGGACTCTTAAGGCTCATAAAAAAAATAGTGCACCTTTATTGGGTCATGAGGAAGCAAAATCAGCCATGTATTATTGATGGACCCGTATTTTTTCAAATGCAGGCAGGGTCCATTGGAGGGAGGGAATATTTCTTTTCTTTTTTATGTCTGTAATTTGAAGCTATTTTATTTTTTATGTGATATGTTTTGATTACAATATAATTATGCAAATAAGTCCGGCTTATATGAGACCCGTCTTTATGTATGGGGTAGGGGTGGGAAAATCCTACCCGACCCTATTACCCGACCCGACCCGACCCTAAAATTACCCGACCCGACCCGACCCTATTACAAAATAGGGTCGGGTGCGGGTTTGAAAATTTTACCCTATTTAAAATAGGGTCGGGTAGGGTAATTACCCGAATTACCCGCACAACCCTATTTTACCCGATGTACATATTATAAAATATTATAATATACATTTAATATTGAATAATCTAATTTTTAAATATAATTTTAGTTTTAAATCACCAAAAACTTTATATTAACCATATTTATATTAAAATTTAGTCAAATAAAGGTCAATTTTGACTTTTTAAATACTAGATTAGCAAATAAAATTACTTATTTTTATTTTATTTTTTAAAAGTAGGGTCGGGTCATTACCCGACCCGACCCGATCAAAGTAGGGTTAGGGTCGGCCATTCTCGACCCTACTCATGAATAGGGTCGGGTAATTACCCGACCCTATTTAGGTAGGGTAAAGGGCGACCCGACCCTATTTTACCCGACCCGACCCGATTCCCAGCCCTAGTATGGGGCATGAGACCTAGGAGTGTTTGGAAAATGGGCCTAAAAGTTTGAGTGGTGGAATTGCGCGGGATGGACTGGGCCCCGTGTTAGAATTGAGCTTGTCGAGGAGTGTGAAAGCCCAATTCTAAAAATCAGCCACTGGGCCCAATCCATCCCCCACAATTCCACCACTCACAAACTTTAGGCCCATTTTCCCAACTAAACCCTAGCGCCGCGCCCGGCTCCTCCTCCCCACCCGGCTCCGGCCAGAGCAAATCCGAGACGAGGCAGAGGAATTCCCAGAATGGCGTCGGCCGGTGCACCGTACGACTTCGACGACGGCCCTCCGTTCGAAGGGCGGGAGCGGGAGCAGCTGGCCGACGACCCAAACTTCGTGCCTGACTCCGTCAAGACCTTCGTCGCCCACCTCTACCGCCACATACGTGAGAAGAACGTGTACGAGATCCACCAGATGTATGAGGGCAGTTTCCAGAAGCTCAGCGAGCGCATGTTTAAGGAGAACCCCTGGCCCTCCGTCGACGCCGTCGCCCACTTCGTCGACAATGATCATGTCTTCTGCCTCCTCTACCGCGAGATGTGGTTCCGCCACCTTTACGCCCGCCTCTCCCCCACCCTCCTCCAGCGCGTCGACTCGTACGATAATTACTGTAGCCTCTTCCAGGTCGTCCTCCACGGCGTCGTGAATATGCAGCTTCCTAACCAGTGGCTCTGGGACATGGTTGACGAGTTCGTCTACCAGTTCCAGTCTTTCTGCCAGTACCGCGCAAAAATGAAGTCCAAGACCACCGAGGAGATTGCTCTCCTCCGCCAGTACGATCAGGTTCGTTCAATTCATAGAGCGATGTCCGGCAATTGGTGTATTCTATCCGGTAATTGGCAATTTGGCGATGTGGCTTTATTACAGTATACATGCGCAGTTTACTAACATTGTTTGGGGTTTGAGTGCATTTAGTAATTTGATTGTTTATAGTACTCTTAATGTCTTATCATATTTACTCAGCCTTAGTTGCGTCTCCTTATCTGTTTGTTTTCGACTTGCAGCATCGTGCAAATGGATGAAGTATTTATAATTGTCTACTTTATAGTTGTAGAAAATTATGCAGTAAAGAATCATACTTTATGTCAATTGTGCATCTAATTCATTGCATATCGCTATACTGTTGTGCTTATTCAGGCATGGAATGTGTATGGAGTACTAAATTATTTGCAAGCTCTAGTGGAGAAGTCTGCGATTATCCAGATCTTGGAACAAGAGAAAGAGGGTTTGGAGCAGTTTACAGCCACTGATGGCTATGATTACAATGGAGGAAGCAATGTCTTGAAAGTGTTGGGATATTTCAGCATGGTAGGGCTATTGCGTGTCCACTGTCTTTTAGGGGATTACCATACTGGGCTTAAGTGTCTGGCTCCTATTGATATCACCCAGCCTGGTGTTTATACCAGTGTAATTGGAAGCCACATAACTACCATATACCATTATGGGTTTGCTAATCTAACGTTGAGGAGGTACTGGGTTTCTTCTGTCTGTATCTTTTCTAGTTGAACAAGCATTTGATTTTGGCAGTGTCTCATTTTGAAAATATATGAGTTGGTTGAAGTAATCCAAAGCAACTGTAGAACACTTGTGATGATGATTATTTATAGTTTTTCAGGTATGTTGACGCCATACGTGGGTTCAATAAAGTTCTACTGGACATCTGGAAGACTAAACAGTATTATCAGAAATCTCCACAGTTTGATCAAATCCTGAAGAAGAATGAGCAAATGTATGCATTGTTGGCAATTTCTCTTTCTTTGTGCCCTCAGATTAAGCTTGTTGAGGAGAATGTGAGTAACCAGTTGAGGGAAAAATATGGTGAAAAGATGGCAAGGATGCAGAGGTATGATGATGAGGCATACACTCTGTACGATGAGCTCTTCTCATATGCATGCCCAAAATTTATCACCCCTTCAGCTCCAAATTATGATGAGCCCCTGGTGAATTACAATCAGGTACTTTCTGTTCTCATGCCACATAAATTCATTTTCTCTCAGATGTTCTGTTCAATCAGGAATCTATAATACCATGTTTTGGTTGCCATACAAATTTGTGGCCATTGATGGCTGCTTTAGTGCATATTCTGAGAAGGCTTTACTTTTTATATTACAGAAATCTAGGCTCCCTTGGAGGAACATTGCTAAATTTTAAATTTATTCGATTTACATGTTCTTATCAAACTTATAACAAGGGCAATAGTTTGTTCATTTAGCGACCATTCAAGAATTTGGCCTCCTATTGGTGTAAAGTAATAGCAAATTTTCTTTTCCTAATATCAAAATGGCGCTCATTTTCAGTGATGGCTGTTGCTCAACAATGTCTTATGAGCATAGTTGTTCATTGTCATTTTTGTTAGTGATATTGTTTTAACCAATTTGCTAGAGTTGCAAGCACAATTCTACAATCTTTTGTCTCGGTAAATAGTATCCAATGCTCTCTTTTTGGCTGTCATTATAAAGACTATAATCAAGTTAAAGTCAAGAAGTGCCTTTTCCCAACAGTTTGAGATCAGCTTTTTTGTTGGCTATTAATAAATAAATAAAGAGTAGTGAATTTATAAAACTTTTTTCAGGATGCTTATAGGATGCAGTTGAAGTTGTTCTTATACGAAGTGAAGCAGCAACAGTTACTATCTGGCGTCCGCAGCTTTTTGAAGTTGTACTCAACTATTTCAATTGCAAAGCTTGCAACTTACATGGAAGTGGATGAACCTACCCTTAGGTCAGTTTTTTTGTCCTTTGATGTGTAACTCTATACAGAATATTGGAGACTAGCACACATTTTCCGTCATGAGCATTAGAATAATTAAGCTGCGTGTTGAATTTCTTGACTTTACTACAGGACGATTTTGATGAGTTACAAGCATAAAACTCATGCAGTCGACAGTGATGGAAAGATCATATCCAATGCTGATGTGGATTTCTATATTAGCGAGGTGTGTTTCTTTTTTGTACCGTGTGCAGGTTAATTTTGAAAGAAAGTATATATCCTGCATGTTGATGCTTTGAAATTGTGAATGGTACTAGGATTGGTAGTGGCGCATGGCATTTCATTGCAGATTGACATAAATGGATTTTTCTTTGTTACATGCAGGACACTATTCATGTTGTTGAAACTAAATCTACAAAGCAGTATGGTGACTATTTCATGAGGCAGATTCTTAAGGTATCTACTGACAAATCTAGGGCTCTGTCATGTTTTTATTATGCAACTTGAATAGTTACTCTTATCACCCTGTGGCATGCAGTTTGAGGAAGTCATTGGCGAGATGGAAAGAGTAAAATTGGACTGATTCCTTTCCTAGAGGGCTATATGCTTTTTGCTTGAGCTCGATTTTTTAGTTTCTGGTGCAGGATATCATTCTTAATCCTTTTTTATATTTCCTCTTGTCTCCTCGCTGTATGGCTAAGGTATCGGTGTATTTGTTTTATGATTACCATCTGCTATGTTGAGATTGCTTATTTTTGCAGTTCTTTCTGTGTAGTCTTACCTCCCTTGAGCTAAATGGGGAAGTTGTTTTTAGCTTTGGCGTACTTGGGAGTCTGGATTGACTGCTTGTAAAACTGGCGTGCAATGTTTAGGGTAGGGTTTACGCGTCACATTTCAAGTTAATCCAAATCCAAGCAGAGTATAACGGAGATAAGGATCTCGCAGCCGTCCAGTTCTGGTGTAAATAATAACCCAGCAAGATAATAACTCGTAGCCTTCTGTTTTTTTTCGGAGATGCGTCTCCTTGTTTGTTTCAAGTACGGATCGGTATCATACCTCTTTAGTCTGTACCCTCAACGAGAGTCTGCTGTTTAGGGTTGCATCTTGGGTCAGATTGTCTCTGGGTATATTTGACCCTCCTAGATATAGGACCTCAGAATCCTAAACCCGACCTTAGATAGAACCTGTAATACTGGGAACTGAGATTTTAATAATTTAATTAATATAATTATAAAAAAATAAAAAAATAATTGATATAATTATAATAAAAAAATATAGAATTATTTTAGTTTGTATATATTAGAAAATTAGGGGTTTAAATGGTATATCTCGGATAGGGCCGGTTCTTGGGTATTTTAAAGCCAAATTTAACTTTTTTCTGGTAATGTTTGGGTGGGGTTTTTTTGTGCAGCCCTACCACTGTTTCCTTTAGTACGAGAAGAGGCAAATGAACTTCTGGTGAGCAACTGAGCTATCGATGTCCAAGTTGTAGCGTGTTTTGTAGCTTAACCTGTAAAGTAGATCCCAAAAGTTCGTGAAATTTATGAGCCCACTCATTGCACATTGTACTAATTCACTGAACCGATCAAGTAATCTTGGCAAACGATTGGCAAAAAGGCTTTCCCATTCCTTCTTAACCATACCTGGAAGTCACCTCAATGCAGAGCTTTCCCATTCCTTCCTGGAAGTCGTTGGTTGGGGCCTGGGGGGTTCGGCGCCAATTTAAGCTGGTGGACCCCAAATGTTATCTGAAAAGCTCGATGGTGCCTAGTCACAACTGTGCAATAAATTTGTACACCATACTTATACACCTGTGTTTTCATTGAATAACACAAGTGGGCCTCACAAAGCCTACTCTTCCTCTTTTCTTAAGGTGGAGCAAAGGTGTAGGAGTCCAGTGTACAGATTGTGCACGTGGGTTTGCGGCGCTCCATCCTCTCTTGGGTTCGGGAGAAGTTATTACCTGCGCGCCGCGCATGGTAACAGTGTGCTCATCACCAATGGGTGATGAGCACATCTCCCTGCTTGTGGGTCCCTTTGGGGCAATCATTACAAGCAGGGGAGAGGTGCCCATCACCCATTGGTGATGAGCACACTGTTCCCCCTGCGCGGCGCGTAGCCAATAATTTTCCTGGGTTCGGTTCTTCCACGGGCAATGGACAACTCGAAGACAACGCCAAATAAGTAGAGCCAATAAATGAGGGGGGAAAGTAAGATGTGGGCAGGCTCTATCTGACGACCCTCTCTCTAAGACCGTCGGGTAAGCTTTTCACTGTCCAACTGCCGTGCCCCCTAAAGCTACCTGTCAAAGCTTCCCAACTCTTCTTCTTACCTTGCACCTTGACCTGAAAGAGTGAGGCCTTCGGATTGCTCACGAAGCCTGTAGCGCCTCGTGTACACTATACGTCTCTCGTGCCTATGTGAGTGTTGCCTTGCATGCTTCCCTTCTTTCCCTGTAGGCTAGCGAGCAGGGTACAACATGCTTGTCCAAACATGCATATGCATGCAGCATGAAGTAGGACCACCTGAATCTTCAACGAAATAGTGCATGTAGTTTTCCTGTTGCTGTTTTTGTGGAAGGAAATTTGAGAGCAGGAAGTCTAGCAGCCATGGTAACTTGCAACAGGGATTGCTTGAAGTACTCGATGAGGGCAGGGAATGCAGTAGTGACATGTTGTGGGATCGCCATCATTGTATATTCTCTTTGGCTGCAGAAGAGATGGAAAGATGTAGTCGCGGAAATGGGATCTGTGGCTGACCCTCCTCCCCCATGGTACCTGGCTTGTTATCTGCTCCTTGCTTCTTTTCTTCTATCTCCGTGCTTTTACTTTCCTATTTTGAGATGGATGTCTTTCTTTTTTCGATAGTGATGAAGTGTTATCCAAAGTCTTGTAATGGCTGAGTTTGTCATGTGACTCATGTCTGTGGATTTAGTTTGGAGTTTGGACTTCCGAAAGACTTTTTAAGCACATATCCTTTGTTTTTTATTACCTCCTTTTTAGGAGAACAAGATATATATATAGGAGAAAAAAGCAAACAGCAATGTAATTATCATCTAAAAGAATTTAGGCTACTCTATATTTTGCATTGGGAAATCTTTGCTGTGAACGAATAGTTATAAAATCAAGCATCTTACACCAATCACACGCAAAATCCAAACATGCCTTTTGAAATTTCGTTGAAAAGTTGAACCTGGAAATTGAGCAAAAAAGTGTCACGGTCCCTTCATTTCTTTTGGCATTATGATTTTAAAATTTTGGATTTTAGATTAACTTACAGGATGATGATTATATTCCTATGTGATTACAGGTTCATCTATGCATCATTTGGTGTTGGTATCTTGATCTGCTTGAATATGTTGTTCAGCCATATGGTTGCGCACCGGATCAGCATAACAGCTATTTCAATCGTATCCATTAGCAATTTTATAATTTCCCTTTCAGCTTAGTCCTCCATTCTATTAGTTGCAAGGAAATTAAATTTCTGAGTCAGGGTCTCCTTAAGAAATATTTATTTGTTATTGCGAGCAACACCTAGATGGAGCCTGAAATTTTGTAAAAATTTCGTGGGTGGGAACCAGAGAGGTCCCATAGGGTTGGCCTAAAGAGATTGAAATTGATGAACTTGGATGCGGGGTCAAAGATAAGTTTTGAACTTAATAATCCTTGGGCGGCTTTGATTTATTCTCATTAGTTTTCAGATTGAATCTTGCATGCAAATTAATTATAAGGTTCATTGGTCGGGCTGACATGTTGAAAATGCCCTTCTCATCCTAGTCCCACAGGCCACAGGACCTCTATGAGACCAAACTGAGTAGGAGGCTATAGAGGAGGAAGAATGCTTCCTCTTAAACAGGTGTACTTATTTTTTTCATGCAATATAAATATCCTTCAAGTGTGAACCTTAACTAAAATCAGTATGTATCGTCTATTTGTTTTATCCTTATACTTCAAGCAGGACTTATTGTGAGGATTTTCTTCCAGATAAAATGGGAAGACGTAAGGAGTTGGCAACTTGAATTTTTATCTTACTCTGTCTTTTGTATCTAAACCCAGAGTTGATATGTTATGCCCGTAACCTCTTTACACGTACACTTTTATTGCAGGAATTATCAAAGTATTTTGATGGGAAACAGATAGGCTTTGCAAATTTATTGAGTTGGCATCTGTTCTTCTGTCGCGTGTTGGGAGTCATTATCCTGTTTGCACAGGTAATATGACATCAGTTCATCATATTATTATCATTATCTTCTAGTTGGCCATCTTCTTTCTGGTATCGATATGGAATACTCTGCCATTTTTGTCATTTCTTGACAAAAGGCTCCTTCACCTCTGGGGTCTGTTCGTATACATCTTGGTTAGATTTGATAAAAATACGTATTGGTCTTTCTGATGACCATATTTGTTCTTACCAAACTGGAACACCACATCTCACAGACCACCTGAAACTAGTAAGTTATTATTGGCTAATCAAATTTTTTATCACTTGCCTTGCTACTGCTGTAATTGTGACTTATAAAGAAATATGTTGGGATATATATTGAATGCTGTTTTCTGTGGTTTTTGCCGAATTTAAAATTTACTAGGGAATTCCCCTTTTTTTGCAGGTCAATGTGTTAATTCTCGTCCTTGCTTTCCGTGCTATTGGATTGGACCCAAATTCCAGGCCAAACCTACCTGAATATGGATATTCTTTCCTTGTGCGTTCTGATTCACCATCCATCAACACCATTTGAGAACATATTCGAAGTCGGAAATGGAGGGAGACAACTCATAAAAACATTCTTACAATGCTGAGTTCAGTAAGAAAACCAATTGATTGGATTCTGACAGAAGAGGCTTCAGCATGGATTACAGTAATGCGCTCACAGAAGCTGAAGAACAAAACTTACAATATCAATGCGGGAGTTAGCCTGACAAAGAGCTTGATAGAATGATTTTTTGACAGGGGTTCGGTTTTATACATATTTCTGTGGATGAAACAGAGTTTAAAGTGAAAATTTTCAGGGATAAGATACAATTTTTTATTAAAATTTATGAGGTTGTTATGCTTGTATTAAATGCGACTACTATGTTTGAATGAATATAGAACTTTTAAGCTGGAGTTATCTGGTTTTTGCATGTTGTTCATTGGAAATATTCACCCAAAACATCAACATTCTGTGCATCTATTGTAACCTTCATTTGTAAAGTTTCATATTGACCCACCGGTTGCCCATAATGCTACAGTTTTTCAAGCTCAACACTGGACTGAAATCATCAGAAGATAGAAAGATGGCAAGGGTATACTGTTGTCAACTATACAGTGGAGGTTCAATTCCTCAAGGCGCCTACTAATGTGTAGTCAATTACTTGCATAAATCATGTATAAATGCATTGATGGCCTCAATTGACTAAGAACGTCCCACTGACACAACTTTGAATGAAGGTTAGATTATCCCAAGGAAGTACTTATATCTTGCATGAGATTGCCGCCACAGAGAAGCTTCTTAACAGTTTTCTTGCAACGCTTTTGATCACACTTACGAAAGTTGATCCTTAGATATAAATATAGGACCAAGAACGAAATGAGACGGAGGAAAGCAGAAGATCTTCTGTTATTCCTTTGGCAGATGGATTCAGGAAGTCGTAGTGTTATGGCTTTTGTGGGTGTCATGTTGCTCTGTTGCAAACAGGCTGGGAGAGAAGGGAAGGGAAGGTGGGCTAGAGCTGCAGTTTTAAAGGAGCGTTGCCCTGGTGCGGAGCTTTTAGGTAGAACAAGGTGATTTTTCATATTACAGCCCCGATTGCCATTGGTTTTCCGGGCTATCTCATGTAACGTAGTTTCGACACCCTATTTACTTATTTTGCCCTCCTCAACACTAACCCTAAAACCTTCCAACGTGTTTCCATATATATTACCTGGTTTTAAGTTTTACACTTCACCGAATCATATCTTTTTCATTTTTAACCCATTTTCGTTCATTTTTTTATTCTTCCTTATTTTTAATATTTTTTATTATCAGTATGATTTCTTAATAATCTTAATTATATACTATTAAAAAAAATACCACAAAATCTACGATAAATAACATACGGAGGCTCAACATCTTTATGATATCATCATTATAAGAAAAAATACTAAAAATAAGGAAGAATGAAAAAAAAAATAGACGAAAACGGATCAGAAATGAGATAGATATACATCATTGAAGTTTGTCCCACTAAAAGCTACCGTGTAAACATATCGTGTAATCACAGTCAATGTTTAAAAACCCAAGACTCGGACTTTTCTTAAGTTCTCATTTATTGACAATTTTGCATATTTATATATCTCTTTATAAAGAAAACCATAGAATATATTTAATCCCATGTTCAGATTTTTGGTTGAGAAGGGTTGAATCTGTCTTCAAAAGGGATGATTAAGTACATTGGAGCATGCAATAAAAAAGAAGAGAAAATGAGCAATGATATTAGTTTTCTCATTTTTAAATGTACCTATTTTTTGAAATCCTAGATGGATTGTAATTTGACATAGTTGCAGGGATATCATCGTTTTGTGTAAAAAAAGCTTCATTCATCTGATCCTTTAAGGAAAATGAAAAAGGCATGGACTATGAGAATCTCTTTTTTCATTTGCAATGGAGGCGCCATCTTCAAAGAAGAAGAAGAAGACTGTTAAATATAAGTTTAGTGATATTTATAGCTCATTAAATAGAATTTAGTTAATATAGTATTAGTTTCCATAAATTAAGGAATAATTTCCATTAACGAGGTTTTAATGAGGATGATTTCCATGGAAAATAGTTGAACAGGGAGCAAAGGAGTCAATGGAGTTGCTCGATTTACAAGACTCGGCAAGTCAATGGAGTCATCAACGGAGTCTTACATAGTGGAGTCTGTTGACGAGTTTGACTTGGTTTGCAAATAAGCCGAGTCAATTCGCCGAGTTTTTGGAGTCAAAAAAGGAGTTTTAATACTATGATTCACAATAAATAGTTTTTACACTTCAACGAAACATATCTCCCTCATTTCTAGTCTGTTTTTACCATTTTTTGTTCTTATTTAATTTTAGTATTCTTCCTTATAATGATGATATCATAAAGATATTGAACCATCGCAGGTTATTTATCATAGATTTTGTGGTATTTTTAAAAAAAAATAGCAATAAATTTCCAACTATGGTTTTTCCTTTATATTGTCCAGATTTTTTATGTAATCAAGAAGAATATATGACCAAGAACATGGGCTTTTTTCATCATTAAAATAAATGGTACTTGCATTACATAAAACACATACAAAGAAATATGCAGTGAAGTAAAGTATCAACCTTCATGTATCATACAAATATATGTTTCCTTGACCAATAAAAAAAATCTAATGGTAAAAATATTCCAACTGTCTTTGATGTGTGGATGTGTTCTTGAAATAATAAGATTCAACCAATACCTCATTCGAGAAATCCCAACTGTTTCCTCTAGCTTCTTTCTCCCTCTTTATCTATCATCCAAAATAAATGGCTCTATGTTAGAATATTGTATATTCCCCATGTAGTGTGATAAAAATCATTAGTCTGGATACTTTAATCTAAAATAAATAATACTTGCATAGATCTGGGATAGATTTCTACGGTTTGAAAATAGCAGTATCCTTACAGACAGTGTGACAGTATTGGCTACATTTTATAGCATAACAGACTTACCAGCCAAGGTCATAGCTACCAAACATATTTTGGTAGTTCTCTAACACCAAATTTATGTCACTGACCTTATTCTAAGGTCCCCAATTGGATTATCACTTATATCGAAACTCTGTAAGTTAGGAATATAAGCCAAAATGCATTTAAGATCTTCTGCATCATTTGTATGAAAATTGTCTCCCCTGTCATGAAATGACAACTAAATTAGGTGAAGGAAGGGTAATGTCTATCCAAATAAATCTTAACTGCCGAAACAATAGTTATTAACATCTTTGCACCTTAGATTAAGATATCTCAATGATTTCATAAACTTTATCTGAGGACGACAGCAAGTGCTTTTGAGATATTTGGCTATCCATAGAAAGACAACCTGTAATCTACAGCCAAAAGTAGTCAGAAAGGTTTGCAGTGAGTTAAATGTTATCATAGAAGAGAAGATAATAAAAATGGATAGGCCACCCACATTACTATCTGATATCTCAGGAGTGGCCAAATCTGGCAAAGACCCAAGAAGGATACTGAAAACCATCCTTGCAAGATCTGGGCGATGAAGTTCTTAGAGAAAACTAGCATAAGAAGAGACCTGGCAAAGTTTTTAGTCGTTTTAAATGAACCATAGACATTTTTCTATAATAAGTTTCTCTTTAAGTCAAGATTGTCTCACACAAAAAACCTCATCTTTCCTGTAATCAGCAACGTGCATGCATCTTGGAGTCATCTTCACTGCACCCTTGTCATATTTGAAAATGCTAGAGGATCTGATTGAGAAGTAATGAATACCATGTTTACCGATGGTACTCATGCACAAGGAATCACAAATTTCAGTAATGAAATAAGAAGGCAGCATACAGTGAGTAAACTCAAGAGAAAGCAATGTTTTTTTATTTTGGTCATTGAGATCCATTCACATATACTGACCCAAAAAAGACAAATTGATCCTAAAGATCAGATTATGGTTCTAGAGCCAAAGCACAATTGCTTTCCACTATTTGACTGATAGGAGAAAGACAAAAATTGCCCTCTTTTTACAGAACATATAACATGCTCAATATGTGGAACAAACTTTTTCTTAATAAACAATCAAGATAATAAAGAAAAGCCAATTCAAATAATCTACAATGTTCAATAACATCTTCAGACATCTTTAATCTACATAATGCATATACAATTACCGGATATTTGCATATCAGTTTGAAGGACTATGTTATCTCTTGATCACCGTTTTCAAAGTAACATCGACTAGGTTGCTCAAAGAAACATAGTCTTCTACTTTCACCTTAATTCTTTATAGTGCTGGCTATATTTAACTTCTGTCAATTATTGAAGGCAACAAAGATATACAGTTTGCAAAGTCTAAAGAGCATGGTACCTGGCATAGAAACCAAAATGTTGGCAGAGTGATAAGAGAGCTTTGAGAAGCCACGAACAGTCCCCATCCCCAAATAAAAAACCAGTCCTTCCACACCAAAACTGACCCAGTTGCTGATTGGTTAAATTTACAAACCAATTAGTGATTGAACAACTTTGGTGAAGATATGAGAGCAAACATCACGTAATTAAACAACAATATCCGCATAATGTACTTAAACTACTGTATGATTTTTTGCAAATTAATTGCTACAAGAACAGAACTTTTATCTACAACTCGAACCTTGACAAGACAGCGGTCGCAATCCGGGCTCTAGGTTGAGGAAGGCAGTGGCGGCTGCGGCAAGGCCGCCCGCTACCTCGACGGCCTGAATCTCAGCTCACTTGGTGCCCTGGGCGTAGAGGAAGCCCTCACAGACCACCCTCTCCTCCCGGGCCCGCCGACTTGTCGCAGCCTGAAACTCGAATCTTGACGCAGCCGAAAAAATGAAACTTCCCATTCCATCACAAATCAGATTTTTTTCTCCTCCAATCAACACGAATTTGACATCTTACCTTTCTGAAACAAAGCCCAAAGTTCAATTCTTTTCCTGATTCGGCTCTCAACCTTCCCGCTTCGGCCTCCCAACACGCCCCCTTTCCAAATCGAGACCTTTCTCTTCCAGATCATGATCTGCTCCTCGCCAGAACCGTCATCGCCTCGCTCGTGGCCGCCGTCACTACGACCTCGCCATCGATCATCACCGTCGAGTGCTCGAACCCCACCGTCGGCCTCGCATCTGCTTTCGCCATGAGCGCTCAAGCGAAAGCTCTGGCTCAAGTCGGTTTTATTTGGACCACCGATGAAAAACCGCGGGTAATATATATTACCGACGGTTTTTTTAACGACGGATAATAAACCGTGGAGGATAGATACTATTATCGACGGTTTATTTTCTTTCGTAAAAATCTGTTACAAATACTATATCTTTCTCCGCGGATAACTGTTTGTCGTAAAAATACATTTTTATCCACGGCTCTTTTAGCGACAAAAATAAAACTGTCGCTAATGCCCATTTCATAATCATTTTGATATCATGATCAGAAAGAATATTAAAAATAAAAAATATTTAAAAAATAGATGACAACGGCCTAAATTACTGTTGGACAAAAATGCTATACTAAAAAGGATGTGTTTGCTACTATGCTCTATATAACTGGCTAAATTATTCTCTCCATTTAACAATGTTGAGCAAGCCATTTAATTTATGGTTTTGCAGTCAGGAGGACCTTACATCAATGTTCACACTGGCAGAAGGGATGCAATCCTTTCTAGCAAGTCCAAAGCTGACAAACAGCTTCCACCTGCCGACATCACTGTCGACGAACTGATAAACACTTTCCAACAAAAGAACATCACAACAGAAGAGGCAGTTACCATACATGAAAAATGATCAATTCTCAACTTAGTAGTATAAGTATCTTCTTATTTAATTACCCACTTAGTTGTTGCACTAACAATGGCATGCAAACAGGATGTCACACACTTGGAGTCAGCCATTGCCGGAACTTTCAAGGCCAGCTCCGGCCTCTGAGGGATCCAGCAATGGCTCCATTATTCTCAGCCATGCTCAATGCTATCTGCCCCTTCCATTCACTCTCCTCCATTGTAGGTTCACCGAGTAGTAATGCTTTGTGGTACAGAACCAATTGCTAATGTTAGTGTGTAGCAGATGCGGGTTGCCTTCTTCATCTTACAAGTAGAGCTGCTTGCGAGGTTAGATTAATGTCGGCTTAATACCCCTCCATAATGAAAAGTTCTTCAGTGTATACATGACACCAGGCTGACCGTGTATTTACCACTCACGGACATACACATCGGTCACCAAGTCATTGAGATGCTTTTCATCAGGGCACACATGCAGCCCGTGGTGATTGCGTGTCTGTCCATGGTGAAATACACGGCCAGCCTGGTGTCATATATACACTGAAAAGTTTCTTATTTATAATAACATGAACCAGAATCCTTCGGCTTCAGCAGTTAAAAAGAGACCGAGTCCTAGCATGGTATATAGAAAGCCGAACAGGAGTTATATTCATGTTGAGGGGCGTATGTCTCATTATGTACCATGGTCATGGATTTTGTTCATTTGGTACAAATCTACGACTTAACATGGTACGCAGTTATATAGAACCTCAGCATCTATGTACCATGTATGTTAGACCCCTATGTACCATGGTCATGAACTCTTATCAAATACGTGTTGGCTCATAGTCATATAATTGACTTACGGAGCATAATTCCACCAGTTAACAGAATTAATTTTCATATACATGTTGGCTCATCTCACTATAATTAAGTTATAAAACATCATTCCATAAGCTAACATAATTCATTTTTCAAGGCTTTATCAGCTGGTATTGCCTATAGAAGATAGATACCCTGTTTGACCTCTGATGTAAATGTAAAGGGTAACCATGGTTAACCTTTGTTTTAGCTTTTGAAACATTATACTATATATTGATCAACTTATTCAAAGTTTTTGCTAGTTGATACTATAAAATGTGCCCTGTTTAATCACTGTTATTAATCTACACAATGATTAAAGGTCATAAACGTCCTATTTAATCACGGATATTAAGTGTTGCATTTTATTTTTGAGGTGTACTTACATGTTGTGTGGGTAGCTCTTCACTCTACTATAATTTCCGATAAAAAATTATCTTTTCCTTTACATAGTAATTTACAAATTTAGATTTTTCAAATATATTGTCCATTTATGCATGGGCTTATGATACAGGAAACACTTGCTGTGAGAGAGATTGATTTTTTAGAATTAGTTTAGCAATTCAATTAATCATAAATCAAATAACTTATGTAAAAAAGAACATGAAACCTCAAAAAGTAGAAGAGTCATAAACTGATAGCAGGTCCATTGTTCGAATGAGAATTTTACTCAAATAATACAATGTAGGAATCATAAACTAACAGTTAAATTACGAGAAAAAACGATATCATTCTTCAGAAAGTAAATGCTTAATTTCCTTGTGATAAAAAACTAGTGTCGAATTTACATCTTTCTAGAGCTAAAGTAAAAAAAATCATATTTATGATTGACAACGTCACAAAAAAGAATAAGTATATTGCCAATATTATCTATTGAAAAGAAATTTTCATCGCAAAAATGATAGAGGTAAGATAAAGTTACATTCTATACAAATATACAATTAATTCTATTGTTATTAGGGAAAAGTGTAAATGAGATCGATATGAGGCCACTTTAAATCATAGCCCTTGGATCTTGATCTAACGGCTACAAATAGCCATAATGATCTCACCTACTCCCTGATGTGACACACTCACCTACCCACTGATTTAATATCCATCCACCGATCGGAATCCAACGGTTATAAAGATTGGCCTCATGCTCCTTATATGAGAACGATCTCATGTAAACCCTTCCCTTGTTATTATATTATGTAAACTATTATACATGTAATAAAAGTTCATTTAGTTGATATTTTTATTCATTCGTATAATCGTACTTTAGTGTTTTAGCTAATATTTTGGCAAACTTCATTTATATCGATTATAGATATATCATTGTGATCAAATGTATGTTGATATTTTGATTTCATGCCAACATCTATAAATTAATTTTCATATTGCTTTAATTTACCTAAGCAATTGGTGTGTTTAGCTAAAATCGATAGTTACTAAAGAATAAATTTGAAGATGTTCCTATTTGAGCATGTGGAGATGTATATTGCCTCGTTTAATTAAATTAATTATGTTTTCACCAAGCTACTCTCAATCCCTTATTTTATAGAAATTAAGTCTAAACTCATGGTAAACCAACCACCATGAGTTTTAAGAAATATATCTTAAGGAATATTCTTTGTTTATGATGTTGTTGTATGATAGTTCACTTTTTTTCATGACACTCTATTAGCACTGGGACTTGTGTAGCAATTAAATAAGGTCTCTAGAACCTTAATTTTCTTGTAAATATTATTTAATTAGTGAATTGTACAATTTCAGTCCCTCATTTTTCATTGAGAGCCCATTTAAACCAAAAAGGACGGCTTTTCTCTCTCTTTCTGATGGAAAGTGAAGGGACGAAATTATATGTATTTTTTTTATGGCAACAAGTATCTGTGTGGCTACGTAGAAACACAATCATTTGATTTATGACCGCTTTTGCATACATCTCGTCTTTTTAGTATCTCCAACCTTTCATCTTCAATTTGATTCCTTTTCTTGTTGCAGCCGCGAGAATGAAGAGATACAAGAAGTTGCGGGATTGCTGATAACCTATCCCTCGATGCCACCTTGATTGTGCAATTTTTCGCTAATGTGGTTATTGTTCTCAATAGAAAAGATACTGATATAACTAGGTTAGTGTTCAATTTGTCACCTTCTTTAGTCTAAGACTCTAAATCGAGCATTGATGCAAAGACCTGTGTAATTAGAAGTGGGCAAGCTCAGGGCAAGGTTCGAAGCTTACAGGTGATTGGATGAAAATTTTCTCCATTGTGGATACACTAGTAAGAATGCACATGACCTGCACGTTCGATTCAGACTATCTATTTTGGATGTGTAACTAATCTTTACTTCCTTAATTTGCAAAACATACAAATTTTACTATGTTACAAGCAATTCGAGTAGAATTATCCAGTAATCTTCATTCTGTATGAGCGCCAATGTTTCTTTTATTTATTGCATCCATTTAAGTGGTGTTACCGGCTCCACCATAAACTTTGGAAAAGGTCATGATAAAAAAAAACTTCATGTCATTCTTTTTGGCAGAAATTGATAACATAGATTCTAAAATGTCCAGAAGGGATGTTAGGCATCTCTAGAAACCAGCTATGGGGAGCAGCGGTCCGAACCATCTGATGCAAAATTTAGGTAAAATAACAAAGCATGGAAACAAAAACAAAAAGTAGGAACTATTAGAAGATTCTTAAGTTAAAACCTCAACAAGGCTATAAACATAGAATAATGAGAGTGACCAAAGAAATTATAGAGAAAAGGGGCAGAGTTTACCTGAAAGCAAGTTAAGGGTCCAACTTCTTTTGTAGCAGCACAATAAGTACACAAGAAAAAAAAAACTATGGCTCAAAGAGAAACTGATGTTTGGGTACCATTTATTAATGTCTATCCCAGAAATGGTAACTCAATTTTTATAGAGTTTTGGTTTCCTATAATTGAAGTTAAAAATTGTTAGGGTTTATCACACATCGGTTGTGGAAAGTGGAAAGGGTTGGTGGCTAGTTTATAAGTGTGAGAGAAAGCATCACCCTTCAAACTAGTTTTTAGGGTGAGATAGGCTTAAAATTACTAAACATTGATATCGAAGCCCAAGTTATTAACAGTTTCGGCCCAATAGTCTACGGGAAAATCTGGGTCTACCTTCAACCTAAGGTTCGATGCCTGAGGGGAAAGATTATGCGGGTTTATCGCACATCGGTTGTGGAAGGGGTTGAGAGAAGCCCATGACCACCCAACACAAACTTTATAATTCTTAACTTTTGAAGCATTATACATGATAAAGTAATACAAAGGTTTTGCTAATCACTGACTTTAATCTACACAAAAACAAGAGGTCATTTGTGAGATGGAGAAAAGGATAAGGTTATCTTACAATTGCCAAATGGCAGGTCCTAACATGTCCATATCTTTATACTTCCCAACAAAATATCGAATTCCAGCATGGCAGCTTGCCCCCTGTCAAAGTCAAAGTATCTCCCGCCATACATTTCGAAACCAAAAAACCAGGCTGGTAGCAGAGCAAAGAGGCAGTTGAAGGCTTGAAGCTAACCAAAGCAGAAGCAAATGGCCTCTTTTGCTACCATGGCTGCCCTGCAACCTACCACTATCAAGGGCCTGGGTGGCAGCTCTGTCACCGGCACCAGGCTTTCCGTCAAGCCATCTCACCGGATCCCTGCACGGAGTAGCACTAAGTACTACACATTCAAGAATAACCCTTTTTCTCAGATTAGCTAAATTAATTTTTTGCTTGGGCCAGATTACCCCATCAAATATTCATTTTCATATCATTTGACGATACGTCAATATTAGGTCTGGTTGTGCTGTTGTGGCCAAGTATGGTGAGAAGAGCGTCTACTTTGACCTGGAGGATCTTGGCAACACCACTGGCCAGTGGGATCTCTATGGCTCTGATGCTCCATCACCCTACAACTCGCTTCAGGTAGAATGTGGTGTATTGGGTATTTTACTATAAGCTTGTATATTACAAAATGAAGTGACTGTGGGTGCTTGGCATGCTGCTGAATGCAGAGCAAGTTCTTCGAGACGTTTGCAGCTCCGTTCACAAAGAGAGGGCTACTGCTCAAGTTCTTGATACTGGGAGGGGGCGCCACCATTGCCTATCTCAGCTCCACGGCCTCAGGTGACGTACTGCCCATCAAGAAGGGGCCTCAACTGCCTCCTAAGCTTGGTCCAAGGGGAAAGATATGATGGATTTATTCTCTTAGCATGTGTATCTTTGCTTGACTTAATGAATCCTTCTACTGTAAACTATTTTTCTTGTTGTTGTTGTCTTGCAACATTTCTTTTCAGGCTCACTTTCTTAGATAACTATCACAAACAGGAAAAAAAGTATGCAGTCTGCGCTAAAATCAGATTGTAAGAGTAATTTGTGACAAAAGAGAACATGGCATGTAAAATGATTTCTCCTAGTACTGAGGTACTGAGATGATATCTCTTAATCACTACCATGGTCCTTAATTAACATACACATAGACGATCGTCATTAAATTCCATCTAAAATGAAAAGTATAACATAGATTGCAAGTGAGATGGTAACAACAGACGTGCGTAATGTTAAAAGTATCCAGTAGGATTGCACAGGTTAGATTCACAGGAACAGTTATAACAATTAGGGAAAAAATCAAAACTATGCCCAGGAAGCAGCTAAATCATTAGTAATGCTCTCACATGTCAATGATATAATGATGCTCCAATTAGACAGTCAAGAGTGCTTCGTAAGTTCAAATCTCGCTGTTTTTTTTTCAACGGTAATCAGCATGATATGATATCCAAAAACCTGCAGAAAACTGTACAATCGAAGACTCCTCGGAGTCGCCCCTCGGCCTTCTTTTTTCCTCTTTATCTTCCCAAGTAACACAAGCATCTTGTAAATCAGTCGCTGCTTTTACTTACTGGTGCTTCCTGCACAACATTCTCTTCAATGTCTGTCTGTGGGGCTTCTCAAGCCTCCCAGATTCTCAAGCTTCTCTATATAAGACATCTTCTTGCTGGTCACAGTGTCATCAGCAGCTTTTCCCTTGATATCATCGGAATTTAGCACCCCCATTACGTTGCCGAACTCTTTCTTCTTTGTTTCCAGATCCTGGTCCAGTGTTTGCCAACCCATGAAATCTGATAGGGTCATTGAGATTGGCCCATCCATGGCATTCAACTTTTCTATCTCTTCACTTGGATTTGGAAATCTGACAGGTCCTCTTACAGGAGCATCTGATATTGAATATGGTCTGTTAATTCCCGCTAATGAGGGGTTTTGAGTAAGAGAATCGGCATAGAGAACATCTTCAATTCGAGACATGACCGTGAAAGCTAGGCTCTCTAAGATCCTTGAGTAGCTCTCTAGAACAGATTGTCCCACATCCTATGCAATTCATCAAGTTGTCACTGATTAATTTTGGAATGTACAGCTATATTGTGATGAAGTTGTTCATATTAGCTATTGATTGTGAAAACTAATCAATAAGATAAACTCCAAAGTAGCTATCAACATACCTTGTTGTATTGGATCTTGCTTATATCTAAGGTCGACTGAGGGATGCCAGGGAACCTCTGCTTGAGAAGGACCAAAATGGTCTCTGCTCGCTCTTCAAAAAGCTCCCTCTTCTCCAAACTTACAGCTGAACCCCATGTAGATTTGCTGTCTTTGTTGTTCATTTTTCTCTTCCAAATAACGATGGACGCCTCAATTCGATTTTTAAGATCAAGGATCTTGTGCTCCGTCGACAGATCCAAAGTAGAAAGAAACTGCTCAGGGTCAAAATAGTCGACTGTAATACTCCGATAGATAGAGTCCCCAAGGCTTGCTCTCCCATTCTAAAAGAAGATATTCAGAAATTAAGGGAAACTATATTAAACATTGTATTAAGAACTGGCATGTAATAAGCATGTATTTTCAGTTACAACTAGCACAGAATTGTAAACAATCACTACTGCAAAAAGGGTTGCGAAAGAATCCTCCTTTCGGATTTCTACCTTGGGGAGAGATTCAATGTAATTCTCAGGGATCTCCATTTCTGAAAGAACTTGAGCATTTATAGCCATAGCTGCTTTGAGGACTTGATTCACTGATTCTTTTTGAAACTGTAACCATTTTCTTGACATATCTGAGAGACCTTCTGGTGGTACTTGAGGTTTAGGAAGCCACCACTTGTCATCCTGCCTTGGACCATTACCTTTGTTGGCCTCCTCTGAGTCTCTCTTCACATACCAGAATCCGTTTTGATCTTTGAAGTTATCAAGGTACTCCTGTATTAAAAAAACCAGTAAGGGTAAACATCCCAAATACAAAAGGAAATATAGGACAAAAGAGAACCTCAGAAGGGATTCAGCATCTAACAATAAGCATGGCGTCGAGCTTGCGCAGAGCAGGTATGTTCATGTGAAGATCATTGCGTTGGCGCGTCACCATAACCTGCATAGATTACGATGAAACTTTTGAAAAAGAAGATGGCAATGCAGATGGAATTCTTCTTCTTTTATTTTTTTGGCAATGCAGTTAACAGTACAATATTAAATGGAAGACTGAAGATAGTAAACAAGCTTGTTTCTAATACCTCCACGGTTGTCCCTTCTTTGGTCTTTTGCTGGGAAGGGACAAATTCTACAATGTGATCAGAGACAGATAATAGCCAGTCAATTTCTTTTCGCCATCTCGCCTTTCTTTCAGCAGGCATCGGTTCCAAGCGCGATTGCTCACCAAAGACAGAAGCTGAAATTTTGAGAGAATTTGAACCGCTGTTAATACCATTTAAGAAAAAAGATTATTTACTAATCGGAGTAAAAAAGCCTCTGCCTTTGTATTCCATATTCAATGCATACAGAGGATAATGTTACCTGAACATTCATATTCATGTTTACATTGTCGCTAATTAGCTATTCAATTGTGTATTTCTTTGTAATTCTAATCATCTTGTACATGCTGAAATCATTGATTTAGAATAGTATAGCTGTATTTAAACATATAGGGTCTGTTTCGCAAAATTCATAATCTAGACTATGAACAAAAAGAGGATGTCGACATTACCGGCAAGGTTGGTGATGGCATTGGATAAGGCCAATGCAGATGAGACGCCCTTCCCTCCTCCAGACATATCTTCCCCCAACAGCAATTTTGCAAATCTTTCCTTCATCATCTCCATATCTGAAATAGACCCATCACATGCATTTCAGCTCTGCCACAATCATATTCATTAACAATCTTTCAAATCAAATTTAATGCAAAATCAGACTACATGACCTTTTACTCAATAAAAATGGAATCTTTCACGTACAGAGCCAACCATATACTAGTAATGGCTTACCAGAGGGTAGCTTCGCTGCAGGCCCATCCTTGCTCAAACGCGAGACGGGCGCCCTGTCATTCCGGTTAAGGGCACTGCCAATCACCTGGTCCTCCAAAGGCCTATCAGAGGGTCTCCAACCATGACTCCTCGAGGCAACAACAACGTCATCCATCATGGCTCCGCCATCTCCTTGTTCCTCCAGAACCAAGCTGTGGGCCTGGCGCCCCGGCAGCTCGAACGTCCCGGCGAGTGACCTGTGTGGCCTGTGCTCAGCCGGGATGGCCCGAGCCATGGTGGAGCCCACGCGGTTCAGGAGGCGACGGAGGCCATGCTTCCTCGGGGTGTGGTGGTCCAGAGATGAGAATGTGCTATGTCAAGTGGGAAATGGAGAAGAAGAAGAAGAAGGCCATGGCGATGACCAAAATGGGGTGGATTGACGTGGAGGCTTTTCTTGGTTTTTTTTGGGAAGGAGTATATAGACGTGAGGTGCATGTTTGAGAGGTTACGTGGGAAGGGGGAGGGATGGAGGAAAGGGGAGACGGTGAAGGCTGGTTTCAAGGGGGCGGGGCGGGAATTGGATGGTGCTGCTTCTGCCTTTTTGAACGTCAAGGCTGGCAAAAAGCCTGGCAAACAAGAGATCTGAGCACCTTTTTTTAAGTTTCCACGGTACGCTAAGCGCAAAGTGGCCTTTGTTTTCTTTATGTCAAAACGAAGCAGGGGGAGAGTCTATGCCAACAAAAAACGAGACGGCCGTTTGGGGCGTGATTATAAGCAAATATCCAAATTTTCCATATCTAATGTAGCATCCATATTTTTTCCTACAATATAAGCAAAACATTTAATCACGCCCCAAACGGCTGGCGGGGGTGGTGGATCTTCTCTTCTGCCTCTTTCGAGCTCAGTGAAGCTTCGCATCGGTCAATGACACTAGATCGATGGCGGCATTGAAGGCGTGTGCGGTCGGGCATTTTTTGACTGATGTGTGCGCCATTGATTTTTGGGTGGCAAAGCTTCACTAGTGACTACGCCCGTGAAGCTGGATCTCTTTCTATCTCTTGCATAAGAAAACTTAGGAAAAGAAATACGGGAGTTCATTAATGAATCAGACTCATTTATTTGAGTCCTGTTGGTATGTGGCTAATCAACTCCGGTTCATGTGCGTTGGTGTTCGTTGGGGGTCATGGGTTGCTGGATTTAGATCCAATGACACTCATTCGTATAGGGGCAGGCTGGTCTGGGTCATCTGCCCGCCCCCTCTATTAGCACACGCCAACGGCTCGCAATACTTCAGCGCATGCCGTGATGCATAAGGCAGGGCACATATTAAATTGTTGACTTGTTTTTTATATACCCATAGTCCCATACAAAATTGTTAACATACTAATTTATTTATTTTGATGATGGTTCTCCCACTCTCTAACTTTAGTAGTTCTAATTTGGAAAATTATTAGGACTATCAGTGGGATGGAAGGACACTTAATAGCATGATACATAAAGCGGCATGAGTTATGTTTGAAGCCATCTCTATTAGTAGCATAGCTCAAACGAAGTAGGCCGTTTGGGGCGTTAAAAATGAAAAATATCCACTCTTTGGATTTTTTTAGGATCCAAACGGCCTCTAAGCTAGCACATTTAATTATTCTTAACTGTTATTAGTAAAATCGACTTCGCTTTGAGAAACCCTAAGGTGTTTCAGCGGGTTAGGGGCTGTTTGGGGCGTGATTATTACAAAACATCCAGATTGGATTTTGGATATCCACTGTAGCATCCGTATTTTTTTTTACGTCCAGCTGAAACACCACATGTCCTGAGGTGTTTCAGCTAGATATATAAAATACCTGGATGCTACAGTATAGCAAAACTTTTGCTTTTAATCATGCCCTAAACGGCCATTTAGTGGATAATCCCCAAAATCTACCTGGTTGGTGGATTTTTACGATCCAAACGGCCCTAAGCTAACACATTTAATTATTCTTAACTACTTTTAGTAAAATCGGCTTCGGTTAGAGAAACCGTCAAGATCCACTTTACACGTCCAAAAAAGCAAAACAATGTCTACTTTTTGTTCATGGGAATACATTAGCATTTCTTCCTTCACTCGCCCAAAAAGGCCCCATGCATGAACTAGAAGTCTTAAAACCGACTCAACTGTGATAGACACTATTTCCAATTTGTGGGTCCCTCGTGGCACAAGCAGGAGAGTCTTGTTCATCACCTGGGTGGATGAGCATGACTGTTCCCCTACACTGCGTACCTAATAATTTATCCCAATTGCAGCCCCAAAAAATGCATGTTGGTTGACTCGGCTAACTATTCTAGTTCGAAAAAGCAATATGCGAAGTAGCTCAAATACATTGCACGCCTTAGAGCACTGGAAGCAGTTGGATTTCGATCCAACATGCACATTAATCAAAGGGGCGGGTCGTATTCAAATTCCACACTCGATCGTCTTCCGCACACCGCCGGATGGAAATCAACAGCCCACAGCTCATCGGCGTACATAGTCGCAGTGCAAATAAACAAGAATAATCGCATGCAATATATAGTCCTTCAGGAAGTCCCATACTTGTGTCTCTTCAGCTGCAAGTTAGTCCGTGGGCTTTTCGGTGGGTAGGGGGCCAAGAGACATATCCTCCCACGTTTTCCCATTTGCGCCAAACTGAAAGATCTCGACAGCAGCCCACGAGCACACATAATAAGGACGACGGGGTTTGCAAGGAAACGCATGTCCTGATGCTGCCAGTGCCAGCCTTCTCTTGCGCTTCTCTTGCCTCAATAATGGCGCAAGAACAGCAGCCACTCGCCTCTCCCGCCAGAGAATGCAGCAACCAGCATTTATACCAGCTCGTCTTCTTCTGACTCCCCTTCCTTCCCATGGCATCCTGTGCTGCCGACACCGCCCACTTGTCTTCCTCTTCCTTAAAAAAGCCAAAACAAAAACCACTCCTTTTTGTTTATGAGCCATATCATGTAAGCGCCATTTCCACATAAAACAAGCCTTCCAATTTATGAGCGGCCCCTCCCTGTGAGATACCATTCTACTGGATCAGGTGCAGTGTCAGTATGTAATGTTCTTTTCTACCTTTGTAGCAAATTTTAGGTGGAGTTGTTGAAATGCTGCATTGGATTGGATATAATATCATCAGTTTACCGGAAAGTTTGTTTCTTTTTGTGATCTGTTGGCTGTTCTGCTTCTTCAGTTTTCCACAAAGTTGCAGAATTTCTTCCAAGTTCATGACGGATTTCTCTTCAGATGTCACTGCTCCATGGATGCGCAGGTGGGTTCGGCTTCTGCTGCTTTTTTGTTGTTTATCGACTTGGGTTCTTGCTGAAATGAGAATATAATGCTTGCTCTGCTAGTACGCGTGTACTGCCGAGTTGTTTTTATGTTTGTGTTTTTTTTCTCTTGTTTGCTGATTTTTTAATTTTTTGCTTTGATATGGTCAGAATAACATGACTGTCTTTGCATATCTTCTCCGGCAGGTTGATGGTAAGCTCACTGTTGATTGCAATGGTTATCATTTTTCTTTTTTGGGTCTGATCAATGAAAATGATGTCTGATGTCTAAAAGTCTGAACTTTTCAAAATGTGGGTTTTTTTTCTTCCGTGTTCATAGAATATGCCTCAGAACAATTGGAAATCAGTAGTTTACAGACGAGTAGAAAAGAGTGGTCATGTTGATGTGCCCTCGGACAAGTTAAATGATTCAACTCAATGTGCTTCGGATGGAAAGTCTGAAACTTGTTGGCCTTTGAAGGATCCAATGGTGGAGAAGAAAATAATTCTAGAAGGGAGAAAGGGGTTTGAGATTGCAGATGGGGAAAAGAAAGAAATGGCTGGTAAGGGAGTCAGTGAATCGAGCAGCACATCTTCTCTTCAGCTATCACAAGTCACCAGAGAAGCTCAGAAGGTAAACCAGATGATTGATGTTTGGTCAAAGGGAGTGGATCTTGATGATCAGTCAAGGAACATAGCTCAAGATCTCTTAAGAAGTGCTTTGAAACTTCAAGAGTCATTGGCCATGCTCGGCAGACTGCAAGAAGCATCCAAGTTCATGTCTCGTTTGAAGAAGGCGAAACCCAAGTATGAGGAGTATGGAAGAGATGGTGTTGGTGCCAATGATACGGGTTCTGGCCAAGTTGCCAATCGCCAAGAAAGGTTGTATCATAGAAGGCATTCAATTGATGGGTCTTCGAAAACAGATTCATTCCGTGAGCTCAAAAAGGTCCTCAGAGACGGCCTCTCTGACCAAATATTTTCATCCGCAAGAGAAAATCCCTTCAGAAATGAAGGATTTCGAGCAGAGGAAATTGGTTCAGGTCGTTTTGAATATTACGATTATGGGAAGAGGTTAGAGAAGAAACTGCCATCAGTAGATGATTACGAGTCTACAAGAAACTGCATGGAGGAGGTGAAGAAAGTGATCAAGGATAGTCTTGTAAAGCAGAATTTGCTATCACTTTCTTCTGATGAAGAGAAATCTTCTTCAGGCGGGAGACAGTATGATGTGCCTTCGGACATACATTCTTCAGGTTCTGGTAGGTCCTTCCCTGAACTTCCTAAAAGCGATAAGAAAGTAGAACAGCCAACGAAGGCTTCTAAGCCTCGCAATTTGATTGCTAAGCTCATGGGGCTTGAAGAATTCCCATCTGAAACAGTTCATTCTACTCCACTAGAACCAGAGACCAAGAATAACTATAATCAGCGGAAACCTGTATTTGATATCCAGATGCCAAAAGTGATAAGGGCGCAAACTATTAACAGAGCTGGGGATCGAGGGAGGAAGGAATTAAAAGAGATAATTGGCAGTATGCGATACAAAGGGTTGTTGAAAAGTACTCAAATCAAAGAATATCCTTTGGGTTCAAGGACTTTGAACGTGTCTGAGGAACTTCCTCCCATAGTGATAATAAAACCATTGCCTTTCTCAAGTCATAAAGATGAAGAAGAAAGGGAAAAAGGTCTGATAGGTTCTGCAGTTAGGGAGATGATGCATTCAGACCTCAAGCAGGTATCTAGTTCAGCTTCAAAGGAGATTAAAAATGTGGGAGCTGGAGAAAAAATTTCCAGTAAGCCAAAAACTCCTGCCCAAAGTCAAAAAGCACAAGAAAGGGCTAATGCAAACGCCAGGAAATTAGACAACACGCAGAAGGGAGGACAGAATCGAAGAAATTTGGTAGAGAAACGGAATGGTAGATCCGTACAGGTGTTAAGTTCTCAAACGAAGGCATATTCTACACAGACTACAAAACCGGAAACCCAATGTATTCCCAAGAAAATTCGAGGTAATAAATCTGTTGTCACACCTAATAATGATTTGGCACGATCAAGGAAGAGTGCTTCAGAGATATCTGTTGATCAAACTCCGAGAATAGGCACAAAGAATGGAAAAGTACAGAAGAGAAATCCTGCAGTGAATCTAATTGTAAGCTTCCATAGCTTGCTAATAATTTCTCTTATTAATTATAGCTTGTGAATCATTGTTTTCGAAAAGTATGATACTAAGTATTATTTGCAATTCCCAAAAAATATATTGATTCTGGAGTTTTGGTATATCCATATTTTTTTTTCCGAAGTGAAATTCACTGCCTGAAGAAGTTATGCATAACTTTATTACGTGCTTAATCTGTAACCATTCCTTAGTTGTATTTAATCTTAATGATTAAATCTGTGTTATGTCTTGTTAATGATGCTAAGTAAGCCTGTTTTCCTAAGGCGAGTTGGGTGGTCTTCTATGCAGGCTAAGAAAAAGATGCAAAAGGAAGATGAAAGAAGTGCTGATAGGGCAGAAGAATTTCACAACAGCAGCATAACAGCTCATATGCCTGATGAACTTTTTAAAAAGTTCGGGCAGGATGACTGTAAAAATTCTACAAAAGGTAATCTATAATTTCTATACTTGAATAGTTGCGTGTCACAATGTGCACCTTTAATAATCAAGGTAATGCATAAAATGGACAATAGAATGTGCATCTACGTGGATGATCAACAATACATTTTTTTATGCCCATGTTTTAGATACGTCGATGACATGATCTTCCGTAAACATATCAATGATGGAGTCAATCAAGTGTATTAAGCTACTGAAGCCTGTTATCATATAAATAGATCAAGGAACTTATTTCCAGTCAAAACTAAGATTAGCATCTAATAATTTATACATTATATACATAGATACGAGGGGCAGAATACAAGATATATGGCACAACATATTAAGCAGGTGATATGCAATCATCAGAATTCTGAGATAAAGCATTATATGTCTATTCAAATTATATTTAGGACCTGTAGTTTTTTAAAATATCTTATGGGGTAAAAATGTCAGTTGCAGTGCCTCTCAGCCTTTAAACTTTAGATCAATTGTTGGTCTAAAATACCATTAAACTGACATGTGGATCGGTCAAAGGAATTTTCAACTTATGTTAATGTGAACTTCCCTTCTATATGTTAGGACTGATATTTTAAAAAATTTCAGAGTACGCTGAGAATGATGGAAAATCCCTCTTTGAAGCTGGAGGAGAGACTGATTTGTGTGGAGCAAGCTGTGCATCCACGGAAGATATTAGTCCTCAAATTGTAGACAGAATCAAAGTCAGCACAACCTATGAAATGCAGCAGCAATATTTGTTCTTGAGAACTCCTATGTTCCTCAACAGGGTTGAAGAACTCTTTAATCTTAAAACAGAGGAGCAGTCTGAGCTAATTCCATTAAGTACGGTGGGAAAAGGTGGAATAGATAATAGTAGGATCCTGTTAGATTGTGCAAATGAACTGCTGGAAAGAAAAAGTTACCAAATGTCGCTTTTAAGTCATCCAATGCTTCGGACTTGTATGAGATCCAATCGCAAGATCTCTTTGGATCATTTAGTGGATGAAGTGATTGGTGGGATCGAGACATGGAAATGCTATAGCAAATCTGATATTGGTTCTAGTCAGAAAGATCATCTATTTTTAATTCTCGGAAAAGACTTGATGTGCAATAGTATGGTAGTCAGTGGAGTTTGGAACATGGGGTGGTTGAATGGCTTTTCTATTGAAGAAGCAGAGCAAGTTATATATGAGGTTGAGAAGGATGTCGTATGCGAATTGATTGAAGAGATAGTGAAGGATTTGGCACGTAGGTTTCACTAATACCTACATGTATATATACTTTGCATGGTTGTTGGGGAGTACTGTAATTATTCTGGCAATGAAGCAATTGTTCATAAATTAATGTTAGCCGTTTCTTCATTTACAGAAGAGAAGTACTAATTTGACACACAAGACGATGTGTTTGATGCATTGTAGGATGTGGTTGGTATTTCTTTGTAAATTTTGGCTTTTATGTAAACAAATTCATGAACAACCTTTATCTTTGGAGGGTAAATTTACTAACATGTAAATGAAGGGGCAAGTTTGCTCATACCTATTTCTTTTCTCTCTAAGAAAAGAGAATGTAGATGAGGAGCCCAAAAAGAATTATGGACGTCCAAGCTGCCACGACTTCATGGTCCTTACTGACCCAACTGGGAATCAACCTCTTACAAGCCTTTTCCTCACACAAATATGTATCTCCCTTTTGAAATTTTAAGGCGGATTCAACAATCTTCCAAGCATTATTACCTACAGTTCTAATATTGCATTTAGTTATAGTGATGCTTCATGATATGAACTCATCGGGACTCATAATATGCTAGCAATTAAAGAAAAAATTAGAACACCAGGAGATGGCGATTAACATATGGAAAATGAACAACTGCCGTAATGCTATATACAACTGACCCTTAGCTGTTTTACAGATATATACTATGCTACTTGCAGACTATTGTCAATACAATTGGAAACCATGCCATGCACGTAGAAGTAATCAACATGGGGACTTCTTGAAGGCATATCATTTATTTTCAAGAGGCTCCTTTGAAGATCAGAAAGTTCAAGGTTTCCAGGGAGAAGTAAATAAACGATCCATGTGAATGAGTGAAATAACACCCAAAGTTGGAGCCCACGATGCACTGCCAACCAGACCCGTAAATCTTGTCGAATTCCTACAAATATTTTGTAACATTTAGTAATTTAAAATAGCTAAAAAAAGCAACTTAAATATTGAATAAATCTCGCATGAAAGTCTATTTAGATCCTTATATCCGGAAGTTTTTCTGCAATTACCGTTTTTATGTGACCAGCAATGCTGATGCAGTCACAAACGTCATAGAGATCTAGTGCTTGGGAGGCAGAAGTCATGGCCTGAAGCTGCATTTTCGCAGGCATGTCAGAATCTTGAATATGAGCTTTTCCCTCCAACATCTTTCTGCTTCAGAGAAAAAAGTACACATATAATTGACCAATCAATAAGCTTCTTCACTCATTCCACCACAGTATTCAAGTATGAAGTTGCAACTACAACAATCAAAAGGAAAATATAATCACCCAATAACTGAAGAAGGCGCCACTCTTCCTAGTAAAACGCAGCTTTAAGCAAACGAAGACTCAGTTTTTACTCTTTAGTATACTCTGCTCTCCAAGTTCTCGGAAGCAGGCTGGGGCTTTAGTGTGAGGAATCCACTGAAGCTCGAACTCCCTCGCTCCCCAGTTTGCATGGGAGCACCCAGCTTGGTACAAAACGAGAACTCTACACCTTGACGAGATTTCAGTGGGAAGGATTACACTGCATGATCATGAAGGAACACTGCCTGTTCAGCTACTAAGATACTAGCTCAGGACTAGATATTAGCTCATAATAGAAAGTATCTAGTTTGGACTACATGGTAGGGTGGGGTCAATGGCGTCTTTGATTAATCTCCTACGGACAAATGCATGGACTGGATTTAGATTCTTGATCTCAGAGACAGATTCGATGAAATCCTCCCTCTCCAGCTCATGTTTGAATATCTAAAACCTGAACGTAGCAAAAAAAAAAGAATATCCAAAACCTGATCTTAAAGAGATGAAACGTGCCCAATCGACTGAACCCAGGGGCTTTGGACAACATAAGAAAGTGACATGACAATGAAAAAGACTAAATATCTATGGTAGAAGTTACAGATACTGTAAATAGGACTACATATCTGTAGGTAGAAGTTACAGATATAGGAACAGTAGTCACCATTGTGAGGTTTGCTCGATTGTGACAATGGTGAAGGAAGATTGGGATAATCACACACTTATGCTAGTCTCGATTATATTTCATGCTAAACACATGTTGGCCAAACGGAGGCCTCAGCTTGATTCATCATCATCATCATACACCTTATCCTCAGCTTGATTGTGAATTTTAAAATTCTCTCTCCGTCCAGCATTAATAGATACATTTGGAAGCGAATAGAAAATGGCAATCCGTTCATAGATTAGCTGGTGTGGAGTGCACGAAAAAGAAAATCAGGATGTGCTCGATGCAAGTTAGCAAATTTCAGTTCGAAGTGAAAAGAAAATGGCAGTACTTATAGCAAGCTAGATCACAGCCTCTATTGATATTAAACGTCCATGTATAAGTTATGTAACTATCAAGACAAGTAGTTCGTGAATCTCGTCTCTCCTTCACAATTTCTTGAAGAAAAGCTTAATTTTTACCTCACTCGCAAACATAATTAGGTAGCCCTCGACCTGATGGTTTGATAAATGACAGATTTGTTGATAAATCACCTGATGGTGATAACATCAAAAAAATGATGATGACCCAAAAAAAAACTGAACATGAAGGATGACCGACCAATAAAAAAACGATGATAATGGAGAAGCACACAGGATGAGACCAAGATTAGCTGCATGCTCGAACAGCTGAATTAAGTATATGATCTTTTTTTGTGGTACATAAATCAAATATATGACCACGTTGTTTGTAACTCAATAATGATACAGTTTATCAAGCCGCATGAGGTAATTCAAGAAGATCTGTAATTTGAAGCACCCTGAACACCCACGTTACTTGTTTTTGCATAATACCAGCATCGCATAAACCACTCCCACGGAGAATTCCCAGCTTTTGACAAAAGATAGTAGAACTTTGCATTATTTCGAGCTCCATCTCAAACCTAGCAGGTAATCATCGTCCTTAACCACACAGCTCACATAAAATCATCTTCGAGTTCTTGCAAAGATTTGCTTGTGGCTGCAACTTGCTTATTAGAGGTCATCTTGTCTGAGACCATCAAGCCCTTATAGCTCCTTATTTCTGCCTGTTTCTCCTTTTCAAGCCTTTCCATCTCTTCTTTACGCTTCTGCATAACCAGTTGCATGTTCCATCATTAATAATCAAATTGCAGCATTAGCTATACTAGGTTAATATCATAGCAGATGAATTTATTTTTCAAGGCAAAAGTTCAATCTATGCCAATAATATTTACTGAGCCAGTAATCATCCTCCTTAACCACATAGCAGCTCAACGGGATAAGGATAAGACTTGAAAGGTTTAGACAAAGATAACCACATCAATGAAGGGGATGATTTGAGTGAGCGTCATATTGTCATGTCCCTATTAGACTGCCCTTCGCTACTGCCAGATAGGGCCCACAGATATGAAATTCTGCCAGAGATCTATAGGCGAGACTTCACAAGAAAATACATTTTAACTAAATCCCAGAAAATTTGTTGAGGAAATTTACCTGCTCACACAGCTTAATCTCGCCCAAAATAGATGGCAAAACAAATCACAAAAAAAAGGTACCTTATCCCGCAGCTGCAATTTTCTTTCTGCTCTTTCTGCAGCATTGACTGCTTCCCTTTCAGCTGCACCAGTCAGCTCATCATAAGTGACATTTCAAAGCACAACTGCACAACTTCCTAAAGTCAAGCTATTTACAAAACTACAGTCTAACTAGTTAGTAAGCATGTGCCCCATAACTAGATGTGACAAAAGGATGAATAAGAATGATATTATACTTCAACTGGACTATTTGAATACAATGACATAGCTACAATGTTCAACACAAAGGAATTCTGTGATTGAACAAAGCAACTAAAAGGAGAAAATTTTCTATAACCAACAGGAAAAGGGATGCAAGACTAAGGAATATGAACATCATTTATACATGGAATGCTATATATATATATATATATATATATATAGAGAGAGAGAGAGAGAGAGAGAGAGAGACCGGTTTACATGAGATCGTTCTCACATAAGGAGCATGAGAACAGTCCTTTGGGTCGTTGGATTCCGATCTGACGGTGGGTATCAAATCAGTGGGTAGGTCAGTGTAAACCATCACTCACACTTGTAGCTATCAGATCAAGATCCAACGGGTACAACTTGAACTGGCCTCATATAACCAAATGAGAGTGATCTCATTTAAACTTTTCCCATATATATATATATATATATATATACCAATTGGAAAACATGCATACTGGTTCAGTGATAATCAACATGAGATCCTTGAACATACCTTTCAAATCTGGCTTCCTTTCCACTTTTGTTTTATTCAATCTGTTGACTATCTCATTTATGCGCTTCTCAACTTTCACAGTTCGAACCTATATGAACAAAATGCTTACTATTCAGAGTAGAAGTATTTCACATATCATGCTGGTTTCTCTCCAAAAAAAGCACAACATATGCAAGTGTATGATTATTAAACAAAATATATGCACGCATATGAGAGAGAGCGACAGGCAGAGGGAGAGAATTTGTAGCACAAGAAAACTTGGAGTCCACTTGAAGAAATTGTCGGCGTCCACCGATCACAGAAAGCTCTCTCAAAGAACTCACGTAGTTTTTTCTCTCAAAAAAGACATCTATTTCATTGGCTAATAAGGCGTTTAAATTAGCTTACAATTGGGTTCCTACTTGGGAATAAAACAACCAATCTAGAATCCTAATAAAGTTTGGAAGATAATATCAACTCAAATCTAAAGCCCTAAATAAATAACATACTAATTATATAATCGAATTATATAAAAAAAAAAGACTCCTAAATAAATTAAGGAAAATTCTTCCAATGAGAGCGGCCCTATGGCTCCGCATCAAAACTGATAACTAACTAGACATGCAAGTTGTCCAGTTAAAAAAATCCTAAAAACAAGCTCATTCACAATTTGACATATATTAGTCAAGGTCAGAGGGCAACAGATTTCAAAAGCCACGACAGTAATGTAAAAGTATTCGTGGGAATTTGAAGGATTTTAGCATTGCAAAAATAAGTTGCAACAGATACAGATAGCCAGATACGAATAGCTAATCCACCAAAAATCCAAGGGCCAAAGAAGTTATTTTCGAGTACTACTATCTGAATTTTTTCAGAGACAGCTCAAAGACCATGAGAAGGCGACGAAACATTAAAAAACTGAAATATTAAAAAAAAACTCATTAAAAAGCTCCACTAGCTTTATGCATAATGCCTTGAAGAAAAGGTGTATTATCATCATCACCATATGCCTTATTCAACTATCTGGGTTGGGCCCAAGGAAGCTGGGAACACGCCTCTCCATACTCAAACTCTTCTTATCTAATTACTAATTCCTACATTTAAAGCAGGTAAAAATTCTATATCTGCATATGCAATCGCACAGAATAATTCTACTCTATCAAGGGAAGAAGTTAATAAGGCTCTCAAAATCAGATTGTCAAGTAACAAAGATGAATCATGATAGTTTCAGTTTCTGGCTCAGAAAGAAGTATCAGGAAGTGTAGCCAGCAAAAATACTATAAACTTAAATTTCGTTCAGAAAAATGCATCAAGTAAAATGCCTACTAAATCTAAATTAATCAAGACACATCCAGATTTCTCATATTGATATATACCGAATTGCCCAAAAAAATATTGGTATATTCCTAACAGCATAATATAAGCAAAACTGAGACACACTGTTAAGTTCGTTCTGAAGAAACGAGAGCCTAACCAATTTGGAATTGTGGAAACCAATTTGCCCAACTTCCATAGACGGGGTCTTCTTCAAGTTGTACCAAGGGGTATAAACGACATCAACGTTATTAACTTTGTTGCCTGCATAGAAGCAAAGCTTAGATGAAAATGTACGCATTTGATAACCTCGCAAATTCAGGGGATGCAACGTAAATAATGAAGATAAAATGTACTCAACTAACTAAATCATCATAATTTCTTCAGATCTTTATGGAATGTAATCATTTACAGTTAGATCGCTCCATATGAAGCTGTCTAGCTAATAGATACAGTATGTACAATCCATGATTCCATTCTTACCCGGTTATCTGATAAAAAGCATGGGTATTAGAAGACAATCTCAGCAGCTTTCCAGAGGTGAACTGACATAAAATAGTTCCTTTTCTCATCTTTCATGTCACTTTGTTGAGTTTGTTCTCTTCCTCAACTTCATTCAACATAATACCGAGTCCCTAACCGTACTTTTTCAACCAATTTAATTCTCCTGGCTTGCTATATTATCTACTTGTCAAACTTCAACCGCTTATTTATCTCCGAACTAAGAATTCACTGACTCTATGATCCATACCCAAATCTGAAACATAACATGACTTTGTATCCAAATCATCCCTCTTTCGCTGATAATAAAATTTGTATTTAAAGGATGTCTTCCAACTAATGGCTTTCTTGCTTTATTTTTCCTTTGGCGTAGACGGGGGCAGTAATTAAAATTGAGTGATAGACAGTTTACAAAGAATAAACAAATTTTCACTAAATTTCCTACACCAAATTGATTGACTTTAAAACAGAACTGGAAACAGAAGAAAAAGTTCAATTGCCTTGAATTGAGTTTGCTTTTACTAGTTGAGCACAATCCTCCAGCAAGCCTTCACTTATGTCATCAATTGTCTGGCCTCTATTGAGTCTCAGATATACGTGAGCAGAAGACATTTTATCAACATGGAACCTAAACAACAAGGCACAAGTAACTTGTTAATTTCATAATAAAAAAAATTACAATAAAGAGTAACTAAAACAAATAAACAGGCTCCGCATTATGGCATATAATTGCCATGAAGGTAAGACGAGGAAGATAAAGCTAGGAAAGTAAACCAGTTCAAATAAAAGGCAGAGTAAAATAGGGAAAAATATAAATTGCAATCACCACCATATAACACGCCTTCTCAAAACAACTCCAAAAATTCATCTTGTACCAATTTCAACAGTTCTGACAACTGAACGACATTGAACCACCCATAAATTACAGGAAGCTAAACGTACT
Organism: Houttuynia cordata; assembly: GCA_039654745.1. Lineage (NCBI taxonomy): Eukaryota > Viridiplantae > Streptophyta > Magnoliopsida > Piperales > Saururaceae > Houttuynia > Houttuynia cordata. The sequence continues at coordinate 55,395,238 of CM077502.1, read as the reverse complement.
ATACATGAAATGGTCCTTTCAACATTGATTAACCATACTGCTCTTTCTAATGACATGCGGAATTATCAAATTCTATAATCGCCAAGTCCATGGAAAATCCAGGATGATACTAACAATAACGAGATTGAGGGACTGAGCACTATGCCATGAATTGGAGATAGCATAAAACTGCAAGAAACTCGAACAAAAAGCTACAATTTTCCACAAGGAATTATGGTTGATTCACGAGGAAAGATAGATAGATAGATAGATAGATACCAAATATCTTCGGGGAAGCCGTATTTGATGAGCTCTTCGTTCTCGTGCTTGTCCAGCCCCATGAAAATCGAGTAGTCGCCGGCCTCCGGGCGGGCCTTGAAGTAAAACACCATCCCGCCGCCGCCAAAAATTGGAAAAAAAAATCTACTTCGCGGGGGCTGCAGAATCGCAGATGATCTTTATATCTTCCTTACCATTTGAAATCACGATTGTTTGGGGGGGGGGGGGGGGAAGAGAAAGAATTTGAGCTTTACCAAAATTGCTAACCTGCGGTTAGGTCCATATTTTATACTCCCTCTTTTCTGTTCAACAGAGCCTGTCCGCATTTTAATTTGATTGGACTCTTGTTTTTTTTTTGTGAGAAACGATATTTGTACGTCAGATTTTCTACGTATTTCCGTACAGAGCACATTTTCATACACATCTGATGTAGGGTTATCACTGCCCTTTTTTTTTTCTATAACAAGGGGGGTGTTTGAGTTCTTAGGACCCGACCGTATCCCGCCTCCAAATGTGCATACAAGGTCCACCCATCATATACATGGGTAAATAGGGATACAAATCCGAATGGGTAACCGGGTTCAAACTCAAAACCTCTGCATCCAAAAACATGCCATGACCCCCTCTTCACACCAACACCCCATTGGTTAAATTTATTGGACCCCCCTTTGTGTGTGTTTCTAGGGTGATACTTTTTCAGATACCCCAACATTCTCGATAATACCCACTTTCACATGGAATGGTGGAAAAAAATCAGACTATCTAACATGGTCAGTAATACCCCAGTGTTATATTTTGATAGTAGATATTACTGACAAACCATTCTATCAATTTCAATATGGCGTTATGGATCCACGTTATATAATTGATTGGAGGGTCCTATTGATAAGATCGTGAATGAGAATAGTGTGGTATATTACCCGTCAACTGTAAAAAAAATCGGATTCTACCGAACATCTGGTGTTACTGAGAAAATTGGGGTGTTGAAAAGTATCACCATTTTTCTATTGTGAGGGAGCAAAGTCAGCGATGTAACAGTAAGACAGGCTATGTTAGACGGAAGGAGCATCCATACCTCATAATAAAGACCAAGACCCAAGCAGGAACTTTGTTGATAAAAAAGAAGGTGGTATTACATGTGGAGATTCGACACACTGTTCTTGTAGTGACAAATTTCTATATCTCAACAATTTTTTTGGCAACAATACTTCTTTTATCTTAACATGATACTTGCCTGGTTTCCTTGCCAAAAAAGAAAAGGATGATGATCATGTTAGTTTCAGAATATATAGACACAGCCAGCATGGCGCCGAGTGCAAATTCATGTGTACCTTCTGGCCACATGGAACATAATTGACAAGTCTACAACATTAATCACTAAACAAAACTGGTTTTGTTTAGTTTAATGTCGTAGACAAGAACACGGTGCTCTGCACCTCGAGCCCACCACCGAAGGAACCAGAACCTCAATAAGAAAAGAAAAAGTGCAAAAGCTAAAAGCACAAAAATCACGAGCAATACGAGATTAGACAGAAGCATAAATCAAGAGAAATGTACTACTACTCCATTAGAAGCCTCCCCAAGGGATGGTGGGTCTTTTACTTCGTCAAAAAAGATTAGTAGATGGTCTACCAAAAACATAACAAAATCAAGATGAAAGGAACATAAAACGAAAGGGTGGCCTGGGCCGGCCAGAAGCTAGATCTCATCAACAGTTTATGGAGCAATAAAACCAGCAGGCGCGGCTGGGTAATGTACGACTTTGGAAGAAAATTACAAGGATAAACAATCTAAACAACTACTATTAAAAGTAAAAAGCGAGAAATATTCTCCATAATTTAGAAAAATGCTGTCTAAAATGCATTTCAATGTACACGTAGAAAATGAGATTTGATATTAGACGTTCGCATGATCGCATCACATTTTGTTTTTTTGGCAACAGTTCACATCATAACATATTCAATCAAATTGATTGCAATAAAGCTATTGTTGCAAAAAAAAAAAAAAGGATAGCACGTGCCATCTGCATGTGTAGTTTTGCTAGTATTAGGGGAAAACAAAGTGATTAAAAGTTAGACAAAAAAATAAACAAAGAAGTAAAGAAAAAAATCAGAAGGGGAAGCCGGCTTCTTTTTCTCAAGTGTTTTTAAGTTGGTTTCTAAAAAAACCCTAATCTGGGAATTAGGATTTGAAAAAACAAATGGGGATTTGATGAGTGGAGGCAGATCAGGTGAAGGTTGAAGAGGAGGAAGGGAGGGGGGGATTTTCTCTTTTGAATTCGGCCACACCAGCGCCGAGCGGAGAACACAAACAAACAAAAATCCCAACTCTGGCATTGGGGTCATCCCAGCCATCGCAAGCGCGGGCGACCACGCCCCTCTCCCAGTTCCCTCCGCCGTCTGATGGGCGACGTCAAATCGCCGCTACCGATGGCCAGCAGAGACCGAGATCGCGAGCTCCTCATTCCCGTCGCCGACTCCGTCCAAGATGTCGACTCCAAAGCCTCCTCCTCCTCCGCCTCTTCCTCCCATCACTCCGGTCGAGAGGTATCCTTCTCCCCCCTCTGTCTTTTGTTTTTTGATGTTGATCTTCCGACCTGTCTTTTGTTCATTTCAGCGGATTTAGCCTAGTTCATCTCTTTTTTCAAAAATTAATTCCGAATTCTCAAAATTTTCGTTATGCACGAAATTTGCTACGAATTTCATTATCCGTAGATATATTGATCTTGGTGAATTGAAATTTGTTGTCTTTCAACTTTTAGAACTAATTGCATGGGGCTTTGTCCCGCCAAGTCTGTTTGTTATCGACAGAATTCTATCTTAGATGGCTGTAACTCTTTCTTGCGCTGTTATTTATAGTTACGTTTCATTACTGAGTGACGATCGTCTCATGCAGTTTGAAATTATATGCTCAAATCATTTGCGGTTATGTCGCGTTTTATCCTATGTATAGTGACGATTTATTAACTGTTCATTTTTTTGTTAATTGTTCATTGCCCCTTGTCTTTATTTTACTTTGGTGCAGATGTGTTTATAATGCTAAATCTTGATCCAATACACTAAGTGAAGATTTAAACCTTTCATTGTTGAGATTTTTTTTCCCTTGTTGTGATTCACAAGAAGTTTTCATTAGTATGATTTCATTTCCAATCATCTGACATTGTTTAGCAGTTTGCTTACAAATTACTTTTATGTTGTAAAAATTAGGTCTTCAACTCTTTGTATTTCTGTTAACAGGTGTTGCAACTCCTTGTATTTCTGTTGGTTCAGTCTAAATTTTTTCCTTCTTTTTATTGATTTCCAACAGAGTTGTTGCTTCCTCCTTTCGTTATTACGTTAAAGTATATGCAAATTATGACTAGTTTATAGTCCATGTGATTCATCTTTTGTCATATTTAAGACAATGTAGGGGTATAAGACCCGGGGTGTCCACGAGCTTGTGATCTTCTTTCTATGTTTAAAAGCCTTGAGTTCTCATGGAGGTGTGACATGGCACCATGCACTTTGGTGAGATCATAAAATGGTAGCCATTGGACAGTTCCGTCCTTTGAATTTACTGCAATAGCTCCCAATTTATGGTCTCATCAGGTGGATGGTGTTTGATGCTTGTCGCACCTCATCAGGTCTTGCTTTTTTGTCTTAAATTTTATAGTTTGAATCTATGAAGCATGGATATATCCGTGTCCGATATGTATCGGACATAGATACGGCTGCGACGCGGCTGCCTGCGTATGCGTGCGAGTATCCAAAAAAAAAAAATGGACACATTTCCAACGTGGCTGGATACGTGTTGGACACGTGTTGGACACGAATCTGTTTTTTTTTTAAATTCCGAATACGCAAATGCATGCACTCCTACCACCTCTACTGCAAGATTTGTTGTTACCAACCACACTCAACCAAGGTATACTCCTCTCATCATCGATTTTTAAATTTTTTTATTATGTTCCAACCTAAAATAATGATTTCATGACTTTTTTAAGTACTTTATTAGAGGATTTGAGCTTTTCGTAAAGAGCTCTATAATCATTTTGCCTCATATATGAAATAGTTCAATATTTTTGTGTGAGCTATTGAAGATTGTTGGCTTTTTATTGACTTTTACAGTTGATTTTTGCTTAAATATCTTGTTCACTCATCCCTTGTGATTATTCCTTGCATAAAAATTATGAATAAAAAAATATTTTTCTATCACAAGTTTATAGCTGTAACATTTACTACAAGGTTTGTGGGCAAAAATGTGGTGTTACAATACCAAAAAATATATTTAAAAATTATATATATAATTTTTTTTAGCCGTGTCGTATCCTACTTTTTGGGAAAATTTCATTTCCCCGTGTCCGTATCGTGTTGCCATATCCGTATCCATGCTTCCTAGGTTTGAATATTTGTTATGTCGATTGATCATTTGGACTCTGGACTTATCTCCTGCATGCACCACCTTCTTTTATAAGTTTTGGGATCATTTCTTACATTTGTTGCCTTCTTTTTCCTGTGTGCTCTGCAGGCATTCTATAAAGTAATTCGAAGCTGGGCTTCCAAGAAGTTCATGACGGGATGGTGATTATATTCTCTCTCTTATATGAATAAATCCAATTGTTTTTTTGTATTTATTACATATGTAGACCTTTAAATTATTGAGCTTGCGAGTCGTACATGTGCTTATCTTTTCTTTAAAAGATGAAGTTTTGTGAGATAAGAGATTCTGTGTACGTATTTCCTTCCATGTAAAAAAGTTAGATATACAAGTTCTCTCTCACAGTTAAAATTGCTCTGTGGAATTAGGTCATTTGTGAAAATTTAATATAGGCTTTGAATTATATTTGTATATTAACTGTTGTAACTGGTTGGAAACAGTCCATCTGCAGCAGCCACTAGTTTTTATCTATGGTGAAAATATCCAAACCTGCAAAAGCTTTTTTACGTTGAGGGAAAACGCAGATTTTGCACATGATCTGGAAAACACTCCATCTCCAGCAGCCATGGAGAGCATGTGCTGGTCATTACTTTCTTTAACTTATGTATGTGCCTCATGGTCTTACTCATGATGGTATTTTGGAGCAGCCATGGAATGTATGTGCTGGTCTTTACTTTGTGTAACTTACTTATATGCCTTATAGACTTGCCCATGATAAATTCTTACTATGCTAATTAGTAACTCAGGACCCTGGCTGCTTATTGGTGCACCACCAAACAAATTATTTGCAATATTTGTACATTATCCGTATTTAGGCAAATTATCTCCTTCAGCATATTAGTACTCTTCATTTAAGTTTATCTGAATGGTGAATCTATCAAATGTCTCTGCAGTTTCATCTCTTTTTATGGAATCATTGTATTGATTTGTGAGAAAGCAGGATAATAATGTACGATGGATTAAATGGGTAAAAGGAGCAGATTGATTGCATACTATTGCTTTTAGTTATTGGTAGATAGTTTATACAAGTCCATTGCGTTCCTATGTCGTCTTCTCTGGTCTTGAGGAATTTATATTGTTGGCTCTAATCACAGTGCTTGTATTCTTGTTGTTGATGATTTTTTTGTAAACTTTGCAGTGTTATCCTGTTTCCTATAGCAATAACCTTCTACATCACCTGGTGGTTCATTCATTTTGTCGATGGCTTCTTCTCTCCCATATATGAACAGCTTGGAATCAACATTTTCGGTATGAACAGTGCACAACTATGTGAAGCTTTCATGGAATCTATATCGTTGCATTTGTCTTTTATCCTTGGCCTTCTTCTGTTGATCATTCAATTTATGACTTATAAGCAAGTTTTTTTTTTCTGGCTTGTCGCGACTATTTAACTATGCATAATTTGGCTGGTGGTGAGGTATATTATGTGTACATGTCAAGAGGTATTGTTCAGACCCAACGTGGCATATGGCCCACTAATTGGGCAGCCCACTTGTTTTACATCTCTCTCAGTCCTTGTCTCATTGGTCGCTTATTTTAGGGTTTTCTAAGTAATCTTCTATTTCCAAAACGACATTCTTTGTGGGTATAGACCCAAGTGAAATATATCTATCTCTTTGATTTTCGTGCATATGTCCATGGAAGCTACGGTGGAATTTTGTGACCCAACGGGGCATATGGCCCACCAACTGAGAGGCCCACTTGTTTGACGACACTCTCCTTGCTTGGCTCATTGCTAACTTATTTTAAAGTTTTCTTAATTAGTCTTCTAGTTGCTTCATAAGTACATTGTTCTAATTAAAGGTAGATTCTTAGTTTAATAAGATTTCCTAGTTTAGTTTTTACTTCCAATTTGAGAAAGGCTTAAAGCCTATAAATTGTGATAGTATGTACTACGTACACACCCGGTCAAGCAATGAAGAATTAAGCTTAGTCTTTAGTTTTTATTTACCTCTTTTTCTTTCTATTTCTTTTCTCCTTTCTTTATGATATTCCTACAAAGATGATTCAACAGACTCCATGTGAACCACCGGGTTCACATTTGGTAGATTTTGTAATTCATATATATATATATATATATATACACACACACACACTGAATCTATTAAAATTTCATGGCTCCTGTCATTATGTTACAAATATGTGTAAGGCGAGGACTAGCAATCGAACATTGGGAAAAAACTTGCCTGACTGATTAACTGATTTGTTGGTTTTGGTTAAGAAGAGACCTGGTTGATTCTTTGGCCAGTTTATATGTTCTCTATGTATATTACATGTATATATATACATATATATATCATCATCATCATCATACGCCTTATCCCAACTATCTGGGGTCGGCGACATGGATTATATATCACATTTGACTCTTATCTGAATCGAAATGGTACAAAATCCATACAAAGTAACATAGTGGCAAGTTTTTACGCCGGATGCCCTTCCTGACGCAACCCTCTAAAGAGGGGATAATGATAAGAAGATTCAACATCATCATATTCATCATACACCTTTCCAATTATGTGGATTGGCTTTATGACATGATGGTTGCACATGAAATATTAATATAGCCATCTTCCATCACAACACTGGTAACAATGAAAACCAGTCTGCTTTTATTTGGGAGCATGACTCTTATCTGCTTTTATAGATATATATCTTATACTCGAAAAGCAGCAGCTGCTTAGATATTCTTTTAGCATAAATATAAATACCACTTTGGATAGGTTGAGAACGAACAGATTTTAGTAACTACGTCAATAAGTACAATATGTATCCTTTAAAATGAATACTCTCTCGTCCCATTAATAGTTCAATTTGTTTTTTCAAAATGATCCAATTTTAGTTAATCATAAAATTAACTAAAATATAGAGAGATGGGGCAGTTAAATTTTGCTGAAAAATGTTACACAAACTTATGTAAGATTTATAGCTTTGTGCTTAAAAGAAGTGCATTTCATATGCTTGTTACTGAATATATGTTCAATTACATCTCCACGGGGAGCTTTGGCAAGCAATAGGCTAGATGTGTCTTTTAGACTGTTTCTACTTCTGCATTTCTCCTTTTCTTGGCACGCATAATATTGCTTGAATATATATATATATATATATATAGGGAAAAGTTTAAATGAGATCGCTCTCATATAGCTTATATGAGGCCACTTTAAATTGTAGCCCTTGGATCTTGATCTAACGGCTACAAATAGCCATAATGATCTCACCCACTCCCTGATGTGACACACTCACCTACTCAATGATTTAATATCCATCCTCCGATCGGAATCCAACGGCTATAAAGATTGGCCTCATGCTCCTTATATGAGAATGATCTCATGTAAACTTATCTCATATATATATATATATATTATATATACTCCATCGGTTCCACAATACTGTGTACATTTGAGAAAATTCTCATTTTTATTGGACCATGAAGCCCACTAGGAAGTCACATGACTTCTTCTCCCTGATATCCCATCCAAACTCGTATGCTTGTTCACGAACTAAGTTCGAGTCAATCCTTCCAAGTCTCCTCCAATTTTGGAAAGAGGAAGTCACGTGATTTGGCAAAATGTACACAGTATTTTGGAACATTGAATATTTCCAAATGTACATAGTATTTTGGAACATAGGGAATATATATATATATATATATATATATTCTTGTTTATATATTGATTTTTCTAGATTTCCTTTTCATTGAAAACTTGTGTGAAGGTTATGGTTGGTCAAAATGGTCCTCGGCTTCTGGCTTTAGTTTGCTCTATTCATCTTCATTCTTGGTTGTATAATTTGTTCTGAGTTATTTGAGATTTTTCGTTAATAGGTCTTGGGTTCATCACGTCGGTAACATTCATATTTTTGGTGGGAGTGTTTATGTCCTCATGGTTGGGTGCTTCTGTCCTTACCCTGGGAGAATGGTTTATTAAGCGGATGCCATTTGTTCGGCATATTTATAATGCTTCTAAGCAAATTAGTTCCGCCATATCACCTGGTAATTTCCTTTTTTTAAGTTTTGTATTTAACTATGGTATTTGGTTGGTGATCCATAATGTACTTTCGTTTGTGTTGCAGACCAAAACACGCAAGCATTCAAGGAGGTGGCTATCATAAGACATCCAAGGATTGGTGAATATGTGTTTGGCTTTATCACTTCGGTTGTGGTTCTGCAGGTCAGAAACCAAATTACAAAATATTTTCCTGCAATGTAACTTCTTTCCTTGTAAGTTGAACAGATTACCTTATATTTGTAGACATAATCATAATCAAGTAGCGCCTTTTCAATTTAAGATCCATAGGGATTGACGAAAATGGGATTTATTATGCTCTTGCCATATGATAGTATTTGTCTGCATTTTAAAAAGATGATATCCAAGGATAAAATGAGGCCCACTTTCGCCAAACTTTTATTCATCCACACTTAAACTGCTAACCTTTTTACTCCATCCACTATGAACAAAGCCATTTGAGTTATTAGAATAGGAAATTTCCATATAAATCAGACGATTAATATGGGTCAGAAAAAAAATCAGAAGTCAGGCAATTAGTATAGGATTGAAGGATTAGTAAAAACCTTTACATGGTGGTTGAGCTTGGATAATTACTTTTGAGGGCTATTTTTTCCATTTCCCGTATGTTATATATGGCTGCAAAAATATCTAAGGATGCTTACATGTTGAGATTTGGTGATGCAGAGTTATTCGGGTGAGGAGGAGCTCTGCTGTGTCTATGTGCCAACGAACCATCTCTACATTGGGGATATATTTCTTATCAACGCCAAAGATGTGATCAGACCAAATTTATCTGTTCGTGAAGGGATTGGTAAGGCTTTCCTTTGTTGGCATTTTATATGAAAGGGAGGATAATGAATAAAATATTTTCTGAAGGACTCTAAATTTAGATTCATTGAAGAGGTTGGGTTCACCTATTAGTCACACAATCTTTTGTTGGTAGTTCCACTTTAGATATCCTAATTTAGTGAAAATTGTGTTTTCTTACTTATGTGGTGGCTATGCAGAAATTGTTGTTTCGGGTGGTATGTCAATGCCTCAGATTTTATCTACAATCGACTCACAGGCGATCCACCTTGACAGAACTAGAACTACTAGAAGCTAAGTTGGTCATCTCCACATTCTTGTTTTCTCTGTCTGGCTTGTGCGGTTCTCAACTGCGTTGGGTCACTTTGCCAGACTTTGTAAACAGATTTTTGAACTTTGTGTAAAATTTAGTAGTAGAAAGGTGATGTACTGTTTTTGGTGATTTTCAAGTAGGCTTACATTGACAGCTTGTGCAGTTTTCTTATATCTACGAGTTCTATTTCTATCTTCTGAGCTGTCTAAGCTGGGTGTAATCAGACCATAGTGTGATTCGCAAAGGGGAGAAGGATGGACGGGAATAGGCCCACGGAGTTGTAATGGCTGCTAACAATTCTTGACTGATGCAATAGGGGCGGGCCTTATGGCCTTGATAAAGTAACGCCCAAGTGGTCTGACAACTTCATTTATCTGGAATGCCCCTATAAAGAAATTTTTGATCACCTGACACTGTTCACATGATATAGATGATTATATATATAAAAAAAATGGCAAATGAAGGGGGGACAGATCATGAAGAAAAAAAAAAGATTATGACTGACACTGTCAAGTCAATTTTTGGCAAAAAAACTCCAAATACATGGCGACTTTCATTTTGAATGTACCCCTGATGTCAATGCATCCGTAGTCATAGGTTTCCAATGCATGAGGAGGGAACTAGTGGCCATGTCCATCAAGCGAGCAAAGGAAGATTGAGCCTTACAATGGGTTAGCCCAAACCAAGCCATGTCTTTCCTGGCCAATTTGTTCCTCATTGAGTTCTACTTCGCTCGTCAAAAGCACGGGAGGAATTTGAATACTCCAGTACATCAAAGAAAAGAGGTGGTCATGGCATTTGGCTCCTACATGAAGGACCTGCTCTAATGTAGGGCTGGTATTTCGAAATAATTTGGATTGCTTTTGTTCACTTACAAAGAAGATAACAAGTTTTGTCTTTTGTGAAGATAGAAACAAGTATAATTGCTAATGAAAGCCAAATCCATGTAAGTTTCGACTTATGACTCTCATGGTTTGTCAATTATTAACATTTCCATACTCGCGACGCTACTCTCGGTTTGTCGCGTCCCAGTTTATATCGTTGAGTTGAACTCCATCTCTTGAAAATTTAAACTACATTGATGCTAATTGGACAAACAAGCATCACAGACTTACTAATTGGGTCTTTGTGGACTCCAAAGTTCGGTACAAGTTTCTTTTTTTCCTTTGCCGACATGTCAATGTTTTTTTTTTTGCTTAATAAAGATGCACTGAATAATTTCTCTTGTACAGTTGTACTAGTGATATTTCTTAGCTGTCTCAGCTGTAATCAATCTGGCGTGGTTCGCATGTCCAAACAATACGTAATATTACTTCGCCTAACATTTTACGTATTTTGGAATCAAACTGAGCACGCCTAAGGCCCTAAACTATCTTTCTTTGCTTTTTGGACCATGCCTTTGTTTATTGGGTAGTAGAAGAACGTCGACATCTTAAATGCAGGCCCCCACAAGCCCAAAACTTATTAAATTCTGTCCATTCATTTTACGTTCATGGCTGGCTTGTTCCAAGTTCCAACCCACCTACACTATAACAACCGCAGCTCAATCCTTGCATTAAAAAAATGAACTCTTGGTGTAGCATTTGGATCCGAATACACTACTCTAAACTGCATTTGCATATGCACCGGCTCACCTGCGTCAACACACGCCAAGGCACCCTGGGCGGTTAGATTTGAATCATCCATGTATCCGACGGCACATGTAATACTTTCTTTTTTATAGGTGCATTAATTTTATTGAAGCGCATTCGTTATTACATGTAGTTCCTACAAAGGGTCGGACTAATGGCATATACAATAATTGAATTCTCGATTTAGATGCTACATCGTTTGTTCTCATCCATAAGAGACTGCTGAGTGTAATAGGAGCATCCTTCGACAAAAAAGTAAGAACACCCTAAGATAATCATCTCATGCCTACCAAGAACGAATCAAATCAAACAGCTCTAATGTACTGCACACGCCAATGCACATAAACCAGAGCGCATATTAACTTTTTGATAAGTAGAACATATATTACAGATGATAGGCATTGATGGGGGGGAAATCTGCTCATCATCCAATCATGAGCGGGCGGATGGCCTGCCGACACTGCCAGACCTGCCGAGCCTGCTTCCCGCTTTATTTATCTGAACCGGACCTAATAGCCACCTCACGTGCGTGCCCCCGAGGCTGATTCCGAACCTAAGAGCTCATTTGTGTCAGTGTTCTTGGTGTCGATACGTGAAAAGTACTTTTCAGCTGAGAGTGAGCAGCTCAGTAGCAGCTAGCACCTCCGCAACTAATCGCCGGCGGGCTGGAGGTGGTCGGCAAACATGGGCCAGTGCATCTTCGGATATGAAGAGATTATTGTCTTGGAGTTGGGCGAAGTTTGAGAGACGCAGCGGTTTTGTAAGCCTTGCTGCTGGTTGCTGATAAGCTGATCCTTGGCTCGAATATCGTTTCTTCAATTTGTTTCACTGAAGTTTGAGCGTCATCTTGGATCCCGCCGCCGGTTGAGTCCTCCTCGCTACGGTGAGAAGTTTGATATTAGTGTTTTCTTTTGAGAAAATTCAAGAATTATGGTAGTTTCTTTTGGTATACTATTGGTTGTCCAGTCCAATGTGCTTTTGCTTCAACAATTTGGTGTCAGATTTGCAATTATGGGATGAATATAGTTTGCTTTCTTGTAGAATTGAAGGATTTTATATTTTTTTTATGTTGTGTTTTATCTGAAGTGAGTTTTCCAGGAAGACTCTTTCCTTAAATGGTTGTGTTGTGAAGGGGAACGGTTGAAAGTGTCATTGTCTGAGCTACATGTTGCCGACATTTTATTTGAGCATGGAAAGAACATTGATGGTAATATACTTTGGCGAATTTTGGATGACTCTGGCTTTTTCTTTGGTTTGCTTGTGATTCCAATTAGTAATATTTCTGCTTTCTATTTTTCTTTTGGGGGGAAAGATGCAATTTTGATTGAATTTTGAGTACACTATTTCCCTCTCAGTCGATTCTCTAATTGTCTGGAATTTTGATGTTAATTTTTGTACAAAGTCTGAAATTGGGGTTCGGAGTTTATTGATATATTGTAGTAGCAGTTTATGAAAAAATTGTACGCTGATGAATTCACATGCCAATACTCTACAGAATTTTTTCTGTTGAGACTCTTCCACTAGTGTCAAAGATGATGCATGTTAAGTCCGACTCAGATATCACCAGCTTGGCGCCTTCGTCGCCTTCAAGGTCTCCGAAACGACAGGTTTACTATGTACAGAGCCCCTCAAGAGATTCTCACGATGGGGACAAGTCTTCTGCACAGGCGACTCCGGTTTTCAACAGCCCAATGGAGTCACCTTCGCATCCTTCATTTGGGCGGCATTCAAGGGCTTCTTCTGCTAGCAGATTCTCTGGGGCTTTCAGATCTTCGTCAGGGAGGAAAGGCAACAGGAAGAGAAATGACAAGGGTTGGCCTGAATGTAATGTTATTGAGGAAGAGGGGTCTTATGATGACCTTGATGATGGAGGGCTTTCTCGGCGTTGCCAGGTCCTTATAGCTCTTCTGGGGTTCGTTCTGTTGTTTACTGTCTTTTCTCTCATTATCTGGGGAGCAAGTCGCCCATACAGACCAGAGATCGTTGTGAAGGTATGCACCATTATCTTTTTATGTTTGTGATTATTCTTTGGAAGTTCTAGTTGAAAATCTTCATGGTCAGATGTGTCAACTGTGGAAAATCTTTTGAGAACCGATTTGAAAAGTGATAAAATAACTGACTGAACTTGTCAATTAACCGAGCAAACATTTTTTTGGCTTTGGATGCTTTTACTGCTTAGTTCACTCACTTATATTGCATCTTTTAAAGTGGGATAATCTATGTTCAATGTCAATATAAGTTTTCATTCACTTAATTGCATCTTTTAAAGTGGTTCGCAATATTGACTCGACCTTGCTTAGGCTTTCATAAATTATTTTTTCATTCTGATCAGCTTATAGTAATATTGGTTGCACTGTTTGTATTCTAACTGCTCTTGATCTCGTTAATGTCTTCAAACTGCAGAGTCTAACGCTGAGTTACTTCTATCTTGGGGAGGGACCGGATAATACCGGAGTCCCAACCAACCTTGCTACTGTGAACTGCTCAATAAAGCTGAGCATATATAATCCTGCCACCCTATTTGGTATTCATATCAGCTCCACGCCCATCAATCTCATGTATTTGAAGATCCCAGTTGCAACTGGACAGGTGACATCTCTCAACATTATAGAACTAAACCCTGCTTTCTCTAATTGTGAAATTCTATATATGATGGTGGGAGAGCATAAGAAGAGCAGTGGTTAATACAAACTTTTTTTTGCTTTGCAGATAAAAAGTTATTTTCAGCCAAGAAAAAGCCGACGCATGGAATCAGTAATTTTACAAGGGGACAAGGTGCCTCTCTATGGTGCAGGGGAGAGCCTTGCATTATCTGAGAAGGGTGCTATTGTTCCATTGAGATTGGAGTTTACCCTCCGATCACGCGGTGATGTGGTAGGGAAGTTGGTGAGGGTGAAGCACCTAAAGCATGTCTCCTGTGAACTCAATGTGAATTCGACAAGCTCCAGAACACTGAAGATCTCGCAGCACCTCTGTACCTACAATTAAACTTTATGAAATGCTCCTATTTTATTTCGTTTTCTGTGATTGTTAAATAATTCCTGTCCATGCATGACATTTTTTCCTTGCGTTATTGGTAAGTGGCCTGGCTCCTGTTGATTAAAAGAGAATAGTCATATATGTACATTTTTTGTGAAATATGTATATGTACACTTGGATTTTGGAATAATACAAAAATGAAAAATCTGGTGCAAGTCTGGCATGCCCTACTACACTTTTATCCAACACCTTACCCGGTGAAATTAAACCTCTAAGAAACTCATGGACCTGCGATTCCTCACGCTTTTTAACTTGGGAAAGCTAAAATAGTTCTGTTAGCATTAACATGCTAGAAGTAGCAATCCAACATATGATGCCCACGGGAAGGGACCGAGCCAGTTAAAGGGTTCATATGAAGGTGTAAAAACCACACTTTCGAAAGTCTTTCCTAGCAAATAACAACAGTAAGAATTAGTAAAATGAAAATCACAAAATTCTGAAAGATAATACCACCAATAGCACAGAAAAGCCATGCTTTCTAATGGCAGGCTTTTCTGATAGTAGGCTGATAGGACCGAGCAGGTCATGGCTTATGTAAGAAAAAGCTAAGTGGCAATTTTCTAAGAGCTAAGACGAGCTGCTGGATGTTGTAATCAGTCTAGGAAGATGAAGAGTCAGTCTCGGAAGATGAAGAGTCAGTCTAGGAATATGAAAGGTCAGGAATATTGTAATCAGTTTAGGAAGATGAAGAGTCGGTCTAGGAATATGAAAAGTCACATCTTGTAATCAGTCTTGGAAGACGCGCCTCTCCTTCCTTATAAGAGGACGGTCTTCCTCCTTTTGGGCATGCAATATTGAATCCAGTTTTCCTTTTTTTTTTCTTTTTCTTCTTTTCTCCCTCTTTCAACCGTGGCGTTTGATTTTGTTCGTGTTCCATACGGGAACACAACACTGGATTGATTCTTAAATCAATTGAGTCATTACAACATTACAATTACAAGATGCCTCAAAGGAGGGCTTGTACATTCTCTTGCCCAACACCAGAAAAAGAGTAAAATACTCCAAAATTTTCATACTAGAACAGTAAGCTTAAACTATTGTGGATTGTCTTTCTCTTTGATCACGTCTTTGTCTTTAATCTCATTCCCGCACCCCCTTTCAAGAACTGTGCTACCAATCTATTGTGGATTGTCTTTCTCTTTGATCTCGTCTTTGTCTTTGATCTCATTCCCACACCCCCTTTCAAGAACTGTGCTACCAATCCTTGCAGGTGGCCAGTACCGGAACACCGATCTTCCCAATATATTCTTCATGGGCAGAGGACCCCTGACAATGTACAGGAATAATAATTTCATGAAATTTCAAATCATGATAATATAGAAAAATATATATAAAGATGGCAAATGTATGTCACAAAAAAGTAGTACAGGTACCATATGTGGGAGTCATAGCTATTGTTGCGATTGTCCCCCATTACAAACACGGAGTTCTCTGGTACATTCTGCATGAAACACACATAGTATCATGGGCAAAAAGTGCAAATGGTAAGAATCGCAGTTAACCCTCCAAGTCAAAAAGAGAGCATACAACGGGGTCCATGTTATAAGAAGCTGGCTCAAGAATAAAGTCTTCATTTCTTGCAACTCCATTTACAATCAGCTTGCCATCGTGAACCTGCAAAAACACCTTCAATTACTTTTCGATATTAAAAAAGGTACATGCATCACATAAACAGGCATCTCGGAAAAATTCGAGCAACAATTATAGGACTAGAGGATATATAACAGCAGTTTTCGTTTCCAAATTCTCCCATCTTATTTCTGGCAAGAAATACATGTACGAATTTAAAACTTGAATCAGAAGGACAGCATGCATTCGTTCATATTCCACTTATTGGTGCAATGATCCACATGGTGATTTACATCTCCAGTAACAGCTATCATTTTCATAGAGTTGAGTTAATATTTATAACCTACTGCCGCATTTAAAGCATTTTGCTTCCCTTTTTCATGGAAAGGATGTGCGAGATGCCTCAACCCAGAAGATTTGACACACATTTAACATAAGCGAGGAAAATATTAAGCATTGTTCATTTCCAGGCAATTAGGGTTAGAATAAAAAATAACTTTGTTGGTATTCTCAACATATTGAGGGTGCTTTACAAAATAATCATGTACTTCATTGTCTAATTGTCTCTGGCACTCACCTCGACAACATCTCCTTCTTTTGCAACTACGCGCTTAATAAAAACATCCCCATCAGTATATCCTACCTCCTGCAATAACAAAACTCTTGCTGAGAAAAAAAATACCATATGCTATCATAAGTTTGCAACAGTTCAGGTTCTACAATGATTTACCTGTAAAACTGGTGGGCTTTTGAATATTATTATATCATTCACACATGGCTTTCTGAAGTAGAAAGAAACCTAGCAAGGTTGATACTAGACCTGTTAATATCAAAATGACATTGTTTACATCTCATATTTACATGCTATACACAATACCAAATGGAACACTTGTAATTCATTCATTGCCAAATGGAATAGGAAAGTTTTGCCATTACCACAAAACCCTTCTCCAACTATATAGATTATTAAAAGAATTTGCGAAGTTGTTTGACCTGGAGTTCACTTTATCAGCTTGCCATACTGTATCAGATTGGTCAAAAGCTGAACCACGATGGTCGATTCCAATATGATATTGCTGATACTACCTATACGGTCTAAGTATTATTAACTTCTACAGTACTTGCATCATTTTAAAATACGATCTTGCATAATTTCTTGCATAATACGGTTTAAGTATTATCAAGAATATCATTTCAAAATATCTGAAACTATGAAAACAACGTGGTTACCTCTAGAGGCTGCAATGTAGCATATTTTGCAATTTGAGCAGGCATGTACATTAGAAATGAGGAAGTTCCATTATCTCAGTATATAAAGGTTCCACCCTTCTCCGTCACATAGCTAAAGTTTACAGGAAAAGAAAATCCGGACACCTAATGCTCCTAACATAAAACCTTCCTTTAAACTCACAAATTGATGAAAAGGAGAATGATGTTCTTAGTAATATACTCTATTAACCGATATCGAAAATTGGTCAACTTATTAACCCCAATATATTGTTTATAACATAACCAATTAAGTTTAGCTATCCCATAGTGAAGCTCCAATCCTGCCAATTCTCAACTTATTTCCTAGAAAAAATGTTTCCATACATTTTCCTACCTTCCAAAGTTTGCAATTGTTGATATGTTATACCCTTTTATATATGAAGAAGATAACAGAAATAAGCTAAACAGAAAAGAACACACCTTTTCCGCGACAAGTCGATCACCAACGTTAAAGGTTGGGTACATGGACAAGGAAGGAATAAACCTTGGCTCGGCCACAAAAGATCGAAAAGCCAAAGAAAACGCCAGCGCCGCGAGGAAGGTCCTCGCGTCTTCCTTGGTGACACTAATCCACTGGGGCAATGCGCTCTTCTTCTCCGGCCCGCCATCACCGCCTCCGTCCCCACCATCGTCATCCCCTCTACCTCCTCCGTCGTTCTGAAGCTCGAGTGCCGGCTTGGCCTCATCACCACTACTGCTTCCACATCTGATTCTTGTGGAAGACGAGAAGTGGGGAATGGGGGGTTGGAAGGAGGATCGAAATGGGAGAGCTGAGGATCGAGGAGGAAGCCGAGCGAGGTTGAGATCGGAGGGGGAAGGAGAAGAGGTCGGAGGGAGGAGACGGTGATGAACACATATCAGCATCTCTCCCTTCGTCTTCTTCCTCCGGCCTTCCTCACTCTCCGCCGCACTCTTCGACTTCCAGCTTGATGGGCCTTTCTTTTACTGGTATCCGTGGATCCGGCCCACGAGATCTTAAATGCAATTTGGCCCATATTGGTTTGATTCTGAATGTGTGATGTATATCTAATATAACTTGATCAATTGTTGCACCAAATGAGTCCATAATTCTACACGTTAGTGGGCTTTGAATGGGGGGGCATGTGTTTAATCTTTGTTTTTTTTTTTCTTAATTTCATGTTCTTCTTTTTTTCGGCAACAAGAATTTGAATCTTTTTTTTTTATTGGAAATCAACAAAGAGCTTTAATCTTAGCAAGGAAAAGATAAGAGTTTTGACATACTTATCATTTTTCTTTGTACATGGAAAAATTTGAGAAACAAAATAGAAAAGCCTTGTGTGTATGTTATGACCCTATTCTAATTCGGTTAGGGGTAGGTAGTTTTTTTCATTAATTGGATTCTTAGGACTAAACTTCTATGTTAATTAGGACTATAGTTTAAAGTCTATCCTATGTCAATTAAGATTATAGTTTAGAATCTATAAATATGTAAAATATTTTCTCTACTTCATAATGCATGATCAATAAAATAATTATTTTTTAGTTTAATTTAATCTAGTTTTGTTCAGCCATAATCTTACTCTTTATTCCCTTTCTCCTGTAATAGAATTTCATGTAGATCAGATTTTACATCATTGGTATCAGAGCATTCGTTCATTCGGACCATGGACCATTGCACGTGCAATATGTATTGCAATCACTTGACGCACATGCTGCCGAGTGGAAGCGACGAGATCGGTCGAGCTACAAGCTCAATGGAAACTTCAAAACGAAAAACACGAACGGAGTTGGAAGGCCTACAATGAGCGTTGGTCCCCACCACCTCCAGCCATGTCGGACCCTATCTCGGGCCCGAGCGCCGCCATCGCGGCTGCTATTGTAGACCCCCCCACTGCTGTCACCGTTGCAAATGGCGCCGCCACCACCTTCAGATCTGCCGCCACAACCTCCTCTGCACATCGCCGCCGTAACCGTGCACACCACCGTCGTGAGCTTTCTTCAACCAGTTGCAACACACCCACCCAAAACACCACCTTCAGGTCCACCCATGCTGCCTTCCTCGCTCAGGAGCGACACCTCGAGCAAGGTGGCGTTCGACAAGCTGGCGGAGGTGAAGAAGGCCGAGAAGGTCCCCGCGGAGAAGAAGATCAAGGCCGAGAAGCGCTTCTCCAAGGAGGCGTCCGATGAGAAGAAGAAGACTACTCTTCCAGTGGGTGGCGGTCTCTGTCCAGCCTCCACCACCACCAAAGCTCCCGCGTTCAGACCACCCAGCTTGCCTCAGCCTTCGTCATTCCGCCCAAGTTTGACCCGACCCAAGTGGTGAATGTATTCACCCGCGTGACTGGCGGCACAGTCGGCGCAACCAGCTCCCTCGTCCCCAAGATCAGGCTGCTTGGGCTCTCCCCAAAGAAGATCGGCGAGGACATCGCCAAGGAGACGGCCAAGGATTGGAAGGGACTCTGCGTCACCGTCAAGCTCACCGTCCAAAACTGCCAAGCCAAGGTCTCCGTCGTCCCCTCCGCCGCCTCCACCGTGTATTCCCAACCGCCACTGAGCAACGACCACCACCAAAGCCGCCACCTTTCTGTCCGCCGGTGCGCTTCAACGGCCTTCGTCGCCGCATGGGTCTCCGCCTACGATTCCGACGAAGCCACTGCCTTTCCCAAAGTCACATCCGCCGCAAGTTCGCACCTTTTGCCATCGGGGCTCACGATCAATTCCGGTGGACACCCTCTAACCACCACCGAAGCCGCCTCCTGTGAGACGCCCCAATCTTTCTTCCGCCGTTGTGCTAGAAGCCTCGGCGTCAACACCATTTGAAGTGGGCGTTTGGCAGTGGTGGTGCTCGGCGGCGGCACTTTCCTTGCCTTGAAGCAAAGCAGATGTAGAGTGGGGGGTTATTTTACATTAGACTGCTATTGAATCAATCGTAACGAGATGGGAAATTGATCAAATATACTCCTACTTCTGGTCTGTCATATCCTGGATAGGTTATATATTTAAATTTATGGCCATTTGCATCTTCCTGCTTCTTCCTTTCTGTACTCTTTGGTTCTTGATATTCCTGCAATCGGACAATTCTCAAGTTTAAGCATCTCTTTCTAGCCGTTCATGAAACAAACAGGGAGATTCCGTTGAAGTTCATAAATACTAGTTTTTTCTTTCAAAACTAAACTGGACCCAGGTGGGCATAGGCTTGCTCACGTCGTCCAAATTAAATTTTCCAACAAAGTATAATTTCAGTTTCATTATTTTCCAACTTTTATATGTCTACTAAACTTTTATGCTTATCTATGATTGTCAATTTGTACGTACATAAAGAACAGCCACATAATAGAGGGTACAACTTTTTAGTGAAAGAAAGTGGTGAAATTATGGGGCCGTTTGGGGCGTGATAAAAACTAAACATCCACCGTGGATAATCCACTTTCGGGTGGATTTTTTGAATTTATCCACTATCCAGCTGAAACACCTTAGGCTTCACCTGATAACAACATGCTCTCAGAAGCATAGTACTTTCCAATAAAGCTCATCTGGATTTCAAAGAAGACTGATCCAACATGACATGGCTGGCTATGCTCTCGCAAGACTAAAGAGCACAGGGAGTTCAATCAATTTCATTCATTTTGTAACGCAGATGAACTTCATTAGACGGAGGGAGTTCTGATAGTGAAAATGTAAACCAATTTTGTTTAGTTAATTAATAAAAAGTGCTTCACTGGGCAACCTGCCATGGATCCCAAGAAAGAACTTCATCTAGCAAAAGTAAAGCAAATACATCAAAAATTTCATACAAGATTCATCTCAATATACATAGTGAGCATATCCCTGAATACAGCCAAAACATTAGAAACATAACAACTTCCCCATCAAACTCAAGCATAAACAGCACGAGAAAGGACATGTTACATTCGATACATGAAGTCGATTTTAAACTTTCACACGCTAGGTATGGCATAATTCGAAATATCTACAACATCTTCAGGTCTTGTAGGTGGATGCGTTTTGTTTCTGATCCTCAGCTGGAGATAATCTTTGTACAGGAATCCACTGTACTTGGGCAGTTCTCCAATCTCTTCTATGAATTGAGGCAGAGGACCCAATTCTAATTCGGTTATGAGTAGATTTCTTCATTAGTTGGATTCTTAGGACTAGACTCTTATGTCAATTAGAACTATAGTTTAGACTTTATCTTATGTCAATTAAGACTATAGTTTAGAGTCTATAAATGTGTAAAAGGTTTTCTCTACTTCATAATGCATGATTAATGAAATAATTTTTTTAACTTAGTTTAATCTAATTTTTCTTAGTCATAATCATACTTTTTCTTCTCTTTCCCCTATAATGAAATTACTTTTAGATCAGATTCTACATCAATGTAAGACCTTGTAGATTGTCACGCACTGGTTAAAGTGTTTTTACTATAGCAGGCGGTTGCCTAAGGCTTTAGTGGAAGGGCTCACAGTTTTGATGGTAGGGCCCATAGATTATAGCCAATCAGACCTGTGGGCCCCACCTAAAGCCTAGCAGGCTAGCAGCTGCCTGCCCAGGCTCCTGTTTGATCCATTTTTTCTGTGTGACTATACGAGTTAAACACATTAGTATTGAAGCTTATTTCACCAATAGTTAATCAACATCGCATGCAAGGTTGATACAAGGACTTTAAACATCCACGACCCTAAAATGGGATGGGCCCGGTGAACTGCTCACCCTTTTCCACCTCTGTCAGTACCAAACTTACTGATCTCGTCTGATAGCCATGGTAATTGCTTTCCGGCAGTTCCACGTAATTTGGCTTTGGAGAGTCCTAGACCGATTGCCAACCAACGAATGGTCGGTCAGGCTCTCTCCATTTGGCCAAAATGCTATACAGGCCTTATCATCTGTTTGCTGTCTTATCTCTTAGCTACTCTGATTCTGATAACTACACCATGCTTATCACCTACAGGGCATGAGTGATATTTCACCATCTGAGTTTGGTACCATTCCAGACAGCAGATAGATTGTGAGTGATGTGGTGGACCTTTTGGTTCGTATTGCCATAGAGTTCTTATCTTCAAGGCCGGCTTCATTATTACTTTGTTTTGGATGGATCCTCATCATCCCATGCCCGTGCGTACCGAAAAGTACGACCTCTTCTTTTTCAAAGATAAAAGCAAATCACATGCTTTTCTCCAGCAGAAGACAAGGTCGAAAAAAGAGATGCAAAGATTATCCTCACCATCTATACAATATCCATATGGATTTTACTAATCCATATTTTAGCCAACCGCCCTATTACACGGTCGGTGGATGTTCACCATCCGTGTAATTTTAGACGGTAAGCATCCACCGTGTGTATACGGGGTGTGGGGTGGCTAAAACGTGGGCTGGTGAAGTTCGCATCCTATCCATATATACATGCATCTTTTCCCGCTCGATTACAATCAACAAACGAACACAAACCAGCAAAGATTTTTCTAGTGCAGTGCACATACCATAACGAGAAATGTACGATAATTTGGGTGAGAAATATTAAGCCATAGACTTTTGGGGGAAGCTTTAGCAAGTGAGGATTCAATTTCACTTACCATGTCTGTGTCTTTTGCATATTTGCTCTCTGGATATTCAACTAAAAAACCAAGTAAATTTGTAACTTTTTACTTTCTAGAACAAAATTTCTTATTATTTTTTCTTCACAGAGTTGGACTCCAATAAAACTAAAACAAACAATGTGAAAAAATTGTTTCTTAGCTCGCTAAAGTAGTTACAACAATAACATGTGAGTGGAATAAATATCGGGGGAGACAAAAATGAACGTAGTAGGTCTTCTTGTACTCTACAGATTCTACATAATCGCAATACGAAAAGAGTAACAAAGGCTTCCTTCGGGAGGCCAGATAATAAATAAGCCCCAAAGTCAAGCTTTGTAGCTGCAAAGGTCGTCGAACCCCATGTACTCGTGCCGTTCAATTTTCCCAATCATGTTTGATATGCCAACTCCACCTGTAACATTAGAAAAAGGTCAAGAGTTTGAAAAACTGGATAAACTTCCCATGGAGATGTGGGTTTCCGGAAAAAAAGTCCTTAAAGACAATGAACATGGAATACGATAATACGCATTTATTTAGTGAGCAACTGTGAATTGTCCATGTTCACAATGCTTAAAACATTCAAAACGAATTAGATTCCAAGAACGGTTTAATATCTAGCTGATCCTGAATTTCATTTACAAGTGCTTAATACTGTAATGAAAATAGATTTTACCTAATGAAACTGCACTGACAAATATTGTGAAAGCCAATATGAAGATGATGAGAGATGCTCTTCCCAAAATAATGATCATCTTTCTGACAACATGCTGCCCAACAAAAGCAGCAACAGTTGCTACAGCAACGAAGTAGAGAGCTGCCAGTACAAAATGAATGAAGTTATAACCGAAGTTTTAGCAGGTCCAGCAGACAAATCATATAGCCCAAATCATATATTCCTCAGCAGCTTCAAAAAAAAAGTCATGGTGCAGATGTGTCTGTGTGTGTGCGCATATATGGTTGAGAGAGAGAGATTGGTATTATACCATACGGAACTGGGAATCGTTTGAGAAGGTAATATTCCACCACTGACATGGATGAGGAGAATGTCATTGCAAATGTTGCTGTAGCGCTAGAGACCTGCATAAAGGTTTAAAGCTCAAAACAGCACAAGCATTAACAAATTGCATATCTAAAAATATATAAAAATAACACTGCAGTCACTCCAATTCATTGGAAGTGCCAGAATATAGAAGGGGTAAAAAGGAAAAAATTTATTCAAAACTGTCCAATGGTTGAACAAACCTGAGGTGGAATACCCAGCTCTAAGAAAAGAGGACCCAAGATAAAGCCTCCGCCCAGACCAAGCAGTCCACCAACCATACCAGCAAGGACACCACAAGCGCAGTACAGAACCAACTGGTGGACCTTAAAATTTGTTCCCTCATCACCTTTTGATGAAATCACTCTTCTTCCTTTGTATAAACTAACAGCTTCAAACCCAGATACTCCCACTGCAATGGGGATCTGCAATAAATGAACAGGTACATTATTTAGTTCAAATACATGAGTGACTGAAAAGGGTCTTTTATCTTGCAAATGAATTTGGGTTAACAAGACTCAAGTGTGATATAAATTAGGCATAAAAATACTTAAACCAAACATGACAACAAGTAGAGTATACTTTCCAGATAAGAAAGCAGAACGTAAATAAGAAATGATACCTGCAATAAGCTCAAAATCCAGTAGGAAACTGAACAGGTTGTGGTATAATTCTGCATCCAACAGACAATTAAAAGTTGATTGATTAAATAATTGGAGTAGTAAGGTGAAGGAAGAACCACATGCAAGTAGGATAATTCAGGAAAAGGAGAGGCACACACAGACAACTAACCTTGATAGAAATTTGCAAAATCAGGAATGAAACCCAAACAAAGACTAGCAGGCCAAGTTCCTTCCAACGGACATTCTCAAGCATGGGAACCTGGGAAGTATTATAGGACTGTATCTTAATTTACTTGAAAAAATAAGACAGTTACCATTTATCACATAGTGTGATACAATAAAAAGATATAAATTTTCATTACATACCTCTGCTTCATCGCCCTTGGTCTCTTTTTTTTTGCCATTGCTTGGTTCACTAGGGAGGGGTTTATACTCAACCTCTTCACCATTAGCTCCTAAGTGAGATCATTAAAAGATAATTATTCTCAGAAAAACTGATATTGTTACTAACTGGATATGCTATTCATATAAGTATGTAGCAATTTGAAAATTTAGAATGGAGAGAACGTATTCTAGCATTTATGCCGATTTGGCCATTTGAACCATTGGAAATGAAATTGCGGTAATTTCAAGAACATTTATTTACTGAATTAAAAGAAACGAAAAAGAAATTATTAAAAAAATGAATATATGGCTACTTAAAGCCCCCCTTACAGAATTTTATAATTTGGGTCGTAAACATGTCAGAAAGAGACTCGAAACATACCATTTGACTGAGCACGCGAAGCAGCCTCCTGAAAAAAATAACAAGGACTCAAAGTTAGCACTTAGAATTTGAAAAACTTAAGTGCATTCATAAGCCAGTGGAATGCAGTACCTTTTTCATTATGGTCTCTTTCTTCCATGTATCAACACCTTTAATAAAGGCTTTCGTTGATGTACCTGTATGACATAAAATGATTGTTATTCACGTAATAAATCCTTTGTCCAGAATTAAGAAGCAAAACAGTAAAACCACACTTACCCAAGAAGAGGATAATGAGCAAAACTGTGACCATCCAATCAGCAAATATCACATTAAAAGCTACCCCAATACTGATTCCCAACATGAGCATTGGTTGAAATAGCAAAGCCAAATCATAGTCGATAATGGGCATATCCAGGGTTGGATGTCTTAACTTGAGATTGTAATAGACAGTTGATCCCGCTGCACCCATGATCATACCTACCAAAACATACATCAATATCAACAAGCAAATCTATTGAAGCGAATAGCAATATTCATACTGCTATTACATGTATTTTTGTCAGCCAAAAAACAAACAGAAATATTTAAAATCTTCTCTAGAACAACATTCTGTATTGGCGATGGTCTAAATGCCCTTACATTTTGATATAGCTGTAGATGATTTAGCGTCAAACCCAATTATCAAAGTAAGCATTGGAACAAATATGCCACCCCCACCAACACCGCCTACACTTCCAAAAGCAGCTCCGAAGAACCCGACGAGCGATCCGACAATAATTTTCCAGCCAAATTTCATAGACTACAAAATACAACAACCATCAGTCAGTACCAAATCCAAAGTTTAAAAGAAAGCATTGAATTACAAAAAAAAAACAGCCACTTCTGACTTCCTCTATTCAATTGACCCCCAATTTATAGCCAACTGAATTACATAAACAAAAGGGGAAAAAAGATCAACAATACCACATCACGCTTACCGGCCAAACATGCTCGTAAGCCGATTTGTCAGGTTGCCATAGGAAATTAACGACTTTAAGGACGTAATCTGAGACAGTTTCTTCAGTTCCCGAGCTCGGCGCAGCTTCGCGTATCAAATTTCGTTCAGCCGAGACAAGAACAGAAGCTAGAAGAAAGCTGAAAGCAGCCACAGCTGCTGCTCTCAAACCCGACCATATTGCTCCCCTCTCAGCCATAAGATTACCCAAACTCGCAATCTCCAAAATCGCTCTCTTCAAACTGAAATTGCATATACCATGTCAGAATCCACAGAAACGAAAATCCCACCGTTATGAATTTGCCGAGAAACGAAATTGAAATTTTGACAAAAAAACTCAAATTTGATGAAAATTTCCACCTTTTTCTCTTTCGGACAGAAATTATCCGCTCTTCCACGAATCTCGGGTTTGCAAAATCGTCTTCTCCGAGACAGGCCTGGCCGGCAGGCGCTCTTCCCTCGCAGTCAACGGATTTCCCAACTGCTCAACCGATTTCCGGTCCGGTTCAGAGCGGCGGGCGTTAATTCAGGAACCTGCTGCTTCAATTCCTGAGTCTACCAGATGATTGAATGAAAGAAACAAAGATATTCCTTGTTGCGCCAGATACGCTTGAGGCGATAATCACGGCGATTTTGCCGGGAACAATAGATAACCAAAATTTGGAGTAAAAAGAATCCAAGTAAACAAGAGTGGAAGTTAAGAAGATGAAATCCCAGAGAGATGAGAGATGGAGCTGGGGATGAAGGAATGGAAGGTCTGAGATGGGATGGAATGGAATGGAGCTTGGGAGAGATCCCGAAGAGATGATTTCCGGACGGTAAGGGAGCCGGTTCCTCCTTATGAGCCATCAACGGCTTCTTTGGTTGAAATTTTGCAGAATGTGCTATTACCTACATACCCTTTAGACTGTCACAAATACTTTCCTAATCATGGAAATTGAACATCAGAAGACGAATAATTAATCTACTCCTTGTTCAGTGAAGCTTGTCTCCATTGCGAAATGGATTAAATTTATTGAACTCTAAAGCCCGTTGATATAAACAAATTTTCGCCGTTCTTGGTCTTGATGGAGCAAAGTTAGCCAGGAACTGTCTTTTTCGCATCAAAATGAGCTTCATATGAACAAGGAGTGTCCGAGTCCTTAGGACCTGACTGAAAAGAGCAGAGTAACCGGCCTTTTAAGTCTTAACTATTATCGGTCACTAATTCTCTCGTAATTCTCTCAATTATGCATAAGTAAATTGGGATATAATCTCGAGTGACTGAGTGGGGTCCGAACTCAAGACTTTGACAACAGTAAGTGTGTCTTGGTCATTTAACAATACCCCATTGGTTATCAATGGATGTAGATTCTTTCCATAATCGTATCAATGTTTGTGATGTGTCAATTTAGTGGCCCATATGTTTGGACGAGTCAAACGCTCCTCTTCTATTGTTCACTGACGTGATTAACAAACTAACAAGTGAAACCTAAAAGAGAAAAAAATTTATTAGCAAACAGCCAGATGACAAGTAGAAATATTGGCTGGGGTTATTTTGGACAAAACGTGAACAGCAGCTGCATTTGGTCCTGGGGTCGCTGCATGAATTTAATTAAATTCGTGAAAAGCACGTGCATTTCTGATAGACCAAAGATTCCGGACGATGGTTTACATGAGATCGTTCTTGTGTATTATGCAAGGAGCATGTGGCTAATCTTTTAGGCATTGGATTTTGATCTATTGGTAGATATTAAATCAATGAATAAGTGAGCATGTCACATTAATGAGTAAGGGAATTCCTTATAACCATTTGTAGCCGTCAAATCAAGATCCAACGGTTAAAACTTAAATTTCCCTCATAAAAGCTAATCCCTCCCTCATAAAAGCTAATCCCTCCGTTCCAAAATATTATGTACATTTGAAAATATTCAATGTTCAAAAATACTATGTACATTTTACTAAATCACGTGACTTCTTCTTTCCAAAATTAGATGAGACTTGGAAGGATTGACTTGAACTTGGTTTGTGAACGAGCATAAGAGTGGAACAAGATATATGGGAGTAGTCACGTGAATTCCTTGTGGACTTTATGGTCCAATAAAAATGAGAATTTTCTCAAATATACACAGTATTTTAGAACAAATGGAGTATATGATAGCGATCTCATTTAAACTTTTCCCTTATGATATATATGGTAATTATGGGATACAAAAATAGAAAAAGATGGTGATTAGGTTGTAATGCAAGGGGCACAATTGATATTTCAGAGTATTAGCCATATTTAACTGGAATAAGTGAAGGAGTAAGTGCGATTGATTCAGACAAAAAATATTCTAATTTTGCTTCCCCAATGCATTAAGCCACCATTATCTTATTAGATAAATCTGCTTATGATTGAATAAAAAATATAGGACATAAAAGATAGAAAATAAAAGATATAGAGTACAATATTTAAATAGGAACATCAATAATTATTATGGACTAATGGACAAAAAGATTAGCATATGTTCTGTACGACATAAATTACATTGAATTAATCCAAGAAATAGTTGTAATTCGAGTAGATCTCTGTGCATGTGGCTGTGGCGAGAAGAAAACAAAAGCTTAAATCAATGTAATGAGTTGGATCATGGATGTGCCACGAGACGCGCTGACGAGGACATGGACACAAAATTCATGGCGACTTGTGAAATGAGCTATGCCCATTGCCTGCCCCCACCACAAGAAAAATGTAAATAGGTTTTGCACTCATAAAAGTAACGATAATATACACGTCAAAAAAAAGACAATAACAATAATGACATGGCTGATTAAGGATAGATAGCATGACTATGACATCTGCTTATTGTAGCCACCATTTTCCCTTCTTTTTTTTGTGTGGTCCGTGTAATGGTTGCTCACGCAGCAGATCTCTCTCTCTGTCTATCTCTCTATAGTGCGAGAGAGATGTGAAAGCCATTGTCTTTTATGTTATTGCCGCTCCCCGACTGACGGCCTAAACGCTACTACTATTGTGATGTGAGTGGGTCAAATTGGTTTCATCTTTTCCCAATCAACCTGGCCAGAACTTGTACGCACACTTGTTGTAGGGAGGTGAATGCATAAGCAAAAAGGGGCCCGCCCTCAAGGACATGACCCTCTTCTCGAACCCTCTGGCCGGCTCTACCATGCCCGTATATTTTTTTAGGGCCAAAGAAATGTCTCCACCGTTATCTAAATTTATAACTAAAGAGAATCACGGCATCTATGTCAAAGTTTCAAACAAGGTTTTCCTAATTGTTTCCAAAAGACAAAGGTGGTCCTTTACTCCCAAGTATGTGAAATGCGAGGATGGAGTTTCTACGAGATGGGGAGCATCAAAGATCCAAATATTGATGAATTGAGCATTAACTGAAAGTGGTTAGTAACTTCTAAGTAGTTAATCTAGGTAACCTTGACCTAATTAACCTGAAGGAAATAAGCGACCTCCTGCCAATGATTGAAGAAGTTGCCAACCTGATTGAGCCAGGTCGATCAGGGACTTTTGGCCGGTTTGTCCTTGAGAAGTTATAGACGAAAGTGGGGTATTGACGTGTGTAATAAAAGCAGTGGTATGAAGTTGCCGCAAGGCAGCAGTTCAATTTTCTAGCTTCAGTCGTTTGTATCTTTATGGGGCCATGAGTAACATCTTCCACGTTTTTTTTTCAAAGCGAAGAACCCGTGGACCCAAAAAGAATGTAACGTATACCACAGTAAAATACTCCCTTCGTCCTGAAATACTTGTTACATGTTAAAAAATAAATGTTTTGAAAGAATGAGTCTCGGGGTGAAACTCCTTCTAATACAATATAGTTTAAAGGGTGTAGCGAAAGGCGTTATTTCTCCCATGTGCTCCTTATGTACATTAACTGCCAGATGTGGCATGTATTTTAGGACAAACACGTACATTATCTGTATAGGGCATGTATTTCAGGACGAATGGAGCATCTACTACGTACATGGGATGATTAGCATTAATTACAAACCTACCATGCATATGAATTGGCCCATATAAACAATATGAGAATGATCTCCTTTAAATTTTTTCCTATATATAAATAATAATTCCCCGGGTGGTAAGTTGCATATCATCTTTGCGTAAGTGGTCATGCTAATATTTTATTTGGAAAATTAGGATAAAGTGGGGCGTGGAAAGCTGTCTGATGACCTTGACATCTCAGGTTTTAGTTCTTGTTGGGCAAATCATGACATTCTTCGGGTGAATGCAAGGAATAACCATTGCCTAGATGAAGATCATTATCATCAATTACTGTAGTTGCCACCGACATCTCATCTACATAGGATACTACTCCTTGTTGGTTCCGGAATGAGTGAGAGGGAACCAACATTTATGTATCTTCCAGGAAGATTCATCTGTCGGCATATCTGCGCCTCTGCACCATGCTGTCGCTGTTGTTGTCAGCAGTAAAAAATCCCATGTGATAGTACCCTGCGCAGCGTCATGTGGTCACATTGCACCGTCCAGCCCAATGCCCCTTTCATGATATGCTTCTCTGCTTATTTCCCCTTGTTTAAGGCTTATGTTTCTCGTGGCATAATAATTTTAGTCTCAGGGGCCGTTTGGGGCGTGATTAAAAGCAAAACATCCAGATGGGATGTTTTGCTACACTGTAGCATCTGGATATTTTATATATCCAGCTGATACACCTCAGGAGGTGTTTCAGCTGGATGTAAAAATCCACATGGATGCTACAGTATATATCCAATATCCAGTCTGGATATTTTGCAACAATCACTCCCCAAACGGCCCCTCAGTCTCCATTGCATGTTACAATTATTATATCATGTGACTATGTTACACATCACATGGATCGAAGGAAGCAAGGGGGGGCACTGGGCAGAAATGAGGGGGGCGGATCCAGGATTCAGACCCACAAGGGATTCTTCCAGCTGCAGCCTACGTTGACACTCGATAGCCATCAGACATGGATAAACAATGGCATAGCGATCTCGATGAATAGATGCTTTGTTGGCAATCAATTGATGTACATGACTAGTTAATAAGAGGAAAACGATATTTGTACATTAGATTTCCTACACATTTCCATACACATCAGCTGTTATGTATGAAAATGTGTAGGAAATCTAATGTAGGGCTATCATAATAGAAGAAACGTTAAACAGCATGTGCAAACTACAACGTGTTTAGAACGTGTGCAAGAGCGGGAACCGTTAGATCATATGGGACAACACGATCTGGCGATTGCTATTCTACCCATGTCCTGCATAGGTTTTTAAAGACAAGTTCATATTCATTTTCCTTCGATACAATAGACCGAAGCCCCTACTCCCTTTACTCAATGTATACGATGAGTGGGCCTTGTATGTGCTTGAAGGGATTGACTGTGGGATAAGAAGCTTTAAGAGGTCGGTTCGAGTCCTAACTCCAACAGACTTGGACACCCTTCAAAGAAAACCATTGCAGAAGTTTGCTTCTCATTTGATGTCACTATATTTCATATAATGTTATTAGTTTATTGACAATTAATTGGTTGTGGTCGGTTACATTCTAATTCCGCATGTATCTTTCTTGGGTCCACTACAGTCATATATAAAGTTGTGACATACTTTTTTAATGCCCTTCACTTGGTAGGCATAGATGGGAAAAGTAATGTTTTGCAATTAGACCTTGACCTTTTCAATCTTTGGCAGTTTGGCTTGATTCACTGAACGAATTTGGGAAGGGATTTCACATTCGTGCACACTCGTTGAAATAGAATGTAAACATTGGACGAAATGCAGCTAGTCCACACTTGGAGGGCCATAAATATTTTTATTATATACTCCGGTCCTTTTTAATAGATGCAATTGATTTTCAAAATGAACTAAAAAAGAGGAGTATATAATGTAGTATCATTGCTCATTGGAGGTGGCGGGAACTCTTCATGAAGAAAAAACAATGGTGTTAATTCTCCATCTAAATGTCTTATCATAAGCACGAGCTTGGCCCCCAGCCAGCATATTCTATGCATAAAAACATAGGAATCATTTGTTTAACATCAGTTAGGCGAAAAGAAGGCGGCACTTTTAACGTGAAACCAAGTCAATCTACTGAATGTAATAGACAAACGGAACTTTTCTTTCTGCTGAGAAGACAAATGCAGTTCTAACAAGCAATACGAGCAAGTTGATGCACGTTGACTGATACATCATGCTAAGTCGGTACGCAACTTAAAAATAAAAGGTAGGTTATATCTCAAAAAAAAATAAAAGGTTGCAGTTGGGGTGTCTATCGCATGATGTAGGTGCGGCCCTGCTGATCCCATATGACCCATTTATTTCAACATTCTCTACAACTCTAGAAGCTTTTAGACGTTGCATGGACGAGATATATAATGATAATGTGACCAACCAGGTGAGCTATATTGAACCAACGGAGAGTTGGTGTGATTACCAGTCACACTTATACAAGCGTAGCTCCTGAGTTCGAACTCCCACTCTATTACCTACCTACCTGGGATTATATCCCGTGCGTACAATATTAAGGTCATGAGTTCGAACACCCACTCTGTTAGCTACCTACCTAGGATTATATCTAGTGCGTACGATGTTGAGCCCTGCTCCCACACTTAGTGTTAGACACTGTAGTTAGCTTGGTAGTAGGAGTAGGCTTATAAAGTCGCCGCTGATGAGTAGTCGCCGTAGACTCGATGAGAGTTATTGGAGTCTGCTACTTTTTCTTTTGGGTAGACTAGTACGCTTTTTTTTTTCTTTTTACAATGGACGACTAGTCTGCTGCGTCGTTTTTTCTTTGGTAACAGACTAGTCTACTGGTTTTTTTTGGATAATGGACTAATCTGCTGTTACTCTAACAAGTCGGCAAGCCGAGAAGAGTGTGGGGTTCTCGCTTAGCCCTTCTAGATTATAATGTGGGTCGAGTGCATAGAGTTGGAACCCCACTCCGTTCGCCACCCACTCAGGATTATATCATAATTTACCCTGTGCATATGATAGGTGGGCCCTGTATGTACCCGAGGACATTGACGATAGGATACGATGCTCTAAGAGGTTAGTTACCCTACCCTTCTAGTTGGGTCCTAAGGACTCAGACACCCTTGTTTTAAAAAAAAAAAGTGAACCCTTCTAGTTGGGTCCTAAGGACTCAGACACCCTTGTTATAAAAAAAAAGTGAATTATATTGGTTGGCGACTTGGCGTAGATTGAAGGACAAGCTCGAAGAGCAGCCCACATGTGTAATGGGTCTCCATGGGTTATCAAATCAGCCCACATGCTAAGTCCGGCCAATAAGCGAAGTGGATTTCTGAACAGGCCCAGTTTGTTAACACCGTTACTTGTCGACGATGGAGCTGCTTCCGTGTCGGACATCTTCATTTGCCGGCCTTGTTCCGAAGCTTGGGAAGAACAAGGAAATGGCGCAGCCTTGTTGTGTTCTACCTGTAGCTCGACTCATCGCCGCCCGCAATCCTCGAATGGGCATTTATCTCACCTGCAAATCTCCGGAAGTTCGTTGTCTGAATGTTGGACTTCTTTTCCGTTCGATCAGTACGAGTTCCGTTGTCGGAA
This sequence comes from Houttuynia cordata, assembly GCA_039654745.1. Classification (NCBI taxonomy): domain Eukaryota; kingdom Viridiplantae; phylum Streptophyta; class Magnoliopsida; order Piperales; family Saururaceae; genus Houttuynia; species Houttuynia cordata. The sequence continues at coordinate 55,361,446 of CM077502.1, read as the reverse complement.
AATTAGTTTCTCGTGACTCGAGCTGTCGGCATGTCTGTCGGATAAGCTCCTCAGGTAATCTTAACAGTCTGGGCGTCTTTCTTTTTGATTGATGGGAGCCTTCTGTTTTATATATTGACATCTATAGGTTCTTTATGGTATTAATTTCGTTTTATTTTGCTATATGCAGTCATTCAGTATCGTCATTTCAATTTCGTGTTATGAAAATCTAGATATAGCAAAGGGTGTCAACTTTCGTGACTTCATTTTAAAGTAGTCTTAGTATCTAAAATTATCTACTCCTTCCGGTCACTTTTAATAGGTTCTGTTTTTTCCAAAGACACTAAAATATCAGTTCATTTCATAAAAACTGTATTAAAAGTGACCGGAGGGAGTATCTATTTTTGTCATAACTGAATTTATCTAGCCAGCTGTATCGAAATTGTGAAGGCCAAAGACATTTGGTAACTCAAAGTCACCTTGGATTACTCCACGATATCAATCCTTTTAACTGAATAACTCTTACTGTAATAATCACTGGCAAGTTTTATAATGTATAATAAATGTTATTGTACCCTTATCTTACCATACTCTTTTGTAACAGTAAGTATTAGTACCTTTTTACCTAATTATACAGTATTTTTTTTGTTCTATTTTTCGTAAACTGAAATTTACAAGATTAATTTATGTTTTACTCCCTCCTATCACTTTTAATAGATACAATTTTTTTTCAAATAAACTAAATTTTTAGTGTACTTGAAAAAAACTGTATCTATTAAAAGTGACCGGAGGGAGTATGTGACATTAGTCTCAGTAAGCACCCAGTGAATTGCTAATGATTAATTTCGGTTGTCTAATTTGGTTGAAGTATGTCTAAAGTGTGCCATGCTCCCCCATGTAAAAGCAGACTGGTTTTCATTTTTACCAGCTTTGTGATGAGATATGGCTATATAAATATTTTATGTGCAACCATCATGTCATGAAGCCAATCCATATATATGGAAAGGGGTATGATGAATATGATGTTGAATCTTCTTATCATCGTCCCCTCTTCAGAGGGTTGCGTCAGGAAGGGCATCCAGCGTAAAAACTTGCCACTATGTTTCTTTGTATGGATTTTGTACCACTTTGATTCCGATCAGAGTCAAATGCGGTATATAATCCATGCCGCCTACCTCAGATAGCTGGGATAAGGCGTATGATGATGATGATGACGTCTAAAGTGTCTCTCCTATCCAGACAAACTTTCCAGCTGATATTTATAGGGTGTTTAATTGTAACCTCTTTTAATAGCTACTTCTTCCACAATTTGGTGACGTTTTGAATTTCTTCTACAACTTTGTAGTTGGTGCTTTTAAATTTCCATTCCAAGTATAGGCAACCAGCAGTTGAACCGCCTCAACAAGCCTTAAAAATTCAACACAAATGGAGAACTTATTGACAACCAGGACAATAGATTATTTGGAATTTTAGAGAGTGCATATGTTTTACCTACTTCTAGAGATATTTTAGAAACCAGACATCGATCGTTCATGAGAAAGGAGTTCATTATTAATTAATCATTACTCAACAGTCAAAAGACCAGTTAGTACACAAAGTCTCAGTCATAATCATAATCAAGTAGTGCCTTTTCCTAACTATTTGACGACATGGATTTTACTCCTCCATTCAGGCCTGTTTTGGGCTACCTCTTTTGTAAGAGATAGTAAAGTCAAATCCTTTTTTATTAACTCCATCCAAGTTCTCCTAGCTCTCCCTCACCCTCTTTTAGCATAAACAAATTACATAGACATTGAAGTAAATATGGAAGATAAACAAATTACATGGACATGTCTCTGTGTCAGTCAACAAGAACAAAAACATAGAGAATCTTATGATTGTATACATTATTCATCAATCCCACGTGAAATTGTTGCTGATTTCTTTAGTCTAATATACAAACTGGTGGATGATATCCAAATAAGATACCTGGATTGCCTAGTCATGCAAAATACATTTGGGCTGTTGTAGTCCCAAATATCACAATTTTTAATTGATGCGAGACAAACATTTGAAACTTTAGGAGAAACTTTATTGAACAATTTATTCCTATAGCCTTTGGGCTGAGGATGATAATTATGATATTTTTTAAGGTCGGGCTCATCTTCAGTCATCAACCAATCCTTTGGTCTAGCCTTTTAAGATTTTCCAACATACATAATTTGGTTTTATTTTTCAAATGTATAGAACCTAATACTGGTTTGTTAGATATGACATCACAGCTAGAGCTTGGAAAGCAAAATCATGCCAAACGTGTTAATGGGATATTCTGGATATTGCTACTTAACCTCGGTCTTTATGTGGCAGATCATTGGTTTCTGGTAACTTGATACACCTTTGTTTCTCTTTTGTGTTGCCATGCATATTTATGCACATTTGCTGGGCTTGTATCTTGAAGAATTATACATCTTCTTGCATATCTTATTTTTTGCAGGAACCCAATAGCTTTTCTTGTTAACACTATTACATCTTTTACAGATTCGAGAAGTCAAGGCACTGTATTTGTATCATGCTCGGCCCACCTGGTTCCAGTTTCTCACTGCAACTTTTTGTCACGCTAATTGGTGCGTCAACTATGGTTAGGCTTGTTTACGGTAATGGAAGATTATCTAAAACTTAGATGTTGGAAGGTGGTGCCGGCCATCTCCTTAAGCTTGCAGACGCAGCTGGCAAGATGGACCACCCAAGCCATGCCAATTGTGATTTGTCTTCGTGTTTGATGTCTGTCTTTCTTCCGTCAGGGCTTTTAGTTGCCATAATTCTCTGTAATTGGTCCGTACCTCATCTTGACTTTAATTTGCTACCTTGTGATGAATGTTTGCAGGAATCACCTTTCTAGCAATCTCTTTTTCTTGTATATTTTTGGTGAGATTTTTATCTCACTTTTGTTTTATAATCTTTTCCATCTTGCTGCTTGTCTGAACTTCCATATGGCTAATGAATTATATTCTACTTATGTTATTTTTCCATCAGGAAAACTTGTTGAAGAGGAGGAAGGAAATCTTGCTTTGTGGATATCTTATATTCTAACAGGCGCTGGGGCAAATCTTGTATCATGGTTGGTTCTTCCACGAAATGCTGTTTCTGTTGGAGCTTCTGGTGCTGTCTTTGGACTTTTTGCCATTAGTGTTCTTGTGAAGGTACAGTAGTTATTCTACTGGGGCAGACATAGGTTCTTTGTAAACTATGATTTGAATAACAATGTAATTTGCAGATTCGATGGGACTGGAGGAAGATCCTTGAAGTGCTTATACTGGGTCAATTTGTCATACAGAGGGTCAGTAGTACCCATTCATTTTATGATATAGTCACTCATACGAGAATCTGTTCAAGTCTGCTCATTTCTTGCCAAATAGAGTATGTTCTTATGCATGAAAAAAAGCTATAAATTCCTTGGAATGACTTTGAACATGAACTATCAAAGATTGGACATTAAGGAGGAAGTACATGTTCTCTCTAAATCTAGAAGGAAAGAATCTTACTTAAGAATCTGCGCAATTGTAAAAAAATCAACCCTTTTGCTGTTTGATTGGGGTAATTACTTTCTACCTGACTTTTGAAGGCTGAATCTTACTGACTTTCGTCTAACTTCTTTTGTCCATTCTTGTCAAACTTTGTTCATTACTAGGTGATGGAAGCAGCTCAAGCTTCAGCAGGAATGTCAGGCACATTTGGCGGATCCTTGCAAAATGTGAATCACATTGCACATCTATCTGGTGCCCTGATCGGTGTTGTTCTAATATGGCTTGTCAGTAGTATCCCCTCGTCAGACCAAGAAAAATCCAAGAAAACCGAAATATGATGCAAAAAAACAAAAAAAATTCCATAGCAGGTGAAGAAAAATTGTTGCAGAAATTTTTTTGAATCTCATTCAGTTTCTCTTTTCATGAGCGGTTTAGGTTACTTTTCAATGCATGGGAAGCATTCTTCCATGGTGCCCTGGCCGTCCTCCATCTCTGAGGAAAAGCAGCAAAACCAATCTGGGAAAGTTGAATACGCAGACCGCCCAAACGATTCCTCTACGATTTGACTTTTTGCTAAAGATTGGTGCATAATTCATAAATCGTGTACAATTAGAATAAAGATTGGTGCATAATTCATAAATCGTGTACAATTAGAATACATATTGAACGGATGAACTAATACATAGCACATGGAGTTTCGAAATGGCAAAAAACTAGACAATTTTGTCTTATACGAACAACTAGACAGGCTGGAGCCAGACTTCATGTTCAAAGTTTTTTTTTAATTAATAATTGACTTCATGTTCAAATATAAATTACACATGCTCCTGTGTGAGCAACGCTGCAACAGCAAAAAAAGGAAGAAGAAAAAGCCAGACTTTGGCATTTTAGTTCCTGGTGATTATGCTTGTAGTGTCCAATATGGACCATAAATTCCCAGCACTATGAATGTATTACCCAACAGTACCATTTGTATTGGAAAATGTTTTTCTTCCAAAATCTCCTTGGAGCCAGCTGATGCAAGTTGATGGGTACCTGACAGAAATGATTTAACCTCCCTCTTGGTGTGGAAGGTATAATTGAAGTGGTGCCCTTTGCAACCATGTCTGCATTCAAGCACAAACTAACCACATGTTTGCATTCCAAGCACAATTGCAAGCACTGGCGCAATTGATTCGTTGTGCATTTGGAACGAAGATTAGCTATCAAGATTTGGATTTTGGGGCTGGAAATCCAAATCCACTGATTGGATGCCATACTGTTATTGCAAATTTGGATTTCACCAAAATCCCCACGAATTCATAAATTTACCTCCTTCCTCATCCCAACGTTCCTCCTCTGTGCTCTGCCGTGCTCCTCCCTCTCCGGTAACTGCCTGCCCTTGTTGACTGCCTTGTTCCTCATTGTTGAACACCGTGTTCATCGTCTCCTCCCTCAGCCAGTGACAGAGGAGGAGTAAAGTTTTTAGGGTTTTAGGCGTTGGGGGAGAAGGAAGGGACGATGGGGTGGGGTGGGGGGGGGGGGGACAATTTTGGAACAAAGGTCATCTTCTCTCATAAACAGGATATCTGTCTTTGTTTTTCAAAAGCAGCAGTGGGATGATGCTTCAATATTTTACATTACCAAATCTTGTACAAAGAAAAAACATGAGCACCAAATCACTAGGAACTAAAACAGTGACCAAGCATGATGGTGCAAAGTTCCAGTGATTTGGTCGCTCGTAAGCATCGTAATTGGAAAGCCTTGAATCGTTTCTCTACAAGATGCCTTATCAGTGACCAATGGAGAGTGGAGACCATCCAAAGTTTCCCAGCACCACATTAATTATCCAATAGTAAGTGAACCTTTCGTATTTGTATCTGAAATTGCTCTTCTTCCAACAACTCACTTAACAACCGATTGTCTGCATGACCACCGTGTTTTGACACGGTGAGTCCACAAATCAAGGGTGGTGATGCAATCGTGAGATTTTTTAGAAGATGAGTTTTTTTCATATTACCTGGCACCACTTTTCATATTCCTATATTACCTGGTTTTTTTCAGAGAAATCCTATATTTCCTGGAATCGATACTTAAAGTACCAAAAATGCCCTTTTTTTATGTTTTTGCATGCCTTAGATACGAGAAAGGAACGTGTTGAAGACGACACGAAAGGCTCCGTTTGAGAAAGCAAAGGCGGCAATTTGGAGCGGCCCCCTGCGGCGATTTCGAGCGGCGACCTAATCGACATCCCTCCGCGGCTCCATGCAACTGGCGGAGTGACCATTACACGTGTGTAGAGCGTATTCCGGTGGGCAAGTTTTTTGGCAGTTAGGCGGCGAGGAACACTCCTAAAGCGTCCTTCTATCGCTGGTGATCAGAGGCAAAAATCATTTTCCCCAGTGACGACGCCTCATCATCACTGAAATACACCTAGAAATAGCAAAAAATTACCGGTAAGCTACAATCCATACTGATTTTTCTTTGAGTAGCTCCAACTTTTTGATTTGTTACTTTGGTTTAAGTAATGTATGCGAAATCACGAATTTATTTTATTCGTGTTGTCAACTTAATATCATATCGTGTCTTTATGACATGCTTTTTTTTTATTTTTTTGTACCATCTCCTTGCAGATGGATACACAAAAAGATGACTCAATTGAGCAAATACAAAGGGAAGAGGAGGATGATCAGGAATTTCTGTTTGCACCTCGAGAGCAAAAACAGAGGGGCAGGAAGAGGAAGGCTCTGATAGAGTCACCTGTAAAGAGAACTTACTATGTGTGACCGGTTATTCGGACGTATTGTCAACCCGGAGAGCTGAAAAAGTGTGCAGTCCTCCTATGGCATCACCAAAGATGCGATGAAGTGATCAAAGAAGCGGTTTTTTTCGTCATTTTTGAAGGTGTGGAGGTCGCAATTTCTAGGAACCTCCTTGACCATTTGGTGAGGTATTGGGATGAGTCAGCCAATGTCTTCAATATTAAGGGGAGGTCGCTACATTTAACAGAGCAAAAAGTTGTTCTTATCACTGGATTGCCAGCAAAGTCACCTCCTTCACCCCCTTCTCAAAGTCAGAAGTACAGACGAGATCTATTCCCCTTGGGTTGCATGGTAAGGAAGAGAAGGAGGGGTGTCTCAGAGAGGGAATTGCAGAGGATACGAGAAGATGAACATATATGGAGAATGGTGGTGGAGCAGGGAAGGAGGAATTTGGCAGAAGAGTGGAAATTCAACTCCGAGGAGACCGTCTCCGAACGACAAACAACCTCTATCATTAATGAGGTGATCTCTTCCTTGAAGGAGTCGGATATCGGGGCGGCCAAGGAGGAGGAGGCGGAGAAGAAGGTTGAGGAGGGGGTGAAGGAGGAGGAGGAGGAGGAGGGGGAGAAGAATGTTGAGGAGGAGAAGGAGGGGGAGCAGAAGGAGAAGGAGGGGTAGCAGAAGGATGCAGGGGATGAGAATAAGGATGTGGAGGACGAGAAGGAGGCTAGAGGCTCAACCTCATCCCAGCTTGTTGACGTTAATCTCGTCCAAACCCCTCGACGGGATCCAATTCAACTCCCAGAATAGTATTCTAATTTGGAGTTGTGCTCCGACATTGGAGTGTTGTTAGAAAAGGATAGAGTGGCAATCGATGGATAGATCGCCAATCCGAGGAAGCCTTATCCAATCCCCACGGTATGCGATGAAGACTACATATCCCTCTTGCAAACTACAGAAATAAACACAAATGTAAGTATACATAACATGTTTTGTTTTTTACTCTTTCATATAAAATAGTCAGGTCGTGTATTCCAAGACACGACTTTACGCGTAGTCATGTATTCGAAGACACGACTAACACTTAAGTCATGTGTTTCCATGCACGACTACTCATTAAGTCGTATGTTCTTATTCTGTTGTGGTTCTGTACAGGTTATAGACGACTTTCTGAGTCTCTTGTGGCAGTGCAATGACAGAGAGCTGATGAAATATAGGTTCTATTTTTTTGGATGTCATGCATTCAAAGAGATATTCGACAATGTAAGTGTTCCTTGTATCAGTAGCGATAACTTGACGTACCCCTTTACCATTCTAATCTACATGCCATGGTGCGGTTTTGCAGGAGCACAATGACAATGGCGATAACACAAAGTTGATATGTAAGCTTGGGAGGATGTTGAAGGGATTGAACAGGAACATGTTCAATGTTTTATTCCTAATCCGCACCGGGTCTCACTTCTGCCTCGTCTACGTTAACTTCCCCAACTGTGTATGACGCTTCTACAACCCGCTCTTCGACAAATTCCAGCTGTTCCCACATCACAGGGCCACAACAGATAAATTCACAAAGTTCATAAATGTTGTGATGGCACACACGCTGGGGTGGATGGGTTGCATCGACTGGAAGATGACTCAAATCGCCAAAGCGCCGTGGCAAGCGAACTCAAAAGACTATGGCATATCCATCATGATGTACGTGGCACACTTGGCATCCAATGTCAACCCACCCGAGTTTGATCAGGACAGAATTACACATTTGTTGTCACGCCCTGAATTTTAAAACCTCGCATAATGCGCGGAAGCACCAACTCATTTAAGGTCATGAGGTTGAAACCCAGGACGCGGCTGAATACTCGATCACACAAAGTCCTCATTCCAGAATGCTTAACCAACGCCTGTTTACAAAAATCTTAAATAATAAAACTACGCTATTACAATAATTTAATTATCACAATTCATCAAACATAAATGCGATTCAACACGCAGGCTGATTAGTTCTCCATGAACAAGAAATTAAAAACGATAAATAAATCCACTGCTATCAACTTTCCACCATCGAGCTCCTTCGCACGTACCTTATTAGTTCCTTTCCACTTTGAGTTCTGCATCGAGAGATGCATGAGTATTTCGAAAGAAATACCCAGTAGGAGCCAAGAAAAACCCACAACATAATAATAATAAAGGAAATGCTGACAACATGGTATAAAGACACGTTTAGAAAGATCAGGTTGAGCAAATATGGAGTTCACTTACCTGGACAATACTCATCATCCATCAATGGTCGAGAATAAATAAACATTAACTCAGATCCCAAATGTATAGAGCGTCGGGATGAAATAATAATAAATACTGACTCCAAACATACAGAGTGTCAGAGATAACAATTTCTGCTCTCTGTTCAGTCCACTTCCCCTATGGACATCAATACCAGACCATCCTAGAGGTTCTACAAAGGAACCCAGCCATGCGTCTAGGGATGCTGGCCCCATCTGTGCTTACAGGCACAATGGGCTGAGGCTGCAGACTTTCCGTAATATCATACAGTCTAAAGCGCACCCGTTGCCGTCATCGGCTAAACTACAGAGGTTCAATAATATAATCTGAGATCTCGCAAGATCTAGCAATGGCTCATGAGCATACTATGATTCCAATCTAAGAGTGTTCATCAAAACTCTTAGTGAAGATACAGTTTACATAGAACTGAATCAATCTAGAAATATCAAGAGCTCTCTCATCTAGAGACTCGAACATCAATCTTCCAAAATCTGACTCACAGAGGAGTAAAGTAACAATCTCATTAATACAATCTGAATTGACCCACATAGGAGTACTCAAGAAATACAATCTGAATTGACTTACATAGGAGTAATCGAATAATTCTCGATGTTCAATCACAGGATGACTCAAGACTGAGACTCATCAGAAATAACTCCTTAAACACCTTCACCATGCATAGCTCCAATCAAGACATCATCGATTCTGACAATATTGAGGATTATATGATGTTGGTATAAGATGGTAGGGTCTAGGAAACTAAACCCTAACTGAGAATCTAAGATTTCAAGTTAGATGTCAAAGATAGTATATTGGTAGAACAATACCCCACGAAGGAATGACTCGGTCCGACATGACTCACTCTCTGGATTGGATCAATTACTAGACATTACTAACTTCATATCTCTGGATTTTATATAGTTACTACAATTTATCATTAGGTATATTACATAGTTTTAATATAAGGTATAGTTCAAACAACCCGGAAATATACTATTATCTGCACAATAGCTCCATTCTCTGGCTCACCACTGTCTGCACAGAACATATTCTAGTCTGAGATTTTTATGACAGACAGCTCCATGTCTCTAGTTTCTAATCCAATTAACGGCATAATTTTCTGAGTTTTCTACATTTAATTATAATTTTTCTATCACAGTCTATTGGCACAAGACTAAGTCTGGCCGAGATCATTAATTATAAACTTACTTAATCAATATAGTCTATTACTCAATTAAACACTTATTAATGCATTCTATACTTATTACATTATTCTCCTGGGCATTTACTAACTCTCAATTATTCTGCAATTAATTAGATTCTTACCTACATTGTTAATCCCAAAACTAATTGTACATATTCATACGGTTTAGACATGTAGACTGCAATTAGGACTGTTAATTCAGGACATACCCCATACTGAATCATGAGATAATTAGGGTACAGTAAATCTCAAACTCCATTAACTCTTTTTCACAAAAATTGTTACTTTAATAATTAGTATCATAAGGTATGTATCATTATGCTAAAACAGTTTTTTACAAATACTTCCCTTTATCGGCTGATATGACACAAAATAGACAATTAACGTGAGACAGAATGTAACACCCGAAAAATCGATACGTTTTTGGAAAGTGCTATTTTAGGAAACTGGTCCAAAATAGGAAAGTTTCCGTAACTGTCGTGCCTATTGGTCTGGTATTTCGTTTTGACCTTGTGAAACCCTATCTTGATGATTTTTGGTCAGTAAAATTGTTTAACCAGCTTAGGCAGGTTTTTTCGAGCGCAAGGACTGGGCCTGGCGCCGTAACCTATCTGACGCCAGGGTTTGATACACCTGACGCCAGGGCCAGTCGAGTGACAGGGCTAGGGCTAGTCACGTGTGCGGGTACACGTGTGACGGGGCCTAGTAGATGTGTCACCAGGGCAGGACTCGTGCACGGTGGAACTGCTCAGCACGCGCGTGGGTCATCTTAACCGTTTATCTGCGATCTGCGTTATAAGTCGTGCGTGGTTCAGTTGAGGGCCACGTGGACCCTGAGGAGTCACGCCACCTCATGGGTGACGTGGGCACCTTGGACCCACGATGTGGGAGAGCAAATCGTGGGAAGCCTTTTTGTTGATATCTCTTTTGGCAATTAATGCTTTTTACCTAGCTTTTAATGTTAAATAACTCTTATGATAATTATTGAAAGATTGAGAATTTAGGTTAATTAAAGAGTTGATTGGTAGTTAAGGAAGATGCTTGGCATATTCCCTTCATCAAAGAGGACGCCAAGTTGTATTGGAGCCAAATCGTGGGAGTGCATTATGGGAAAGGAAGTTATTTGAGCCTAATTGATTCTTATCTAATCCCCTAACTCCCTAATTGATGGGGTGATAAATAAATTGGTATGAGCCAATCAGCATCTAAGGAAGGTTCTCCAAGGATTATCTTTCAAATTTTGGATCTAGGTGGCATTTGAATTGGGCGCTCAAGTGAAGGTAAAAACTGCCATGTGCAGTTTTGAGGAAATCTTGGAGAAAATCTCTACTCCAACTAATTGGTAATTCAAAAAAAAAACTAAAAAGGCAGATTTGGGGGAGAACGTGGGAAGGTTGTGGCCTCCCTTGCTAGACTCACTCATGGACGTTGGATGAGAAGGGAATGGAGGGCCGAGATGGCTAGGCTTGGAGTTGAACCATCTATATAAGTGATCTCATGCAAGGACCGGCCTTCTTTTGAGCCATCGACCTCCATGAGTGTTGTGTTCTCTTCACCCTTCTAAACCTCCTCCTAAATCAGAAAGCTACTTCTCTTTTACACTTACTTTAATCGCGTGGGATCGCCGGGGTAGAAGAGGAATCGCGAAGGGGAGTTCTAGCCGCGCGAGGTTGAGCACTCGGTTTGTCTTTCGTCGAGGTAGGATGCATGTTTTCCCTATTTTCTTTTCATGACTATATCATGTTTGATGCATGTTCTTGCTCTCCTATTCTTGCTGATCACGTTGATATACCTATCGAATAGTTCATTAGTAGAAAAGTTTCGATCTTTCTACAATACGAATTGTGTATGCCAATTTCTATGTCATGAATAAGAATTGCTCGTTGTGCATGGGCCTAGATGTAACCTTTTTGATGTATTCAACATGTGAGTAGTCTCTTCATGTGTCAATGGATTTGTCGTCTTGCTGTCCCAAAATTATTGTTTGCTGTCCGTCCATTAATTGTTGTCCTATTTAGAGTATATGCTTTATCGGGTATGATTATGTGCGTGAATCATGATAGCATGGGATCGTAGGCTTGTATCAAGGAGAAATTCAAGTGGAGACGTTGTTGTCCAGAGAGAAAGGTCATAGCTTTTTGATGTTTCATTCGTCCTTTCGTGTCCCATATTAATGATCTTAATTGATGGTTGTGAGAGATAATCAAGATTGATAGTAATAGCATATATAGAATAGCCATAAGCAATAAAAAGGCATAAGTTTATCTACTGATATGGTCATATTAGTATCATCATAGGATTGTATATGGATTATAATATCATGGACATATGGGTATTAATGTGTAAGTATCATCTTATGAGAGTTAATCAAGATGGATTAGCCTTGGCCAGTATTTTCCTGCACAGACAGAGTGTAGGATAAAAATCATAAAAAATGCAATTCCAGTGGCGTTGGATTCTAGACTCTTGGGGAAATATACAGTAAAAATTTCAGAGCATGTTTCGAACTGTAAAAGTTCTGGTGAGAGTCGAAAGGCGACGGTCATGTTGGGGGCAGAACAGAAATCAGAAGTAATACTAAGTATTACCTACAATTAAGTTATCTTAAACCATGGTCTACCATAATTTAATTATATCAGTAAAGAATTGGTTAGTAATGGAAGCCGTAAGAGTAATCCTCTGGACCTAAGTATTAAAATAAAGACAAGCCAAGTGGGTTAAGCATATGTGTCAAACTACCGTATTAAGTATAGTGTTTAGGGGAATCCGGTGTGGGTTGTACTCTCAACCCTAACCATCGTGACAATTTGAGTTTTCTATGGTCAGTGTTCAAATCGGAAATTTCTATCTAGGGCCTTGCACAACGAGAGTTAGCAGATTTGTGAAAATACCTTTATACCCTTGAAGCTTGGTTCAAGCCGGAAGACGAGTTGTTTCAATTACTCTGTTTGAAGTCAGATTTAGATGAAGATCAAGGGGTCTTATTCTCAGTTTGAGAGGTGTCTTCCTTGAGATATTGAAATCTCAACGGTAACTCTACACGAGTCCAGTATCAAATAGCGAGAAATTTCATTACTTCTTTTACAGCCGATGTCGCTGTCAGATTATTTCCAGTTCTATGTAAACTGCTCAGTCCACAAGAGTGTTTAATACTCTTCGAGTGGAACTCATAGTATGCTCAAGAGCCATCGCTAGATCTTGCGAGATCTCCGATTATCTTTGAACCTCTGTAGTTCAGCCTATGATGGCAAAACGTACGTATTTAGATTACAAGATATTACGGAAGGTCTTGTGGTCTCCGCCCATTGTGCCCGTAAGCACCGATGGGGCCAGCATCCCTAGACGCGTGGCCGGTTTCCTCTGTAGAACCTCTAGGATGTTCTGGCATAGATGTCCAATTGTGAAGAGGACTGACCTGAGAGCAGAAGTTGTTAACTCCAATACTCTGTATGTTGGCGTCTATCTTGAATTGTAACTGTTCCAATGAAGTGTTCGGAATTTGATAGAGTGCTAGTCCTTGAATTCATTGATTACTATCTATTTATTTCCTGGAAATTGATAATTGATTTACTCTGTATCATCTGGAGTCTTTGCTATTACCTATATTGTTCGGTAGGATTTCTGTGTCCTACTGGGTATTTCTTTGGAAATACTCATGCATCCTTTGATGCAGGTATTAAGAAAGAGTAAAGTGGAGTGGATCGAGATAGCTGCTGTTTTTCCCAGACAAATAAAGTTTATGCGAAGACTTGTTATTTATATTTTCTTGTAACGAACTTGTCTTTTTGGCTCTTATGCTTAAGACGTTTATTTCTGAATTTGAGTCTGTAATAATTTCAGTATGAGCCACTTAAATCCTTATTACAGATTTTTTTTTTGTATTTAATTGGTTAATTGTTTAAGCACTCTGGAATGGATGGAGTTGTATCGAGTATTCGGTCAAGTCTCGGATTTCAGACCTTAAAGTCTTCGATGAGTTAGTGCTTCCGCGCATTATTCGAGGTTTTGAAATTCGGGGCGTGACACAGAAAAACTGATGACCCAAAGCTAATCTTGGAGGCTGAAACATCTGAATACTAGTACGCATTAACCACATGTTTCAAACTTTAAGGATTAATCACAGCATATGATTGAAATCTGGAATCCGGTATGACACTACATGATCATCGATGACATATAACAACGAAACTAAGGAAAGAAGACATCCATATAATGACATACAATTGTACAGCGTCCAACAGAATGTACTCATCTCGACCAAAGGAGCAAGCATACGGTGAGAGCTGAGTGGAGCCATGCATGAGAAGTATTTAATTTACTAGGATTGGGTGCAATAGTCATCATGTTCAAAATAACAAATGGTAAACCATTGAATTGAACGACACCAATATCAAACTGATCATCATTCATATAGGTATTCACATCAGTGCTCAAGTATCATATTCATCACGAAATATCACAATTTATAGTATGGAATTGTGGGAAAAAGAGCACCTACCTCGCAAGACAAAAAAATCTGATTGTTCTTTTACGCGAGTTGTCTCCTTCGAATCACTTCTCTTGCTTTCGCGATCCAAGCACTACGGCTCGCACTACCACCCCTTAGGTCACTGTAGAAGGCTGAAAGGAGAATGGACAAGACCGCCTTCGCTGGTTTGCACGTCTCTCAAAGTCTCAAAGGGATGGCGGTCTCTCACTTAATGAGTTTAAATAGCAAGTGTCCTATTCTCCTAGGACACATCTCCACCGTCGATTTTCTCTTAATCCAAAGGCCACGAATGATCACCAAAAACAAGCCTTCCACTTGCCCAAGACGTGCCCCCAAATTAACTCCTCATTTAGTTAGGATTTTCTTTAATTATGGAGTTTCAAAACTCTAATTCGGTTACACATACTTAAGACAATTTTTTCCAAATTGGATTCAACCTTCCACCATTGATGGCTACCTAATCTAAGGCCACGATCGGCCCCAAATCAAGGCACGATCTCCCTCTTGAATGTGGTCAATCCATTATCTCAATCGGTTACAAATCCCCTTTAATTAGGGAATTAAGTGAATTTAAATTGGTTCCCAAAACTACTTCAATAACCTCGTTTAAATTGATTTCAAAGCACGATCATTACTCTTTGCCACATGGCAACTCTAAATTAGATTGGTAACTGATTCCATCACGTCCATAAACCTCTCTTTGATTGCCTTAACTTCCTTTAATTAGGGATTCCCCAAAAACAGTCCAATTCAAACCGGATTTGCAATTAATTCAAAATTCTCTTTCCTCCTTGATTCTCTCTCCACTACGACTAACCAAACCTTATCATGCCAACCACATGCATAGTGCCCAGGGCGCGGTGTCCACATGGCTCTGGCTCTCTGCTGCTCCTGCGTCTGGGGCGTGGCACACAGATGGACGGCTCGATGTCCCGCGAATGGAGTGTGTCGTATTGCACTGCTCTAGTACCACATCACTAACTCAATTTAATAACTTAAAATACTCAAATGAATCTCTACACACTGGTCTCACGCCATGGCGCCTGGCCCCCACTCCTGGCGTCAGGCCAGCCTCAGCGCCACGTTGAGCCTAGCGCCAGGGCTAGTCCTCGCGTCCTGGTGTACTGCCTAATCAGGTTTATTAATTCCACTCTTCTATAAGTATCACAAAACCAAATCAACACACCAAATTATAAGGTTTCAAAATAGGTAGCAAAACTTTCCTATTTTAGAATAGTTTCCTAAAATAGCAGTTTTGGTAAACTTACAGAATTTTTGGGTGTTACATTTGTGGTGCCCAATCATTGCTGCGTGTATGATTCGAAGGGAGATTCATTGTGAGTTCAACGACGATTCAATTAAAGACAAAGATCAGGAAGTCACAGTTGCGGGTTTTTTTAGGATATCAGAGGAAGATTAATAGACATTATTTGATTTCTAAATTTTTTTTTTGTACATACATATCATATACTCATTCTTCCTACACATACATACATCAATTAATGATCTACGTGAAGAATGGTGGGGGCTTAGGCAAGCCGGAACGACGTATCTGTGATGTCTCATTTGTAGTAAGTTTGTCTTGTTGCGGGAGTCTTCAATTTTTGCGCTTCCTTTGTTCTTTCACAACAGTTGGGTTAGTGCACCTTTTACGGTTGTGACCAACTTGCTGACAATTGCCACATTTCAACCTCGACCTTTCTGGTGGCTCGGGTTGTGACTCAATTCTCTTTGTCCTTCTCTTGCCCTTCTTTGGAGCTTCAAGCATAGGCGGTTCGGATTTAAATAAAATCCCGTAATCCCCCAACTAACTTCTGTCTAAAGTAGGTATCACTACTTCTTCGTACTTGGTGCGGTACATACTTGCGTAGTACCACTTCTCACAACATTCTACTGGGTCAAAACTCCTCTCATTAATACATGCCATGGCATGCTTGCATGGAAATCCCATACTCAGGAAGAAGCCACATGTGCAGGTTCTCTTTGTAAGGTCAACAACATCAGTGTCTTCGAAAGATCAACAACATCACTGACTTCATCAGTAGTTGTGTCTTCGAAGACATGACTAAATAGTTGTGTCATCGACGACACGACTTTATGAATAGTCGTGTCCTCGACGACAGACTTTATGAATACAGGACTTCATGCTAAAAATGTGACGATTCAATTTAAAATGACTTACCACATGGTATAAGGATGTCACTTCAAATTGCAATAATGATAGCGGTTGTGTCACGCCCTGGCACTGCCCGACCCGAACCAAATCTGGTCCAAGAGTCAAACCAGCGCACGGGGGCGACGGTATAAAAGAGATATAACGGAAGACTTATGCCTCACAAATGGGCGGTCTATCTAAGAGAGTTTCGCAACCACTTTGAGCAAGAGTAAATAAGTAGACAAAGGTGGATTTAACTCATAATTTAGTCCACAAGTCTAAAACCCACATATAAAAATCCTGAGCTAACACGTAGGGCTCGAAATACAAAACTCTAGAATATGTCTAATCATAAGTCCCAACATACACAATGTTCACACATAGACATGACAGAACAGACAGATAACCAAAGTAATGTCCAAAGGCCTCTACGCCTAATCCCATGCTCTCTCTCCGATCGTTCCTCATATAGAGGATCCTGTCCATCTGCGTGTCACACCACGCAGCCCCAAAAACAAAACAAGGAAAGAGTGAGTATGAAACTCAGTAATTGTTTTAATACAATCGACAATAATAAAAAATCATACGGCATTACAACATAGCAATATAGATCCATGATCGACATGATTACACTATTTTATGGTCATGCATTTATAACACATAATCCTGCATAATAATATCTCAATCTCATACTTTCCGGTTGTCACGCCCCAAATTTCCAAGACCCAATTTACGCGGAAGCGTCAATCCAATGACGGTTATAGGGTAGGAAACCTGGGACGGACCGAATACTCGAGTCTACGCTTATCCCGTTTAAATATTATGGGACTTGCAGGATCGTCATGACTTAAATAACAGAAAGGAAATCTAAATATCTATTACAATATTTAAAAATGTCTTAACAACCACAAAAGAGTTTAACATAAAGCAATTGGCACGCAGGCCGCAAGTTCAAACATCAAAGATAGCAAAACATAAAGAGACTAGTCTTCTACGCTTCAGTCATCAAACCTCGCAGCTGGATAACATCACTTCTGATCCGCCTTAAATCCTGCATCAGAGGATGCGTGAGTATTCCATAGGAAATACCCAGTAGGATACAAAAAACCCACACTGAAAAATAAGAGAAGACTCCAAAGATTCATGGTTTAACAGACTCAGGTTTAACAAGGACTAAGATCACTTACCTGGAACCAACTGCCAATCAAGACGCATTAAGGTCAAAGATACTTCAAAGACTTTCATAAAGTAGTGAAGGTAAGATAATAAGCATTGGACAACCAAAGTGTCAAAGTACAATTTCTGCTCCCAAATCTTTGTCAATACCAGAACATCCTAGAGGTTCTTCAGGGGAACCTGGTCATGCGTCTAGGGATGCTGGCCCCATCGGTGCTTACGGGCACAATGGGCGGAGATTGCAGACCTTCCGTAATGTCATACAATCTAAGCGCACGCGGTTGCCGTCATCGGCTGAACTACAGAGGTTCAATAAATCGGAGATCTCGCAAGATCTAGCAATGGCTTGTGAGCATACTATGATTCCGACTAAGAACTTTAAATGCTACTTAGCAGAGAAACAAATCAACTAGCCCTATTGTCAAAAGGCTTAGAATAAGACTTTCTAAAGTTCCGACTCTTCATAGGAGTGAAAAGCATGATCAAATTATGAATTAGTCTGGGAACTCAAGTGAGACCCGACTATAAAGAGAGACACCACATGATTTTTCAAAAGTTCAAGTCCACTTTCTTCAAAGTCGTATCTAACCCTAGAATTGATAATCCCCGTCTTAGAATGACGTGTCTCAGGTAGACCACGTCAGAGACATAGAATTCAAGCTTCGATTATTCTTGCGTCATAAATGGACCAAGAGAAGAACAAAAAGGACCATTATTATAAGACACCTCATTTGGCTCTAAGACCTTAAAATACTTTTATGGTTACTGTTCTTAGTGTCTTATAAATCATATTAGACTTAATTAAAGTCTTAATTATCAATTATTCTTAAGCATCTTAGGTTTATTATGATTTTAAGTCTTTTTAAAATCAGAAACTGTGTTCTGTCCAAAACAAAACAGCTCACTTTATCAGGTTACTACATTCTGTACAATTTAATTCAATCTTTGAAATTTTTATCTCGTATAGCCTCTGATGTCTATTTTCCAGGTTGATAAAAATCTTAATTTTCTGATTAGTGTATAATTAGTTATCATTTTTCTACTGCAGTCTGCCTGCGCAGGATTGCTCCTGGCCGAGACCAAGTTTCTTATGATATATTTTATTTGCTGTTGTACTATCTTTAGTAATCCCATATTGGTCTTTTTCTGACCTTAATCTAGTGTTTCTTAAGATTTTTTTTACAGAGCTTTATAGGTTCTGAAATTCTCAGTTTATGATTCAGCTTTTTCTTAGTCTTTATAATCCGATTGCATAGTCATTTTCATAACTTATTATTCAAGTGATACATATAATTTCGGACAACTACAAGACTCATGATACACCGATCAAAATGTCAAACATGACTGAAATCACAGAGGAATAGTCATACAGGGAATAATTTCTTATTGTCATACATTATACATTATACGATTATCTATTTAGATAATATTTTACAGGTTGTAATAGTTATAACAACTTACGTATAGAATATGAAATATCAAACACGGAAAAGCACCGAAGTGCCCAAAGATCCAAACTTTATACTAGAAAGAGTGTGGATATACAAATAGCATTATCACACGCAAAGGGAACACAAGCAGGATTTAGATTAACAAAGAAGTCTAACTTTTCAACATGAAGAAGTGATTGAGAAGTAACTCTTACGCTATCAAAATTCAAGAAAATCATGGGGAATATCAATTCAGGATTTCGACACCGAGAGATCAAAGTTTACAATTACACAATTAAGAACATCAACATTCATCTCATTGAAATCATCCTTGACATATGACCAATCATCAACAAAGAATAGAATGGTGGGAAAAGAATCATCCTACTTGGTTGTAGATGCCGAAACTTCCCGAGCACTCTTGACTCCGACAATGTCGCACCACCATCACTCCGGTCGACCTTGCTTGGACCACCACGAACCACCACCAGAGAAAGGTTGCCGCCGGCCGAAAAAAGAGAGAGAGAGAGAGAGAGAGAGAGAGAGATTGAGGTGCTCAAGTCTTTGAGCACTAAGCAAAACCGCCGCCCCCTCTACAAGCCTATTTATAGATTTTTCAAATGAATCTCCACCCTTGATCAATCCTTTAACTAATGGCTCAGATTCAGCAGAAAATTCCAGATTTTCCAACTTTCAAAGTGACTCTTGGGTTTTCAAGGAATGAGTTAATTGCATGCAATTAGAGCTAACACTCAACTAACTCCACTCAACTCATTAACACAACACTCAACCACCTCCACTCAAGGCAAACTCGTCCCATGCATTAGATAGGTTGTTTAGAATTTCAATTAATCATCTTCAACAATAATATCTCATGAAAAATTCACAAATCAAATGGATTTCAAAAATGACACATATACACATATACATACTTAATATTCTTAGGTCAAAAGAGACCAAACCAACGTGCCACACCAACCATGAATCACATTATCCAATTAACAAAATCTCCGATCAAGATCAATTCAAAAATCACAAATTTTATGGTGATCGATCGGCAAAAAATACAAGATCGATCGGCTACCGATCCATCATCCCAAAACACTATCGATCGGCCCTGGCGGAAACTTGAATTTTCAAAAGATTTTTGAAAACTTAAATAAATGCATACCTTAAAGCCAAGAAATTCCTTTTTAAATACTATAAAATTTACGGTCATCACACCAGTCATGCATTCATAACACATAATCCTACATAATAATATCTCAATCTCATACTTTCCGGTTGATCTACACATGAATTACGCATATTATTATCTCCTAAACTTATATTTATGCTATTGTTTGGTTAGAATTATTACTACTTTAATATAGTTTTTGGTTTTTGTAGGAAATGAGAGCAAGATACAAAAATGAGATGAAAAGGGACTTCAGTGACTAAATCATCATAACTTCGTATGCATATCATTGATTGGACTGATTCAAGCTTCATGTTAAAGTTTAAGAAGTCATTTCCAATGCCACCAACCACGCATAATTCGGAGTTCGAAGCAGAAGTTATAGCCATTTAAAAATTATGAACAGTAACTACGATCGATCGCCAGAGCCGTAAAACAGTGTTATTGAAGGAAACAATCGATCGACACTTAAAATGATCAATCATATCTACTGGAGTTTTTGATTTACGCAAGACAGTAACAGCGATCGATCGGAGTCATACGGCATCGATCGACAGGACGATTAATCGGAGGAAAATAACGAAGGAATTGTGATCGATCGGTAGGCGATTGATCGGCAATATTGAGCGATCAATCGCCGTATGCGGCAAATTGAAATTAGACCTAATTCGACATGGATTTGGAAGGGAACTTTGTGGTTTCTCTTCAAATATATAAATAGGCCTTAAGAGAGAACGTTTTGGCTACCAGAGAACATACCTTAGAGGCTAGAGAAGAGCAAGAGAAAGAGTCTTGTGGAGGCCAAAGAAGAAGAAGAGATTCATAACGATGGATCTACACAACCAGACGTTTCTTTTCTCTTCCTCTATGTGTAACTAAATTCCTTATCAAGGCTTGATGAAGCCCTAGATATGTGTATTGCTACTCTTGTTAGTTTAATTTTATAAAGTTGATATGATTTGTACTTAATGATATTTCATAAGTATTCCTTTGAGTGCTTGATCATAGATTTAATAGATACGAATGAAATTAGATCTTTTTAATGCATGTGTCTAATGAAGAACAGGTTTGTGATTGATTTTATGCCCGATCAAGGATAGGATTGATAACATAATAATGGATGAACTTTCGTGTCCGATCAAGAGTGTTAGTGAATTCATTAATAATTTGTGTGTCCGATCAAGAACATGAATTACCATATCATGTCAATCTGCATGTAATAATAATCAATAGTAGTAATTGGATGTCAAGTGGTGGATTCATTGCCTTGATACTTCTCCATATTGATTAAATCTCAGTTAGATTAGCTAAAGTTCATTGCTTTCTTTAGAATTAATTAAACTACATCTTTCCTTCTCTTGAGTTTGGTAAAATATTTAACTGTCCCTGAGGTTCGACAACCCTTTCTATCCTCGCCGTAGTACAATTGCCTTGTGCACTTGCAAGGGTTTATATTTAAACGATCACCGGTCATGCATTCATAACACATAAAATTACCTAGCATGATAGATGTATCCAACACATGGTACACTCATGCATAATAGTCATAATAAACATGTATCAACACAATGGTGAATGCCTCCATCAAAGAGTAACACAAGTATTGCCACAAAGGCTATTGCCACAAAGGCGAGACACAGTCAAGGCCACGAAGGCGTATCATGGTTCGATTTCTACATAGGAATGTAAGAAGGTCGGGGTTGTCGGCCCCTAAAGCTGCTCACCCTGGACGATCCTGGCTAAGGATATCCGATTCTTATACAAAGAACCTAGAGTAAGTGTGTTCACCCAGGAACATCTCCTGCGGGGGGAGAGCCCAAATTCCCACACAGAGTAGGTGTGTGGTAGCTGGTGCACGAAGCATACCACACTGGATGCTCAAGTCCAGATGACAATCTCAGTAATCTCATCCGCAAGGCAAGTACACAACTCGCCCCCCCCATATATCTTAATATAGCTTCACTCATCCTAGGGAGTATACCTATTCCACATAGGAACGAAATCTAAAACATGTCCTTTCAGACCAACCAAGACTCGATTAATCCACCGATTGATTAATCCGACACGTAATCTCAAACATTGCATACAATCGATTAATCCCGGTTAAACAACGATAAAACTTCATCCATGAAGTCCAATACATGATGCATAATATCATGATACATCCGTGAGCAAAACCTACGTGGGTTCTAACACAGGGAACATGTTCCCAATCCATTCCCTCGTGCATCATAATCAAAACATATATCAACTACAATTCCATAATAAACTCCCCACGTGTGTGTGTGTGTGTATTCATGCACATTCTAATCACATGGCAAATGTTTTGACATAAACTCATAAGACAATATACACATGCTTCAACACATTTAAAACCATGATTCCCAACTGAAATCAAAACCAATTCCACTATAAAACTTTAATTCAACCATGTGAAGTCGTGGACTCACTCATACAAACATGATTCTCTTCTATATATTAAGCATAACATGATCACATCAATTCTCCATAAACCATACTCATTATAAGTGAACAAATCTCATCATTTACCATATGATATCCTTGCTGGAAACATGTTTAAATCACTAGAATTCCAACATAAGGTAATTCAATATCAACATGCATAAATATCAACATATGATACAATGCCATATACAAGCATTTAACATAATCCATACACCTTCATTTTTTATTTTCACCCTTCAAGTGGACTAATTTTAACATAACACATTCCATAATCATTAGTCATTAAATGTAGTGAAAATATTGAAATATGCACAATTTCCAAATTTTCGACAGCCGATCGATTGGCAAAATATGCGCGATCGATCGCTCGTGTTCTTCTTTATTTCAAAAATTTCAAAATTGAGACTCCATTAACACTACTTGAAAACCTCATACATGGTCTCAAACACTATAAAAAGTCATCAAACCTTTCAGAACACTAATTTATAACATTCTAAGATAAAACCCTAAGAAATCAAAGAAAGAAATTACCATTTATTAAACCCACCATTAGAGTATTAACATGCATATCCCATTCAAATAAAATCATGAAAACAAACCCATTTTCGACCCAAAGCTGAGATTGAAGAACCCATTACCTTGATTTGTTGAGAATGAACCTTCAATCACCTCCAACACCTTCCAAAAATACGATTTTATGTTAATACACTACTAATCTCAATTTAGTTTTGAAAATCAAAAGTAAACCTTAGATCTAAAACTTTGGAAACATAAAAAATAAGATTTTGAAGATTAGGGCTTGGAGAAGAGATATAAAGCAGTGATTTTATATTTTCAAAATGGATTGAAACAATGGAGAAATCAAGATCAAGAAGGGTTTTAAGAAAAAATCTAAAGAATAAGAAGAGATTAATTAAGCTAATTACCTGTAATCCTTTCCTCTTTGATCCTAATGGGGAATAAGCTCCAAGTCTCCTGGCCAAGCCTATTCCCAATTTGGGAAAGGCACAACACTTTCTTTTTATAGAAAAGGTTGGGGTAAACCTAAGTAAAATATGGGGTAGGAATAGAGTTTTTGGCTAAAATTGGAAAATCTGGCAATTTAATTCGAAATTAGGTTCAAAAAAATTCTAAAATTTTTTATAATGTCTTTCTTTGATGTCTGGGCCATTTTGGTAAAAAATCTAATTTCATTAGTGGGGCCCACAAGGGTCCCGCCAAACCCTAATTTTAGGAAAATTGGTAAAAAATCAGAAAGATCCTAAAAATTCAGATTTGATCAGAAATCACTTAAAACTCATGATTGTGAAGTTATTTTAGATTAAAACCTTTGTAAACCCATTTATTTTCGAAAATCACTAAATCTAATCCGAAAACGCTTAAACCACACGATAACCAATAAAGAACACTAAAATAAACCGGTTCAAGATAAGGGATCTTACAGGTTGCACTCGAACTATGTCCAACACTCTGATTCCTCATTTGATTGATATGATTCTGTGCATACTTTGTTAACAGAGTCGTTAGCCCTTCTGCTTCCATTCGGCATCTCTGAAAATAGGCAGTTGTGGTCGCACGCGTTTGCTTGATCAATTGAGTTATTGGCCAAAACTTAGCCTTCAGAAGTATATTATTTACACTTTCAGACTTACTTGATGTGATAGTGCCATATCTTTTATCCGGATATTCCACGTTAGCCCAATATCTTTTATGAATCTTATCAACATATTTCCAGGCTGCCTCATTGTGTTCCTTCAGCTTCTCCATGATTTCTTCAAATTCTAGTCTCCTGAAGCATGCAGCAGCTCGGAATAGCAGCTCCTTCAGGTACTTATCATTCTACTAACTAAGCATATTAGCTGCCATATGCCTCAGGGTAAACCCATGGTGAGCATCGAGAAAGACACCAGCGACCGTTCTAAAAAATCTATTATGTCTATCGGAAACAATTGTGTCCAGAGAGGCCCGGGGGTCTGTAAAAAGAAACAATTTTAGTAAGGCTAGGAATCACGTCCTGTAAGTCACAAGTGAGAGTAAAAGCATATTAAACAAAGAAGGTTTCAAATTGTTAGAAGGATAAGTAAAAGCATATTAAACATAAGAAGTCGTGTGCTCGAAGACACGAGTACGCATAAAATCGTGTTTTTGTGTACACGACTACTCATGAAGTCGTGTTTCATACTTACCACATTTGTATAGTCTCTTTTTCAACAACTACATATGCAAGACACATTAATTGTTGATTCACGTAGAGTGCTATAGCAACCAATAAAACTCCAGGGTACTTTCCTTTTAGGAATGTTCTATCAACAGTAAGCAGAGGCCTCCGTGATCTTCGGAATGCTCTTGCGACCGGGCCGAACATCCAAAACACACGTCTGAAGTCGTATTTGGCTAACTAAATTTCAATTTCAGGTATATCACAAGATCTTTCGATCACCACATGTGTACCTGGATTAGACAGCTCTAATTCTCTTCCGTAATGTGGCAAAATGCGATATGCATCTCCAGGGCTGACATTGATCAATTGGATTAATTCCTCTTTTGCCCTCCATGCCCTTTTATAGTTCACTTTGACGCCCCAATGTTTCTCAATGTACTGTTGGATATTTGCCATTTTTATAAAGTTTGAATCCTTATGGAGGCCATGACACTTCCTTGCAGTCCAGAGGTGTGAAGCTAATGGATGATCTTTCGAACTTATCAAAGTGTCACATGTATGCATTACTTCCCTCCTTGTCACGCTAACTCCGTCAAGTCTGTTCGAAACCTGTATGTACCACTTGCACCCTGTAACCTTGCACGTTGCAGCAAATGTGTCCTTGTTCTCATCCACCACTTTGAACATGAACTTCTTCTTGATTGTTAGATCAGTAAGAACCATCTTCAAATGCTTAAGGCTTTCAAAAATAGCCCATAAGGCAAGTTGTGCCTCGTAGTCGTCTACTTGCAAACTATCAGTTACGATCGTCTCCTCCTCACAATGTTTTGAAGGACCGGTCTGTGCAGAATAAGGATCGGCCTGCTTGCGGTACTCGTCGTCCTCTAAATCTTACGGCTCTGACGCGACAAATTTCCCTTTAGATGTGTCTCCTCACGTGGGAACTCTAGAAGTGGATGCTTTTGTTGCATCTTGGAATTCTGTATTGTGTCTTCCCATGGGATCTGGTTGGCGAAAATCTAGTAGTGTAAGAGGCACATCCCATTCATCGTCAGACCACGGTAATTCTTCCTCATTGAAGAATTCTTCTTCATCTGCATCATCATCTTCATCTTTACCTTCTTCCCCATTCAAGCCATTGATTTAAAATTGATCACCATCTTGGGTCGGAAATTTATCCTTCAAATTTTCATTACCATCTCCCAATTTGAGTTAAAAAAATTGTATGAATGGACTACATAATATCACAACTTGTGTAAATGACTTGAAGTCAGGTCGTGTCGTCGAGAACACGACTTGAAGTCAGGTCGTGTCTTCGATAATACGACTTGTAGTCAGGTCGTGTCTTCAAATCTTACCTCGCAACTTCAAGTGAATATTCTTTATCTCTTCCTCATTCAACTGTTGATGCAGGTGTCTTATTGCCTGGACTAGCCGGCCTCACTTCTACCTCTAGTATCCTCTCCTCCTTATTTGGACTGAAATTCATTTCCTTATTGCTAGTGAAAGTCCCCATGTTATTACCAGTAGAAGTCCACTCCGCGTACAGGTCGAGTAGTCCATTTGTGCCTTGCTTGTTCTTGTGAAGGAGAAACATTGTCTTCAAGTCTTTATCGTCTTCAAGGACATATGGGGATCCAGAATCAACAAGATATGTCAAAGATAATGTACCAGATACATACTTCAACAGTAATCTTCCTTCCACTTGCTGCAACAGTTCTAGGTACTTTACTTCTGTATATAGAGGCATGAGCTTCTGTTTCCCGCCCACGTATGCATCAGAATTTGTAAACACTCCATCGTAGTGAAAGCACATAGGTATCTTCTCCATCAGTACCTGACATTACAATACCGAAATAAGTATAAAAACCATAAGATTTTTAACCGTATATGAGTGAAAATCATCATCAATGAGTCGTGTCTTCGAAGACATGATTATTGTTACAGTCGTGTGCTCGAAGACACGATATTGTAGAAAGTTGAAAACTTGGCAAGTTTTCAACTTTCTTCTCCGGAACCAATTTTCATTAGAAAATTCGTAGTATTTCAAGTCGGCGTACCCTTTTTTGATGTACGATGCCTCTATTGCAGTTGTTTTTACGTACAGACCGCCTTGCCAGTCTTTCCTGCTCGTTTTCCTGCTTTTTGCGTGAAGATGACCTTTTCCGATTTGGATGGCGCCAGCGCCGGCGATGATATGGGCGGAGATGCTAGACGGATCTTCTCCGAAATGCCTTCTTCTCCGACTGGACACTTCTTCGACTGAAGATCCCTAATATGCAGAGTTTGGGGTTGAAAATGACTTATACCTCTTCTTAGGGGTATTTTTGGTAGTTTTTAGGTCATATAGAAGAAAGAAAGCGATTTCAGGTAATATGGGAAAACGAAAAGTGGCGCTAGGTAATCTGGAAAAAACTCTTAGAAGATACAGACATTAATTGTCACTTTTTTTTCATTAGTGCAATTCAGGCACCACATGGTCCACACCCTGACATGCCCGAGTTCGACCTTGGGACCTCGGAAATTATTCAGTAAATGACAGTCATTTTTATGCTACTAGGGCACTAGGGAGCCGTCAATTATATCCGATGGTGCACACATAGAAGCTTCAGCTATTCAGCTGAGTGCACGCATAAAGAATATGCACCATCAATTCTAGAGATGAATGGCTCTATGGAGTAGTGTGCTAGGGACACCCAATAATTTCTCTTCCCTTATCATAAAGAAGTCGAACCAGCATGCCGCTTGAAGTTACTCCCTGATGACATCGTTTTTGTTGTAAGAAATCATAGGAGAGCCATCAGATTATAATCAAATTGTTGTGTACCAGTCAATATTTCATTTTGCTTAGTGAGCAACCATCCAATTGTGATCCAACGCCTCTCGCTAATTTGACTTCTTTTATTTATAATTCAATTCTCTTTTTTTTCTCATAAGGTGAGAAAAGTCCAAGTCTTTTCATTCTTTTTTAAGCATTTGGATAGACAAAAAAACTTTGACGATAGAATCTCTGTTTCTCTCACGCGGAGAACACACAAAAACAAGTTTTTTCCATATTACCTGACGCCAACTTTCGTTTTCCCATATTACCTGGTTTTTCCAGTGAAAAACCATATGGCCTGTAATCGACACCTAAAGTACCAAAAATGCCTTTTCATGCCTTTTGTATCCTAAAGTACCTGGTTCTTCACAAAATGCTTCATTCTTCCCAAAATTAGCGATTTACGGGAGCATCCAGTTGGCGAATAAGACATTCCGGCGAAGGTCCGTCCATCATCGCGGTTCAAATCATCGTTGGCGCCGTCCAACTCGAAAAAAAAATTTATGCCGAAAAACAACAAAATCAGAGGGAAAGACGAGAAAAAAATCTATGATTAACGGATTTTAATGTAAGAGCAGCGGGAAAGCCCGCTCAACTACAAAAATTAAGATCTACATGTAAAAAAACACATATAAAGGTCAATCATTGGTGTTCGACCGCTCCTAGACATGAAATAAGTGGATAAAAACGGGCAAAAAAATGAAATACTTGTCGACGAGCGACAAGTTCAAATTATATATCTTTTTGTGATCCTAATGAAATGGAAGAGGATGAAAAATAAGGAAGAACACAAAAAATGGGCAAAAACGAATAAAAATTAGTGAGTTATAACATTTTAAAAATTCCAGTAAAATTGTGTCGTCGAAGACACGAGTTGAATTCAAGTCGTGTCTTCAAGACACTACTTGAATTAAGTCTTGTCTTCGATGACTCGATTTTATTATAATTTTTAAAATGTTATAACTCGCTCATTTTTAATCTGTTTTTGCTCATTTTTTTGCGTTCTTCTTTATTTTTCCTCCTCTTCCACCTCATTATATTAAGATGATAGAAGAAAAAATAAGAAGAAAGAAGAAAGTCGAAGCTCTTCGCCAAAAAGCTTCTAATTTTTCTTTCTTCTTATTTTTTCTTCTTTTTTCATCCTAATATATCTTCATGAGGTGGAACATGAGGAAAAATAAGGAAGAACTCAAAAAAATGGGCAAAAATGGATAAAAAATGAGAGACTTATGATATTCTAAAAATTCCAGTAAAATCTTATCTTGAAAGACACAACTTGCAGTAAAATCGTGTCGTCGAGTACATGATTTTACTGCAAGTCGTGTCTTTCAAGACACGATTTTACTAGAATTTTCAAAATATCATAACTCGCTAATTTTTTATCCATTTTTGCCTATTTTTTCACGTTCTTCCTTTTTTTTCCTCCTCTTTCATCTCATGAAGATATATTAGAATGAAAGAAGAAGAAAAAATAAGAAGAAAGAAAAAATAGAAGCTCTGAGAGCTTCTATTTTTTCTTTCTTCTTATTTTTTCTTCTTATTTAATCCCAATATATCTTCATGAGGTGGAAGATGAAGAAAAATAAGGAAGAACGTAAAAAAAAAGGCAAAAACAGATAAAAATGAGCGAGTTATGACATTTTAAAAATTCCAGTAAAATCATGTCTTGAAAGACATGAATTGCAGTAAAATTGTGTCGTCGAGTACACGACTTGAATTCATTTTAAAGTTGCTTTTTGGACAAGATATCCTACATTTAAAATTTTGAAAAGAACAATTCATTCATTTTTCATTTGAAAAGTCATGAAGAATGTGTCCTTCACATTTGAAGTAAATTTCTAAGAGTTTAATTGCGACAACAGTGACTTACTGGAAGGCTTGTCAATTTATTTTCTCAATAAACACTTGAATGTGAGGGGCAGTGTGAATTGTTCAATACATCTATGTCACTGTCCCTTTCAATGTTTTTGTGAAGAAATATATCAATAGCAGGCTATGTAGACTTTTTTGCATATAAATATGCAATGCCTTATATTCAGTCTGATACAAAATCTTAATGCTACTCATGGCTTCTGCAACAACCCTTTTGAGACATCTCATATTGGCCTTGGTTACAGTTATTGCTTTGAGCAAGAGACCGGATGTCTCCAAGGAAGAATATTTTAAGATGAAAAGGTACTTGAGTCTCATAAATAGGTCCTCTGTAAAGAGCATCAAGGTAATTAAGCTTCATAATACATGTTCACATTTTCTTAGCGTTCATCCTTTTACAAAGTGTATAATGAATTAATCTATGTATTTGTTGCTGCAAACCAAGCATGGACAAACTTTTGATTGTGTAGAAATGTACACATAGCCAGCTCTGGATCATCCTTTGCTGCAAAATCACACGATCAAGGTTATCTTTTGATTTACTTGTCTTCAAATCAAACCCTCACAATATTGTTATATGTGTTGTGACTAATAGTAATGCTCATCCGATGAGACCATCTTCCTTACCTCTAAGAATTAATGTTGCACCTTCATGGTAAGAAAAAATGGAAGCTTTCCAGCGAAGTGCTTCCACTTTCTTCTTTCTTCTTATTTTTTATCCTTCTTTTATTCTAATATATCTTCATGAGGTAGAAGAGGAGGAAAAATAAGGAATAACAAAAAAAGGCAAAAACGGATAACGAATGAGCGAGTTATGATATTTTAAAAATTCTAGTAAAATCGTGTCTTGAAAGACGACTTGAATTCAAGTTGTGTCCTTGACGACACGATTTTACTATAAGTCGTGTCTTTCAAGACAGTGACACAATTTTACTGGAATTTTCAAAATGTCATAACTCGCTCATTTTTTATCTGCTTTTACCCTTTTTTTTCGTTGTTCCTTATTTTTCCTCCTCTTCCACCTCATGAAGATATATTAGGATGAAAGAAAAAGAAAAAATAAGAAGAAAGAAAAAATAGAAACTTTCCGGCGAAGAGCTTCCACTTTCTTCTTATTTTTTCTTCTTCTTTCATTTTATTATATCTTAATAAAGTGGAAGAGGAGGAAAAATAAGGAAGAACGCAAAAAAAATGGGCAAAAACAGATAAAAAATGAGCAAGTTATGATATTTTAAAAATTCTAATAAAATTGTGTCGTCGAAGACACGAATCAATTCAAGTCGAATTCAACTCATGTTTTCGACGACATGATTTTACTGGAATTTTTAAAATGTCATAACTTGCTCATTTTTTATCTATTTTTGCCCTTTTTTGCGTTCTTCCTTATTTTTCCTCCTCTTCTATTTCATCAGGATCATAGAAAGATATAATTTGAACTTATTGCTCGCCGACAAGTATTTCACGTTTTTGCCCATTTTTATCTTCTTATTTCATATCCAGGAGCGGTCGAACACCAATAGGTGACTTTTATATATGTTTCTTTGCATGTAGATCTTAATTTTTGTAGTTGGGGCGGCTTCCCCGCTGCTCTTATATCAAAATCCTTTTATCCCGCTCATTTTTTCGCTTTTTGGTGCGAAGATTACGTTTTTCGATTTGGACGGTGCCAGTGCCGACGATGATATGGGCGGAGATGCTGGACGGAATGCCTTCTTCTCCGGCTGAACGCGAGCTTCTCCGGGTACCTGCTCCTTATATTCCAAGTAATATAGAAAAAATGCAAAGTGTGGGTGCTTATACCTAAACTATCAAGCACATCACAATAATAAAAGAGCAGTGATAACCCTACAGCATATTCCTACACATTTTTCCTACACCGCTGATATGTAGTAAAATGAGTGGGTGTAGTAAAATGAGTGGGTGCACCCACTCATTTTACTACATATCAGCGGTGTAGGAAAAATGTGTAGGAATCTGCTGTACAAGTATCATTTCCCATAATAAAAGTCACACTACCTATCCGTTACAAGCAGGGAAACTCCATCACCTAAAATCCCATACCAGATCAAACCTCTGCAGGCCATGGGCCAACAACATTAATGTTGGTCCAAAGCCCATCATGCCCACACCAGTTGCTGCTCCCATAAAAAAAAAGTAAAACAAGAACAGAACAAAACCAGAGTTGTTGTTGTTGAAGATGAGAGCAGCATAAATACCATGGAAGACGAGATCATCGACCACCCACCAGACTAGTCTTTCCGTCGTCTTCCTCCTTTTTTCCCTTTTTTCCGGTAGAGCTGATCATCTGTTTTGGCCGTCTTTTTCTTTAGAGGAGGATTGAGTATGTTGTTGAAGGTTTGGAAGTGGTACCAGAAGTGTCTAGCGGTGCATCCGGTGAAGACGCAGGTCATCAGCTCCGGCCTTCTCTGGGGCATCGGAGATATTGCCGCCCAATCCATCACCCGATCCACCGCCGCCATTGCCCTGCAGGATAAAGTAAGTTTGCTGTTTTTTTATTCTATGGAGTTATCTCTTTCTCTGTTGGACCCTTTTGTATCTGTGTAGGTTCTGGGATATTCGATACTGTTGGGCATTGATTTCGATTCTCGTTTGTGGATTTCCGCAACCTTCGAATACGACTAGTTTTGTCGCTGATTCTGTATCTGAAGCTAATTAAGCTTGAATTAATGATTGTGGCAATAGGTTTGGTGTCCATTTCATATTTGGATTCGCGTACTCGGATGTTGGAACCACGCTGCTTTGAATCTTTTGTTCCTTTTTATTTGGGTTAATTTTGTGTTTAGTAAATGTCCAGTGTTTTTCTCTTTGTTTCGTTGAGGCACATGATAATTATTTGTGGAATGCGTATGCTTCGAAATTAGCTTACTTGTCTTATTCTGATAGTTCGTGCTTGATGGAAGTTTGGTGTGTTTTCTTATCCTAGTGTTTTCCTTCTTCCCCTCGGATGATGATAATTATGATGATGTCTAGTTGTACATAGTCTCTTGATTTCTATCCCCCAGTTTGTTTTTAAAGATTGACCTGTATCAATTTAGGAGTATTTATTTGTCGTAACCTCACTTTAAATTTACTTTTGCTCTTGGCGCAACTTCTTATTTGCCTAAGATTTCCTATTAATTATTGCAGAATACTTATGATGCTAAATATTTCCTTGATTTTAACTGCACTGCACTGGTACATTTTCCTTTGAACATTCCTTTGAACATACTTTGATTCAGGTTTTCTTTACTGTCAATCAAATATCTTACCATTATTAAAAAAATAATCAAATATCTTACTGCCTTCATCTTTGTCCCCTATTCATTCATTTCTATTTCTATTGTCCATCAAAATGTTGAAGTCTTCGTATCTTTCTGTTGTCTCATACTCTAGGTTTAGATGGTCACTGGCTGATCAGTTGAAGTTGGACGATTTAACTCTCCTTTATTTGTCGAATTAAGATGCTCAAATGGGATACGTTTGTATTTTTTTAGACTTTCTGTTTGCATCCTGCACTTGATGTAACTAACAAAAACCGGGTCATTTGATTGTTCTGTCATGTCAACAAGTAAAACTTTGGCCTTCACACAATTATGTAATTTTTTTTATTTTCTGTATCAGAAGTGTAGTGGATCATTCATGAAAGGTTTTACCGTTCTTTTTAGTAATGTAGATGAAAGGAAGATTATTAGTATTCTCGTGTAAGTGAAGAAAACACTTAGAAGTGTCATCATCATCAACATCTTATCCCATTGTACCTCACATGGTTCTTCTCCATCAATGGGCCCTATCATAGACCATTTTCATCCAAGTCTTCCTCCCAAAGCATCTTTGGTCGTTTTTGTTTTCCATAGGGGCCTGTATGTGTCAATCAATTATCACATCTCCTTTCAAATGATGTTTGTGGCGGATAACTAAGAAAGGTATTGAATCACTAAGCGAGCAATTTGTGGCATACAAAAGGGGAGGCACAATTGCTTGGAATCTTCTTTCATATGATCTTCTTATTTTGTGTGGAGTGAAGTTTTTAAATGTACTATACTCAGGGGTATATGCATATAGGAATATCTTTCTGACTTCTGGAAACTTAATAGTTGGGTTCCATTAATCTCAATGTGAGTTTCCTGAGAGGATTTTACTGTTATTGAAACAGGATGTGAGTGAAAACTTAAAGATAAACTGGAAGAGGGTGGCTATCACAAGCATGTTTGGATTTGGATTTGTTGGACCTGTCGGACATTTCTGGTTAGTATCTGTCCTCAAATTCTGTGTATTGGCTTACAATAATTCATATAGGTTCTCAACTATCTGTCTGCAGACCGCGCTACGGT
The DNA here is from genome assembly GCA_039654745.1 of Houttuynia cordata. NCBI lineage: Eukaryota > Viridiplantae > Streptophyta > Magnoliopsida > Piperales > Saururaceae > Houttuynia > Houttuynia cordata. Next base: position 55,327,664 of record CM077502.1, on the reverse strand, counting down.
TTCGTGAGACATCTCAATTTCATACATTGCCTCCCATGCAATTAAATGATGCTCATTGGAATATAATAATTCATGCAGTATCTAGAAAGAGTGACTGGTGAGAGATGTCATAGATATTCAGATGAATACATCTTAATATTGTATACTAAGGGTATCTCCCTTTAGTGAACATTAGGGTATAGGCGAGTGCAATTTGTCACATTTTATTCTCAGGTTAAATTCTACAGACTAAATGGTGAAGGCTAAGTGAACAATCTGTCTTTATGTGCAGTCTTTTCTAACCACAAAAAGCCTAAAAGAGGCAGAAAGAGAGTGAGAGGGAGAGGGGAGGGAATCAGCAGTATTTTCTAGCATAAAAGAGGCAAACACATACGCACACACATGAAAAGAAGGGGCCAGCGTGGATCTCTGTGGGTCCCATATAGTCAAGGGCATGCAGTCGGCAATTGCGTGTACATGGCATTTCACATAAATAAACATGCACAGGGAAGGAGGGGCACTTGTATATTAGAACTTTTCAAAAGTGTGTTGTTCCAAAAATCTTGAAATTGTGTTAACTCGGCTAATATATGCAGGCTACCTAATTTATAATGTATATCCTCTTCTCATTGTGGTCTGTGTCATCAGTAGAAGATGCGATGAGACTCGTCAATAAAGAAACGTTAAGGCTTAAATTGTTATCAGCTTTGTGATGGAAGATGGCCATATTAATATTTCATGTGCAACCATCATGTCATGAAGCCAATCCATTATGATGACGTTGAATGTTCTTGTCATTGTCCCCTCTTCAAAGGGTTGCGTCAGGAAGGGCATCCGGCGTAAAAACTTTGCCACCATGTTTCTTTGTATGGATTTTGTACCATTTTGATTCCAATAAGAGTCAAATGCGAGATATATAATCCATGCCGTCGACCCCAGATAGCTGGGATAAGGCGTGTGATGATGATGAAAGGCTTAAATTGGTTATTTCTGTACTGTAGAATGTCTGCTTACCTTGATCACATTGAGACGCTTAAATTGTTCGTCTGTAGTATAGAAATTTGCTTATCTTCAATTCCTATCTTATGTTCGTGTCCTGTCTTACATGTAAGCATTTTTTTCTGTTTTAATCTAATCTTTTTATTATAACAATTTGAATAAGTACAACATTCCGTTATGGTAAATCTGTTCTATTAATTCGTAGGTATGAAGGCCTGGATAAATTCATTAAACTGAGGCTTAAACTACAACCTAAATCAGCCCGGTTTGTGGCAGCGAAAGTGGGGCTTGATGGTTTCATTTTTGGACCGGTGGATTTGCTTGTATTTTTCACGTACATGGGTTTGTCCAATGGCAAGAGTGTTGATCAGGTGAAAGAAGACGTCAAAAGGGATTTCGTTCCAGCGTTTGTTCTGGAGGGAGGAATATGGCCAATTGTGCAGGTTGCAAATTTCCGATTCGTACCAGTCAGATATCAACTCCTTTATGTAAATGTCTTTTGCTTGTTGGACAGTGCCTTCTTGTCATGGCTTGAGCAGCAACAAGATGCTCCCTGGAAGCAGTGGTTTACATCTTTCGTACCTCTGGAAGAACAAAAGGGCCAGGGCTGATGAATTACTCCCACTCCCTGCCTACATATTGACATTACTCTTCCAGTTCTTTTAATGTGAATGATGCAAGATTAAAGTTCATTCATCTCACTGACAATCACCCTAAAAATAAAATAAAAGAAATCTTTACACGCCCAGTGCACCTACGCAAGGTGCCTGCCTCTTACGCCTATTTTTGTGAGGGCAGAACTATGTTAAGAAATAAATGTTTCTCTTGGACGGCCCAGAGTTATGGAAGAAGTATATTCGGTTCAATACCTCCTGGATGTGAGTTCATATTTTGATTCACATGCTAGATTCACAAGGTCTTAGTGAAGTGAAACATTACCCCATACGTTAACACTGATTCCATTAACTTTTCAAATTACGGTCTCAGTGAAATATGCTATTATACGTGCGCCAAAAATGTAGCAATATGACGAAATAATGATCCTTTCTTCAACGAAAGAACAAGACAATATAAGCAATAACGACGAACTAAAATATTGCTGCATAAAAAAAATGAATCTTCAAATGAAGAAAATTTACCTTTGAACTACCAGCATCAAGTACAAAGATTGATCATATATTACAGATATCAAGTAAGCCTTCCCAGATAACATATGAGCCTTACTTAGATTTTGTAGGCCACCGTGGGAGGAAAATACAATAGCCTTACCGTCCCCAAATACAACAACATTTTCGACTTCCGTTTTAACATTCACACCCAGAAGCAGTTCTCTGCTGTCGACCTCCTACCACATCTATTGAGTCCGGAAGATATCTGCACCATTAAAAAGAAGTCATATCACATGTGAAAAACACGTTGTGATAAGTAAATAAATGACTCCAAAAAAATAATTACATTTATAAAAAACAATTCAAATACTGTAACATCCGGAAAATTAGTAAGTATCTTAAAACCGAAATTCGACCCTCTTAACGTTTGAATTGATCGTGTTGTGCCTTGTGCAAATTAAAGTTGGTGAGAAGAGTTTTCCAACGCCACCTATTATGTGCGATTTAGAGTTCGTGGTAAAAAAATATGAGAAATTGAATTTGATTAAACGTGACCGCGATCGATCGCCATAAGAGCCGATCGATCGGCAAGCTGAGCCGATCGACGCCTTACCAAACCGATCGATCGTAGTTACTGGAATTTGTGAATTTTGTGTTTCGCGTAAAGTGATCGATCGGCTGTAATAGCGATCGATCGGCAGTGGCGTGGTAGTGTAAAACTGTGCATACGACGATCGATCGCCGTATTGCTGATCGATCGCCGGTTGCGGTTTTGTGTTTTCAAGCTTATCTTTGGGTGGATTTGTTTGGGAAAGATACTATATCCCTTTAGGACTTGATTTGCACGTCTCCTATAAGATTTTGAGGCCTTCCCATTGGTTGGAAGTGTCCATGATTTGGAAGATTGGTTTGAGAATAGATTCTCTCCCAACTCTATATAAACCCTAGAGTATTGGCTTGTTCTAACCCTAGAACGTCCAGAGAGCTTTCCCTTCTCCTTCCCACGTTCACCCATCTCCTTGGAGGCTTGTTCTTGTGGGAGGTTGCGAGAGCTTAGAGCGGGAGCTTTGGAAGAAGCGGAAGAGACGAGAGGCGCGTATAAAGGCGAAGTCTTTGAAGGATTAAGTAGGATGGTTTTTCCCCTCTTCTCTCTTTTGATTATATCTATTTTTGATGAGTGTTTTGATTCAACACCATAGTCATTGTTTGGATTCTTGCGAGATGATTGAGTTATGTCCCTATTTCTATGCGTAGTATATCATAAAATCATGTGTGCTTTCATGTTTCACTTCTAGATGGGAATTCGTATATAAAGTTGAATGCTTTATTAATTTTCCAGAGGATTAAAGGTTCTGTTATTGATTAGTTGATGATGTTCCACGTTGAGTTTGTGCTTTTAAGGTGTGTCTTACATTAATTGTCTCGTTTGGGGTTATTAATGCTTATAAACTATGTTATCTTTATAAGAACACAAGAAAGGAGTGAACTTTAGTAATTTCAGATAATTCTAGGTTCTGTAATTGACCTAGGAGGGGAGTATATATTCTGTTAGAAACTAGACTCACGAGGGTATTACCAGTAAAAATTTCAGAGGTTAAGTCTTACTGTACCGAGCACAGTAGCCGTCGGAAGATGACTATTGTGCAGGAGACAGTGAGCAGAATATGAGAGAAAATACTAAGTATGCAAATATCATCATGTAATATGATATAATGACAATTAATATGTTAATAACAGTAATTGGACTATATACTTAAGCAATATCGCAGTAAGGATTGGGTTAGATATAATTCATTTATGAAGGATAATTCCTTGATTTCTTATCGTTGATATTGGTATTATAACACTCTAATGCGAATGAAGAATTCCTATCTAGGGCTGAGCATGAAAGGTACGTATTGATTATATGTTACACCTTGTGTGAGTTGTCTTGTTGTCCTATGCTACTCCAATGAGTGAGTTATGTGTTGACCAAAGACTTTGATGTTCTATCCATACTCCTTTAGAGAGTCTATTCTGGTAAGAGATACCCTATGTTCTTAGAGTGTTGAGACCTCTATTCCTTTGAGATATATTGCTCATATTGATTACATGATTGTTTCTTCCACTGGAGACCTTGCGAGACTCTCCCTATGGTGGTTTCATAGTATGCTCAATTATGCCATTGCTAGATCTTGCGAGGTCACTTATAATTATGAAATTGCGATTCCATACTGCCCGAAAGGAGGCACTATACGTACGTTAGATTGTGGACATTACGGAAGGTCCTCAGTCTCCGCCCATCGTGTCCGTAAGCACTGGTGGGGCCAGCATCTTAGACGCATGGCAGGGTTCCAAAGAGAGAACCCCTAGGGTGGTTCTGGTATGTTTAGTTACTTGCGAGTGACCAGGTTCAGCGAGCAGAAATTGTAACTCCTTTCACTTTCGATGTCTGGAGCCTTTGATATGATTATTATTCTCTCCTTACTCATATGTGTAGTAGGAGCCTTATTGATGTTTTCCTTACTTGTGAGTTGGAATTGTTATTGACTTACCTTGCAGGTGTATAGACCTCGGTTCAATTTAGATGTTGTGAGATGTTCACATCCCTTGTTATTCTTATTCTCTTCATACTGCTTGTTTTCATTCAGTGGGTTTTTACATCCTACTGAGTGTTTCTATGAAATACTCATGCATCCTCTGATGCAGGCGCAAATGGAAATTGAGATCAGGAAGTGCAGTAGTGGAATGGATGATTGCAGGCGCCGAGAAGAGTTTAAAAACGCTTTAGTTATTTGCTTTGCTTTTTATTGATGCTTATGACATTTTTGGCAGATGTGTGCCATAGACTTTTAGGTTTATTTTATTGACTTTCTTAAATGGATTATTATTATCATTAAGCAAATTTCATTTCATAGTATTCATTGATGTCTATTATTGTATTACACTGATTGCGGGCATAATCGGTTACACGTCCTTTTGAGATGATTGTAATCAGTTGATTTGGAAATCGACTGTTCGGTCTCGCGCCCGGGATCTCTACCTCCATTTGTATCTCTTTGATTGGCTTCCGCACTCCGATCGAGGTATGGGATTTCGGGGCGTGACAAATACTGGTTCTAACTAATGTAAAAAATGACTAACGCAGTAAACAAGAATTCAGAGCCAAGAATGCTCTCAATTTTTCTGGCAACCCCAAATGAACTGAGCGGACAAGCTAGGACAAGTTATCTAATATACTCAATAGATGCCATAACCGATTGTGCTAACACTTCCATAACACTGATCCACGTAATCAATTCCAAAACAAAACAGTTATGCCAAAATGAACAAATACAACAGCCAATCACATGCTCTAATAAATTATTTTTTATGTTTCACACATCAATTATGCAAGACAGGATTATAATATTACACTTTGGAAGCTTAAAAAGAAATTAAATTGACACATCAACTCAATCTCTTCATGGTAGTATATATGAGAAAGTGAAGGACGAAAATATTATATATATATATATATATATATATATATATATATATATATATATATATTTATAGACACACATATACATACACACTATAAATAAGGCAAGTTACACATTTTCTCAGTAAAGAGGAATAAGTGGCATAGGCCAAAAGACGGAGAGGAAGACCTAAGCGAACTAGTGATGTTAGCAAGGAGCACTATATCCCAAAGGAGCTTAATTATAAGCTTATTCTTTAAAAAACTCATCACACGGCTGTTGCCACCATCTACATCAACCTTATTTCCCAACACGACAAATGGAAAGTTCTCAGGATCTGATGGACTTGCCTATAAACAAGGCCAACAAGAACGACATCAGGAGTTGATACTAGTGACAGGAAGAACACATGAATTTCAATATGGGTAATGATTATTTGAATCAGAAATTCTTCCCGCCAGTTATTAAGATTTTCAAAAGACTTCGTAGCATTAACATCATACACAAGAATGCAGCAGTCTGCTGTCTGCACCCCGATAAAAAGTCACCTCAAGGCATTGAAATCTTTCCTGCCCAGCAGTATCCCATATTTGGAAGCAATCGTAGCCACAAATAACAAAAGTATATGAAACTTAGAACAGAAAATGTCTCGCCAAAGAGACAATTTTTTAAGAGATAAAATTAGTATCATTCTGCTCACCTTTCCAAAAAGCAAACACATAAATATATCCAAAACTTAGCAAAAGGAACAAACATCAAACTACAATTAAGTAATTACCGTAATAAGGGTCAAGTAAGCAGCAAAGCCTAGTAAAGTATGAAATAATTCAACTAAATGAGAAGTAACCTCGGACACATAGGATTAGCAATAATAAAGTGCCCATTCAAGTAATCTAATGGAAAGATATACACATAAATTGGAGAAGACTACATTTTAAAGAGTCAATGAGATGAAAATTTTACTGCACCAAAGAACTAAAGAAGTTCAGCTGCTGATATAAAATTTATCAAGGAGAAAGGTAATCTGAAAGCTATGTAATAATGCCCTTCTAAATTATCCCTGCTCCGTTGGCCACCCACCCCAGATTACCCGGTGTGTATGATGGGTGGGTCTTGTATGTGCAGAGGGGACTGGCAAGGGGATACGGTGCTCTACGAGGCCATTTGCTCTGCCCCTTCTCGTCTGTCCTAAGGACACCACTCGTTATAGAAAAAATATAAAAAAATGATGTACCAGCCATATTAAAGATCAATTTCTAGATTACCACGAATCCGTCAATTTCAATTCATCATTTGATACCATACCATTTGCCTCATAAGGTCGCACGGACAATAATCAATACCTCAATGGATATCATGCTTACTTGTTTCCATAATTAAAATTCATTAATTCCTGAAGCTCAAAGAGGGGGAAGGACAAAAAAAGCCATACAAGAGAAGCCCTTCCTTAACCCAAATAGCATGCTTACTTCCAAAATGATATATAAATATCACAAAGCTGAGAAGCAGACCAATGAGCATGTGATGGCAACAAATCTGCCCTGCCCCTTCTACTCGACTCTCAAGGACTGGTTCATGTTTCAATTTCCAAATCCTAAATTTCACCTGACTATCGTTCATGTTTCAATTTCATAAACAAGATAAGCCATGTATTACTACTATTTTCATAAATCCCATTCAGACTGCTTTCCACGGGAAATTTCCTCAAGAGGAGATTCTATGAGAAGTCATTTTTCTCCTCCAAAATGACTTCTTCCTGCACTTCACTTCTTGCCTCAATTCTCCATGAATTAGTGTACGAAACGTGCTACTTGGGAAAGAAACTAGGGAAAGTGGTGGAGAAGCTGAATTTTGGTGCCACCAAATGCACCATTAGTTGTCTCTGAGAAGACATCCCATGATTAATTATACCTTATCAATGGATACCTATTTTTATATACAACTCCTGAAAAGGATTACAAGCGGTAATATGTCCTGATATTGAAAGTCCATGACTTATTAAAGAAATTTAGGGAGCAAAAAAATGATAAATATATTTTCAAATACAAGGTCCATCTAATATATGCTGTACACTTTAGCAGCACAATATAAAACACTAGCAGCACGATAAAAGTCACTGCCAAGGAAAAACCAAATCTTTGTTCAATTCAAAATTTTATTATTCGTTGAACAAACAGAGATAAACACTTCGAAAACGCATGTCTCAACCGATAGCTAGAATGAAGTAAGAAATTTCAAGAAAAAAATACTAAAAATACATGCGGCTACATACTGAAAATTCAAACTCAGAACCAATCTGCAGTGTGAACAATCTATCTTCAAATTGGAACTCCTTTGTCAGAAAATCAGCTCCAATTGTGGCTTTGTACTGGTTCCTAAACTTACGATTTACGTATCTAGTCACCATGGGTTAAGACAAACATAACTCAAGCTTTGTTTTTGATATGGAAACAAAACTCAAGTTGATACACCCACTACCCTACAAAATTTTTCTGTTCCTTATTCATTAAAAAAACAGGAAAAACAGAAAAACAAACAAACAAATGAATGAATGGTCAGAGGATACTGATTCATCAGAGACGTCTTCCCCACCCTGCCAAAACAAGAATAAATCCATAAGTTGATTACACCAAAATTAAAACATCAACTCAGAAATGTTTCTTAATGTCATTGGCACAATTAGAATTACTTAACACACAATTCAGGCTCAAAATAGAAATTTTTTACAAAAGAATTTAATCTAATTATTCACAAAAAACATGGAAAAAATTCAAATTTGAGAATTAACAGTGGAGGCAAAGAACTAACCCGCTATCACCAAGGATAATGACCTTGAGAAGCGTCCCTTGCGAGACGCCATGGATTCGGCAAGAAATTTGTTGTTTTTTGTTAAGTTTTCTTCTCTGGAAAATTTAGTATATGATTGCAGCGCCAGCCAATTTTTAGGTCGAACTAAAAAGTTCAGGGGGTTAGTCGTTCTGCATTTCGAATTGATGCATTTCAATGCCATGGTTTTAAAACACAGCTCAAACTCCTGCAATTCAAAACTCAAATCGCACAAATGCATGCATTTTACAACTGCATTTCAGATTGCATTTACATTTTGATGTTGTAATTTTGGAAAAAGATCCCTTTCTTCCTCATCCTCCTCCTCGGACTTCTTCTTCGCTTTGGAAAATTTGTTTTGGCTGTGCTCATCTGATCAACTATACAAAGACCAGAAAAAAAAAAAAAAAAGAAATTGGCACAACGGCGCCGAGCCAATTTGATAAATAACCACATCTAATTTTATTCTAATGATGCTATTTGATAAATAACCACAAAAAGAAGCGATTTGATGGAAAAAAAAGTTGGTTGGATTGTTGAAATTTGGAAGACCTAAAGAAGATTATACTACTCCCGTGGGCACCCACCTGATAGCACTTTAATAGTCAAATTTGATTTTCATCAAAAGTAAACTTAAGAAAACAAATACGACTTCAGCTTATTTTGCAACACCAAATTAAACTATTACAGTGGGGACATGGTTGGTCCCATGGATTGTGGTATCAGATATCGGTAAAATATCGGTCGGTCAAAGAGACAAATTATCGGAGATATTGTGTACAAAAATTTCGGTCGTCAAAAACTAGTTTTTATCGTATATTTTCACAATCTAACTTCTAAAATGAGTTATATTAATTTAAATAAAAAATAAATTTTAAAATATGCATAAAAATACATATTAGGATAAAAAATAAACATGAAAGTCTTTTTTTTAAAAAAAAATTAATTCAAAAAATACCGATATATCGAAATCGCCGATATATCGGCGATATTTGGAAAAATTTTGAAAACCGAAACTAAGTAGTATCGGTTTGTGTCTAACACCGATATATCGGTGAGACGATTTTCCATGGTTGGTCCTCCATCGTCTCAGAACGCCAACTGGGCAACTAAACTGAGGACACTCTTCATTCATCCACGCATATGCTTCAATTTTATTCTAAAAAGACAGATGCTTCCATTGAGTCGATCATTTCATTACACTTATGAATCTCTGATGTGTACTCGGACTGTTCTTCTTTTGATGATTATATGTAGACAACTGCGCACGTCGAGTAGGTTCCATTAGAACACCAAGAGAAGCATTTCTGTATTTTCGGTCCCGGACGTTCATGCTCGAATCTTGACACACTGTAATCGTGGTCTTCAACATGGGCATATAGCATTCATTTTCAATATACAATGGCGACAAGACGAAGGTCAAGGAAGGGACCAGGTAATAAATGGTTTTAAACTTGGAAAGCCGGCTCTGGCCTGCCTAGCAACAACAAATCATTTGGACCCTTGAATAAAGTCTGGGCATTCAATACTTCCTCGGCATGCGACCAAAAGCACAAATCACAAATGCCACTCTCCCATGTGCGCTGCACGTTATTGTAAATTCCTCCCCCTTTATCTTCCTTTTTCCTACCGAATTGCCTGTCTGTTCATTGACCTAGAGTTCATAAGTTTTTATTATCCAAGAGAACGGGGCAGCACCTTTTTTCCTTTTTTTTCGGCAACAAACATTCTATTATAATCCTTATCACCTACTTAAAAATTATGGCAGTAAAAAATTCAACTTGACAGCTCAAACTCTACATCCTTCCAGCTGCACAAGTTTCAGCAAATGCAGTACAATTGGATCAAACAACTGCTAAACGAATAATCAGTCAGCCCTATATTATTCTTTTAAACAATTAACAATATGATTACATCAATCGAAAAAAATTTCAAGAATTCATATAAATAATCAAGCAATTTCTTTTGTAGAACCTCAAAAGTTCCACGGTCATCCACTCAATTTGATTAAAAAAAAAGAAAAAATTGATACTTTATACAGAATACTAGTAAGCCTTTTAAGGGCTTCCACTGAAACCTCGAGTATCTTTCTTCATTTTCCGCATCTCCATTTCTCGGGTCTGTCCGCCTTCACTACTAGATGCAGATGGATCGAGACCATATTCGCTTGTGCGTCCACTGTATTCACTGCTTCCATACTCCCGACTATCCAAGGCCAGCTTACGCATTCTTCTCATATCTTCATTGTACTGGCCAGTGTTGTATTGTTGGCTGGAATCATAATCTGAGCTCCCATACAGCCGACTATGCCCAGGTGCAGAACCTTCATTTAGATCACGTAGAGAGACCCCGCCTTCCAATGCACGAACTATCTGCTTAATTTTTAAATAGATTTAAGCATCCACCTTAAAAAAAGCCTTGTACACACAGCTTCCCAGTAAAGGAACAAAAGAGTTACTATGTGCAACTCAACCAAATACTTTGCTAAAAGAGAGCATTATATAATCAATTTGAAAAACAACCACGATAATTTTTAATTTGATTATAACTCTTGGACTATTGAATGCAGAAATTTGATGTAGTTCCTTGTGCACAGATGTCCTCACACAACCATACCACCATGTAAATAAACAACCCACCATGTGAAGTTCCAAGTCTCAATGATGATAGGGAGCAGGAAAAACAGAAATAAAAATTAACCCTAGGCAGTTAATCTGCACAGGTCAGCTGGCACATACAATTTACGAACCCAGTGATGCACCTTTAAATTTCCACTATGAAGAAGGCAGTTCCACAGATTTATTGACATGAAAAGAATAAAATGATGATCCCGGACGAATAAGCGAAGAAAGAAATTTAACCATTTGAAGAAATTTCTATAACATACCTGAGTCATGCGCGGACGACGTTTAGCAGAATGCCGAACTGAAGCAGCAGCACAGGCAACCATACGTGCCATCTCATCACGGTTGTAGTTAGACTGTAACCTAGGATCCACAAGGGAATCGTAGTTGCCTTCTTCCAGTGCATATGTGAGTAAAGGTCTAGCCTGTCTTTCCAAATAATTAAAACTGTCAATGTCCGGTCATACAAAGACACGGGGAAAGAGCAATTAATCTAGCAGCAGAAGGGACTGACCCAGTCAACCAAGCTATCCTCCATGTAATGAGTTTTATCAACGGGTTTGCGCCCTGTAATCAGCTCCAAAAGCATTACCCCAAAGGAGAACACATCTGATTTGTCTGTCAGCTTCCCAGTAGATGCATATTCTGGAGCCAGATATCTAAGGATAGGCAATAACATTGAGTTATCAGACTAAAAGGATCAAAACAAGCAAGCACAAGTGAGACGCTTAATAGCTAAACATTTCCAGCTCAATGACATCAATGAGCTTCATATAATTCAAACACTTCATAAGGTCTTCCCAATTTGTCTCAAAACATCTTTTACTCCTCAAACTTGCTTTGACCAAACCTGGACCTTATGCACCACAAAAAGGATTTAGACTCACCCAAAAGTTCCCATCACACGAGTGGAGACATGTGTGTTATTATCAGACGCAAACTTTGCGAGCCCAAAATCTGCAACCTGTCAAAAGTAATGATTCCCAAGTTAAGGCACAGATTTAACAAGATGAAAACTGACCCATAGAGTGGCATACTCTCTTAGAACAATCTCTGCAATCATGTCATTTGGCAACAAATAACTAAAAAAACCCATTTGGTTTGCCATCGGTTACATCGACACTAAATAGGTTCAGGTATGATCTTACCTTTGCTTCAAATTTGAAATCAAGCAGAATGTTAGATGCCTTGATATCACGATGAATTATTTTAGGATGACCTGCAATAGACTGGCTTCAATAAGAATTACAGCTTTGCATGTCTGTGATAATTCGAATGAGCATTGTATCACAGTTGTTTATGTATTGGCAGTAGAACTTACAATCTTCGTGCAGATATGCAAGCCCTTTTGCAGAACCCAAAGCGATTTTCAGACGGGTAGACCACTCCAAGACTGGTCGACCATTACCTGCAATGATCAAAGTTTTTGCCCAAAGGTAATCAGCTAGATTTGTTTTTGTTGACAGGTTAACATACATTATAAGCATGACATATAGCTTTATGACTATATATCAGCATCTTAAAAGAGCAAAAAAATGAAGCCATAAAGTTGCATATATCCATACTCAATCGCTCATTATAGACAAGAAGATTAACAATAAGAAGACAATAAGAAGGGGGCAAGGAATGAGCTAGTGCACTCAACTTACCATGCAAATGGAATTCCAGTGTATTATTAGGGACAAACTCATAAACAAGCATCCTCTGTGCTCCGGCAATACAGTATCCAACCAATGAAACCAAATGTTTGTGATGGACACGACTAATGATTTCTACTTCTGCCTGGAACTCCCTTTCTCCTTGTCCACTGCCAGCTTTAAGCTTCTTAACAGCCACTTCTTTACCATTAGAGAGAACCCCTCTGTGAACGTATCCAAAACCACCTTGTCCAAGAAGATTGGCATCTGAGAAACCATCTGTGGCCATGGCTAATTCTTCATAGGTGAAAGTGCTCTTTGAAAATACAAGGGCATACCCAGGACGAGGTGGCGGAAGCGGCGTCTCAGATGCCGAATAATTGGAACCAGATCCACCACTGCTAGTGAATGGAGGCGGCGGAGGTGGGACCAGAGAAGACTGAGGTGTAGGACCTTCGGATGATGAATACGGGGGGCGTGATGCATATGCAGGCGGAGGAGAATGTTGAGGAGGGTTTTTCACAACATGATCTGCAGCAGATGGGGCATTGTGTTGCCAATTCATTGGTCCTCCGCCATAATGATCAACTGACGACACCAGTTGCAACAACATCAGAACATGATACAGCGAAATTAGGAATCAGAACTAAATAAGATGTGATTCTTCAATATGTGATTCTTCAATTTTATGGACTTAGCATCATTAACCTAACATGAAAGATAAACATCCACAGGTAATTGTAAACACTATAATCCAGACAGAATGCAGAAAACACATAGCCATTTATCTACAGTTAGAATTCACAGGCAAGCAAAAGATAGAACAGAACTCGACATAGCTGTGTTATCGACTGTACCTTTCTGCGGTGGCGGAGGTGGATAACCATAGTCCATCGGAGAATTATGTCTTCTCCTCTTCTTCTTGCAGCAAATAAATAGAATACTTAGAATAACGAGGGCAAGTACACCGGCAACTGCAATCCCCACTACCACTGGAGTTGATATAGACAGCGACGACCCCGAAGGTGAATTTGACGACTTGGGAGGTGGCGGACGCGAGCCACCGGAACTAGGCGGAGACCGGCCAGAGTTCGCCGGTGGTGGCGGCGGACTAGGCACAGATGGTCTAGGACGCGATGGAGTTGACTTCGGAGGAGATGCCCCCGTGCCCGGAGGCGAAGGAGACGATCCGCCACTCGAAGAAGGAGGACTAGCCGCGGGAATAGAGGGAGGCGGGGCCGTAGGCGACGGAAGAGGAGCCGTGGAGTTAGTAGGCGACGGAGAAGGCGGAGTCGTACTGTTCGTCGGCGGCGGAGACGCAGGCGGCACCGCCGGTGGCGACGGCTGCGAACTTACCGGCGACGGGGAGGTCCCCGGAGGTGGAGAAGAAGATGACATTGCCTAAACCCAACAAAGCTCCAAACTTCACCAAAAAAACCTCAAAAAAAAAAATCTTGAATCCCAATCCTTCTCTCCCCACAACTGAAAACCGATCCAATCTTTTTCTTTTTTCAACCCTCCGATGAGCTGCTGCTCTTGCGGGAAGCCAGCAGAGCCAGCTCCGGCGTCAGGGGACGGCGAGGGGCGAGAATGTCGGGAGGTGGTGGTGGCGAGTCGGAATCCTTTTCATAATCCTTATTTGAAATAAAGTGATGTTCTTTTTCGTCCTTGCGTCCGTTGGAGAATCGGAGTTTGGCAGAAAAGTGGAGGAAATAAATGACGAGTGAAGTGAACTCAAAGGTTGTCTTAGCCGTCCGATCTAGGAGAAAGATGTTCTTGATCGTCGGATTATAGTCCAGAATGCGGAGAGGCGCCATCTGGGCTTGGTGGGCTGAGAGTCCAGGCTTAAGCTGCATCTGCTGGAGAGAGGCGTGGTACTCCCGGAGCAGCAAAGGGAGGTTGGGCCAGAGTAAAACTCTTTTAATCCCCCGTTCAATATTATCTGTCTGGATTAGAAAACCAAAACGACATATCAGTTCACTTTTGTTTTCTAATCCAGACGGAGTCACGGAGGGAGTATTACTTTTTTATGGATTTTTTTGTCATAACTGCTTTTTTTTATTTTGGTAAAAAATTATGTAAAGGGGTGGTAGTTGTACGAAAAAAGACAAATAAATCCTGAGTCATAATTGGGTGCTGTTATTAAGGAGTGATTCGCGCAATGTCGATTATTAGAGAATCTTGGTATTTTTTCTACTCTTTTTTTTTCATGAAAGTAGAACCCGCATTTCTTCCTTTGGCATGCAATCTACGTATTTAATAAGACTACTAGCAAGAGTACTTGTTTCAAATAAGGAAAAAACTAGCCTGTTACATATTAGGGATGCCACCGGGGCCGGGTTTTTACCCGATCCAACCGGACTCGGCCTTATTAGGGCCGGTTCTGGGAAACCTTACACAGTACCGGTTCCGGTTCCGAGTTTGAAAGAGAAACTGATGCACCGGGTTGGGGCGGGTTTGGATATTATATTAAAACCCGACCCGACCCGCGCTATGTAGGTACTCAACTCAAGTTAGGTCTCTCTTCTTTCTTCGCCTCATCTGCTCGATTTCTTGCTACCGTTGTCAACCCGTTGAGGTGTCACAATTTTTCTCCTTATAAACGTAAGTCACTAATCACCCATCCATAACCATTGTTGTAAATTACTCATGTTATTTTAAGCTAATAGTCATTTCTAACCCATATTATGCATTGAACAATTTTATATTTTTTGTATCTATTTTCATCTTTGTTAATTTATTTTTTTATTTTTTACTTGAGGCTAATTTAATTTTGTTGGTATCTTAGAACACCATTGGTTGAAACAATTAAGGTGATGTCCACCAATTAAAGTTTGTATTGAAAGCCTTCTTTTCATTTTTTTCTCTTGGTGCCCTTTTTTAGCTTAAAAGAGTGAAAAATAATCAAAATTTAATATGCAAGTTCGAAAAAGAATAAAAATAGATAGAAAAATTTTGATTTGGTATCGAGGCGGGGCGGTTCCGGGCTTGGTACCGGGGCGGTTCTGGGTCCAAAAATTGGACCCGTAGTGGGTCTGGGTTGGTTCTGGTTTTGAAGAATTACAACGGTTCCGGGGCCGGGTTTGCCAAAAACCGACCCAAACCCGCCCCGGTGGCATCCCTATTACATGGTCAATTTGGTTGATGCTGAAGGCAAAGCAAACGAGGTACATTCTTCTTTTGGAACAAATAAACGAGCCACATGCAACAGCTAACTCAATAAATATATTTACGCGTTTTTCATATTTAAAGGAACAAAGTTGAGAAGAATAATGTGATTGACATAGTGGAGAAGAGTATATAGCATGTTTGTTCAATATATCTAATCCAATATGCTCGGTCCTCAGTTGTTTTTACTTTTTAGTCATCTACATATGTGGTTAACGCATCCGAAACAGCAAACAGAGAAGGCTGGTCTTAGTTTCTCGTTTTATGATATGATGATGTAATATGATTAGAGAAGGCCGGCTTGGGGGGGTGATAAAATTGCCATCCACCTCTCTCCAGGCTGTACTGTGTTTGTTAGCCCATCACTAGGCAGGTGGTTGACTAACTTTACGTGGGGTTTGCATAAACTTAAAAATTGGGTAAAGTTAGCAATGAAAAAGTGTGTTTAAGATCTGTTTGTAATCGAAACATGGACAATGTCACAAGTCATAAAATGTGAAGTATCAACAACAATGAGTCGTGCGTCGTGCAATATAATACCTCTACATAGAAATTCTCAATATTAATTTGAGAATGCAGAGGCTCTTTAATAAATTGCTTGTCATGAGTATGCACATTAACCATCCAACCGTATGCGAGTGAATTTATTCACCCAAGATACTAACATCTGTCGTTAGGCTATTAACACAAGATGAACAAATTAACAAGCGATTATGAACTGATTAAAAAAAATAATCAATGACAATATAAAAGGTGCAGCTAATCCACTTTAAGTGAACAGAAAGATAATTGTAAAAGCCAACGTTTTTCTGGAATCTGTAGCAGATACTTTTCAAGTTGTTGTTTTTTTTGCACCTACAATTTATATAATTTGGATTTTCAAGGGTCATATTATACTGCATTCTAAAAGAACCTATTTGGCAGAATCGAAAAATTGTTTGCACAGGAAATAGTTTAATACTTGAAGCATGACGATTTGTTTTTTAGTGTATGGCTGGCTACAATGCATCAGAGAGAGAGAGAGAGAGAGAGAGAGTTAGTTTGGCTGGCCACAAAATCATTAGAACAAATAATTTTGAGGACGAATGTCATTTGGTACTTTGCAGTAGCGACACCCACCATGGTATTGGTGGGGTTCAGATCGATCAGAGACCTACCACGAGCTCTAACATTTTTCTACGTGCCATTTGGAGAGCAATATATTTTTTTTAGTGGAAGAGAACAATGCAGCTCGGTAAGCAAGTTCATGATAGTTGACTAACGGCCGTAATATTTAGTTATCCGATAATTGAATCTGGATGATTTAGCCTCCTACAAAATATGGATAACATTCGTCAGCAATATAATTTTTCAAGCGGAGCACAATGATAATTAGCACACGCAATCATGCAAGAAGAGAACACATGCCTTGAATCTTTTATGCTACTAAGGTAAAAGTGATCGTGGCATACTCAAAACCTTTCAACTTTTAAGTTCATCTCTCTCATCAGCTTAGCAGATTCCTCAAGCATACCCCTGCTATATACCAAGCGCACTTACAGTACTCTACAAAGAGTTATATATGGTTTCCTTCTTTCATAAGATCTTCATTGCCTTTTGTCTCGCATACAAAAAAAAAAGATCTCCATTGCCAGTTTAAAGATTAAACTAGTCAGCGTTCGCTGGTCCATCGAAGGACTGTATACACATTATGAAAGATTATATCAGGGGTTCGTTGTATAACCTTGTTCATGGATGGTCCGAAGCAAGAATAAAGCTTCATATTTTACAATGCAAAGCCCTGTTATTACACTCTTATACACCGTACCTGAGCATTCCAAATAAAGAAAAATGAATAAAACAATGTGTATACAGTCCTTAACCGTGAATGTCAAATTGGGAGCCAACGGCTCGCGATGCCCCAGTGCACGCTGTTGTACGTGAGCCAGACGAGTGTCAACTTCTTCCATGATATTTTCCTGCTAGGGGCCATTATGGTAAACCTCAGAGGTGTATACTAAACATTTTTTTTTCGGTAGGTGTGTGCTCTGATAGAATTATTCTCTTCCATTGGAAAGCTTCCTTGTTTAATACAAACAAGAAAAATGAAGCTATTGACAACAATTGTAGACAATCTTTCTTTCAACTATTTCTGCTTCTGCTTCCGAGGTGGTTTATCTTGTGCAAACTAATTCACATTATTCTCAAAGTACAGTAAACAGGCTGTAATTACCATGCTGAAATGACAATGTTGACAGGCCAAAAGAATGGCCCAACTTTAGATGACATTCCAGACTTCTTTGTAAAAACTAGCCACAACCAAGTTCTGTTTCCGCACTAATTCTTGAAGAAGTCTATACACTTCATCCCAATGCATTTTGCGTACAAAAGACCCAGAATCACTGTGGCAAATGTTAGTTTCAAGGTAATTAGACAATTGACATCCTAAAAAGCAAAAACCTAGGACCACTGTAATAGTTAAACAACAGACACATCAGATATTAAATAACGTTTTCCCTTTGCATTCATAATTTTCATCATAACCCAAGTGAAGCAATTCATATAATAGTTGTTCTGTAGCCTGACAAAGGATTGCTGTAATAGTCCTTTCGGGACATTTGGTAAAACTAAAAAGAAAAAAAAAGAGTATTACTATAATAGATGTCAAATGAAAAAATAACATCAACTGAAAAAAAGGACCAGAATAACTCTCTGACTAATGAACGGAAAAAAGATATCCAAACAATTTACCAGACATGAGACTTTTTAGTTTGACTGGCAAAAATTGGCAACATGTGCTCTTTAACTCCTAAAAAATTCGGAGTTTTTGAGAAATACACATAAGCATTAAACAGCTTCAATTCTAAATGAAAAAAAATCACAAGCAGCAAATTTTTCAGGGTGTTTAGCTCGACGTGTGCTCTTCATATTAACCCCCTGATTGACCACCATAGGTTCAAATAATTTGGTGCATTGGGCACAGAAAAGGGCATGTTCTTTCCCAAAGTAATATATCTGTCATTGGGTCAAAGTACTAAATTTTGTAGTCTATTATCTACCACATGGCTCCCTATTATGAGGCAAATAAGAAGCAATCTCTTATTCCAAATTCTCCTCCCTTCATTCTGATCTTTAACTCCTTTCACTAATCCCCTTTCTACCCTACAAAATCACCAGCCAGTGTTGCTATTTTGACTAATTGCTTCATTTATAAACAACTAAGATCACATATATAAGTGAATATATACCTGCTAGAACCAGCAACTGGACCTCCTAGTGAACCAGGGATGACCAAAGCAGCTCAGTAAGCTGATTGAGGGGCCTATGATGTCCAATCATCCATTCTAACAAAGACATGAGCTACCCCATCCAAAAGGCAATACAATTGATCAGGCAAAGCACAATGATAAGAAGCACCTGCACTCGTGCAAGAAGAAAGGCACGCGTCTTATATTTTTATACTACTGACTGTATAGGTTCTTCATCAACCTTCCCAACTGCCTCGAGTATTGATGAGTAGGTAATGAGGTCATACTCAAAACCTTTTAAGTTCATCTCTCTCATCAACTTAGCAGCTTCCTCAAACATACCTGCTCGACTAAGTGCGCCGAGTACAGTATTGTAAGAGACAGCATCAGGTTTAGCCTTCGATTGTTTCATATTTGATAACATCGCCATTGCACGATTAGGTCCTCCAGTCTTCGCCAGTCCATTCAAGATAATATTATGAGAATTTATATCAGGGGTACAACCCTGTTCATGCATGGTTCGAAGCAAGGATAAAGCTTCATCAACCATGCCAACCCTTACCATGCCTGACATGAGTGCATTATATGCATAAATATCAGGAGTGCACCCAAGTTTCTTCATTTCTTCAAAGAGATCAATGGCTTCAGCTAGCCGCCCACACTTCCCGAAGTGCTTAATCATAACTGCATACACCCGAGCACTAGAAGACCCACAATTCTCCTTTAATTCTTGAAACAACTCATTCGCAGCTTCATAACGTTTTGCTTTCCCAAGAGCATCAATGAGGCTACAATAGGCAGCTGGACAAGGAGGAAAGCCCTTCTCATCCATCTCCTCCAAAAGCATAAGAGCTTTCTCCACCCTGTTGCTCTTGCAAAACCCATCTATAAGTATTGAATAAGTATAGGAACTCGGAGCTATCCCTTTTTCCTTCATCTTCTCAAGCCACCGAGCAGCTTCAGAAGCATGTGATTTCTTTCTGAAAAGAGCTTTTATTACACTATTGTACGTTACCACATTGGGCTCACAATGCAGCTTACCCATTTCTTCAAAAAGCTGAAGTACAACCTGCAAATGACCTGCCTCACCTAAAATGTTCATTAAGTTGTTCATGAGCACCACATCTGGCTTACAACCTGTTGTTTGCATATCAAGGAAGACACCATAGGCTTCTTCAACTCTTCCAGCATTTCCGAGCCCTTTTGTCAACACAGTGTAAGTATAAACAGTCGGCTCACAGCAATTGCGTTTCATGTCATGAAACAAACTCAAAGCCTTATCAACTTTTCTTGAACTGAAATAAATGCCCATCAAAGTCGTGTAAATCTTGGCAGTTGGCTGCAAGCCATTCTCCTTCATCTCTTCAAATAACCTGATGGCAGAATCTTCACGGCCCATCTTACCAAACGAAGCTATGAGGGCAGTGTAGGTGAGTGTGTCCGGAAAGCAATTGCCTTCGTTGCACATATCATTGTAGAGTTCATATACCTTGTCATGATGGCCCTCTTGCATCAACATAGTAATCATGGAATTGTAAGCACTCGCAGAAGGTCTGCACTTTCGGTTTTTGATCTGGTAGAATATCAAAACAGCCTTGTTAACCATCTTTGCTTTCCCTAGAACTCTGATAATCTCTGACAATTCAGATGAGCTAATGACACAGGCGCCATGAACCATATCTTGAATTGTCTTCCACATCTCTCCCACCAGTCCCACTTCCTCCAGGCAGCGAATTAGTTCCATGTAGGTGGTAGAATCATGGTGGAAATCCTTCCTCTTGCCTGCCCACTTGAAGAACTGAAGCTTGACATTGATCTCAACATCAGTCCTCAAAACTTCACGGACAAGGCGATGATCTACCTTCAACATAAGCACTTCCAGAGCCTTTTCAGAATCAGGACCCCATTTGAATATTTTCAAAATTCTTAAGAATCGCTTATCCAAAGTACGCGCAGAGAAATCAGTCCTTGACGCGCGCGAACTCCTACCTATCTGTGAAGGGCCATCTTCAAGTTGTGGAATTCGGAACATTCGCACAATCTCACTTTCTGCAGAAATGAGCATGGTAGCATCTTATTCACAAAATTTCTTCTTTTGCTCGGTTATTTACAAGTTCAACTTCAGTGATAAAAACCTATAAATAAAACATAAAGAAACTGAAAATAAAAAAGCATTATCCAAAACCTAATACGTTTTTTTATGCTCCTAACAGATTGCGCACATGATAATATATGCTGGTGACACTTAATTCATTAATCATTCAAAACATGAACATGTTGTCATAATTAATGAGAAAGGAAAGAGGAAGATATGTGGGTAAACCTGTTTGAGGCACCCTGGAACATAGAGAAGGCGAATACGATAAGGCGCGCTTCAAAATGTTTGGCCTTGGAATCATTGTTCGATGAAATTCACAAATGATTTGCAGAATCGTCTAAAAGCACGAGGAAAACAGCAGCAGGGAATCGCAGTCAAGGAAGTAAAACAGAGAGACTCTATCCCTCTGCTTCGGCTCAAACAAACCCATTAACGGATCAGAAACAGAGACATTTCATATCCTGCATATTCCTAGTGGAGACGCGGTAGTCGGAAATGAGAACTCTGCTTGAAGTTGTTCTTTCCTCTCCGAATCTGAAATTTTAATTCCTCCGGTCACTTTTAATCGAGACAATAAGCATGTTGAAGTCGGGCCTTATACAGTATTATTGAAAGAAAAAAAATCTGTGGTGCATGATCTAAATGTGGCGCCCTGTCATTTCTGCTATCATGATCAAAGATTGACATGACTATGTAAATTCTGATGTTCTTTGGTTAATGGGTCATATTGGATCTATTTGAAATAGAGATTTAGAATGTATTGCTACAATGTTTTACACTTTTACTATTTATATATTAAGCTATATCATATTGAACAGAAATTACGAAGATGAAAGTGTAGAATAAAACCACTTAGTTGAGAGCTTCTATATTCCCGTTAATTATAAACCAAGTACATGTGGTTGATTTTCTTAAGCATTATAGTTTATATTTGAAAGGATAATAGGTTTGTTTGTTTTGTAGTGTTTTGATTTATTTTTACATGTAGGTTAATTAGGTTAATAAGTACATGTTTGTGGGTAGCATGGCTGCAAACCCTCACGAGACACAACTCGTCCTACTATGGACACCTAGAGGTTTAATGGCTTGTTGCATACGCTCAATACAATCGTGTTCCCTACGAAAGTAGCATTTACTTTTCTAGTTTAATTACTTTAGTTGTTTTTATTTTTCCTTGCTTGATTTTGTTTTGCTTGAGGACTAGCAAAATGTAAGTTTGGGGGTATTTGATTTTTACAAAATATACACATTTTTATACGCCTTTCTACCTATATATTAGTCATAATTTTAGTGAAAGTAAGGATAATTAATGGTTATTTATGTTAGGTGAGTAATTAGGAAATTAATAAATAAATACGCTTAATTGATTAATTTAGATGTGTTAATTATATTTAATGGATTTACAATTTATGATGCGTCTAAATTATATTTAACTTTATTTATGTAGGCATAAGAGTTTCAAATGCAGATTGTCAAGAGTGAATGCGCGCCAAACCGTTGCTGTGCTGAGATTGAAGATCCGATGGATGAGAAGGATACGATGGGTTTTTACTAAGAGAGAAAAAAAAAGGACAGAATTGAACCGATTCTGGTTCGGTTCAGTCAAAGAAAAGAAAAAAAAATAAAACCAAAGAAAAGACCTAAGCCGAAGCTCGAACCTTCGTTTTAGACAGAGGAGGCGGCACTCTGTCGAGCGTCGGTGTCAAGTACGGCGACGGAGATGGGTCTCGGCGACAAGGCTCATGATCGGCAATGTTGGTGGCAAGCTTGGTGGCGGAAGAGAAGACAACGGTGGTCCTGGGCTACGGCGAAACAGTCAGCGGCCATGGGTGAGGAAAAAAAAGAGGCATGTGGGATTAGGAAAGCCTTCCTCTCCGAATCATGCTCGATTTGGATTAGGAATCGGCTGAGGCCTATAAAAACAGAAGAGAGGAGGAAAGGAGGATCAGACAAAACAGAGAGCTTGGAAAGAGAACTGTCGGCCGGAAAAATAGAGGAGAAAAGAGAGCCTTTTTGGGTGCGATTTTCTGCCGGATTCCAATGTGGTTTTGGCTAGAAGAGGAGAGGGAAGAAGAGAGGAGTCGGCCGGAGGGGAGAAGGAGGAAGAAAGGAGCGATTTTGGAAAGATTGTACAACTGCTACAGTACTTAAAGTGCTATAGTACTCCGCTGTGTGTTGGAGGGGATGATGAACAGTATTTTTCTCCGTGAACAGTGATTTTGTTACAGTGATTTCAAACTTTTTTGGGGGGTGAATAGTGCCAAATGACTCCGACAAATAAACAGCATTCTCATTGTTTGATGGCCGGCTAAATTCGCGCTCAAGGCATAAATGAAACTCTAGATTTGTGTTATTACTCTTAGTTGTTTAATTTAATGAAAGTTGATATGATTTTCTATTCTTAATGCGATTTCATTATTGTTTCTCTTAAGTGCTTTGACCGAGACTTAATAAATGATTAATGGAATTTAATCTTGATATTTCCTGTGTCTAGATAATAACAGGATTATGATTGATTCTATATCCGGCCAAGGATATAGTTAATTGTATTAAATTTATAGTGGATGGACTTTTCGTGTCTGGTGTAGTCCATTCATTGGTAATTTGTATGTCCGACCAAGAATATAAATTATCGTATCATATCAATTTATGGAAATAATAATTGAGAGTAGTAATTGCATGTTTAGTGGTGGATTCGATGTTTTGATATTCTCATTACTCTGATTTCTTATTAAAGTTTATTTATTTAGTTAATTAAATTATTAAAATCTAATTTTTTATTAGAATTAGGTTAATCAACCAAGTCTTTGGGTTTAACCTCATTTCTAGTAGCCTATACTTAGTCTCGTACGATTGCGAGTAAATAATTAAAAATACAATCAATCACCCTACCACCATGCCAATCGGTGTAGGGCCAATAATTTTACGACCCCAGGTTTTGGTCAGTCCAACCCCCTTATACCTTCCTCCGGTCACTTTTAATTAAAAAATCAGTTCATTCGAAAAAAAATTTGTATCTATTAGAAATGACCCAAGGGAGTGCTAAAAAGACTAGACGGTCAACAACCACCGACCATAGAATGGGTTGGACTGGGCAGACCGTGGCGTGCTGATCCTTTTAGTTTTTTTAATAGTGGGACCATTGTACTCCTCATTAATAGTATATATATCTTTTTTTATCACGACAACTTCACGTGCTAATGTAGGGAAAGGAAATGAAAATGGAGCCCACAACATTGCAATACACTAACACATGAGGGTGAAAAAAAAAAACAGAAAGAGAAGTATTTTCCCACATTAAATTTGTGTTGTTTTTTTAGGTAAGGGCGTCAATGAGTCTAACCAAATCCAACTTTAGGCTGATTCGGCTTAAGTTTGTAATTTAATTTCGAATTTGAGCCGAACACAACTGTGAATGAGCTTGGCTTGACTAACTTCGAGTTCATACTCAATCACCAGCCGAGCTTCCTAGCAAGCAAGCTTGTGAGCCTCCGTGTGAGACAAGTAAAAAGATCAGGAAAGACCAAGTACTATAAAATTAATATTGGCTCATGATCCACGACTCATGTCAATGTTTAATTCTCAAAATTAATTGATGGGCACAGCTAGGTTAGACTAGTACCATTTCCAACACAAATCATGTGAACAAATGCAAGTTCCAAATGCGCATGTTATCTTCTTTCGAGTCACAATAATTCGGGCAATTTATACCTCAAAGCAAGTAGAAATGACCCCATACCAAAGCAAGTAATCTAGTGGTTGGTGGGACTTTTTATTCCTTTTTTTGCCTTAGTATACTTTGAGAAAATTTTCAGTACAGTTACAACACCAAGCTGGCATGCTAGCATGGTGTCCGTCACCAATCGAATAGAGGCACGCAACCGTTGTGGCTCATATGGCGTTGTGTGTCTCTGTCCGATTGGTGATAGACACCAGACTAACATGCCAGCTTGGTGTCGTAACTACACCGAAAAATTTATCGGTTTGCCATAATAAACCCTTAAACATGATTTACTGTCTAATCCCGAAACGCTTCCCCCGTTACCGCTCTAATTGTCATTTTCATCCGAATCGAACATGAGTCGGAAGATGGCGACGAAAACCTAGCAGTCGCCTGGGCCATTCAGGCATACTCGGTCGCCCACGCCGGGCTCCCCTCCAATCACTACTTCCACTCCACCAAAGAGGCGATCTCTCTGAATCAGCAGCTGTGATGGCGGCTGCTGTCAGGGTCTGATCCTTTCGTCTCAAGGTGTTTGCAGAAGCGACGCAACCGGAGGGGAATTCGGTCAGGAATTTGAATATGGTGATTCAGTGAGGATAACTTTGGAGGGAGGATGAGTTCGGGGAGGCAGACTGTGAGGGACCTGGTCGAGGAAGCCAAGAAGCGGGCTGTCTTCTTGTTCATATGCGTAATTGGGTTAGCTTACCTTATGTCCTGTAAGTTCTATCTCTGTTCTTTTGTTCCAGGTTCTTATAAATTATGGTTCTTTTTTTGCTATGTTTGCGAAACAGTGTGATTCTGAATGTGCAATTTGTAGAACTGATCTGTGCTGGGTTCATGTTGGGCAGTGGAACTAAACCAATGTGCAATTGTGTATTCTTATGCCTAGACTTTGCCTGAACATTTTGGTGGCAAGCTTTTGTCAGCGAGACAGGAAATGCTTATGCGTATCAAGTGTAAAATATTTTGGAATTGAATGAACATAATACTGTATGACAACCTCCATAATTTCGATGAAAGAATGAGTCACCGTGAGGATCAACTGAATGGCGGAAACAGGATGCTGACACAAAAGTACCTCAAGTCACCCTTTTTTGGGGTCGTTTGATTATAAATTAGCGACTTTTAGATAATATAGTATGTTTTGTATTCTTCTTAACATGTGGTCATACTGTTTCATTTTGTTATGTGCTAGTTTGGTTGCTTGTTGTAGACTTCCTACACATTTGAACCATTGACTTACAACAAGAAATGTTATTTTGATACTTTACAGTGACAAGCTCCTCTGTTTTAATCAATCTGCCTGCTGCTGCCTTTTTTATTCTCCTTATACGCTATATCTCATAT
Source organism: Houttuynia cordata (assembly GCA_039654745.1). NCBI lineage: Eukaryota > Viridiplantae > Streptophyta > Magnoliopsida > Piperales > Saururaceae > Houttuynia > Houttuynia cordata. The sequence continues at coordinate 55,301,483 of CM077502.1, read as the reverse complement.
GACCTTGAGATGCGAAGAAGAAATGCAGCCCATAACAAATCTTCCTCCCCCAGAGCTCTTGCTACCCAAGTTCCTTTTGAGGCATCCAAAGCATTGCGAGAAAAGACAGCTTGGAGGAGAAAAGTGAATTCTCCTCTTGTTGAGGCAGCGATTGATCAGCTCTCACAGCATCTTGTTTCTGAGTGGGTGACAGATCTTTGGTATTCTCGTTTAACTCCTGATAAAGATGGTCCAGAGGAGCTTGTTGGAATTATAAATTGCGTACTTGGTGAAATTTCATGCCGTGTGAGGGAGATAAATATTATTGATCTTTTGACAAGGTTTGGTACTTACACTTGCTATTCTTTTTTAACGTGTGATTGTGTGTAATTGCTGCAAATGCTCATTGTAATGTCACCAGGGATATTATTGATCTGCTCTGTCGCAATCTAGAGCTCTATCGTGTGACTCAAAGCAAAATTGGTGGTCAAGAGGCTGATAAGTTAATGAATATTGAGCAACGTGATTTGGAGTTGAAGAGAGTTTTGGCTTCTGAAAACAAGCTGCATCCTGCTTTGTATTCTGCAAAAGCTGAGCACAAGGTTGGACATTTGGTTTCTTTTCATAACGCCTTAGGAAGGAGAGTTTGTCACCGCATTTTCTTTATTGATCCCAGGTTTTGCAGCATTTGATGGATGGTCTGATCAGTTTTGCCTTCAGGCCCGAAGATTTGCAATGCTCTTTCTTCCGTTATGCTGCAAGGGAGCTTCTAGCCTGTGCAGTGATGAGACCTGTCCTGAATTTAGCTAATCCAAGGTTACTTTCCAATCGTACATCCTTACCCCATTTTTTAATGGCATTCACACTTTCTATATTCATTGCTTAATGTGCTTGTTTCCTTTTTGTTTTAAATGGCAGATTCATTAATGAAAAGATTGAAAATTTAGTTTATACAATACGAAATAGGGCAAATAAAAAGAATACACCATCAACCCATGATGCTTCTCAAAAGCAGCCAGCTATATCTTCCAAAAGTGCATCAAATCAATTCACTACACTTATGGACCCTTCTAATAAAGGTCTTGAGCTTGTTCAATTGAAGCATGACCAATCTGGTTTACCTTCTCCCCTACCCTTGGAAAGAATTTCTAGTGGACAACTGGGGGTTTCTCAGACATCTCATCGGGGGAATTCTTTTCCTGTAAGTTCAAATCCAAGTGATTGCAAGGATATTCCACCAAATAAATCTGGTGGAGAGTGGGGACAAGTGTTAGATATGATTTCCCATAGAAGGACCCAAGCTCTTGCTCCGGAGCATTTCGATAATATGTGGACAAAAGGGCGAAATTACAGGAGAAAGGAAGTAGTAAATGTGTCTGCAAAGCAAGCTAGTCAATCATCATTGCAGGGGGAAACATCTAGCTGCAAGATTAAGGACAGAACTGACAAGTTTGCTACTATAAGTAGCAAGGCAGATCTTACTAGATCAGATGTTCAATATGTGGTAGATGGTTTGACTTCCCAATTTGATGAGAAACAATCATCTCAACCATGTCTTATATCAAGCCAGGAAAATGTCGGACAAGATTATGTGGACTCAAATGAGTCTGAGGTGCAGACTGAGAGTTCCTACGCAACTGAAGATGATGAAAGTAGTAGCATCACTGGTCTTGGCTCACCAGGAACCAAAGTCTGGGACAGCAGCAACAGGAGTGCTCCAGGTTCTCGCATACGACATCCTCTTGAACCTTCTGCAGGGCATTCAAGGAGACAGAGTCGTAAGAGTCATGCTTCCTCTTTTCGATTGTCTAAATCTCACACAGTAAGGAAGAGACATAAGTCGAGTCGCCAAAAGTTGCCCGTTTGGCAAGAAGTTGAAAGAACGTCTATTTTACTGGGAGATGGGCTGGATATTCTTAATGCATCTAAAGATGAGAGAAATAGCAGAGAACTGACTGATGAATCTGAGGTGGAAAGTTGGGGAAGAGTTAATAGTGGAGCTGCTGCTTCTTGTTCTGCCCCATCTGTTTTGTCACCTGAAGCTTGCAATTCATCTATGAGGTCTTCTGGATATTCTGTGTTGGCAGATTCATACCTGAAATTACGATGCGAGGTATTCCTCAATAAAATTTCTAGACTGTGCTGTTCGTTGATCATGGCTAGGTGCTTTGTATTATGTGAAGTGATAAATGCAAGAGATTGTGCTTATTTCATCTTGCAGGTACTAGGTGCCAACATTGTAAAGAGTGGCTCTAGAACATTTGCTGTTTATTCCATATCCGTGACTGATGTGAATAATAACAACTGGACCATTAAAAGAAGGTGCCACTTTTTCAGTTATACTTGTTTATGCACTGTAAATTTTTATAATGACTTACTAGTACTTACGTGCTTGCCTTTTCTGAGTGAGGCTCATATTAAATTTTTTCCTCTGCAGATTCCGCCATTTTGAAGACCTCCATAAGCGACTTAAAGAATTTCCAAAATATAATCTTAGTTTGCCTTCTAAACACTTTCTTTCAACAGGTTTGGATTTATCTGTTGTTCGAGAGAGGTGCAAATTGCTTGATAGATACTTGAAGGTAATCTGTTTGTTTATCCTATATATATTCTCGTACGTTTAGTTATAGATGTAAATTGATTTATTAGAATCTCTCATAAAAAGGGTGATTGCCAATATGGTCTGCTTAAATTATATATGATATACTGCTTACTTGGTTTCTATGTTTTACACTTTTTGTATAATTCTTTTCCTTTTTATTCCCCTTCAGAATCTTCTTCAACTTCCAACTGTATCAGGGTCTATAGATGTTTGGGATTTTCTTAGTGTTGATTCCCAGGTTTGTTAGCTTCTCTTTGTTTTTTGACAGTTATTTGGCAAGTTTATGAGATGGAATGTGTCCTTTTTAATATCTTCCGAATGATATATGTCAATTTCAAAAAGAGTAAATGTTGTCTTTCTTAATATCTGCAGACTTACAATTTTTCAAATTATTTATCTGTCGTTGAAACATTATCAGGTTAGAGGCTTTAGATTTCTTGTATTGCTATCTTATTTACGTAGTACATTGCAAATATATGTTCCTTATTCTTATTTTATATTATTTTGTCCCCGGACAATATTGTTTTACTTTTTGTTTTTTTTTTCTCAGTGGATCTAGATGATAAGATGCAAGAGAAGGGTGTAAAATCTCAGAAAATGGAAGCCGCAAGTGACCGATTGTTGTCAAGAGGAGAATATTCACGTGCAGATGATGTTGAACATAGCTTGCAGATGAGGCCAGGCAGTGTCTCTAATGGTTTGAAAATAAAAGCAAGAAGTTCTACCAATATTTCAGCAACAGGGCCTGGGGGAGGTATTGAAAATCTATGTGATGATTCTGAAAGTGAGTCAGATGGTCAGCTGCAAAATAACGTGTCCTCAGCCTTGTCTGAAAAAAGTTCAAGTAGAGAAACGAAAAAACAAGGTGTAACACAGAAACTCCCTGAAGCTGCATCTGATCCAACCATTCCCACTGAGGTATACATTTGACATTTTCCTTTAGCTCAGTGGCTTACACTGGGATATTATTAGTACAGATAACATGAAGGAGATGGCTTGTGTATGCACTACCTTTATTGTTCTTTTTTGTTCAAGTGCAGTGGGTTCCTCCAAATTTGAGCATTCCTATTTTAGATCTGGTGGATGTTCTTTTCCAGCTTCAGGATGGTGGTTGGATCAGGTATTTTTTGAAATATAAGATTAGATGACTGCATGTTTTTTTTAGTCCAGCTTTTCTGTGGTGCAAAGTGATTATTATGTCATTTTTTTATATAGGCGTCAGGCTTTCTGGGTGGGAAAGCAGTTGTTGCAGTTAGGTATGGGAGATGCATTTGATGATTGGTTGATTGAGAAGATTCAACTTTTGAGGAAAGGAGCAGTTATTGCATCCGCTATCAATCGGCTTGAGCAGGTGATCTCTCAAACCCCATGATGTTCTGGTGAGGTATTAAATTATTCTTGTGGTTGAGGTTGTGTGTTTTCTTGGTTGATATTTATATGATTTCAATCCTCTCTCTCTCTCTCTCCTGATACAATTTACTCTGATCGAACAATTAGATTCTTTGGCCTGATGGAATATTCATAAGTAAGCACCCAAAGCATCGGCGACCCGCACCTGCTGTTAGCCCATCTTATAGTTCACATCAGACAAATCATTCGGTGATGGCTTCTGTGCATAAGGAAGGATCTGATTTAAAAAACATTGGAAAGGAAAGCTTCTCTCTCATTGATGAACAACAACAGAAAGAAGCTGCTCGACGTGCAAAGTTTGTTTACGAGATTATGATTGGTGAGGGTTTCTGTACCAGTTGCTTTTGAGATTATAATGTTCATTGTCTTGTGTAGAGTATTACGTGAAGCTGACAGCTTATTTACCATAATTTTGTTTCTTTCAGACAAAGCTCCCCCTGCACTTGTGGGTCTAGTTGGCCGTAAGGAGTATCAACGATGTGTTGAGGATGTGTATTTCTTTCTTCAGGTGGTTTTTATGTTCTATTTCTTTACTTCTCCCAATTGGCATTTGTTAAATGTGCATTGACATCCTTCATAGTCAAGTTCTAATGCTATTCGTTATTGATCCTTGGTTTGAGTGTTAGGACTTTTTCTGATCTTAGAAACTACTTGACCGAGTGATAATGTGTAGGATTTTTTTTAAAAAAAAATTGCATGGACAGATGTTTTCTGATATTTGTTTTGTTTCATGCAGTCACCTGTTTGCTTGAAGCAATTGGGATATGAAACCTTTGAGTTACTTATACTGTCAGTATTTCCCGAGCTTGATAATGTTGTTAAACAGTGCCACATTGAAAAGGACCGTTTTGGCGACCTCGAGACATAGTAGATTGTATTTGTTTTTTTTTATTATTTGATTCAATTCATGCCACATTTTTTATGGCATTTTTAGTGATTACTTTACAAAATGAGGGATGTGCCAAGTTTTCTCCATGCTTGTGTAATTGCTTTTAGTGATGATTACTTCATTAAATGAGGGATGTGTCAAGATTTTTCTATACTTGTGAAGTTGACCAGCCGATCACTGATTATTGGGGATTGGGTGATGGTGTCTGTAAGTCCATTTGAATGCAGGGCTGTGTGCATTCGTGGAAGATCAAATGTGTGGCATGTCATTGTAATCTGGGTAATTTGTAATCTGGGTGGTTTGGGATATTCCATTAATTCCAAGTCTGTACATAATCAGGAGCTTTTGTTTGTATACATGTACATATCTTTTGAACAGTTCTATACACGTACATCTATTGGAGGTTTCTGGTACTTTTTTTCTCCTTTGCTACACTTAGTTGAATTCGGTTCCACCTGAAAGCAGCTAGTAATCACGCTCATCAAATTTATACATCAATGGATGGGCGTCGAAAGACAGTGATATCAGATAGCTCTTCTTGTTCAGTTTTGTTTGAGTGAATTCAATTATGCAATCATCAGATAGCTCTTCTTGTTCCTTATTTTGCAAATTTAATTTTAGATGGCTTCTTTTTTATTTGTTTATAGTAAGGGGTGACTGAATCCTTAGGGTCCAGCTAGAAGGGGCAGGGCAACCGGCCTGTTAGAGTATCCTGCAGCCAATCCCCTTGGGTACATAAAGGCCAACCCATTATACTTACTGGGTAAATCAAGTGTAATCCACATTGTGAAGCATGTCATAGCCATTACACCAACCCCCCATTGGTCCATTTTAAATATATTCATCTTCACCTCTGTTTGGATGGTCCCTCACTCTCATTCATGGTAAAAGTAAGACCAAGTTCGTCTAAAACTGCATTACTTGCACTAATCTGTGCTAGCGTCTTCATTAACCGTTAACCAGCCGTGCAAGCAAACACCTGGCCCATGGGCTTCATACTTCCCCAACTTCTCTCAGCTTTTCTCAATGGGCCACTCAAAGGCGAACATTGCGTACAAGCGACTCAGGGTAGTGGTCCCAGCCAGAAAAACGAACAGAGTCCGACGGCCCATTTAGCGGCCATGGGATCTTTGTCTCCTCCCCGAGCTCGTCCTGTCCCTGCGATAGATCGAGCAAGAGGGAAGCAATGGTCTGCGCTTCCATGGCCATCTTATCTTCGTCTTCCGCTTTCCCTTCTCCTTCCACCTCCGAAACGTCGTCCCTCGTCGCCTCTTTTACTGCTTCCAAATCGAAACAATTTGGGGATTGCCGGCGGCCTAATCTGTTGCCTTGTTTGCGCTCGCGGTTCCGGTCGCTCAAGGTCGGAGCTTTTCGGGCCGCGGCTGTGGAAGATGGGGGCGACGCGGGGCAGTTTATGGAGAACAATTCTATCGGGGATTTCATGAGGTTTAGGAGGGGCAGCAGCGAGAGCGATGGGGAGTTGCAGACGGCCGTGGTTGGTTACAGAAAGCGGTTTCCTTGGTCTCTTCTTCGACCCTTTCTGCAGGTTGATTAAACTATGCCTCCATCTTATTCTCTCGGAGATTGTCAATTACTGTAATTTCGGAATTTCAATTATGGGACTTGGATTTTAGGGGCTGGAATTTCGATTTTTTTGTCCTTTTCAGGTTGATTTGGTGTCGACGATTCATATTGCGGATAAGGAGTACGTGCTCATGACTTGGCCTTGTTGTGTTTTAGTTTTCGTGCTTTTTTTGGAGTGGTTGCAACTAGTGCATCGAATGCTGTTTTTAAAGCTTAATTCGCTTTCATTTTATTACTTGGTTGATATAATTTGTGGCACACCTGTCTTCAAACAAAAGAGCAACTGAAGAGGAAATTGAACCTCCGAAAATTGCTCTTTCGAATCTTTTAAACAATGAAATTGAGTTTTGCCATGGTCTTGTAGAAGTCATGACATTTTTTTTCTGAATCAATAGATAATGGTTAAATTAGTTGCCAGAGTGCCTAACACTACCTGTTATTGTTTGAAAGATGCTCATGAAATGGTTCTGAGAGCTGGAAGATAGGGCTCGATTGTCAGCTGATGTACTGTTTGAACGAACAGGTTTTGAGCCGCTGTACCTACAATGGGGTTATTATTTGAAGGATTAGTTTTGCTTTTGGTCTTCCCATGCACTCTAGAAATAAATCATCTTTAGGAACTGTTGTAATAGATTTTCTTTTTATTCCCTTGTTTGTTTACCGATTTAAGATAAAGAAGGGGGAGGGGAAAGTGTTATCACGGATTTGACTGTGTAAATAGACCAGATTTTCTTGTATTTATTTTTTGAATTCTGCACAATATAGTCTCAATGATCAAAATTGTAATTCAGGTATTTCAAGACACTCCAAAAAGATCTAGAAACGTATGATTGTGTCCTCTATGAAATGGTGGCAAGTAGAGAGAGTTTAGAGAATAGGAGGTATCTATCTTCTGTTAAGAAACTCAGAGGTTCACGCGCTCGTGGCTTCAACATCATTGGTTTTATTCAGAGGCAGATGGCTCGACTTCTTAACTTGGACTTTCAATTAGATTGTCTTGATTACCAGGTTGACAATTGGTTCCATGCAGACCTTGATTTTGAGACATTCAAAGCTCTTCAGGTATTTTTCTTACGGGTTGTTTCTTTCAGATTTTTTTCAGCCACTTTTATAGTCAATAACTGCTTAGTCCCCGTTTATAAGGTGAATGGGTTTGTGAAATAATTTTCCACAGCTGAAAATTTTCACCTCGAAAGGAGTGCCGTTTTTGGAAATTGTGTTTAGTTTCTGCACATTTATCAAAACTAATATAACCCTTTAAAATACATTAATTAACTTATGCGGTCCTGTCTTTGTAAATATCTTTGAGAGTAGGATAGAGAGTCTCTTAAATGCATTTTTTATCATTACTCTTAGGTTGCGTTTTTTTTTTTTGCATTGCTCTTAGGTTGCATTTGCTCTAGCTTTAGAATGCCGCTTTTGTAACTTTAAACTGGTATTTAAAGCAGCTTGTGTGAGAGACTGAGGTTCGGATGGAAACCTTATGGTGGTAAAAAGCCACTAAAAATTTACTTTCTATCGAAAAAAAAAGATGTTACAATGAAATCAATGCTGAGCTTAAAAGCTGAAACAACATCTCCGATGTACAACCTGGCCTTTTGCATTTCAAGGCTTAAAATGCTTTTGAAATATCAGCATGGTATGTAATTCTTTACAAGATTCTATATTGTTGCCTCTATGACTTTTACTACCAAACATTAGAAAAGTTTACAATCTACTTCTTGCAAAAGTCCCTTGAGCTACTTGGCATTTGAGCTGTCATAAGTGCAGCTAAATGCAACTTTAATGTTATTCATTTTTGTAATTTTTTTTCTGTCTGCTGTGCTGCAAGAATAATTAAGTTAGTTAACAAAAATATTTGATTGCTTGGCGAGAAGGGCCACACTTATGAATTTTGCTGTAGTAATTCTAAAAAAGGTTTCCAGTGTTTGGACTAAAGAAGATATCAGTGAAGCAAATTATGTGACAAGATTCACTGCTAATCTGCTTCACCGGCTGAGATTTATTTGTAATGTTAACACCATTTATTTAAAGGATATTATTGTCAGCAGGGTGAATATTCTTGTGAAAGTGATTGTTCTACTATTTTAGTCTTGTAGTGTATTCAACTTCGACTGTTACAAAATTTTTAAATATACGAGAGAGAATATAGTAAGTGGAAGTTGCTGCTAATACACCATGGAAGTGATTGTCTTTTGTTATATGTGTTTCAGCATGAGAGAGGTGAAAATTTTTTGACATTTGCAAGAGACATGACCCTGAGATCAGCAAAAACTGTGGTGCAACCATCTATTCCAGAAGATCTTGGTCCTTGGAGATCAAAGCTTCTATGGGCTTCTAGGGTGCTACCAATGCCACTTGTTGGTCTTCTCATAATTGGAGGTGTGTGTGCACAAGCAGAAAGTCAGGCATCTGAATTTCCTGAACTTGAAGCACTTTCCAGACTTGATTTTGGTGCTGCTATGAAAGTCTTCTTAGCCAGACGGCTAACTTCTGAGTAAGCCAGTTCCCAGCTCTTGTTGAGAGTTTTGAGACTGTTCACTATCTTGTGTAATATACTCGTTGTAGGAGAATTTACAGAACCAGTCATTTGCTTATCTAGCCTGATATTGACCTCAGAGATGATGCTATTTGACAAAGTTTTGTGTTTCTGAAGGTTTACTCAGATTACTGATTCTATTGAAGAGGATTCAGTGATTATTGGGGAAAGGAACAGAGTTGCGGTGGAGGCACTCAGGTCAGCCATAGATGATGGACATAATAAGATTGCAATACTCTATGGTGGTGGGCACATGCCAGATTTAGGCAGAAGACTGCGGGAAGAGTTTGACCTTGTTCCTTCAGAAGTTCAGTGGATAACAGCTTGGTCTATAAGGCATCAAGAGCTCAATAGTCAACCTCTTCCCTTTCTTAGAACCTTGGCTGAAGTGTCTGGTTGGCCGCTAAACCGATACCAGACTTTGGCTTTATTGATCTTTTCTTCCGTCCTTGCCGTTGATCTCTGGTTCTGGGAGCTGTTCTTTGGAACTGTCGTCAACTGGACCTCAGGTGCTGCTTTGGAGATCAGCCAATTTCTTGAAAATGTCCAGTTCCAGTGAAGACTACTAATATTTTTTAAATCGTCATCCCGTCCTCGCCGAAGAAGGATATTGCACAGATCTGCATGTACATATCCGAGGTCTCTAATTTCACATTTTTATATTGTTTAAAAAGCTATAAGCAGTTGGCAAGAGCTGTCTTAGATCTCTATTTGAGATCGTTGGATCTCTTGTTAATACTAGACGTACCATTGTACAAGGGCAAATTGCCAAGTAAGCAATTTGATTGTAATTGCGCTCACAAGATGAATATCTTCATCGATAGTTATATTTATGTAAAGTAATTTAGTGCTGTAATTGTAAGTTATCAATTTTATCAGAACACCTGCACCGGGCTTTTTACATATTACCTGGCGCCAGGTTTGGTTTTAACATATCACCTGAAAAAAGATATTTCCTTTCATATGACCTGGAAGCTACCCAAAATACCCTTGTCTTCTATATACGGTAGCAGGGGTTTTTGCAATTTTTTGAGAAGGCGTTTTGGAGAAGAAGGAAAAGGCGGTCCGGAGAAGAAGGTGTTTCGGAGAAGTTCCGTGCAGCAGCTCCGGCCATAACATCGCCGGTGCCGGTGCCGTCCAAACCAGGAAAAGTTATATTGCTGCCAAAACACGAAAAAAGAGCGGGAAAGCAGTTGATACGCAAACACAACTGCGAAAGAGTAATCGTCCATTCAAAAACGGTACGTCAACTTGAAATTCAACGTTTGATATAATGTAAATTTGATCGACAGATGTAAGTTGAAAATTTGCACAGTTTTCCACTTTTTCCTACTGTCGTATATTCCCTAACACGACAATAACAATAGTCGTATATTTTACAATACGACTATTACACGACTATTTTCAATCAAGGTTTATTAATTAATTTCGTTATTGTAATACCAGGTAAGGATGGATTTCATACCTTTGTGCTTACACTACGATGGAATATTCACAAATTCTGATGGGTATGTGGGCGGGAAACTGAAGCTCATGTCTATTGATACACAAGTAAAGTACATGGGACTGTTGCAACAAGTGGAAGAAAGATTACCGCTGAAGTCTCCATCCGGTACATTGTCTTTGTCATATCTTGTTCGTTGTGGAACCCGATACGTCCTTGAAGACGATGAAGACGTGAAGACAATATTCATTCTTCACAACAAGAGGCGATGCACAGATGGACCACTCGATCTATACGTGGAGTGGACTTCTGCTGGAAATAACAACACACAGAATTCCATTGCCAATAAGCAAATGGTTTCCACTGTGGATAAGGACGGCGAGAATTCAATGCCTCCAAATGGGAGGCCGGCCAGTAAGACACCACAGGAGAGGCCGTCCAGGCCGGGGAATAAGTCACCTGCACCAGCAGTTGAAGGAGGAAAAGATGAAAATTTTTCTCTTGAAACCGTGAGGTAAAGGGTGAAATTAACGAGTTGACATATATTAAAGTCGTGTTGCATACGAGACGACTGGAATTCAAGTCGTATTGTATACAATACGACTGGAATTGAAGTCGTGTTGTCGACAATACGACTAAATAATCAAGTCGTTTAGACGTTTTTGTACAATATGCATGCCATTCTTACCATGTTGTTATCGCAGATTGGGAGATGGTAATAAAAATATAAAGGATGAATTTCCGAATGAAGTCGATAACCAGTGTCAGATGAATGGGATCAACGGTGAAGATGAAGATGAGGATGAAGACTAGGATGAAGAGAAAGATGAAAATGAAGACGAAGATGAAGATGCAGATGAAGAAGAATTATTTGACGATGAACAAATATCGTGGTCTGCAGATGACTGGGATGAGCCTCTCACACTACCAGTTTTTCCCGGGCAGCATCCGACGGGAGGAGACCAGTCTGTGTCAGGAATAGAACTCCAACAAGCAGCGAGAGTCGTATAAGAGGAATATAATTGTGGACTACAATATTAAACGACTAATAATACAGTCGTATATGATACAACACGACTATATAGAAAGTCGTATATGATACAACACGACTATATAGAAAGTCGTATATGATACAACACGACTATATAGATAGTCGTATATGATACAATACGACTATATAGATAGTCGTATATGATAAAACACGACTATATCAGATGTCGTGTTTCAAGAGTCGACACTAAGCGGCTTTCCAATACACTGTCGACATGAAAGAAATGAATTTGAATTTATTGAAAGCATACTGTATGTACATGGAAGAAGATTCAGAAAACCACAAAAAAGTGTCGTCTGTAATAGATTACATGTACAAAAAAATCTCGAAAAAGAATATTAGTCTTCATCCGACATCCTCAAAAACCCCGCAATTGTGACAGCCTGATTTTGCTTTCGGATTGGATCGTCGTCAAACTCGCTGTCGATAACCCCGCGAATCATAGTTGCAGCAATTATTGGGCGCCACTTTTGTGTAATTGTTGACTGATCAAACTCAGGTGGATTGACATTGGACGTCAAGTGCGCCACGTACATCATGACGAAGATGCCACAGTCTTTTGAGTTCTCTTCGCAGGGCGCTTTGGCGATCTGAGTCATCTTCCAGTCGATGCAACGGATGAGTCCCAGTGTGTGTGCCATGACAATGTTCATAAAGTTCGTGAATTTTTCAGCTGCGACCATGTGATGTGGATACAACTGGGGTTTGCCGGATAGGGGGTTGTAGAAACGCCATACACCAACTGGAAAGTGTACATAGACGAGGCAGAAATGGGAACCAGTGCGGATTGGGAAAAAGGCATAGAACATGTTCCTGTTCAATCCCTTGAGCATCCTCCCAAGTTTTTTTATCAATTTTGTATTATTGCCCCCTTCTATGTATTCCTGCAAAATCGCAATAGAATAAGAAAATCACGAACTGGAAACGTGAAATTAGCGCTCGTGATGCAGGAAAAACTTACGTTGTCGAATATTTCTTTGAATGCGTGACATCCAAAAAAACTGAACGGATACTTCAGCCGTTCTCTGTCATTACGCTCCCGTAATAGACCAAAAAATTCATCTATAACCTGTATAAACCAACAACATATTCAGAAATTGGCAATATTCAAAGAATAATGGACTTTAGGTATAGTCGTGTCGTCGACATACACGACTATGCGTAAAGTCGAGTACTTTATATACGATTTTATGAATAGTCGAGTATGTTATATACGACTTTAGGAATAGGCGAGTATTTTATATACGACTTAAGGAATAGTCGAGTATGTATACTTATATTGGTGTTAATTTCTGTTGTTTGCAGAAGGGATACGTAGTCATCATCACATAGTGTTGGGATAGGATAAGCCTTCCTTGGATTGGCTATCCATCCTGATATTTCCACTCTATCCCGCTCTAACAACACCCCCATGTCGAAGCATAACTCCAAATTACCATAGTTTTCTGGGAGATCAACTTTATGCTTAGCCTTTTCTGGGGTTTGCAGGACATCAACGTCAACAGCCTGGGATGACGTTAAGCCAGTTGCCTCCTTCACCTCCTCCTCCTTCACCTCCTCCGTTGCCTCCTCCTCCTCCTTCTTCTCCTCCTCCTCCTTTGCCAATGAATCCTCGTCCTTCTTCTCCGCCTCCTCCTTTGCCCATTCATCATCCTTGGCCGTTTGGATATCCGACTGCTGTAGGGAAGAGATCACCTCATCGATGATAGAGGTTGTTCGTCGGTCGGATAAGGTATCTTCAGAGTCGGCGTTCAGATCTTCTGCCAAATTCTTCCTCGCCCTCTCCTCCGCCATTCTCCGTATATGGTCTTCTTCCCTAAGCTTCTGCAATTCCCTCGCAGAGACAGTCCTCATTCTCCTCCTTACCACTACACCAGGGGGGAATCTGTCCCGGCCGTACGTCATCCGGGACTCCTCTTCTGCACGCTCCATGTGTTCCTCAAGTTCTGGTTAGAGCTTCTTCAAAAACAACTTCGCAGCGGCTCTCTTTGTAGCCCGTCGACTCTTATCTTCCACATCCGCCTGCTTTATGGGAGCTAAAATGACATTTTCAAAATTCGTGTTAGTAGCAGCAAGAAATATAACATAGTCGTGTAGAGTTCAACACAAAAGAAGGAATAGTCGTGTACAATGCATCACAAAAAATTGGCTAGTCGGGTTGAATGCAATACGAAAAATTAGCTAGTCGTGTTGAATGCAATACAAAAAATTAGGTAGTCGTGTTGAATGAAATACGAAAAATTAGGTAGTCGTGTTGAATGCACGACGAAAAATACCTAGTCGGGTTGCATGCAACACGAAAAATTAAATAATCGTATTACAACTTACCTTTACCCCAGTGCAATGAATCGCTGGCTGACTTGTGCGCCAGCTCCTTTCTGCGCATGGCCATCGGAGTTTGCTTCACATGGTCCTTGTCATCGGGCCGCTTCTTTGCCTCCACGTTGTGATGGACCGATGACTTCGTTATCCTCTCCTTCTTCTGTGATTCCTTCGTCTCCTTCTTCAGCTCTTCACTCTTCTCCTCATGTGGATGCTCAAAGTTGTGACCCTCTAACAGCGTTGACGCTGTCGCGGCAGATGCCTTGATACAGTGAAGAACCTCTCGCAGAGGTCCGACGGGCCTTCCCATCTCCTCATACGACGACAGAGCAATCTCAATTAGTGACTGTATGCCCTGGAGCGAACCCTCCAATCGGCCCAGGGCAGTAGACTGAGCAGCCGTCCTCGAGGAAGAGCGGGTAGGTTGTTTAGGATTCCTCTTTATTTCCGGCCTCTCCGTCTTATGTCGTTGCGGATGAGGGGCCACTGGGGGAGGCGAAGGAATGAGAGATGCCTCTTTGTCCATGGGGACGATGACATCGACGACGTCTTCCCATACGTCGAGATTATCGAATAGACCCTTCCAGTAGTCGGTCATACGGTGCTTCTTCTGTGCACCCATCTTCACCTCTGTAATTAGGGCCCCACTTCCTGGCCACCTTTTCGCCCTCGGACTGGTAAGGCCGAACGCAGAATGGAAGATTGTCGTGTGCTCAAAAAACCAAATCTGCATAGTAATCAGATGAAGACATTAGTAAAAGTCGGGGATACAGTCAAGTCGTGTACTATTATAGTCGACTATAATAGTACACGACTAGAAATTTAGTCGTGTTGTCTAGTAGACGACTATATATCAAGTCGTATTGTATAATAGACGACTATAAATAAAGTCGTGTTACATAATAAACGACATTAATAAAAGACGTGTTGCATAATACACGACACTTAGAGCCTTTCGAAGACTGTACAAACATACAAATATTACATACCTGAAGGACATATGAGGCGCCGTTTAGGTATCCACCTCCCAGCCCTTTACTTCTCCCACCCACTAGTCTGCTGGTGTGGGTTATACCAGAAACCAACATCGTATGAATAGCCTTAGCCCAATTGTATGAGCTCATTCTTGGGAGGTCTTCAATATAAGGGTAGAAAGAGGGATGCACCGCTCTCGTGCTATGTGGAAACAACACCGTGGAGATGAGGAGGCAGATGATCATCCTCGCCATGTCCTCCTCTGGCATCTTCATTTCGCCCTCGCTAAGCTTCTCAATGATTTCTTTAATATGTGGAATCTCCGGTTTCCTTACGGTGAAGTACTTTTTGAAGAATTCACATTCCGTTCGCCGTGGCACAAAGGGAAGGACCTCAACTCTTTCGCCCTTAGCGGGCAATCCAGTGATAAGAGCAACTTCTTGCTCTGTGAAATGTACCGTTCTCCCCTTGATATTAAAGACCTTCGCCTCCTCATCCCAATACCTAACCAAATGGTCGATGAGGTTCCGAGAAACAACTACGTCCTCACCTTCAAAGATGATAGAGAACCCAGCTTCTCTGATCAGTTGGCAACATCTTTGGTGACGCCGTAAGAGGGCCGCACACTTTTTCATCGCCCCCGGTTGACAAAATGTCTTAACCGCCAGTCGCGGATTGCATGTTTTCTTGCCTGATCGGTCCATCGGAGCCTTCCTCTTCCTGCCCCTCTGTCTTCGCTCGCGAGGTGCAACGAAGAATTCCTGATCTTCCTCCTCTTCCGATGGTATTTCCTCCATATACTCATCTTCTTTTGTATCCATCTGCAATAAGATAGGTAGAGTGGTCAGTAGAACAGTCGTGTTGGAAACACAGGCAATCATAATAGTCGTGTTGCATCGTACATGACTAACGCTCAAGTCGTATTGTATATAATACGACTTTATGCTTCATCTTAAAAATTAGAAATCTTAAATTCTTAGCTTCTTGAACTAAAATAAGTAAGGATTTTTCTAACTTACCGCGGTTTAGTGGTGTGTATGTGTGTATTTCCTTGTACGCGACAAATCGCCGCCCAAACCGCACTGTCCGTCAGTCGTGTCGTCGAAATCCAACAAGGGGCGCCGGAGAAATCGAGCAGGGGGGACGTTAATCGGATCTTCGAAAACCTTGGGGGCAGCTGGAAATCGTCGGAGGACTCGCCGGCGGAGTCGCCTCTGGAAATCGCCGGAAACACTTTTTTTTCGTATACGATTCCAACACGCCCTCTTCGCATAGTCATAACACGATAAATATACAAGAGGGGCATTTTTGGTACTCCAAGTCCAGATTCCAGGGGATATGAGATAACACGGGAAAAACAGGTCATATGGAAATAACAAACTTGGCGCCAGGTAATATGTAAAAAGCCCGGTCCGCACCCCTTCTCTGCCTGATATTTCTTGTAGGCGAGCGTTCCTGAGTGAACATTTGCATTCAAATATGTACGAGTGATCAAATAGGCTGCTGAAATGGAAACTGAACTTCAATACCGTGTCGAAAATTATGGCTCTATTTGTCAAAAGAATTAAAATAAACGAAGGTTCTATGTCCAGTGTTGGGCCATGGACTCATCCAATTATAATAGCCACCTATGTCACTATGAAATGGAAACTGAACTTCAATGCTATGTGGAAAATTATGGCTCTAATTGTCAAAAGAATTAAAATAAACGAAGGCTCTATGTTCAGTGTTGGGCCCAGCCACCTATGTCACCAAGTGATTATTTCTCTAATCACTGATTATCGATGTGGGCCTCATGTGAGAGAACCAGCCTTAAGTAGAGATCCCCCAAAAACAGACCTACGGCCCACGGCCCACTCCACCGAGTCATCAACCCTAAAAGGGCAATGTATATAAACGTAAGCGCTCGAGCGTAGTCTCCCCTTCGCCGGTACACCTCCGGAGCTAGGGTTTCTGAACCAGCAGCAGCCAAATGGTAAGCTTCCTCCTTCTTCTCCATTCCTCCAAAACCCTAGAAACCCATCTGGTTCTTGAATCGCTGATCTCTCTTTCCTGTTGTTGCAGGGGAAAGGTACAGGCAGCTTCGGGAAGAGGAGGAACAAGACCCACACGCTCTGCGTGAGGTGCGGCCGCCGCAGCTTCCACCTCCAAAAGAGCCGCTGCGCCGCCTGCGGCTACCCTGCCAGCCGGATCCGTAAATGTGAGTGATTTCTCTGCCAATCCTTCTTTGTCCTCCGAATTTTTTGCATAATTTGGTTGTTTGTTTTGGGGGTTTACGATTTCGTGTGGCGTGATTGGTTAGATAACTGGAGCGTCAAGGCGATCCGCAGGAAGACGACGGGGACCGGTCGGATGAGGTACCTCCGACACTTGCCTCGCAGGTTCAAGAGCAATTTCAGAGAAGGTAAAATTCTCTGGATTTTCATTTAGAAACGATCTGCTGTGCATTTGTGTTGAATGTGAGAATTGAATTTTGGGATTTTGTCTGCATGATGTAGTACGAAGTTTTGGGATTCTGTTTTCCCTGTTTGATCTGATATGATATTTTTTTACATGTGTAGGAACTCAAGCAGCTCCCAGGAAGCAGGCTGCAGCTGCCGCGTCGTTTTAAGGTGTGGGATGAGAAGTTTGAGCGTAGTAGGCGGTGTATGCTAGTTAAATTCATTGCAAAATCAAGATAATGTTTGAAATTGTTATATGGGTACCCATCAATTGGGCTTCAGCGTATTTTTAGTAATGCGAATTTTGGCAATTTGTGGTTGGATATTCATTTTGAGTCTATAGTCTTTATTTACAATTCGTCGTGATATACAGTTTTGTCTAACTGCTTGTATTAGTAGGAGTATTTGAAGTATTGTTTTCAGTTGAGTTACGATGATTAGCTGTGGGAAAAGCTTGTTAGAAGTGCTAGATTTTACCTGAATAGGATGTGAAATCTTAGAATTGTTTTAACAGTTTTCTTACCAGTATCTCTAGAATATTCTTCTAGAAATGTCAGACTTGTAGGTAATATAATTGCTTTACAACCACTCTAAGAATGAGTTTGAAAGCTTTTGATGAAATACAAAACAAACTTTTTTTTGGTTGATTTAGAAACCATTTGAAGGATTCAGATTAAGGTTAAGTAACATTTAGTCATGATTAAAAACCTAAGTTGACTTCTTTCTCTTAAGTTGACATTTTTATTTTTTCTTGTCTGTGTTCTTTTCTAGCGTCTTTGATCAGGCAGAACAGGGGCAGTTTTTTTAAATCGGTAGTTACCCCTTCAGTTTGATTCGTAATCTTGTCATGGAACTTACATTTGTTATAACATTGGTGCATAATGTAGGATCACTAGGTTTCATGAAACCTGAGCTGGTGGAGGAAAGTGCCCTGGAATGTGTTTTTTTGTGGGGGAGGGGAGGGAGGGTATTTATGTAGCGTTATTAATAGAAGATGCTCCTTATGGTCTGGCTCTTACTCTTTTTTTTGCTAATAAATTGTGCTTAAACACGAGTATAAAGCGGATTATATGATGTATTGCTTATAGCGTTCTTTGGGTTTTCCATAACTTGAAGAAGATTCCAAAAGTATGGACAATGCAGTTACCATTAATCCATGTTTATGATCTTTTTATCTGTTCTGAAGTCGCCTACTTTAATGATGTATGTGGCCATCTAATTACTAAAAAAAATGATGTATGTGGCCATCTAAATTCGTGCATATGCTGTGGATATTGTGATGCATTCTCCAGCGGCGTTGACGTTTAAAATATTTGCGTGCAAGGAGTGCTTCTCATGCGCATCATGGGCTTGGACTGTCTAAATTAAACTGTTTGTAGATGCATGTTCAGAATTACAACAAGAGGCTGGATATCAGACACTTCAGGTTTGGAGCTGCTTCTGAGCCGGAGATTCATTGTGACGGTCACATGACTCTCTCCGGTTAGTGGCGAACCAGGCCTGAAATGAATCATAATTCCAGCACCAACATTCGATCGGCATGCCATATCCCTGGCCCTAGTTCCTGCCCTGCCTACCTCCCTTGGCCCTGCCTCCTCCATGGTCCCAAGCTTCCCTACCAAAACCCTGTTTCTGGCCTCACTGGCCTCCCTACAAATCATTTTGCCGACGTGTAAAGCCTCCTGCACCGGTTTCAGTCCCTCGTGCACCGGTTCAACCCCTCTCTAACATGGTAGTTGTCCATCCTCCACCGGTAAAAAAATGCTCTGTAAAATCCTGAGGGTAGAACGAAGGGCTAGGCACCAAGGTTGGGAAGGATGGGGAGGACCATGTTGGGGCAGGAACCCCCCACACTTCACTCGTGTGTTGTTAAGGAGGTTTGACCTTTTTTTGAATCCTTCCCTGCCATGGCTTTCCACTCTGTTTGACGCCCAGCCATGGAATGCCGGCTCGGCGATATATCGCCAATATATCGGTATCAGGCCTCACCCGATACACCGATACGACCCAGTATCATTTTTTCAAATATTGCAATATATCTCCATTTAAAAAAAAATTGAGAATTTTTTTTTGTAAAAATAGGGAAAAAAACAATTTTTCCCTTTGTTTCCCATCCTAAGATACATTTTTATGTATATTTTGAAATCTATACTTTGTCTAAATTAGTATAACTCATTTTAGAAGTTAGATTGTGAAAATAAATGGTAAAAACTAGTTTTCGACCACTGATATTTTTTTACACAATATCTCCTATATATCTCCGATATTTTGTCTCTTTGGTCAACCGATATTTTACCGATATCCGATACAGCATTCCATGCGCTCAGCCCGTGGCTGTGACACCCTGGACCTGGCCACACCCTTAACAATGGCCTAGTCAGACTGGTTTCTCTCTTGAATTTGGTCGCGATGCTCTTCTTCGCCATGATTGACGGCCTTGGCTTCACCACCGATGCGTCTGATTTGTGCTTCCTCTGATTTATCACTATGCTTTCCTTTAGCTTCTAAAATTTCCGCCATAGCCGTGACTTCCTCTGATTTATCACTAACAAGGGGACCTTAAGATTTTTTTTATGGGAGAAGCATACAAGGACCGTAGATGAGCTTCTGGTGGCCTAGATGTAATACTAAAACTCAAAAGTCTGTTTTTTCGCGGTAGCTCTGTCAGCTTTGTCCATATAAAAACCCAGGGGAGCGTTTCTGGTAGTAGAATGCTCAATATTGCTTGTTAATGGTTCAAGCCTCGCACCTCAATCGTGTTCAATGCAAGTCGGTTCAATGTTGGAAATAACGAATAAATTGCAATTATTCAATTTATTTAGGATAATTTTCCTGTGAAGTTGGCCTTGGCAAATTGCAAGTTACCAATTATCTGGCAAGTCCTCCATAGTGAGCTGACGCAATTGGATGACCAAGTTTTCCGAAATTTTTATTGATTTATTGTATTTTCTAGCAAAGACCATTGCACGCCTGCGCGTTGGACAGGGCTGCTCACGAGCCGAGTCAAGTTGAGTTTTGACTCAGCTCAACTCGAGCTCGCCTTTTAAAAAGTTAGCTCGAGCTCGGCTCGAGCCTAAGCTTTAACAGCTCGAGCTCGGCTCACCGTTTAATTTCTAAACTCGAGCTCGAGCTCAACTATCATATGCTTAAACTTGACTCAAGCTCGAGCTAGACCCTGGCTCGAGCTCAGGCTCGGCTGTCATTTGCCGCCACATATCATCTTCTTCCACCACCGTCTTGCTGGCCGCCGCAAGGGGAAAACAAGGCGGAGGAGCTAAAGCCGGCAACTTTCTTGTTAATCAAATGGGCATATATTTCCTTCACTGAAAACACTAATAAAAACCACCAAAAGTTTAATAACCACCAACCAAAGAAGTCACAAAAGTATCTCCAAAGTTATATACTCTGACTTTGCCATTTCTGCACTATGTCATCTCTCATACAACATGTAAAACTTCACTACTTCATGCCCAGGAGTGGGGTCTTCCAGTAGACTCACTTGGGTATGTGAAAAGCTAGCTTTACTTGCACGCCCAAGGTCTTACGCTCTTCAATTACCGATCATCTACAGAAAAAAAAAGAAGAAGAAGAAGAAAAAAAAATTGAGTTTTTTACCCGGCCCTATGTAGTCGGTGGCGGGCAGGGGCGGACCTACGTGTAACCCATGGAGGTCAGATAGGTTTCATCCATTTCACTAATATTACATATATATTTCATCCATTTTCTTATCAATTGGCTTAATTCCCTTACCCGACCCCATCTCAAAATGACCTGACCCCATCCTTGAAAATCCTGCGTCCGCCACCGGTGGCCGGAATAGGGATATGACCAACCGCCAGTGTATGTGGGGTACAAAAGGGTAGGTGATTGTAATGGTAGAAATGTTGGCTTCTGGTGGAGTGAGGAGGGACTGGTCCAGCGGTGCCAGAGGAGGTGAACCGAGCACACAAAATGGAGTGAGGAGGGACGAGGGGATCGGCCGCTTGCGTGAGAGAGGAGGGGTCACGGCGTGAGAGAGAACAAAGGGTTTTTTTTTTCATTTTATATATACTGGCCTGGGCGGCCCGTCCAGGCCGGTTCATGGTTCAACCCGACTCGAATCGAGTCGAGTTATTCCGAGTCGAGTCACGTCAAGCTTATCGAGTCGAGTTTCTTCAAATCAAGTCGAGTCGAGTTGAGCTATAGTATGGCTCGAACTCGAGCTCGAGTCAAAAGTCGAGTCGAGCCGGAAAAAATCATGAGCTGACTCGGCTCGTGAGCAGGCTTAGCGTTGGGACACAAACCAGGTCAAATGGTTAACACTGTCCGAACTCATACCGGAGACTGTTAGTTAGGCCACTTCGGTGCTGACTTACGGTTGTGCAAATGAATTGCCTGTTCTTTTTGAATGGTTGTGCTGACCAATGGCTGTGCAATGGAATGGTTGGTCACTGTATATATTATCCGTTTGTGCTAATCACTCCTCTTTCTCATCCCAACTCGCCTCCCGAGTCCCCCAGTGAAGGGGGCTGGTAGCTTTTCTCTTCATCGTCATGCCGGATTGGTGACGAATTGGATTTGATAAATCTCAGAGAAGCATGCATCTTGGTTTTGTGGAGCAAAAGAAATTCAAATTTTTCAACAAGGCTAGCCTTATCAAGCAAACAATGTTGAGAGTAAGACAGCAAGTGGTCTGGCTATCCGCATATCCTGTTCAGTCCATATCTCTTCTTTTTTTCTGCTCTTTTTTGGTAGGCTATACTTTCATGTCTATTCGGGCCAACTTCTGAGTTATCGCTCAAAACTTTCATTGATGGCAGTGTTGTGGGTCTCAAATGTGTTCAACTGCAGTTGTTGCGAGCCGAATTACACCAGCTGGCCCTCGTTATAACTTTCATTCTTGGTAATGTTTGGGTCTTCAATGTGCTCAACTGCATTGGTTGCGGGCTGAATTACCACACCTTTTCGATCCCAAGTTTTTTGTTTTTTTACTACAATTGCTCAAGGCAATTCAAACCGAGATCTTTTCGTTGGGAATTTTTGATCCAAAGATGTGTTTCACCAGTGTAGTAAAGAAAAAAAGAAAGAAGATAGCCACAAAAAAGAAGATGGGTTTCACCTGGCAAGAAGCTCGTTGCAGACCCACGAGGTCACGAGCTTCTCGTGAGCAGATGTCGCTGTCAGCTTCCTCCTGGGAATGAGATATATGCTGACAGGAATGAATACAAAAGCACCAAGTCAAAGTGCCAAACTCGAACTTTACAGTTGCTCTCAGTACCTTGACGGCTAGCGCTCATGGCTGAAATAGACGAGCAGATGTTTCCCCCAGTGACTGTTGTATGTAAGAGAGCCGAGGAAGAGTTTCGACCTTTCTATCCGGAAAAGCCACAAGAACAAGGTGTGATTACAAAACTTGGATTGAAGAAGAAGATCATAACAGTTGGTGAAGGATGGGAGGCTCTTGAGGAAGGAGACGAAATCACAGGTCCCATTCTCATTCCTCTCTTATGTTGCTTCACAAGTGATTGCCATTATGTTGTTGAATAAGGAAACTGTTGCTTTTCTACTCAAACTGGCAAATGGGTCTACTTTTGCTTCTTGTTTGCTAGTAGGTTGAGGTGAATTGGGTAGAAAATGTCTGCTTGACATATTTACTTTCATTTCTCATCACTGCTAATGTGATGCCAAATCAAAACTTAATCGATGTTTAACATTGGATTTTCCAGTTCATTACACGGCTAATGTATTGGATGGGCATCAGTTTGCCTCCAGCAAATACGATGGGAAGCCTCTCGTCCTAGTTATTGGAGAAGGTAAGCTAAAATTTGTTATAGCTCTTACGAATGGAGAGAATGATATTAACTTGGTAAAGTCTTTACAATGACATCTTTCGTTATTATAGAAAACATACTCAAAGGATGTACGGAGGGCCTTGTCACAATGAAGAAGGGCGAGGTTTCTATTTTTACTCTGCCTCCGGAAATGTCACATGGCATTCAACGTTTCTACCCTGGTATTGCTCGTGGTGCGACTGTGCAATTTCAAATTGAGCTAATATCATGGTTGAAGGTGGTTGATGTATGCAATGATGGGGGCATGATGAAAAAAATTCTAGTCAAAAGTAACATACTTCAACGGCCAGAAAACAAAGATGAAGTCACAGGTAATTGACTTGTTGAGATTTTATGCTTAAAGAGTTTCTAATGTACTAAAAGCCAAGGTGTTAATATTTATCGTGTCACGTTCATGGCAGTAAAATATGAAGCAAAGCTTGAGGATGGAAGCCTTGTTGCGAGGTCATCAGAAAAGGGGGTAGAATTCCTAGTAGCGGATGGTATGAAACTCAGTTTTTTTTGCTTCATCTTGAAAATCATATACATAGATGAGATGAATTTCAGTTATTGATGTTCTTCCTTAAATTGAAATGGTTGTTAGGTCATCTCTGTCCTGCCATTGCAAAGTCAGTTGTTACAATGCGCAAAGGTGAAAAGGCAATTCTACGAGTGCTGCCCAATTGTAAGATCGAAAAGCGCTTTCCTTCTCGTTTTTATGACTATTATCAACAGAAACCCCTTTCCGTTGGGGATCATATTGTCTTAACTCTTACTAATCACTTTCAACTGTTCCATACTTCTACTGTGCAGATGCATTTGGTGCCAAGGGGAGAACAGCAAGAGAGGGCTTCTCAGCAGTTCCAAGAAATGCTGTCATTATTATCACTTTGGAACTGGTTGCTTACAAGCTCCTTGAATACATTACAGAAGACAAGAAGGTTATAAAGAAAATCATCACTACGGGGAAGAGCTGGTTGAAGCCTAATACTGGGACCTTAGCTCAGAGTAAGTACATCATCATATTCCGACTATATATTGGGCTTGACAATTTGTCTGAGCATCTGAAATTATTGGGGAGGCAGTTAGGTACTGGGCTAAGACCTCAGATGGTACAATTTTTGACAAAGGGGGTTATGATGGAGAAAGTCCTCTTGAATTTGTTGTTGACGAAGGTATTGAAATTTCTCTTAGCTATTGTTCTTGATCCATTTGCTAGCGGCAACTACTTAAGAAACTCATTTTTTCAGATCAAGTAATTAGTGGACTTGATCTGGCTGTTGCAACCATGAATCAAGGGGAGTTTGCTCAAATCATAGTGAGTCCAGAGTATGGCTTTGGAAATATTGCGAAACAATCCAAGTTGGCAGTGGTTCCACCACATTCAACTCTGTATTACGAAGTTGAGATGGTGAATTTCACAAAGGTTCGTATGCTCAATTTCAATGTAAATGTAGAGTGTATTTTATTTTGGTTAATCACAGTTCAACTCTTTTTTTGTGGTTATGGTGTAATGAATGGATGCAAGATTATAGAAAATCCGATCTCAAGTGACTATCACCCTGGATCACTTCTAACTGTGACGAGCCAACTTCATAATGAATGGCTGACGGGTGGAGGCATAAACGTATCGTGTATGCTGACTACCAAGTCTGTGTTGCTATTTAATTTAGTGTTATGACGTCACAGGTGAAGGAGTCATGGGATATGGAACCTGATGAAAGAATTGAACATGCCAAGAAGAGGAAAGAGGAAGGTAATAAATATTACAAGGCTGGAAAATACATTCGAGCTTCTTTGAGATATGACCAGGTATGAATTCGTTTATTTTGCACAGGATGTCGATAATTTAAGTTACAAATCAGGTTTCCTTATATTGCAGCCATTGGAATTTAGTGAATGTTTAAGTGACATGTGCTATTTAAAAGTTCGATTAAGGGTAGGTAAATGTGCTGCCCCTTATCATATCATGTCTCTATTTCACTTGATTCTCAGGGTGCAAAATATGTGGAGTTTGATAGTACTTTCAATCCAGAACAGAAGAAAATTGGAAAGTTTTTTAGGGTTACCTGCATTCTTAACAATGCAGCTTGTAAACTGAAACTGAAGGAATATAACGAAGCTGTGAATCTATGTACAAAGGTAAGCTGATGACATTCGAATAGTAGTATTACAGGTCTACTTCTTTACATTATAAAAAAGGGAGTACATGCTTACTTCTTTGCATAAAATTTATATGCTTCCTGATGCTGTTTTAAACCATGTTTCCATCATTCAGGTTTTACAATTAGAGCCATGCAATGTGAAAGCTCTCTCGCGTAGAGCTCAGGCCTACAGGGAGACAAATGACCTGGACTTAGCAGAAGTGGACTTGTTGACTGCAATTGAAATTGAGCCAGATAATGGGTTAGCACCAGAAACAATAGGCCAATTCTTTTATTTCCCTTGAAGTTCCATCTTAGTCTTTTGGAAAGCTTAGCCTATTAGTCAACTACAGATGAAAGTAGACATAGTGTTCATGACTCATTGACCAATATATTGTCATGGACCATTCCAGAGAGAACTGCGATTCTCTTGCCTTAATTCTTATGCCCATGGTCTTATCATTTCAATTTCTTTCAAAAGTCATCTCTTCAGGCAATTGAATCTTCTGGTTTTACAGAGCAATTTTCTTATTTTGCAGGCAACTGAATGAGCTATTGGAGAAATTGAAGAGTTGGAAGGCATATAATGACAAAAAGGATAGCAAATTTTACACCAATATGCTGGCCAAACTTAAAATCTGAGATTGGTTGTGTTGATGGATTAAGGCATCTATTTGTATTCTCCCTAGTCCCTATGGGTGTGAGTCTCATGCAAAATTGTAATAAATAATAAGGACCACGTATCAAGAAAATAATTACTAATAATAAGGCCTAGATTGCTCTTCATTTTCTCTTCATGGATCAAAAGACATTTTTAAATGCGATATCATCATATAAATGTACTCCACACAGCCTGGAGTATAACTAAAAGAGACGTGACTTGTATGTTTTCTCTTCACAAGAGGAAATCTGAGCATTCATCAGGACACCGAGTTCTCTAAAAATCGACAAGTAGGAAAATTGTAATATGCATCTGGCAGCGGTTATATTACGGGAAATGCTTTAGTGACCGAGTTTGAGGACCAGATCAACTCGGTCACGCTAGACGCCCTCTTATATTACTGAGTCCCAGCTCACACACGTCGGCATTGCAAAATCAGTCGGCGCATGTTAATACAGGGGGCAGACGATGCGCCATAAATTCTCAATCCTAATAGTCATGATGCGCCACACATGGGTGGGAGGTTAGCTTTTTTCCTATATATTAGTATAACTAATAGGGAAAAGGTAGCCTCCGGGATGAGATCCGACGATTGAAAAATACCCCTCCCCACTTTTCCCTCCCTCCCTCGTGGGGGCGGGAGCAGGGGAGCCGAAGGGGTCCTAAAGTTTGAATCTTTCTGCTATATTTTGTCTGATTCTGGAAGAATTGATGGCGACCCAATGGGGAAGGGGCGAGGCTGTAGGCACGGCGAATGATCGACGGAGGTGGTCCTCGGTCGTTGATGGCAAGAACGACGGCAGTACAAAAGCTTTGCTCGAGGCGATGGTCTGCTCTGTTTGAACGAGATGAGTGATAAGAAATGATCGGTGGCGAGGCAGCTGGTTCGAGACGAGGGCGGATGACAGGGATTTGGCGATAGGTCACGGCGGCATGGAAAACACGGTCGATGGAAAACAGCAATCGATGGTAAGGAGATAATGCTCAGCTGTGAGGAGGAAGGCGGCTCGCTAAGGGGGGCGGTACCAAGCGGCGAAGGAGGGAGGGAGGATGGGGGCAGCGCCGAGCGGCGAGGGAGGGACGGATCGGGAGGAGTGGGTAGGGGTGTTTTTAAAAAAAATACCCCTCAACCGTTAGATCTCAACAGATCTCATCTGACAGTTGAACCTCTCTCCAGTCGCCCGGAGGCTACCGGTCCTCTAACTAATACTCTTTCCTTCCTATTTTAGATGCTCCATCTAAAAAAGAGGACATAGATGCTCCATAGAGTCAATTTAAGTGGATTTCGAATCTCCTCTCCCCCTATTAGTTAAAATTTTGTACCTATCAATAAAAATCTAGCATTTTTTAGATGGAGCATCTAAACCAGGGCGGAGGGAGTATTTTTTTATTGGCCCGTTGTCAATCATTTCGGCCCACTACTTCCAGAAAATAGTGGGCCGTGTTAATAAACTACAGCATGCGAATCCAGTATAAAAACACGCGGGAAAGCCACCAAGAACAGGAAGGAGGCAGGAGGAGGAAACTGGAAATGGGGGAGCCGGTGGCGGCGAGGCTCAAATTCCCCGCGTTTCTATATGAGCCATAACCGATTAAGCTCGATTTCATGAACGCCTTCTACGATGCTCTTGACAGAGGCATGCTCTTCTATGTCGCCATGCTCGAGAGCCCCATCACGCAGCCAATCTTCCTCCATTTCTCATGCCGACCCGTGATGACCCCTTTTTCCACTGCTGCTTTATTTTCTTCAAAACCCGCATCGTATAGAGTCCGGATCTCCTGATGAAGCTTCACTAGCGAGGCCGCTGGTGAAGTTTCACCAGCCGTCGATCGTATGGAATCGACGGCGCGCACGGGTATGATGTGCGCTCAGATAAAAGCACGTCTTTTGGCCGAGCGCACACGGTTTCCGTGTGTGCCGTCGATTCCGTACGATCGACACCTCGCTGGTGAAGCTTCACCACAGGATCCGGTTCCCATCGTATAGGCACCGAAAAGACACTGAGTATAATATGCAGCGCTCTTCAGTGGGTGATCGATCAAAAGCAGGAGGCGAAGACCAGAACACGAGCTGGGTCTGGTTCGGAGAGAGAAAATTGTTGAAAATTGACTTGAAATTAAACAAATAAGTTAAAAAATGCAGTGATCGATCGGAAAAATAACGCGATCGATCATGTAACGATCGACCGTGATAAACCGATCGTTCATAGTTACTGTAATTTTGTGAAATTTGGTTTTCGTATTGGCCCGATCGATCGGTATAAAAACGATCGATCGTAGTTACTGGAATTTTAGGATTTGTGCACCGCAATAAAATGATCGATCGTAATTTTAGGCTAAATAAGGCGATCGATCGCAAAGCGATCGATCGGCTTATAAAATGATCAATCGGCTAAGCGGTTACAGCGAGTAAATGGCCGTTTCTCTGCGGAAAATTGCGTCTCTTCTTCCTAAAAAGGCTAAACAGCGTTCTTCTATATATAGAGAACGAGTTTCTGCAGAAAAGAATAACATACAAGAAAGAAAAACTTGTTCTTCTTCACTCTTAATCCATCATCCGTCATTGAGCAATAGAGTCTCCTCTGATCGAGATCAAGTCAGTTTGATTTGAAGTGCAACTTTAAACTGACGGTGTGGTTCGTTGTATCTCGGGAACGGAACACGGTTATTCGCCTGTGCACGGAGGGCGGCGTATCTGTTTCAAGGACAACGCATAGCGTGCCTCGAACCTGGTTCTAATTCTTATATTCATTCTAGTGTTTTATGTGTATATTTGTCAATTTATGTGCATAATTTGGTAGTATTTTAGCCCTCTTTTACGTGACAATCCCAACAATCTTGAAACAGATATTATTTGTTCTTGTTGATTGAATACTACTGCAATTATGGGTGTTGACAAATCATTGAAGCCTGAGAAATTTGATGGCAAGAATTTCATGCGATGGCAAACAAAGATGAAATTTTGGTTGACTCAATTGAACATATTCTATGTTATTTCTGATGTTCATGTGGAAAAAACTGTATCTTCTGAATCTGACAAGACTGCTAGTTCGTCTGAAGTTGGAACTACTAAGCCTGTTGATATTGATAAATTCAAACAAGATGATGAACTATGCCATGGACAAATTTTGAGTGTATTGAGCAATGAATTATATAATTTGCATGTGAATACTAAATCTGCTAAAGAACTATGGGATACCCTTGATAAGAAATTTGGAAAGGATCATGAAGGGGAAGAAAAATATGTTGTAGGCGAGTATTTTGACTACAAGATGGTCGATAACAAATCTGTTAGGGACCAGGTTGTTGAGATACAAAATTTGGTAGCAAAGATCATTGGGAAAGGCATTCCCGTTGACGAGAGGCTCCAAGTTCCGGCGCTTATAGACAAGCTACCACCCTCATGGCAGGATTTCCAAGTTAACTTGAAGCACAAAAGGGACGCAATGTCCGTTGATGATCTTATGGTGGCCATACAAATTGAAGAAAAGCATAGGGGTAAGATGAAAATCTTACAAGGCTCATCTTCTGGGGTTAAAGATAGTGCTCAAGCCAATGTTGTAGAAGGGAAACCGAAGTTTCATGGCAATAAGAAGAACAACAAGAAGTTTAAGAATCGGTCTTTCAAACCTAGTTCAAATATCCATAAGGACAAGAAGTCGAAGGTTTGCTGGGTATGTGGGAAACCGGGACATTTTGCAAACAAGTGCAAAGAGAAGAAAGGTCAGGACCATAGTCATGGTGGGGCTGCATCTTCTGCTCATGTTAACATGGTTACTTCAGATGACAAGTTAGTATTAACTAATTCTGAAATTAACTTGGCATGTGAATCTACCGATTGTTGGGTTGATACAGGGGCAACTGTTCACATCGGTGTTGATGTTTCTTCTTTTTCTTTCTATCAAGAAGTAAAGGATAGGACTGTGATGATGGGGAACTCCTCTGAGGCTAGAGTTTATGGAGTTGGAAATGTGGACATCCGGTTTACATCGGGGAACACGTTAACTCTTCGTAATGTGTTGCATGTACCTAGTGTGAGGAAGAACCTTATTAGTGGAGTACTTCTTAGTAGAGAAGGATATAAATTAGTGTTTGAGTCAAATAAAGTTGTAATAACTAGACATGGTACTTTTATTGACAAAGACTATGTGTGTGATGGCCTTTTAAAACTAAATTTGGTTTCTTGTAATAACTTTTTATTTCAAGTAGATAACTCTTTAGTTTATCATGTTGATTCTTTTGATGTGTGGCATATGAGACTTGGACATGTGAATTCAAATACTATTAAAAGAATGATGAATCTTGATTTGATTCCAAAATTGCATGATGTAACTAGTGATAAATGTGAAATATGTGTTCAAGCAAAACAACCTAGGAAACCTTATAGGTCTATTGATAGGTCTACATGTTTGCTTGAATTTGTTCATTCGGATATATGTGAACTGAATGGATTAATTACTAGGGGTGGTATGAGATATTTCATTACATTTATTGATGATTACTCTAAATATTGTCATGTTTATTTACTAAAGTCTAAATATGAGGCTTTTGAGAAGTTTAAGGTCTATAAGATGGAGGTTGAGAATCAAACTGAGAGGCGGATTAAAAGACTAAGGTCTGATCGTGGTGGGGAATATTGTTCTCATGAATTTTGCAAGTTTTGTGAAAATTAAGGAATAATACATGAGACCACAGCGCCTTACTCTCCTCAATCTAATGGAGTGGCAGAAAGAAAGAATAGAACTTTCATTGACATGATTAATTCTATGCTTTCATCTTCGGGTCTACCGAAGAATTTATGGGGAGAAGCAATTCTTTTTGCTTGTATGATCTTAAACCGTGTGCCTCATAAAGGACAAAATACAACCCCATATGAGTTAATGAAAGGAAGAAAACCAAGCTTGAAATTCATTAAGGTTTGGGGATGTCTTGCCAAAGTAAAAATCCCAAACGTGAAAATGGATAAGCTAGGTTCAAAAACATATGATGCGGTGTTCATTGGTTATGCACAAAATAGTAGAGCATATCGGTTTTTAGTAATTGGGTCTGATCGGCAGGATTATGTACCTAATACTATTAAGGAGTCCGATGATGCAACATTCTTTGAGAATGTATTTCCTATGAAGGAAAAGAGTAAAGCTGTAGTGCATAAAGAAGATGGCTCATCATCTTCTATTATAAGAATTGAAGATTCGGATACCAATGTAGAGGTTAGGAGATCTAAAAGAACCAGAATAGAGAAGAATTATGGAGATGACTTTTATACTTACATGGTGGAGAATGAGGATCCTTTGACTTTTAGTGAGGCTATGTCATCTAGTGAATCTCCTTTATGGAAGGAAGCGGTACAGAGTGAGATGGATTCAATTCTTGCACATGGGACGTGGGTTCTGACGAATCTACCTCCAGGGTTTAAACCCATTGGGTGCAAATGGATCTTTAAAAGAAAATATTATCCTGATGGATCCATTGAAAAGTACAAAGCTAGATTAGTGGCTAAAGGGTATAGTCAAAAGGAAGGTCAAGATTTCTTTGACACGTATTCTCCTGTGACCATGATAACTACAATTAGAGTGCTTATTGCATTAGCAGCTCATTATAACCTCGAGATCCATCAAATGGATGTCAAAACAGCATTTTTAAATGGTGAATTGGAGGAGGAAATCTATATGGAGCAGCCTGAAGGTTTTGTAGTTCCTGGTCAAGAAAGAAAAGTATGTAAGTTAGTTAAATCTCTCTATGGGTTAAAACAGGCTCCTAAACAATGGCATCAAAAGTTTGATAATGTTCTTCTTTCTAATAATTTTGTTGTATGTACATCGAATAAATGTTTATATTGGAAGTCTTTTAACGATAGTTTTGTGATGTTATGTTTGTATGTTGATGACATTTTATTGTTTGGTGATAATGTGGATCATATCAATAAGGTTAAGGGTTTCCTTAACGAGAATTTTGATATGAAAGACTTGGGTCTTGCCAAAGTCATATTGGGCTTAAAGATTGATAGGACTTCTAATGGAATAGTTGTGAGTCAATCACACTATGTGGAGAAGATTCTAAAGAAGTATGGTTACTTCGATAGAAAACCTGTCAGTACGCCGTATGATTCAAGTGTAAGACTAAAGAAAAATCTTGGGAAAAGTGTGTCACAACTTAGATATTCACAGCTGATAGGAAGTTTGAGTTATTTGGCAAACTGCAGTAGACCGGATATATCCTATGCTGTGGGAAGACTAAGTAGATACACTAAGAGCCCTAATGAGTCTCATTGGATTGCCATTGAGAGAGTGTTCAGATTTCTGAAGGGAAGTGTAAATTTCGGTTTACATTATTCCGGGTTCCCTGCTGTATTAGAAGGATACAGTGATGCTAATTGGGTTTCAGATTCTGATGAAACAAAGGCCACGAGTGGTTATGTATTTACACTTGGTGGTGGGGCAGTTGCATGGAAATCTTCCAAGCAAACTGTGATAACAAGATCTACTATGGATGCTGAGTTAGTAGCTCTTCATAAAACTGGAGGAATGATGGAATGGCTTAGGGATCTATTAATAGATATACCCTGGTTGAATAAGCCAATTCCTGGAATTTTGATTCACTGTGATAGCCAATCAGCTCTTGATAAGGTTAAGAGTAAGAATCATAATAAGAGGTCCTCTAGGCATATTGAACTAAGGTATAAAATCTTGCGCAAGTTGACTACATCGGGAGTCATTACCTTAAGTTTCATACGATCAGCGGATAACTTGGCTGATTCGTTTACTAAAGGGTTGTCGGCAAGACAAGTCTTTAACTCATCTAGGGGAATGGGGCTTAAAGCCTATGATTTAAGTCATCGTTAGTAGCAACCCAATCTCTCTGAGTGGATATCCCACGACGAAGATTCAATGGGTAATAACAAGCTAATGCGTGACTTGGAGAGCACTAATATAATAAATTGTATGCTCGTTCCCGTGTGATGATGAGAGTGCTCTACTGCATATGAAACAGGATGACGAAAGTCTTAATGAGGTCAAGGCTTAAAAAGCAGGGTATTGTTATGCAGATTACCCTTGGAGACTATCACCTATATGAGTGCCACTGAGGTCGCAGTTAAGGAGAACGAGGGCTTGTTCTCTAATGTGCAATTCATGAAAAGATACAAGACGCATGGTCATAAAGCGCTACCCCGAATGATCTCGAAAAGGGAGTTACTCTAACTGTTAGGTTTGTCAAAGCTCTTGCTCTAAGGTTCAAGTTCAAGACTTAGTTCACTTAGAACTTGTGAGAGTGGCGGCCTACCAAACTAGGTGTAGGTTCAAACCCGCAAGGTACCTATCGCCGAAAACTTAGAGTACTATTGCTCAATGTCTCATTCATGTGTCGTATGCATTTTAGTGTGTAGACTGGTTTAATATCAAGTCATGGTGGGGATTGTTGAAAATTGACTTAAAATTAAACAAATAAGTTAAAAAATGCAGCGATCGATCGGCAAAATAACGCGATCGATCGTGTAACGATCGACCGTGATAAACCGATCGTTCGTAGTTACTGTAATTTTGTGAAATTTGGTTTTCGTATTGGCCCGATCGATCGGTATAAAAACGATCGATCGTAGTTACTGGAATTTTAGGATTTGTGCACCGCAATAAAACGATCGATCGTAATTTTAGGCTAAATAAGGCGATCGATCGGCTAAGCGGTTACAGCGAGTAAATGGCCGTTTCTCTGCGGAAAATTGCGTCTCTTCTTCCTAAAAAGGCTAAACAGCGTTCTTCTATATATAGAGAACGAGTTTCTGCAGAAAAGAATAACATACAAGAAAGAAAAACTTGTTCTTCTTCACTCTTAATCCATCATCCGTCATTGAGCAATAGAGTCTCCTCTGATCGAGATCAAGTCAGTTTGATTTGAAGTGCAACTTTAAACTGACGGTGTGGTTCGTTGTATCTCGGGAACGGAACACGGTTATTCGCCTGTGCACGGAGGGCTGCGTATCTGTTTCAAGGACAACGCATAGCGTGCCTCGAACCTGGTTCTTATTCTTATATTCATTCTAGTGTTTTATGTGTATATTTGTCAATTTATGTGCATAATTTGGTAGTATTTTAGCCCTCTTTTACGTGACAATCCCAACAGAAATTGGCATATGATGCTGTTGCGTCTAAGGTGAAGAAGGGAACAAAAGTTGGGAATTTTTGGGATGATAAGCTGCAGCAGCGGCAGCGAAAAGTCTAGTGGAACTAAAGAAAAGCCGGAGAAGAAGAAGAGCAATGTGTTTGAATTAGATGATGATTAGGAGTTTCTAGTGGAAGAGAATGAGGGTGAAGAGGAGTTGATACATCCGAAGAGGAAGGTGTGTGGACCTGTGAGTTCAAGTGTCGAAGAAGAAGGCGACGGGGAAGAAGAAGAGGCGAGCCCAAAAATTTATTTCTGCAGTCGTACTCACTCGCAGCTTTCACAGCTCGTGGAGGAGCTGACAAAGACAAAAATCGCTTTGGAGCTGAATGTGGTTTGTTTAGGAAGACTTTATGTATGAATGGAAGTAAGGTCATTCCTTTTGCATATTGAGCTTTTGTTCATGCGCAAGAACTGGGTGTTGGGCTTGTTTTTGTAATAAAACATAAAGTGGTCCAACTATCTCAATTGACAGTGTTTTGGGCTTTTAGAACTATCTGGGTAATGGGTTTAAGTCAGAATACCCATTAAGTTGTGGTTTTGAGTGACAGATCTGAACCATTGGATGACCTATGGACGGACGGTCAAGATTCTAGGGTTCTTAACAGTGGTGTCCTAGTTTAGTTATAACTATACCATTAGCCATCCTAATACGGTGTCTTAAGTGAGATTGCTCTTAGCCAAGTTCTAAATCAAAAACTCTATTGAAGGTTCTAATGACTACAGGTATGCCTAAATCTCTCTTTTGCATTAAGTTCTATCAATTGGTATCAGGAGCTCACTGTATATTCTAGTACACTTCCGCTGTAGATTTTTTGCGCATCACCGGCTGACAGCCGTACGGGTTGCAGGTCATCCCGGCAGCAGCCCTTTCGGCCGCCATAGTGGAGCCACGCGTTGTGGAATAACAGGCCGGAGCAGACACACCGGCCAGAGCAGCCGCAGCGGGGGTTGGGCTCTGGCCGGTGCCAGCGCTGCGCAGATGCACTGGCCAGAGCCACCGCCGCAAGGCATTGGGTTCTGGCTGGCAGCGGCCACTGTGAGCAGACGCACCGGCCAGAGCCGCTGTTGCCAGGCGTTGGGCTCTGGCCGGCGCAGCAGCGGCACCGGATTCAGTTGCTTAGTTCGGCGGATGTTAAAAAAAAAGAGGGCAGCTTTTGGCCACTGCCGGCATCGTCGTGTAGATGATGAAAAGGCGGCCCTTTCGGCCGCCATAACGACCGCTGTCGATTGATCTAAAAAAATGTTTTTTACCTATCAGCACGCGTCGGTTTCGGATTTTTCCAGCCGTCCCCCTCTGTCTCCGATCCTCCTAGGCACTAGCCAGTGCCGCCTCCTCACCGTGTTTGGGCGCTAGCCGGCACCGCCGCTGCGCATAGGCCGCTGCCCCCGCTGGTCCGATTGTCATCGCAATCGCCGTCCCGAACGATGCCCGTGGCAGTGGAGGGCTTGCAGGCGGCTGTTGCTACCGCTGAAGGAGGAAGGTGGCAGCGCCGACGCGATGCCGCCACCTGTAAAGTTTTAGGGCATCCTCTTGAAGAGGATGAGCCTCTAAACCGGGTCAGCTGCTGACCCGGCCCAAACCGGATCTCCAGACCCGGTTTTGGTCCATTCGGGGCAAAAAAAGACTTTATTAATGATTGCATGTATGTTATGGATGCGTTTTAATTATCATGATTAAGGCTTTTATTAATGATATGGGCCAGCCAGGGGATTATATTGCAATTGTATGTTTTATCAATTTTTTTTAATTGTTGAGCGCACCACTTATGTAATTTTGAGAGAAAGTGTACATTATATCTATTGTAAGCGACATCAGACTTCAAGGACCACGTCTGGAGGCGGATGCAGTTACGAAGAATTAATGCATATTTTTCTATTACAGGGGCTTATAGCTTCCACCTTGTACAATTTTTTTTTAAAAGGACTGTATAAGGACTTTGGACTATATTTTTTTTAAATTGTGGTGTGTGGTGATGGATCCCCTAGCCGAGTCCCAAAAGCCTGATGACAAAATTGATATTAATGCCCTAGTCAGTTTTGTATATGGATGTTGTTATGATTGTTTGATAATTAATTACATTCATTTTATTATTTGAAAAAGGTGAATAGCACAAATTCAGTTCCCATGCCCGTTGAGATGATTTAGGAATGGCCAAAGCATCCTAAGTTATTTGTCAACGTGTGAATCATATAGAATGCTACCATGGGGTGCATAGATTCACATATATAAAAAATATTGTGCTATCATTAAATTTTGATTATGTGACAAAGACTGTCATCCGGCCCCAAAGGGAGGTGGTAGTTAGCGTTACATAATTAGGATAAGGTGGAGGGTTATATATTTTAACATGGGTGAATCCCTATGCCCAAAGGTGTGGGATTTTCCTATAATGTTTTCTGTATAACCCACTAGCCAGTCTAGCCTTATCATGAGACAAATGAACATTTGTTTCTATATGGCTTAGTAAATTTGATGCAGATTGCAATCTTTGCCCAAAGGGAGGTTTTCAATTTTACTACATGATTTTAGCATTGACTATTTTCATATTTATGTTATTGTGTCTTGCCCTCTTTAAGGTTTGCATGTATTTATTCATTTATTACAGCTTATCCGTCTTTTATTTTTGACCCTAATCAGCACCTTCCATTATTGTCTGGGGATAATTTTAAGGATTGGAAGGAAAAGTTACTTTTACTATTAGGGTGCATGGACTTGATTTAGCGTTTCGTATAGATGTACCCACCACTCCTACGGAAAAAAGTACGCCAAGTGAGGTGCATCTTTTGAAAAGTGGGAGCGGTCTAACCGCTTAAGTATGATGCTCATGAGGTCTCACATAAATCAAAGCATTCGGGGATCCATCCCAGAATGCGCTATAGCCCAAGAACTTTTGAAAGCTATTGAAGCTCAATTCAAAAGTTCTGATAAAGCCTTAGCTAGCACCTTGATGTCCAAGTTGTCATCCATGAGGCTAACAGATGACAAAGGGGTGAGAGAGCATATCATGCAGATGCGTGATATTGCGTGATATTGCTAATCAGTTGAATAACATGAAAATAAAGATTGATGACACTTTTTTGGTTCACTTCATTCTGAACTCCCTGCCTGCACAATATGGGCCATTCAAGATCTCTTATAACACATATAACACTCAGTGGTCAGTTAATGACCTTCTGAGTATATGTGTACAGGAAGAGGGGAGACTTAAACAAGAGAAGCTAGAGAATGCCCATCTAGTTTCTCATAAAGGACAAAAGAAGGCAAATCGTGGTGCTCTTAAGAAGAAAGTTGGTAAAGGTATGCCAATAAAGTCTACTGGTGTCACCAAGGAAACCAAATGCGTTTTCTGTAAGAAGAAAGGATACATGAAGAAAGGTTGCCTTAAGTATCAGAAGTGGCTTGCTAAGAAAGGAAGTAATTTCATGTTTTTAGTTAGTGTGTTATGAATTTAATTATGTTGATTCTCATCATAATAACACATGGTGGATTGACTCCGGTTCTACAATCCATGTTTCTACTGTCATGCAGGGGGTTCTCAATCTAAGGAAACCAAATGATGGGGAGCACAACATCTATTCTAGAAATAAGATGTGTTCGAAGGTTGAAGGTGTGGGAACATATAAACTTGTTCTCCATACAGAATACACCTTAGATTTAGAAAGAGTTTTCTATATTCCAAGTTTTTTTAAAAACTTAGTTTCTGTATCAAGACTAGTACCTCATGGCTTTAATTTTCAGTTTATGAATTCCTCATTTCTGATTCTTAAAGATTCAGTCACCATTGGTTCTGGTTCTTTGATTGATGGACTATATAGACTCTCTTTGCATGTTTCCTTTGAGCAATCCATGATGTCTGTGCAAGGAAGTATTATTAAAAAGAACTCCATGTTATGGCATAGGCGTTTGGGGCATATCTACATTGACCGCTTAAAGCGATTAGTAAAAGAAGGAGTTTTAAAAACTCTTGACTTTACTGATCTTGAGATATGTATAGACTGCATAAAGGGAAAGCAGGCTAACAAGTCTTCTAAGGGTGCTAAGAGGCATGATGAGAAATTAGGCACTATACACACTGATATCTGTGGACCGTTTAGTACTCCATGTTTGAATGGTCAAAGGTATTTCATTACCTTTATAGATGATCATACACGATACATGTATCTTTATCTCTTAAATGAAAAGTTTGAAGCATTTGATGCTTTCAAGACTTATAAGGCAGAGGTAGAGAAACAATCTGGATTGAGTATCAAAATTGTTCGATCAGACAGAGGAGGGGAATACTATGGCAGGTACACAGAGAGTAGACAAAAACCTGGACCATTTATGCAATTCCTGAAGGAACATGGTATTGTTGCACAATACACAGTACTAGGCACACCACAACAAATGGTGTTGCTGAAAGGAGGAATCGCACTTTGATGGATATGGTGAGGAGTATGATTAGTAACTCCTCTCTTCCTCTCAAAATGTGGAGTGAAGCCTTGAAGACAACTGTGTACATTTTAAATCGAGTTCCATCTAAAGCCGTTCCTAAAACACCCTTTGAGCTATGGAATGGATGGAATCCTAGTTTAGATCATGTGCACATTTGGGGTTGTCCTGTTGAGTTTAGGGTGTATAATCCACTTGAGAAGAGGCTTGACCCTAATACTGTCAGTGATTTTTTCATTGGCTATGCAAAAAGGTCTAAGGGTTATAGGTTTTATTGTCCATCTCACACCCCTACAGTAGTCGAAGCATGAAATGCACGTTTTTTTGAGTATGACAACTTCAGTGGGAGTATTTCTCCTCAACACATTGTGTTTGAGGAAATACAGGTTCCAGTTATTATACCCACTTTTGATGGAGGATTAGATGTTGTATCAACCCTCTACTCTCACATCCGGATCAAGTTGCTGAAGTTCCTATTGCACAGGCCCCTCCGTCTGTTGATGAAATAGGGCTTCGACGATCCTCAAGAGTAAGGAAACCTGCACTCCCTTCTGACTATGTTGTATACCTCCAGGAGTCTGACGAGAATGTTGGACTCATTCAAGATCCTCTTACATATTCACAGGCCATGTCTGGATATAACTCTAGTAAATGGTATGATGTCATGCAGGACGAGATGAAATCTATGAATGATAATCAAGTCTGGGATCTAATAGCGTTACCGCAGGGCGTCAGGGCTCTTGGTTGCAAATGGGTCTATAAGACTAAATTAGATCCATTTAGTAACATTAACAGATATAAGGCCCGACTTATAGCCAAAGGTTTTCTTCAGAAAGATGATGTTGACTATAATAAAACCTTCTCTCTAGTTTCTACGAAGGATTTATTGAGAGTTATTTTGGCCCTTGTAACTCATTTTGACTTGGAGTTACATCAAATAGATGTCAAGACGGTGTTCTTGAATGGGGATCTTGAAGAGGAGGTATATATGACTCAACCTAAAGGTTTCACCTCAGATAAATGTAGTCATCTGGTTTGTAGACTCAATAAGTCAATATACGGACTGAAATAGGCCTCCCGACAGTGGTATTTGAAGTTCAACGATGTTATTACTTCATTTGGTTTTAAGGAGAACATTGTTGATCAGTGCATATACCTTAAGGTTAGTGGGAGTCGTTACACATTTCTGGTCTTGTATGTTGATGAAATTTTACTTGCAAGCAGTGACTTAGGGATGTTGCACGAGACTAAGCAGTTTCTTTCTCAGAACTTTGACATGAAAGATTTAGGAGAGGCATCCTGTGTCATAGGGATTGAGATCTATCGTGATAGATCCAGAAGGATCCTTGGGTCGTCTCAACAGGCCTATATCAATAAAGTTCTGAAACGGTTTAACATGGAATACAGTCAGGATTCTAGAGTTCTTAACAGTGGTGTCCTGGTTTAGTTATAAATACACCATTAGTCATCCTAATACGGTGTATTAGGTGAGATTGCTCTCAGCCAAGTTCTAAACCAGAAACTCCATTGAAGGTTCTAATGGCTACAGGTATGCCTAAATCTCTCTTTTGCATTAAGTTCTATCACTGGGTTGAAGATATCACGTCTGTTTCAGATTCCTCAAGGCTGAGGAGCGCCGGCCACATTCGTCGCCAAAACCTCTAATTTCGTCGCAAAACATTATTTGCGACGAAAAAGAGCTCGTCACCATTCTGTCGCAAATACGCCGACACAAAAAGTATTTGCGACGAGTAGATTTTAGTCGCAAAAAAAATAATATTTGCGACGAAATATGCCGTCGCTAAAAGATGGAATTTTGTCGCTAAATATCTATGGAAACAGAAAAAAAAACTTCAATTAAAAATAACATTTGCGACGAAATTTATTCAAAAAAGTGGAAAAGCTGTATTTGCGACGAACTATTGTCGTCGTTCTCCCTTTTTTAAAACGGTTTGCCTATTTTGCGACGATATTAGTTCGTCGCAAATATAGCTTTTCCACTTTGTTGAAAACGTCTGGCGTCTTTTGCGACGACATTACTTCGTCGCAAAAACTATTTTATAATAAAAAAAACCTCCGCCCTGAAATAGATGCTCCATAATAGCAATGCTAATCGTTTTTTTTTCTCATGGAGCATCTATTTCAGGACGGAGAGAGTACAATTTTTACAAGGGCCATAAATTGTTTCTCAAGGGAAAATAAAACACTCCTTGGCATGAAATGGACATTGTTATCATGAGAGATGAAACAAGAAGAAGAGAATTACGGTTGAGAAGTTACCAAGTACCGCCACTCTATAGTTGCCGAGGTGAGACTTAATTGGAACCTGGAATGGTGGTAGAGCAATCAGGTAATCAGTAATTTAATTAAAGCAAAAGAAGAGAGAGGAAGTCTCTTCTTGTAAATTTGTCCTTCTTCAAACCTTGTATAGCCTCACCTAATCACCTGGTAAAGTCAAGAGAAAAAGTCCTTTAGTAAGATTAAACTTATGGAAACCTATTTAATATTAAGTGTATTTGTAGTTTATCTTTGGTTGGTCAGTAATTTTTCAAATAAGCACACATTTGGAAGGTCAAGCAGTCAACTGGCCTGGCCATTTAGTTAATGCCTAGAGAGATATCTTGGGTTCAATCTTTCAAGCTTACACTAAATCATACAGTTGCCCTTGACAAACACCACTGTCTATTTTCTTTGTGTTCTTAGAAACATAAAAAGTATTGTTTTTTGCTAAATGATGTCATGTGAGGCAAGCATCTGCTAAGTGCACAATAACAATTACCCATAACAAAATAAATAGCAAATAGTGAAACACAAATATATGTATTATTAGATGATGGTGGGGATATGATTGTGTTGTGGACAACGCTAGCAAACAAACTCCAATGGAGACCGTACTGCAATTTTTGCCCAACAAATGCTGTAATGTCTTGATACCACTCAAATATTTATATAGATGAAATTGATCTCTAAGTATATACGTAAAACAAAATCCGTGAGAAAGTTAGTGCAATTTTGGTTCAAACTGCCACTGGGAACATCAGTGAAGAACAGAAGCAACTAGGTTCAAACTAAATTCCAATCAACAAGCAGAACAAAAATAAGCAGTAGCAAAGTGCAGTCTACCCATAAAGGAATCATGGCAGGAAAATTAAATGGGCATATTCCCGCACAAACACCGAGTGGTTCCCTAATGCTGTAGGTGTCAATCCCACTTGATACATTTGAAACATATTCTCCCATCTGAAGTGTTGCCATTCCACACGCATGTTCAACCACCTCTGAAACAGTAAATCCATGAATTCACAACCCATGTAATCACCAAATTAAAATTTTTTTTCCTAAACAAAGACTACACAGTAATAATACTTGTAAAAGGTATCATACGTAGCTTGATTTAATTGTGACAATACTTCGATACATATCTTGAAGGCTGAACATGTTAGCATAATAAAGTGTATACTACCCAATATAATCTCACTTATGATATTTGTCAACCCCAATTGACTGAAGAACTTAAGCATAAGTTCCATAAAACCCTAATGAAAATGGTTAATTAAACTTATCAAGAAACACAACTTGGCTAATCATATCCTCAAGTTATAACATGTAGCGACCGTAAATTATTAAGGTAAATTTTTCCTTGCTAAATGGGATTAAATTTGAGTTCGGGAAATTTCATTAAAAATAAAAAATTTGAAGTTTTCCGTCAGAACCGATCGATCGGCTTCGATCGGTAGACGATCGACCGGCTTCGTAAGGCATCGATCGCGAGACGATCGATCGCGTTATACGTACCGATCGATCGCCAGTGAAATTGCGATTCCCGAGGCAATTCCGTTGGGAAACGTTTTGGACTGATTTTGGGGGATTTCTTTGGGACGTATCTTGCCTGTTTTACCTGTCTAAGGGGTTCTAAACTCAGTAGTTTGGGTTGTAGTCAAAACCCTAATTGTTATCTTTTTGGAAATCCTTTTAATGGGAGATTTAAATTGCCTAAAATTATAGTAAATTTGGGCTGAACGTGGGACACTCTTTTGGGAGGTTGAATGGGCCTCTCTTGTGCTTATAGTTGGCCCAAGAAGAGTCCTTAAAAGTTTTGCTTCTACTTAGTAAGTTACCTAAGTAAATTGGTAACTACTTAAGAGGAGATAAGATCCTATCTTAATTGCAATCAAATCAGAATATTTTGTGGTTAGTGGAGATCTCAATCTAGAGATTTGGATGGGCTGGGTTTGATTTTGGCCCTTGGATGAAGTGGAGACGGACGGTGGAGATTTGGGAGAAAAATCTATATACACCCTAGGAAAAAGGGGCGCCCATCCCTTTGGGAACCGGCAGCCCTCTTTTCCTTTTTCTTTGGTGATTTCTTCTCTTCCATTTCGTTCTCCCCCTTCTCTCCTAACCCTCAGTAAGCCTCTTCAAGTAGAGTGTGCTTTGGTGGTGGTTCGGTTCGTGTGGAGATCGCAAAGAAGCGGGTTTCGTTTCAAACCGGTTCACGTGCAGATTAGTACCGATTTGCATGAAAGTTTTGATCTTTATGTTGAGTACCACGTGCTGATGATGTGTGACAAGTTTGACTTATTTTCGTTCGGGATTAATTGTCCTAATTATTGATATCTATTCAATTGTTGCATACCGATCTCTTTATTGTTGTGATTTTCGCGTACACTATTCGATCAAGACATCCCCGAGGTATACCATTCTTTTGCTACACTTTGGATCATGTGTTTGCTGTCTATTCCTATTGATTATACCATGTTTTGGGTGGTTTAAGGTTCTGGTCATGAAAAGTTGTCATCTTTCTTGAAATACATCAACCGATGTCATGTTCTTGCATGCTTTGACCTAATCAATCTAACTTGTGTCTAATCCATGTGTTTCTCATCCAAAAGCAGCAATATTTCAGATTTGAATCCTC
The DNA here is from genome assembly GCA_039654745.1 of Houttuynia cordata. Classification (NCBI taxonomy): domain Eukaryota; kingdom Viridiplantae; phylum Streptophyta; class Magnoliopsida; order Piperales; family Saururaceae; genus Houttuynia; species Houttuynia cordata. The sequence goes on along the minus strand of CM077502.1, from coordinate 55,258,122 downwards.
TGGTATGTGGCGTCCTTGTGTGTCAAAAGTTGTACTTTGTGTTGTGGTTCTTTGTCCGAATAAAGTTGTCCACTTTAGGTAGTATATGCCTTAATTGATATGATATATGAGTAATATGATTATCTAGATGAGACTAAAGGATGTATTGATAAGAGAAAGTGTAAATCCTTGATGGAGCATTGCTCGTGGACCATAAGACCTCTCTAATGGATCTGACCAGGAGCCGAGGTGTCCTGGAATAGTTGTCCAATTCGAGGGTTAATGTGCCATTAAGACTAATTGGTAAATCAGTTTTTAAAAGAGACTTGTAGGCTGATTAATATACATTTAATGGTCTGACCAGAAGCTAATAAAGGCCTATTATGATGTGGTGTTGAGTCTAAAAGACTTGGGTTAAGGTTAGGATTAGTGAAAACAAGTGAAAATTGAGGGATTACTAAATATAGTGCTCTCGGCCAGGATGTATCCTGCACCGACAGACTGCACTCTAAAATCCATAACTAATTGTAGAAAATTCGGAAAATTATTCCGTAAATTGGGTAATGACCTGCGGACATAGGGCTGTCTGCCATAAAAATTTCAGAGACTTTTAAGTACTGTGTAAGTCGGGATAAATCCGGGAATGGGGCTGTTGTGTCTATAACAGTGACCTTTCTCGGTTATAAATAAAACGCTACGCTAAGACCATATATATATATATATGATATCACACAAGTAGGGTACTATGATATAAGAATCCCAGAGGGTACTTATGATAGTATCATGAATGCAGTATTGTCTTTATACCAATCACTGAGTTCGTCAATGTTCTCCTCGCGGTGCCTAACATCGCGTATCTTCTATTATTGAAGCCCTAATGACAGGTTAGAGTTATCCTTTTCTATTCTACCAGTAGTAAGCATTTGAGTCACCTTAAGAGTCGTGAGGACCAGGGATGGCCTTGATTGAAGTAGTGTATGGTGATCACATTGGAAGAGTCTATACCGAAGAGTTCAGTTTCGAGTCAACCCGTGCTTAGGCACATACCTGCTATTGGTTAACCTCATGAGAGTCTGTCACTGTTGAATGCTGAGAATTTCAGTGAACTCCTCTGAGAGTCTTATTGACAAAGATTGTGAATTCATGAGAACACCATGTTGTGTAGACAGATCCAGGTCCATGTAAACTGCTTCTCTGCCAAGAGTCTTGTTGATACTCTTAGGTTGGATCATAGTATGCTCACGAGCCATAGCTAGACCCAGAGTGGTCTCCGATGATTATGAACCTCTGTAGTTCAGCCGATGACGGCAACGCGTGCGCTTTAGATTGTTAGACATTACGGAAGGTCTGCAATCTCCGCCCATTGTGCCCGTAAGCACCGATGGGGCCAGCATCCCTAGACGCTTGGCCGGGTTCCTACGTAGAACCTCTAGGATGTTCTGGTATTGAAGTCCATAGAGGAAGTGGACTGATCAGAGAGCAGAAATTGACATTTTCGACACATTGGTTGTCCCGATCAGATATTTTGCCTATCTCCTTACTCGTTGGAAGTCTGGAGTCATATTGTTTATATTGATTCATTTTACCCTGATCAGTGAGAGTTGTCAGGTGTTGTAATTTTCCAGGTAAGTAAATCCTGTGTTCATTTTGTTCTGAGTCATTGGACCTGATTATCATTGAGTTATCTTATTGCCTTTATTTTCTGTGAGTTTTTCTGGCATCCTACTGAGTATTTCCTCTGGAATACTCACGCATCTTCTGATGCAGGGCGTAGAGCTGAAGAGGCGTGATCAGCATCCTTTTGGACGTGGAGGTTGGTACTCGTAGGAGTAGTGAAGGCTTGTTTGCGTAGAATTTACTTTGCTATTTGTTGGATGTTTATCTTTTTCTGGATAGTTGTGGCCTGCGTGTCACTCAGTTATTATTTTGTTTTCGTAAAAATACTTGGCACTTAGTAAGTCAGTAATTTCGTTTAGTTATTTCAATTCTTTTGAACGATTGTTTACGTCATCATGATCCTGCTATTCCCTTTTATGTTTTGGGATTTGTGGTGATGAATCGAGTATTCGGTCCGTCCCAGGTTTCCTACCCTTGTAACCATCATTGGATTATCGCTTCCGCGCATATCAGGGTTCTGGAAATTTGGGGCGTGACATAACATACCCTCAGATTTAATAAAACTAATCATTACCAACACATCAAACAGTTATGTATAACATGCATAGAGAAATATGTGACTATCACTACCTACAATGCAAATTTCGACCAAGACATATCTGACCAGGCAATGTCAAAAATAAATTTGAAACATTTCTTACCTAATCCACGGGAATGTCTTCCCTTGTTCTGTGGTTATATTCATTGCAAGCGTATCCTGCAAACAATACAACATAACCCTACATTCCATTCAATCACAATAATATCACGATCACTTCTTAAGACCCTCTGACAGGAGTGTTCCTCCATTCAGGAAACGCCTTCTTTGCCGCTTCAATCGCAGCTTTAAACTCCTCATTGGTAGCAGTATATAGTCAGTATATATAAGCATAATGAATAGTTGACAATCCAGATATATATAGCCAGTCTTCCAACAAAGGAAGCAGCTTGATGAAAAAACACGATGCATCTACATTAAGAGCCGAAGCCGAAATCGACAGAGATGTAATGGTATATCAATCAACCATAAAATGCCACGGAATCGCAATCAGATCAAATACTCGAAAATAACGAATGGATCCCTATCCTAAAAATAGAACCAGGGAAAAATCGAAGGGTTGGGGAAGAGGGAGGGGAAGGAAGAGATGAGAGGGAGATAAAGGAGCGAGAGGAGAAAGCACCCGGTAAGAAACCCCTATGCCAGAGAGTTCTCCGCACGCTGCCGGTGGGGCTTTGCGAACCTGAAGGTGGAGGAGCTGGCTGAGGGAAAAGTGACGAGGGGCGGGGCTTTTACTAGATAGAAAATGGGGTGAGAAGTAGGGGGGGGGGACGCCATGGGAAGGACCTTTCCGAGGGGAAAGAGGTTCGTCCATCGGAGGGCAGTGGAGGTGAGGAAGCAGTCGGGACAGAGGAGGAGGGATTTTTTGGGGGTAAATCTACCCCCCCCCCCCGGTGCCACAGGTTGATCGTGCAGGGATTTGGGCCAGGGGAAATGAAATTAAGGGGCAGGATTGCCAGGGAGCCGTTGATCTCCGAGATCGACTGTATGGTGCATGAGGGGGTTTTCTTAGGAGAAATTAAGGGAGTTTAGAGAGTAAGGGGCCGTTTGGGGCGTGATTAAAAGCAAAACATCCAGATTGGATGTTTTGCTACACTGTAGCATCTGGATATTTTATATATCCAGCTGAAACACCTCAGGACGTATTTTTGCTGGATGTAAAAATCCACCTGGATGCTACAGTAGATATCCAAAATCCAGTCTGGATGTTTTGCAATAATCACGCCCCAAACGGCCCCTAAGTCTCGTGCAACTTTTATGAGTCAAGTCATCTTGAGCCATCAAATTTTAATCCAACGGCTAATATCAAATTAATGGTTACATAAGTGTGAATCACAACCCACCTTTGTAACCGTCAGATTACTTGGGCTCATCTAAGCTGCATGAGATCGGTCTCATTTAAACTTGTTTTATTTAGCTTACATGAGCCCAGTTTAAGTCATAGCCATTGGATTGAGATCCAATGGTACTCCGGATAAGTATATGTCTACCCCTATATTAATGAGCACCGTCGGATTGAAATCCAAAGGTCGAAATGGGTGGCCTCATGCCCAGTCTCATATAAACGGTCTCAATTATTAGGTGTCTTTCGAACATTACATCTCAGCGGCATCTGGGAGCCATTGATCTCTAAACTCGAGAGCGCACAAGCTTTATATGTGTGCTAAGTTGTTTGGTGCATAGAGGTTTAGGATGTTATTGTCATTGTCATGTGGCATATTCATGGGAGCTGGTCACATCCCTAAACCACCGTTCATCTACTTCATCTATTCCCTTTCACCCTCTCTTATCATGTGAACACACTCATACTAATAAGATGTTGTGTGTATTATAAACAAAATAGATATCGTACACAGAAAGCATCTTTTGAAGTTCATATTGTGTAACTAAACCTTAAACCGTCATGCCTAGTTCATCTCCAATCAAGCACAACTTTTCATCACTTACGCCATGAAATTAAAGTGCTAACACAACTCATAGTTGACAATAAAATTATTTAATAATATATAAAATTATATACAAGAAATTATATTAATACATTTTATAAATTTAATAGCTAATATTTTAAGCATTTTATTGAGTTTAAGTAAAGACTTCATAAAAAATTAAAAATATTATTTTCAACAAAAAAGATACTCCTGTTGTGATGAACTCAACCATTTTCCTAATTACTTTTGAGAATAATTTTTTCTTTTTTATAAAGACATATAAAAAAGGGTAACCTTTTGCCATCATCATACTAAGCCATTGCAAATAATGAGATTGGTCAAAAATATATATTTTTTATATTATTATTTATAAAAAAAGTATATTGATTTTGCGACAAACTGGATAATCTGTCGCAAAAACTATCTTTATTTGCGACAAAACTAAGATCGTCGCAATGTATATATGCATTTGCGACCAAATGGCTTGTTCGTTGCAAAAAATATTTGTTTTTGCGACCAAATAGGTCATTTGTCGCAAATATGATGGCCTTTTGCAACTACTTGATCAGTTCCTCCAAAAAGATGCATCTTTTGCAACAAACCTAAAAGTCGTCGCAATATTTTGCGACGAAAATGCCTCTGTCGCAAAAGATTTAGTCGCAAAAGCCTGATTTGTTGTAGTGGCCACACGGATTAATGAGAAGTGTTTGGAGTTGCTGAAGAGCAAGACCAAAGAAATGGCTAAAGTGAGGGTAGACCGCACCATTTTGGCTTTTGTTCTGATGTCTGGACTCTTGATGGGTTTATTATGGGCTATTTCTAGCCTCCTACAGGCTGCAAACTCCCTGTGCTGTTGGCTATTTTACTTTTCTGCTTAAGAGATAAAGTAGTGAACTTGTGAGCTAGCATAATATAGTGGCTACTGTTCCTATTCGTCTCATTTACTAAATTCTCGAGATATTGTCATCAGGAAATTTCTTCTATATATAACAGCATTGATTGCATTTGAAACCATGTTGAAGTTTAACTACAGTAAGGGCGGATCTAAACTAGGCAAGACAAAAATTAGCTCAGCTGGTTGAGGGCAAGAAGCACTATATATACATCAGGCTATCAGCCTCAAAGTCACTTTATGCATCAAATTTACCAATTTATGAGACAATTCGATTTTTTGAACATCTCTTATAAATTTTGTGCATAAAAAATTAGATTGCCTTACTAGTCAATTTGTTGAATCAAAATTTTGAAAAAATCAATTAATCAAGTTTCTTAAGTTAGCAGTTTGAAATTGATGTGCTCCCATATGTATCAGAGTAGAATGATGCAGACTCATAATAACGCTAGTTATATGTTGCACTAACATATGCAGATCCAAAGTGGCCAGGGAAGAACCCGGCGTACAAAGGCATCTCCCAGGTGTCCAATGCTTCATAAGGGGGATTTGCAAAAACAATTCAAGAGTGAAGCAGTTGAAATTGGTGTCCTGGACATTGAGGATCTCTTGCAGCTGGGAAAGAGGATTGGAACTTGTCCCTATTATGGTTCTCGTAATATGGTTCCAGTAGCTAATCTCATCATGCTTCCTTATCAAACTGTTCTCTTGAAATCTTCTCGGGAGTCACTAGGATTGAAATTGAAAGGTAGCATAATTATCATAGATGAAGCTCATAATCGCAGATTCCCTCACCAACATGTACAATTCTAAAATTAGTTTATCACAGGTTATATTTCTATTACGTCTAGACTATCTAACTCATTTGCAGAGATGTCAAGTGAACTTATTACAAGTATCTGATGACCCATGGGTCAGGTCCAAAGTGAAAATTGTATTCTTGCTGGCTTACATCTCTCAATGAACTAACATGTCTATGCTTGATGGATTCTTCTTTTTTACAGATTAAACAAGTCCATTCGCTACTAGAAGTGTATCTTGAAAGGTTCCGAAATCGACTGGGAGCTGGCAACCAGCGGAACATCCAAATTCTGATGGTTATTACCCATGCTTTTATTCAATTGTTGCAGAGCAAAGGGGCCACCGATGAAGTTTCTGGACATAGAATATCTAACTCATTGATGACCATTAATGAACTCTTATTTTCACTAGATATTGATAATATCAACTTAGTTAAACTAAGACAATATGTAACGGAAAGCAGAATTGCTCACAAGGGTATACCAGCTTGTGCAGCTTAGTTCTTTCCGATACATTTTAATATTGCGATTTTACAAAAAAGTATCCTTTATAGGTCAGTGGATATGAGACTACAATTGCTGCTTTGCAAAAAGGGTCAGCACTTGCTGATGCTGGATTGGAAAGAGATGAGGGTGGTGTTTTGTTTGCATTTCAGGCATTGGTTGATTTTTGTTTGCGTTTCAGGCATTGGTTGATTTCTTACTCTCACTGACAAATTGTGATACTGATGGAAGAATAATAGTTTCGAGAAGAGCCGAACAAGAAGAGGAAGGTGACTTAAAATATGTCATGCTTTCTGGCGATAAGTTATTTCAAGAGGCTAGGAAGCCAATGAATTCAACTCAGGAAATCATCTTCGCAATTGTTGCTTAAATTACTACTGTAATTTGTATTTGTGTTTCTTTTATATATTGTGAACCAAGCCATGCTGTTGTGCTAGCAGGGGGACCTTGCAGCCTGTAGGAGACAAGAGAGAGACTTTTTCCTGGGTTATCCGCCGACCAGTTCCACTTCTTCTCATGTGATCATATAGTTCCTCCTGAGAATATTATTTCAATCGCTGTTCCAAGAGGGCCCACTGGTGTATCATTTGATTTTAGCTACAACTCTAGAAGTTCGGTGAGCATGCAAGAATCTCTCATGCAGCAACATGTTTTATTTTCTATGAGAATAATAACCCGATTCAGCTAACCAAAATCAACTTAACTTGGTCTTTCTGGATGATTATTTTGGAAATTGTATCCCAACGCGTGCATGTCAAAAGCTTTAGCTTTGTCAACCTACCAGCTTTCTCTATTTTCATACATGAATGTGCAACCTTTTCATTTTGCAGTTAGTTAGTCAGTTGCCTCTAGCTCAGAAGATTACTAGTCTACAGTCTGTTAGAATTTCTTAACTTTAATTTGTTCTTGCTCAGTGAAATATTTGATTTCTGTACGACACTAACAACTACATTTTGATAAAACTTGCTAACAACGCCTCTTTCTTATGAAAAGCAATGTGTTGAGTTGAGTTAAATATTAATAACCACTTCCTACCAACTCAAGCTTTTGGGAAACTTGGTTATTTAACATCGTATCAGAAATAGGTGTTTTTGCTCCATGAAATATTTGCTCTTGCTTGTTGCCAACATAGGCATTTGTCCGGTGATTCTGTTGAAATGACTGTTCAGTTTTTTTTTACTTTCTTACATTGGTTTGGGCAGCTGATGATATCGTTATAATTGGCTTGCATGCTCAGATTGAGGAACTTGGACGGCTTCTTTGCAATTTAGTGGTTAGTTCCAGATGGTATTGTGCTATTCTTTTCATCATTTGATTATGAAGAGCAAGTGTACAATGCTTGGAATTCTTCCCAGAATTTTGAGGAAAAAAATAGTTTTCAGAGAACCCAGAAATAACACAGAAGTTGAAGCTGTTCTTGAGCGCTACAAGGAAGAGATTCTGTTATGTAACTGTGATTCAAGGGAAGACAAACAACGTAATGGTGCCATGCTATTTGCTGTTGTGGGAGGAAAGATGTCTAAAGGAATTAATTTTAGTGATAGAATGGGCTGATGTGTGGTGATGATTGGTCTTCCCTATCCAAGTCGAATTGATGGAAAGAATTGAGCATATCGTAGGACTGAGAACACCAGTTGAATCTACACAATACATGAGTAACAAAAATTGCTCTAAGAATGTAGTGCTATCTGGCTTTGACATTTTGAGAAGGTGCAATGGAAAGGGGCGGGAATAATATGAAAACCTCTGCATGAAGACAGTGAACCAATCAGTTGGTAATGTCTCTTATATACTTAATTTTTGACTGCGGGCAGAGACTATATCTACTATCTTTTCCTCTCAACATTACCATTTTATTATTATCGTTACTGTATTTTGGTCGATCCAGGTCGGGATTATGCAGCAATCTTGTTGGTTGACTCTCGCTATGCCTTCAATTCTTCTAGCGGCAGCACCTCCAACTCAGCAAACAAACTTCCTCAGTGGATTAAAAACCGTCTAGTTTCAAACCCTAAGGGTTATGGGGAAGTCCATATGCTCCTCCATCAGTTTTTCAGAATACATAAATCAAAAAGTTTGTGAAAAGTATCCAAAACTGGCCTGATTTTGCTTTTTCCCCAGGCTTTTCATTTTCTTGCCCAAGACTTGCTTCGAAAAGGATTATGCGAGCCCTATAAATGTATTGAACGTCAGATTGGGCATTGAAGCATCTGTTAGTAGAAGGGCTCACGAAAATCTCATTGATGCTTTCCTATTCTTTATACATGTACATGAAGTATAAGGATGTATCTATTAATTATCTAAGGGGATCGCTTACTGTATTCCATAATTTGATTAGCAAAAAAATGCTGTCAACTGACAGAAAAATTAAATATATCTGATCAAGTTTTTGGTAATTGAATTTCGCCAAAGAAATGAATGCAAGGATTTAAACTTGCTCGCCTTCCAAGTTCCAGCTCCAGGTAAGAAAGCATAAGGTTTCTTTAGAAACTTTTTCCTACAAAAATGGTAAAGATCACCCACCAGGCAGCTTCCTGAAATAACAAACATCTCATAAACAAATCTGTGTTTGTGAGGGTAAGCTCCGAGGTAAGGTACTTGTGTTTGTCGTGGTGCATTTGCACATGGTGAAGCGAGTCAGCTGACATCATCTAATATGTACTATCATGCATAGAATGCGATAAATAGGTGATCCAAGATCGTATGAGAAACAGAAGCATAAAAGTACCAAAATGTGTGCAACTGTAGCCGAAAGCTGCAGTGCACGGCATCCAACCCAAGGTTGGTTTGTTGTGTTGCCTTTGGCGGGCTAGACAAAGTCCTCCCTGCTTGTATTCACCCCATGGCCCATGCGTTTGAATACTCTTGTCTGGATCAGTACAATCGGATGCCCTTTTTAAGTTCCATTGCAGGCAGGCGACTTCTATACTATAGTGCACAGAGAGTGAGGGAGAGTGGCAACCAAGTCAAAGGGATGAGGCGGAGAGAATCAAGGTGGTCGGAGTATGGACCTTCGTCCCTGGATTTTGCGGCAAAAGGGAATCTGCTCCAGCATCACTCAGTCAAGTAGAGAGCTTAGAGAGGCTCAGTCCATGAGAGCTCACCCATGTTTGTCCTGTAATGGAGTTGAGGCATCGAAGATGACAACGGTGTATATAAAGCAACGCTTCCATCAAGTCCAGTATATGTAAAAGACCATACTTGTTCTCTCTAGATTTAGTCAAATACCAATTAAGATATCCCAACTTGTGTACAAGTTTGAACTGTGTGCATGCACTTGTTATCGAAAAAAAACCCCTACAAACTACGCCTTTATGCTCCTTTAATTCAACTCTGTGAGTGTACTGTGATGCTTTCGGATACTTGAGCTTTTTTTGTCTACCAAAATATTTAGTCTTGTAACAACTTATACAATGTAAAAATTACACATCATTAAGTACATAAGAAAGTTTAGATTGTACATATATATATATATATATATTGTTTCTAAAAAAAATTCATAATTAATATACCACCAAGTAGTGTTTAAAAACTTAAGACTCGGACTCGACTTGGAAGCTCATGGAGTGGAGTCAACTCGGAGTTTCAGTGGAGTCAAAATGGAGTCATGTAGCTAAATTTTTCAAACCATGTATAATTCAAAGCATTTAGTTTTGCTCGTATCCACTTTTATATGTAGATCAAGTTTTTATATAGTGGTCGGATTCTCTTTAATTCTTGATATGAACATTCTGGTAACTCCATGTATTGGTTGATGGAAAGATTGCATAGCACCGCTTCTTTAAACCAATATTGGCCTCTATTATATTTCAAAATCTTTGACAATATGAGCTAAATTGGTGGCATGCTTATTTTATTTGGTCAAATAATCTCAGCATTCATACTACAATTATGTAGTAAATTATTCTTTAATATTTATATTTGTTAAGGAATAGAATAGGATATGAATATTTGAAAATCCGTCGTTTCGGTGCAATTGGGGTGTGGTTATTATCGATGGATTTAGCGACGGAATTTGTCCGTCGCAATAACAATAATACCCACTGAAAGTACTTCAGCGACAGAATTTTTCGTCGCTAAAGGCAAATTTTGACTCGAGTTCACAAGACTCGGCGAGTTGACTTGCCGAGTCAATTGAGTCTTATCCCGAGTCATGCTAATTGGAGTCTGTAGGCGAGTTTGACTCGGTTAGTTACCGAGCCGAGTTGACTCGCCGAGTTTTTGGAGTCAAAATCCGAGTTTTAGAACTATGCCACCAACCAAACAAACGAAGAATCTCCTCCACATCATAAACAATTGAAAATATATATAACAATTCATTTCTTCAGAGTTTTTAATATTATAAGGAGCAAATCTTATTGGTCCACCGGCTGCCCTCTCTTTATTTTTTCAATTTTTACTGTCATATCTTTACAAACTTTTTCTTTATACAAATATCCTTACAAACTATGTATAAAAAATAAATATCCTTACAAACTTGATTGTCGTATGATTATTCATATCACACATGCCAAAATTAGTCTCCAAGTCACTGACAGTATTCTCAAATGCTCTCTCTAACTATTTGATGTGCCATGAGGGATTATGAGTTTTAAAAATCATTAACAATTAACTCAGTTAGAGATTTTTTACATGTAAGCAACTTGCTATATGTTCTTCATAGTCCATAGTCATAGACTCATAGTTCCAAATTTGTTGCTTCGAGGTTAATATTCATTGTCTTTTAACAAATGGGATATCTTTTCTTCTTCTTTTTGTTTTTCTTATCTGATTTGAATTGTGAAAATTTTGTAACCTCCTTCCCTTGCCCTATAAAAAGCATCTCTTCCCTTGTCTTAAACCGTAGATGTGGCTTGTAAACACAAGTTGAGTAACCAGCAAGGGTAGGCAATACTAAGATTTAGAGACAACAAACAAGGATGTCACCTCCACTCAACCTCCATCAACGCAAACAAAATAGCCGGTAGATGCCTTGCCCGTCTCTGTCTGTACTAAAATAATTAATGTAATTTATTAGGAAAAAGAACAATCGGGCCCAAAGCTATCTGATTATGGCCAGGGCAACATGGCTCTCCAGCCTTTCTAAATTTCCTAGTCCAGTTGTGGGGACAAGTGTGAGAGCAGATTTCAAAACCATCAGGCCAAAATTCTACTCATTTATGAATCCAGGACTATTTCATAAGCAATAACACTATGGCTTGCACAGTTTTGTGTAAGCTAAGTCATCAGCACCGACACTATTATTAGTTATTACGACCATATACATGTAGGGCTGCATCAAAAAATCGGACCCGACCCAACCCAGATGGAATCGACCCGTCATTGACCCGGGTCGGGTTTGGCTTTAAAATGCCTAAGAACCGACCCTACCCGAGATATATTATTTTAATTCTTTATTTTTTAATATATATAATTTTATTATTATAATAATTATAATAATTATTTTATTAAATTTTTTTATAATTATATTAATTATTTTATTAAAATATCAATTCCTATCTCATGTTCTCAGGTATTGCGAGTTTTATCTCGGGTAGGGTGTTTTATCTCGGGTAGGGTCGGATTTAGGAATCTCGGGTCCTAGCTCGGGTAGGGTAAGCTTTACGTAACTTTGGGTCCTATGTCGGGTACCCGACCCAAGATGACCTATATGCATCAATGCATCAGACCAAGCTCAAATCATAACAAACATGATGAAACATGAGCGTATGGACACTCTTCTCCTGTGCATAATCTCAGCTTGTTGTACACTTAATTGGGCAAGGCCCAAGGGACACAACACATTTCTTAGAAGCCGTAAGGGCATTTACAACAAAATTTAGCCAGGCGTACACCCATCGCCATTGTCTTATTGGCCGGAGCCGTGAACGTCGATTATCTTAATTACGTGAGTTCAGCATGTGAATTGACAGTGCAGCAAGCAAGCTTGTGACTTATAAATCTAGTAATCACGTGTTATGTCCTAGATTAGACTCATAATAACGACATTTGCCGGCTTATTTAAAATTTTGTGTCGCAAAATCATATTTCTCCATTCTACCAGATTCCATATATCTTCCTTCTGCTTTGGTTGCAGGCTCATATACTCCTTTGCACATGCAAAGCTCAGAGTTGTGCATCAGGTTCTTCTTGTTTATTCCTCCTTCTCTGTCTTTCTTGTCTTTTCAAATCTTTTACATACCAGGAAGCCACCCACCATCGCCATGGGAAGGAGATTCAAGCTCGGGATGTCTCGCATGTTTCACGTCTCCTTCCTCTCCTGCCGCTACCAGAACGACGCCCAAGTCTCCCCCCAGGCGCAGCAGCCCAAGTTAGTCGTCCGTCGAGACTCTCATGGCCATCTCCATGACTTCCCGTCTTCTTCCTCTGCTCCTAACCCTGCTTCCACTTCCCGGCATCTTCCTAGAAACACAGTAGTGAAATCGCGTCCGAAGACGGGTCACCCTCCAAAACCCGAGTCAGAGAGAGAAAGACAAGTACTCCCCCCTGCACCTCCTGCTTCTCCTGTAGCTCCTTGCCTCCAACCGGAAGAAAGAAAGACGAAGAAGATGAGCAAGAAGGGTGAAGAGGCCTCTGCCACAACGATGCCCACCACCACCACTTCCTCCACCGACAGCCCCTGTTTCTTCAGCAGTGAAGATGAAGGAGAAGTAATAAGAAAGAATCATAAGCCAAAGAGCCTGTCTTCTTCCGAGTCTGATTCCACGTCTGAGGCGGCTCACCGGCCAAGTCGCCGCAGAAAATCCAGATTCAGCAAGCAGAGCTCGCATTCTCTGCCAATGGAGTTAGCGGCGTCGAAAGGAAAAGTCGAAGAGAGCGTCGCAGTGACGAAGCGCTCGACCGACCCTTATAGTGACTTCAGGAGCTCAATGGTGGAGATGATAATAGAGAAGCAAATGGTGAGGGTCGAGGACCTGGAGCAGCTGCTCGACTGCTTTCTGTCTTTGAATTCGCCTTACTACCAGCGTGTCATCCTGGATGCATTTGAGGAGATTTGTGAGGCTTTGTTCAGTAACTGGTGCTGACTGATGTCTCCTCATAAGTGTTATAGAATTGCTATTAGGAATCTTGCATTTTAGCCATCTTCACCAATCACCACTATTGTGATTCTCTAACTGGTACAAACTTCTGGTTGTTTTGTTAGCTGTTTATTGATAGATATCTCTTATTATGCCTGTTTTGTGGTCTAGTTCAAGTTTTTGCCTGCCGAGATACAAATTTTCTGAAGATTTTCAGTTCGAAAAATAAAAATATCAATTTGGTATTGACGTTTGGTGAAATATTACCAATCGTTTGCTTAATTAGCCAATGATAGTGAGTGTAACAACTGATGTTGGCAAGATATCTGAGGAAAGGATCAACTACAACTTTGGACATTCGTATTTTAAGATCAGAGAGTGTAATGTCTTATTTGGATCGATCTTTCAGAGCCATTCGTCATTTTAACTTGTAAAGTGGATGTATTCGTATTTTTTGATATTCTAATCGCCTCTCTGTCAAAACAATTAGCAACAACCTTCCTATAATATGTTTTTATATGTAAACCTTCGGGTATCTAATAAGAAGGGTACAAATTGTGATATATAGAAAATGAAGAAAGTGTACAAGTTGAAAGGATGCCGAGTGCCGACAACATTTGATTCATTTTGGTTAAGAACTTACTTAAAATTGGTCCTGCCTTGTGCTATCAACATCCAACTATTGCGTGTCCTAATAATTTTTTGAAAATTGTTGTCATCACAATATTTGTTTATCATCGCCGGCAAGGGGTCCTATTTATTTTTTAAAAATGAAGACTCACGATTGGAGAAATGTTTTTTTTTTGGCTTACTGAAGAGTGACTAATTTATTTATTTTTTATGAAAAGGGGAGTGGCTTATTCAACTGCACATGAAACAATAAAAACCTTAAATTAAAAAAAACAATGGAAAACTGGGATGGTGAAAACACTAGCCTTTGTAGTTTGTAAGTGAAAATATACAATGATTCATTCTTTTCTTTTCACTATTCGTAAAATTTCGATATCTATTGAATTGTGAATAACGTATGACTCATTACTCCATATTCATAAAAAGAAAGAAAAATTAGCTTTCGCATGATGTAATTAGATCATTATTGTTCATCAATGCAGAGGGAAATTTATTACTGAGTAATAGATAAATTTCGCTTATGTGTATTAATCTAAAAGACTGTCAAACAATATCATCACAAAATTGCTTGGTGTGAGGATAGGTGACCCTACCAAATTACGACATCTCCCTCTGTCCAAAATTAACTTTGGTTTTCTAATCCAGACAGGTAATTTTAGACGGAGGTAGTATTTCATTTGGAGCCAACATTTTAAGGCCCATACTTGCAAAACATAGAAGGCCCAGCTGATAGTGAACATGAGTAGATGACATTCGTCTCGCTCAACTCTAGTTTACTAGTGTTAAGATGGGCCAAGGTTTGGCATGCAAATGGCTAGACTTAATTATTGTAGCACGTCATTACCCTGTGTCAATCAAATAACTCGAATATTGCCCTGCATTTTATCAACGGCATTGTCGATTTATTTTCTTCTGTACTACCACTGCCTTTTTTTACTATACAAAGCGCTGCCTTATTTTTAGCTAAAAAGCACTGATTTATTTGCATTTGCATAAAGGTGCTTTCCCCCCAAAGTCCTGGTAGATTCACACTTCGGATTCCCGATTCATCTGGGCCGCCACAAGCACCACCATAGTCCATAGTGATTGGCCCAGACGCCGGGAAAGGTCTGGGCCCACTTGTTTTCTAGTTTTCACTTTACACCTCCTCGGCCCAGGCCCGTCCCATCTAGCGGGGGACACGATGACGTCACTGCCGACGTAAACTCGACTCTCCAGCCTTTCCTTTGACAAAAAATCGGAGGTCAAAGACCCAATTGCCAGCCCAAAGAAATACTTGGGCCAGCCGGTTACGTAAATATATATCGGAAAATTCAGCCCGAACACGAATTGAACCAGAAATCCAAAATTGGTTCATTTCCGGGCCGAACCCGACAAGCCTCCCAGCAACTAAATCCTCTGATTTGACATTTTGACTCACCTGATTAGTATCTCTCTCTCTCTCCGTGATCTTTACCACTTGATTAAAAGGGATTCTAGAAGCACACTAGAAAACATGAATTAGCAAAGTAGAAAGCAGTTGGAGCCAACTTTAGAATTAAAACAACAGCTTTTTTGGAAAATATTTTCCAAAAAAATTTAGCTTCACTTCGGTATTTTTTGTAATTTTAAAAAAACAAAGGCATTTATAAAAAATGCATGATAAGATGCTATTTTTTGTTATTAACTACCCTTATCTTTTTTTGAAAATTACAAATCTTAGAGCCAAACCCTAAATTCTTTCCTAAAAGTGGATTTTTCCTAATAAAACATCTAAAATTTCCTACTCCAACTTCATCCATAAAATCTAGATCCTCTACTCTTAAAAACCCTAACCAAACATACCCTTAACCAATGAGGGGAGTTAGCTCCACAACCACTATGTAGTGTATAGTATACTCCCTTTAATCACTTTTAATTGATACTGTCATGTCATATAGTTGGTCAATTTTATTGAGACTGGTCTACATTAAAAGCTTAGACTTTTAGAGCAAGTGAGTCACCTTCGCCCTATAATTGTTGTCAGGTGGTGGTTGTCGCCATCTCCGACCGGAGAGTAAATTAGAAAACAGAACTATCTAATTTTGGTACACATATTTTTACTAATTGTCTCAATCAAGAGACCGAAAGGAGTATATTCGTCTCAAATGATCAGGTTTTAAAAGTGTTGGTTATTATCTAGCCCTTTTCCTACAATTTCCTACAAGGAATATTTTTTCAGTCACGTTCTTCAAAAAATCCAAAACTTCAATCCTCGAAAAGAGCAAATAATCCAAGGTGGGGGCGTCATGGAGGCCGCCAGTGGCGGATATGATAGAAATGTTTGTAATCCATGGAGATGGAGATTGAATTCGTACCACTCGGGGGGTCAGTGTGGGGTGTGAATTATTGCAGAAAAGTGATAAAGTCACTTAGATGCCAGCTCTAGCTTTACGCGTGGGATGAAATGGCAGATAAAAAGGAGCACATCTATTATATATCTGTCTTCGTTCTCTTGCAGTCTGTCTCCTTCTCAAGTTGGTTGCACAGAGATTTCCAATGGGGCCTTTGTTCCTACTTCGGCTGGTCATGAAGCGAATCTTACATATGCTTGTGCTGCTACAGAAGTTATGAAAATTCCAGAGAAGTTGAATCATTCTAGGATGGCGTACGTGCTTATGTCTATTGGTTTGTTAGAGTGGCAGAGAGCGACTCACTTTCTTCTTGGGTCCCGTTTCCTTGAGTTTGAACTTTAAAGCTTAATTGAGTAGTTGATGCAATTAGAAACGTTTACCATTCATGGGTCTCGCATGTAATGAAGTACTTTTGCAAGCTATCTACTTCCTCTCAACTTCATCATCGATCTGACTTTGATGTGCCCAAAAATTAGACTGATCAAGAGATTGTTGCATCCTCATTGTAACCTGGTGCTACTACTAATCATAACGATAATGATAATCACAATCATGATCAAAGTTGGCTGTTAGTGAGGGGAGTCCAACATATGGGGGACTCGCATTCAAATGATTGAAGAAAAGTCAAAATGCAAGTTGCTAGTGGCGGTCCCAAGTTCAGATTGATGCTCGATAGCTATTGAGGAGGCGCGAGGCGATGGCTGATCATACAAAGACTGCGTCGAAACAAAGAAGACTGCAGGGCATGCCCCGCCCCATCATCTATCTCAGAGTCTGAGACATTCCTTCTGTGCACTTTGGATTGCTGATGCCTCCCGGCTTTCTATGTATGGTCGCATTCTCAAACCCCTCGCATGCACGTGTTGCCCTTTTCATCTTCCCCATAGAAATTGAAGCATAAATAGCCCTGGAGCTGCATGCCCTCCCTCCTGGCCAAAGTCAATGAAGTATAACTAGTAGTAATCACATATATGTCATAACTTTTAACTCATATAATAACCATGACTGAGCCAGCTGATCGACCAGGTATCTTCTAGGATCGGTAACTCTAGTGCTGGCCCATTCAGGACGACCAGCCGGATGAGCCAGCTATGCTCGGAAGAAGAGACAAAAAAGGATGGTTCTTGGGACATGGTGAAGCAAAATTCTTATTTCGGTGAAATTTAAGAAGTAATATGGTAGGTTTAGTTCTGAGTTGGATAAAGAGGGCAAATCTTGGAGAGGATAAGTGAGCTGTCTCGTGATCTGTAGTAACGTTTTGCCTACTTGATGACAGAGACGGCGAGTTTTGGACCAAATGATGGGGGGATTACTGGTATAAAGTACAATTTGCTTTATTGTAGATCAAAGTCTCCCCACTGTATAAATCTGGTGACCATTACCTAATCTTCTGGTGCGTGGTTCTTAACTGTAAGGCTGATGTTATGTGCTGGTAGGTGAAGGCGCCAGTCTTTCTTATGCTATCATGACTCCTCTGCTGCTCGGTTCCCAATGGTTCTTCACTTAGATTGGAGTTGTAAAGTGAATGTTTAATATCTGTCTATCTATATATATATATATATACACTGAGCTCGTTCTTCCAGGACTCAAACATTAGTTATTAATATTGCATTTCTCTCGGCCATCCACGTGCTTTCCTTATCACCACACAATCCGAAAAGCTTAGGAATTACAAGTTTGCATGCAGGGAGAGATTGGCGCAAATTTTCTGGCAGAATTTAGTTAAGGATATGACTGTAAGACTAGTACCCAAAAACGAAAGAGATGGCAGAGTCAGAAGGCGTGGAGAAAACAACAGACTGCTACTGGACAGGCGAAGCAAGGAGAATGATCTCTTGTACAAGCAACTATTTTCCATCGCTAATAAGGCCCAAAGCGATATTATCCGTGAAAAGGAAACAAGGGGCAGTTGGTCACACTAAAGAGCATGGGGACCACGATGGTTGGCCGTCTAGATCCGGAGGAGCCCGCTATATTTTCTTAGGACCTGTTTGCAAGCCCCTGAAATGGGGAATGAACTATTTAGAGGGAGCCCATGATGGATGATGCCGATGTGCTTATAATCTAGCCAGTTTATACAAGGAAGCCTATGAATTTATGTGCTCATGATCATCTCTCAGCCTGGTCGGAATAAAAGCAGCCACATATTACTGTGAACAAATTGCGCCCCCTATACGGATATTCTACGCAAAAGGGCAATACCTATCGGCATAATAATGATGCATTTAGTAGCTTGGAGGTGGGCTTAGGGGAAAGCGATTGGTGGGGGCAAAGTGTCAATACCGGCTCCTTATAAATGTGGCGTGGTCCTATTATACGGATGAGTTCATTAGGCTAGCTCCCTTGACTACAGGCTACCTTCTCTTGATCTCTCTCTGTACACGTTACACTTCTATACTCGAAGATGTACACACTTTGATATGATCCAAAATGTCAATTAAGTTACTCACAATTCACTCTACAATAGAAAAAACATTCAATGATCAAGGAGGAAGACGAAAACAACTGTGAGGACATGATTGGAATCCTGTCAAAGACCTAGCTATTCACAAAGTTCAAACACGTCAAACGCCAGTCTCCTGTCATATCCTCCCTGTCATCCTCTAACCGAACATGGCTCAAGCTTAGCTACCAGAAGAATGGTAATGTACACTGAGTGCCGCTGGGTTCGACCAAAACCCCGCCTGACGAATATTTGCAAGATTGTAGCCCCTCTTTAGGCTGCTAAGCAAGCTAGCTCCTGGGTTAATCTCAGTTCTTCAATTACGTACAAGCTGTACAAACTCTTGCAGTGCCGTCAATCTCCCTCCCTCGCCCTTAGCTGGTCATGAAATGGTTGTTATCACTCTTTTCATGATCAACTCACTCTTGCTTGCTTTTCTGAAGAGAGAAGACGGGAAGCTTGCCTTGAGCCATCCACGAGAATTCGATGTCGTGGGCAATGCGTCTGGCATCCATTGAAGTACCTAGTAGGCCCCTCTTAGTGAACCCAACCGCATATAGCCCCGACTCACCTTTCCACCCATTCGGGAACGGCTTCCTGGGGAACCCGTCTTCTTCCGAGAAGAACTTGCTTTCCTGAATGGGACCAGACAAGCACTAAATCAGAATCCCTTTAGTTTTTACACTAATCTTCTCAAGGTGGAAGGCGACAAGACAATAAGACATTCCATTCACTTGTCCCAAACCAAGATAGAGAAAGCCAGTCCAAGATGGTTAGTTTAAAAGTACCTTCAACCAAAAGGGTACGTTGCTCCGGTATCCAGTGGCTAGGATTACCGCATCATAGTCCTCGGATCTCTCATCCAAAAATTCGGCTCCATGTCGCGTTAGTCTCTTTAACCCTGGGCGAACCTGTAAGTTTATCCAAGCCAAAAGGTTAATAACTTAGTACCAGTGCCATTGTGTATAATTAATACAACATCGTGAGAGAGTTTGCAAATTATACCTTAATTTCTCCCGACCTGATCCTTTGGAGGGTGCCTACGTCTAGGACTGGTGTTTTCCCAGATTTATTTTTGAGTTGGAGGGGGCCTAGACTGGGGCGATCGAGGCCCAGGCGAGAGGTGTCGCCTAGTATTAGCCAGGATACCAGTAGTAACAGGCGATCGACTATGTGAATGGGGAACCACTTGAGCAAGCACATGGACAGCCCAAAAGTTGATCTTCCAAGCATTTCTCTCGGCAAGACGTGCACCTATAATAACAACCAAAATTAAAAGAAATGTGAGCGACTCATTCATCTACAGAAAGGTATTTGGGTAAGTTTATGACATTGACCAGAACAACCCAAGTTCTTGAATCTTGCTTCATGTGGTCTAAAGATACTTTAATTAGTATGCTAATATTGAAGCCGCTTGGCATGAGTCTCGGAACACAAAAGAACAACAACAGTCCAGAGGAGAGACTCGCGTGCCGACAAATTCCAAGAAAGTGGATTCGAAATAATTTTAAAATTTCTCAAAGATTAAAGCTTTCCTCAAGTTTAACGTAGCCATCCTAATACCCAACGTTCGAAACCAAAAGGCATGAACAACTGCTGAGGTTACCAAGCACCACCCAAACCATTCTGTGGGATAATCTTAGTGATAAACCCATATATGATCTACTCAAGTACGTAAGGTTTGATTATATATTTTAAGGTTCTTAAGATAAAGAAATTCTACAAAATAGAAGGAGATATACAAAAAAGAGACAAAAATAGACTATGTTTTTGAAGAAAAGCAAAAGAATATAGGAGTATTATCTTATTGAAAAGTAATAGAAAAGAGAACAAATTGAGAGGAAAGCAATAAAGATTAGGAAAGGTATAAGCTCTTACGGTGTCTCTAACTACAAGGGATGGACGAGCATTGTAGTTGCAAAGATCTAGGCAAACTTCCATGCCAGAGTTGCCGCAGCCGACTACCAATACTCTCTTCCCATAGAAGGCGCCCCCGCTCTTGTACACGCTGGTGTGGACGACCGGGCCCTTAAACTCCTCCATCCCTTCAATCTCCGGCATCACTGGCTCGGCATTCTCGCCGGTGGCCACCACCAGCCATCGGCAAAGGTACTCAGTTTCCTCCCTCTTAGGCCCCACCGCACGCACCCGCCAGAACCCGATGGTGTGGTCGTACTCGGCGCTCTCCACCGTCTGGTTGAAGGAAGGTTCGATGTCGAACCGCCTGGCGTAAGACTCCAAGTAGGCCACGAATTGCTGCTTGGTGGGGTATCTTGGGAAGGAAGCCGGGAAGGGCATGAGGGGAAGCTCACAGAACTGCTTCGGAAGGTGGAGGTGGAGGCGGTCGTACACCTTGAGCTGCCATAGAGAAGCGATACAGTCGGCTCTCTCCAGGATCGTACTCGGAACTCCTCTCTCGTTCAGGCAGGCCGCTACGGCAAGGCCAGATGGCCCTGCACCAACTATCACCGGCCCCGGCGCATAAACGCACCTGCTGCCGGTCGTCTTTCCCTCCATCCGGATGTCTAAGGGATCATGAACTCGCTTGCCTTCCACTTCCCTAAGGTAGTCCATGAACACCACAATTCAATATATATATATATATATATGACTTCTTCTTTTGCAGGTTTGAGGTGATCAGGGCTGCTGCTTAATTTGGTCTATCCTAACTGGAGGGAGGAGCTCCTCATTTCAAGGGGTCTGGTTGGAGGAGCCTTATCCGGATTGTAGAACTGGTGGTTAACTTATTTCAAGATTTTTGCTTCTCTTTTCTCTCTTTGTGAGTAAAAGCTCCGAGAGACAAGGAAGCGGGTGGAGATGAAGAGCAAGGAGAGGAGGAGAAGAAGAGCAGGATTTCAGACTAGTTTACTAGAGGACAGAGTGGGATGGCTCATGGTTCATCTCCATATATATAGATGTACATATACATGGACACATATACTGCAACAGAGTAGAATAGTTTATAACTTTATACTCATGATTAATGACATTCCTTTTGTTTAGGCTTAGGGTATTCAGTCTGAACTCAATGCAGGCTAACTGGGAAGAGCAATGCTTAGGGTATTCAGTCTTAACTCAATGACATTCCTTTTTATCACGGCCAACCTCACGTGCTAGTGTGGGGAAAAGAACGGGAAATGGAGCCCACAGCATTGTAATACACTAGCACGTGAGGTGGCCGTGAAAAAAAAGCCGGATGACAAGCATTTTCCAACTGGGAAGGCCTTGTGTGCACATTGGTATTAATTACCAATACAAATAAACAACCACCTTGAGTTCAAAGAGAGTGATGGGTGAGTAGGTCTACTTCTCAGGAAAGATTGGCTGCTGGGGGGTTGACATAGGGATCCTTGGTTCCCTAGATGTTAGGGTTTCTTCACCCTTGTAGCTTGTAAGGATACTTGAAGGGGTGTTTTTGTTTGTTGCAATTGAAAGGATGGTTTTGAAGATGGAATAAGGAGAGAATCTTGGTGGGGGAGGATTTGGTCAAGGCAGAATTTACCAAAGAGTGATACACCTAAATAAGGCTGTTACTGGTTTTTCAAATTTCTCTCCTCTTTTGGATAAAACGGGATTATCGGGTTTATATACGATTAGAATAATTAAGAGGGTTGGACTTCAAGTGATGTAGGTATTTGATGGGGATATGGTTGTGGAACAAAGCACGCTGGCCATATGTGGGCTCCACATAGGAATATGATGGTTGGGCCACCGGGTTTGCAGAATCAGAGATGGCCGCACCTGAGCCATCGGGTGTATTTGCTCATAGATGCATATTTTAAAGAAATTGATGGATAGGGAAGAATCTTGGCCCTCTCCTGCAGGGTTTTGGATAGATTTTTTATTTTTGATTTAAATGTGCAACTATCCTTTATTTTTCAAAGATAGTACTATAGGAAGAACTAGTGGCTGAGAAGGGAGGCCATGGGCAAGACTGGCATAAATGCATGAGTAAATGGGCTCCCGTATTTCTCACCCCTTTGTCTAAATTAAGAGCAATCATAAGCTCACAGTATTTGTCTAAATTAAGAGCAATCAATATCATTGTAGGAGTGCCAAAATAAGTAAATGTCATTATAGAAGTTTACTTTGTAGTAAAAAAACTAATTCTAGTCGTTTTGGATTAAGGAATATTAAGTACTCCCTCCATTCAAAACTAACTGTCTGGATTAAAATAACTATAATTGAACTGATTTTAATTCATTTTGGCTTGCTAATCCAGACAGGTATATTTGGATGGAAGAAGTATTAATTTTATGGGTTTATTGCTCTTTCGAACAAAAGAATTGGACGTACTGGTTGCAATCAAAATGCTCAAAGAGGGTGCTAAGGAGGAGGAAAGAAGGATGATGTTAATTTCTTGATTTAGAGGATGATTTTACCAACTAGCCATGGGAGTAAAACACTGCCAAGAGGGGTAAGCGAGCCTTCCTAATGTTTCAGGGGAGAGAATCCCCAATGCGAGAACAATGGAACATGCAATAGCTTCAGCTACCAGTGAAGCCCAATGGATCGAAAAAGATAGTCCGGATATAAATTTTCCGTTGTCATTGCAAATTATCATACCACTAATGGCAGATTGGTTCGATAATATCCTGCGTGTGTGCACCATCAGAACATAACTATCCCTGAGCAAGCCATAGTACGAGGCTCCACAATGCAAGCTTGCTGTAATTAAGACTGTCATCAGGGGACCAGGCACAGAAGTGTGATTGATTCAAGTGGACACTGGAGGTGGGTGAAGAGAGACTGACAGAGCCAGAGTGCTGAGAACTACGCATGCTAGCCAATCATCTTCTTTTCTTTTCACGAGAGATGGACCCCCTTCCCACCCACGGATTTCTGAGCAACTGTTCACTTTATGTTAACTAACAGAAGATCCCTTCTTCCTCAGCTGTCACCCCACGGCAGGGCAGTATCAGTTAGCCTTAAAAAGGTTCTGTTTTGCTTTTCCTTTTTGCTCTTTTTTATACCTTTGAACTTTGTCAACTGTTCAAACTTGATTAACAAGCTCAGCCCCGTGCGCTTGGAATGACCTGCATGTTACCATATTCCATTTGAGTGCTGTTGGATTGTGGGAGAAAAGATCTATCTCCGATTCTCCAGTCCAGACTCCATCTTTGTCCCAAGGGGCTCTTCATCAAGTATATGATTTGATGAAGAAGCAGGTGCACTCCAAGCCGCATGCCAGCAAATCACCAGCTACCCACCTCAATGATGCAACCTGCAAAAAGCTTAAGTACTGGCTGGAATCTATACCATATGTAGCTTCAGTCACTTCGTACTACAAGAAGATTACCCGGTCACATATTGGGTCGGGTTGTCTCCGATATACCAGAATCCACCTTACTCGAAATCGAACGAAAATTACTTAAACCCGACCATATCCGAGATGAGACTAAGGGCCGTTTGGGGCGTGATTAAAAGCAAAACATCCAGATGGGATGTTTTGCTACACTGTAGCATCTGGATATTTTATACATCCAACTGAAACACCTCAATCCGAGATGAGACTAAGGGGCCGTTTGGGGCGTGATTAAAAGCAAAACATCCAGATGGGATGTTTTGCTACACTGTAGCATCTGGATATTTTATATATCCAGCCGAAACACCTCAGGAGGTGTTTCAGTTGGATGTAAAAACCCACATGGATGCTACAGTATATATCCAATATCCAGTCTGGATATTTTTGCAATAATCACGCCCCAAACGGCCCCTTACAATTCCCAAACCTGACCCCATCCGAATAGAACCCACAATACTCGATAATCTTAATCCGAGATAAGAACCGAACTATCAATAAAATAATTAATATAATTTTAAATTTTAATAAAATAATTAACATAATTTTAATAATAAATATAAATTTATTTTAATTTATATATATTAAAAATTAAAAATTTAAATATTATATTTCGGGTAAGGTCAATTTTTAAGTATTTTCAAATTAAATTTAATCCTACTCAAAATAGAAGTGAATTTTTAAATCTTATTATCTTATTATCGGCCCTACCTTGGAAATAGGATCAGACCCGACCAACTCGGATCAATATTGGTCGTTTTCATCTGAATCGGATCGGGTCGGGTTTTTTTTTAACCCTACCATCAATTCCGTTGATATGGGTCCGGTATCCCTCCTCTCCTTGGCCTAATCAACCTGAGCTCCCTAGACCATTGACCTAACAAGTAGCATGACACTGTTGGATGATGTATTGGGGATCCTAAGATCTCCTTGGATCGCATATTTGGATTCAGAATTGACTAAAAGGCTTCAAATCCACAGCATCTCTTTCGTGTTTTGCAAGGAGGGAGGTTGAGCTAGCTCACCCTAGACCTATTTCATGAATTGACTCCCTCCTGTTTCCTCTGCCAAGATAAGTACATGAGAATGTGTCCTACAACTCATACATACTTGCTTGTTTCCATAGTGCTGTCATTTCTAGACGCACTTCCAAGTTTGGCCGTTCGGGGCATGAAAAAACTAAAATATCTACAGTAGATTTTTCAGATTCACGGTAGCATTTCGGTTTTTTCAGCTACAATGTAATAAAACATCTACCTTTTAGGGGCTATTTGGACAGTCAAAGAGGGCCGAATTTACTGTCAATTCAGCCCTCTTTCACGTAAAAGAGGGTGAAACATGTTTCTTAGGTGAATTTTCACCTGAAAGAACAAATTCAGGGTGAAAGAGCACTTTCAGGTAAAAGCCTGAAAGTGAATTCAATTCATCTGTAAAAATACAATTCTACCCTCATCATGATTCATGAACAGTACTCTCTCCGTCCAAAATTTGTACCAATATTTAGTTTTCCAAATTGAACTAAAATCAATACATTTGGAAAAATTATATGGTATTACTAATGTCGGATGGAGTGTAGAAAAGAGGTCATACAGGGCTAAAATAGTCATGTTTTAAAAACTTACTTACTATATCACATTCACTATCCAAACACATGACCAATTACATTCATATTAATAATTTCACTATCCAAACGAATTTCACATTCATCATGAAAGTCAATGAATTTTTTCACCTTAATTTAATTTCACATTCATTACTCTTTCACTATCCAAATAGCCCCTTAATCACGACCCAAAAAGCGGCTAGAGCTGGATGAACTGGTTGCATTATTGTTACACTAAAATGAAGCCATAACCCTTCCCTCCAAAAACTTTGGAGGCCTGTATCCGCACCACACAGCTGACATGCCTGAAGAGGGTTCCGAAACTAAGGCAGACAGCTCTCTCAGTCTCCTAACCATATGTGTATATATATATATATATATATATATATATATATATATATATATATATATATATATATATATATAGATGAGTTTACATGAGATCGTTCTCATATAAGGAGCATGAGGCCAATTTTTATTGTCGTTAGATTCCAATCGGAGGGTGGATATCAAATCAGGGGTAGGTGAGTGTGTCACATCAAGGAGTGGGTGAGATCATTATGGATATTTGTAGCCGTCAGATCAAGATCCAATGGCTACGATTCAAAGTGGCCTCATATAAGCAATATGAGAGCGATCTCATTTAAACTTTTCCCATATATATATATATATATATATATATAGGGAAAAGTTTATATGAGATCGCTCTCATATAGCTTATATGAGGCCACTTTAAATCATAGTCCTTAGATCTTGATTTAACGGCTACAAATAGCCATAATGATCTCACCCACTCCCTGATGTGACACACTCACTTACCCACTGATTTGATATCCATCCTCCGATCGGAATCCAATGGCTAAAAAGATTGGCCTCATGCTCCTTATATGAGAACGATCTCATGTAAACTTATCTCTATATATATATATATATATATATATATATATGGGGAGGGGTTTACATGAGATCGTTCTCATATAAGGAGCATGAGGCCAATCTTTATTACCGTTAGATTCCGATCGGAAGGTGGATATCAAATCAGTGGGTAGGTGAGTGTGTCACATCAAGGAGTGGGTGAGATCATTATGGGTATTTATAGCCGTCAGATCAAGATCCAACGGCTACGATTCAAAGTGGCCTCATATAAGCAATATGAGAGTGATCTCATATAAACTTTTCCCATATATATATATATATATATTGAGATGAGTTTACATGAGTTCGTTCTCATATAAGGAGCATGAGGCCAATCTTTATTGCCGTTAGATTTCAATCGGAGGGTGGATATCAAATCAATGGGTTGGTAAGTGTGTCACATCAAGGAGTGGGTGAGATCATTATGGATATTTGTAGCCATCAGATCAAGATCCAACGGCTACGATTCAAAGTGGCCTCATATAAGCAATATGAGAGCGATTTCATATAAACTTTTCCCTATATATATATATATATATATATATATATATATATGAGATGAGTTTACGTGAGATCGTTCTCATATAAGGAGCATGAGGTCAATCTTTATTGCCGTTAGATTCTGATCGGATGGTTGATATCAAATCAATGGGTAGGTGAGTGTATCACATCAAAGAGTGGGTGAGATATTATGGATATTTGTAACCGTCTGATCAAAATCCAACGGTTACGATTCAAAGTGGCCTCATATAAGTATATGTTGTCAGGTGCAGTCTTGCAGAGCCAAAGTTGGTAGGGTCCTCGGGAGCTTAATGCAAATTGCAATCTGAGTGGAAATCGGACACTGTTCAAGTCACTTTTTTCTCCAAACATTAAAACCAAACTATCTCCTTGCAAATGATTATGGAACCAACTTGTTTTTAGTACCTGACGCCCCACTACATTCCCATCTGGTAAGTAAGCTGTAGCTTTATGTGGCCAGTGCCCTTCTCCCAGCAGTACCGATGGTGGATCTTTCCTCTTTTGTTTCTTTCTTTTCAGTAATTTCCTACCAATATAGTTATTGCCTATTTGACTTTACACCCCCGAAAGCCTTGATCTCCTATCGGTTTCCTCTTGAAGTCTCCCAGGGCATTATATAAGACGCTATTAAGGCCATTTTCATCTCCAGAAAGGTTATTTAAATCCATTTAAGGCGAATTCTTGTGTGGGTGCATTAAGACATAATGAAATGAAAGTTACTTCATCGTAAAAAAAAAACGCCGATTTCTGGGGCCTAGTTTTCAAAGTGTAGAGCCCAACTTTCAATACACTGTTGGGATGCATCACGTATCACTGGACGTATCCACTTTGGACATACATATAGCATTTTTCAATTGGATTTACCAAACAACCATTTGCCTTGCAAATGTTGTTTTCCTTCCTAGACAGCATCATAAATGACCTTAAAATCTGTGGCATAGTTAAATACTTACATGAAACCTTCAAACTTAAATATCATGAGGATATTTAAAACTTAAATGATACCCCTCTGCCCTAATTTACATGCTCAGTTGGGAAAAAAATGTATGTCCCGTCCCAAGTTACATGATCCACGGGGTTTAATTTAAGTGGCTGAGTGCTTAAAATTAAGAGCTCCACCAAGTAGCATTTTGTTCTAATGTTAGTTCTATTGGACTGTGGGCCTTGCCACTCAATAAAAATGAGCATTTACTCCGATGTACTTATTAAATTTGGATGGAGGGACATGAGATCGTTCTCATATAAGGAGCATGAGGCCAATCTTTATAGCCGTTGGATTCCGATCGGAGGATGGATATTAAATCAGTGGGTAGGTGAGTATGTCACATCAGGGAGTGGGTGAGATCATTATGACTATGTGTAGCCGTTAGATCAAGATCCAAGGGCTATGATTTAAAGTGGCCTCATATAAGCTATATGAGAGCGATCTCATTTAAACTTTTCCCTTATTTTTTTCATCATTACAAAGCTACTTTAGCTCACAAAGGAAAAAAGCAAAATATTGGCTTGCCAAACAGCCCCTAAGGATATTCGTTAGATCATTTCAAGTTTAGAAGATGAAAATTGAGTCTGTTTGTTCTTTCATTTTTCTTCAATGAGTTCTCGTTTTTTTGGTTACCTTCGGCTGTTACTCTTCTTTCTTAGAGTCATTTTTGTTTTCCCCTTACTTTTCGGTTAAAATTAATTAGTTGCTAAATTAACGAAAAAAACATAGCACACGACACAACGTTCACTGTGCCATGAAAGAGTGAGCAAAGAAAAAATCTTCGAGCAATGAAAGAGTTCTTGTTCAGCTATTCAATATCGTCAGAATCAAATTCTGATATTCACCTACCTAGATTAGCAAAGAGCTGATTGTGTAGCTACATTATAACGCCATGAGACACAATGCTTTAATTAATTAACAAGTTCAACAGCTACTAGACCTCCAGCGGTCTTCTTTTCAGGCATCCAAGACAATTTGTTGATCCATTGGACAACCGTAAATGATACTCGGGAGTTATAAAATAGGTCCAAACTTGCAAGTTGATGTACTGCAATCAATCAAGTCAATAAGATGACGCCGTTCATTCAGTACTTTCTTATTGAAGGAATTATGTGATTGTGATTTGAGTTGACATACAGCACAATTAAGTAATCTATGAAAAATTGATCTGATGGATTTGTGCGTTGAATCCTCTTCAAAGAACCCATTTACTATTGATTCTCGAAACTTTGGGTTTTTTTAACGTTTTTTTTCTGGTGAAAATCTTTGATGTTAAAGTACATTATGTATTAATATTTGTTAAACAAGTCAGACATAATTACATAAAAACAAAGTGAGCCACAACAAAAGAAAGAAGAAAGTAGAGCATATAACTTTCACCGTAAATAACAAATTTAGCACCAAACTCTAAAGCTCATACAATGCTGGATAGTTACCTTCGTGAAAAAGCCAAAACATCCAGAGTATATTTTGGATATCCACAGTAGCATCCATGTGTTTTTTCATATCCAGCCTGAAATACGTCCTGAGGTGTTTCAGCTAGATATGGAAAAAATTTGGATGCTACAGTATAGCAAAACTTTTAATCACGCCCCAAACGGCCCCTAAGAAAATGTTTCCAAGTTCCCTGCACGATGTTCTTTTTGAAAGTGAATGGTAACGAAAAATCAACTTTTATGCAGAACACTAGTGGGTTTAATTTAAGGCTCTAAAATGAATAATTAAACAGATAAAATTTTTACAATGCAATTTCTAAATTAAAGTATTTAAAGCAAAGGAAACTAGTTCACATCTTTGATATATAAAAGAGAAATATCCTAATTAAAGCCAATTACATTATCTTATATGGGACCTTTCCCTTTTGAACTTCTTATATTACTCATAAAACCAAGATGCTTTGTTTACACCTGAAACATGCAATGTGAAACCACTTAACTAGACCCAGCCCGAAGGAGCTTTGATTTTATAGATGCAGCATCCTCAGTACTTATTATTTGTGGGGAAGGATATAGACGTATGGCAATCTTTTGAAAACTGAATTGCAATTTAGCGTTATGGAAGTTGGAATAATTCCTCCGTCCCATAGAAAGAGTTCTTTTTTTTTTTGGTAAACCCAAATAGGACACTTCATTTGGAATGAAGGAAATACATCTGAAGGGGAAGAAAATTTCAGTTCTACGTATTACTAGAGCTATTGAATGCTACAATATATTCTATATGTAATAGACTTGAGTGATGAATCCTCTCATAGTATTAGGCTAATAGCATACATTTACCGCAAGATGAAGCATCAGACTTGAGCATACCCATATAAAGTATGCTTCTCCTTTCTATATGCAACATGCTTGAGTAATGAGTCATGTTATAGTTATAGCATACAATTACCAAGTCTAAAAGTGAGATTGCCGGGTACAATCTTTGAATTTTAATATGCAGCCAAATTGAAAGTTCTTTCACCGGACTATGAAAATCTCGACAGTCATCAAAACAACATGAATTCCTAATAGAACAAAGTTTAAATGTGAACAAAACAATATGCAGCCAAATAGGACACTTCTTTCCTTTGTCTATTTAGTATTTAGTATACACTAAATTGATAAAAAGATATATACATATATGGTAAAAGTTTAAATGTGATTGCTCTCATGGCTTATATGAGGCCAGTTGAAGTCGTATTCTTTGGATCTTGATTTGACGGCGACAAGGGTGAGGTGATGGTTCACCTCACTCACCCATTGATTTGATACCCATTGTCATATCGTAATCCAACAATTAAAAAGATTGTTCTCATGCCCCTTATATGAGAATGATCTCATATAAACCAGTCTCTCTTTCTTTATATATATATATATATGGAAAAATTACGTTTTAGTCTCACTTGCTAAAGTTTAACCACTTTAGTCCCCAGCACTAAACTGGTTAAAGTTTAGAAAGTTGCCTTGGTCAATGACCAAAAGGGCATAACAGAGGGGCTGTTCAGTTGAAGGAGACGGAGCAGGGCTGGGGCAGTCAAGGCGCACGAAACCCTATGACTGCCCCCTTCTTCCCCAACAGGTTTCTGCCCCTTTCTTCTCCGTCCGCCATGAAAGCCCCATAACCGAGCTCCAAAGATTTTCATCCGGTGATTTTTCTAACTCCATTGAAGTTCCAAACCCAAGAAAGCTCTTGCGGCGAGCCCAGATTTCCACTTCTCCTAGTATCTGAGATGGCGGAAGTAATGGAAATGGCGGCAGCCACTTCCAGCAGCAACATTGTAGGCATCCAAAGTGAAGACGATGATGGTGGAGAAATCGGCAAAACCCAAACGATGGTTGCAGACGAAGGTAGTGGACATACCGGCGCAACTCATACGGCGGAAAAATTGAAAGTAAGTAGGATTGTAGGAAAGCTACTCTTTTTCTTCTCATTTGATCTGTCTGGTCAGTAGCTTAAGTTATGAACTGTAAAAGAGGTTGTGATAATCCCTATATAGATATGTTGTGATGACGAAGTTATGATTTGTATAATAGGTTGTGGTCATGTATAGATAGGTTGTGATGACTTATAGATGTGTTGTGATAGAATGTTATATTATCGCTTGTTGTGATGGCATGTAACTTCAGTTGTGATGTCTATTAGCTTCAGGTGTGATGAATATTGTGATTCAGTTTTGTTGGATTAGAATTTGGTTGTGATTGTTGGAATTAATGTTGTGATGACTGTTGGCATGAGTTGTGATGCTATGTTGTGACAGCGCTGCTATGTAAGTTGTGACCTATGTTGTATTCTTCTTATTTATTTTGCAACTTCAGGATGAAGCAGGCAAGCTTAAAATTTTGGTCTGCTACTGTGGGAGTATTGAATCTAGCCCCGGTGGAACTGTGAAGATAGTTGGAGGTAAAAGCACGGCATTGTCACTAGAAGATGATGAAACTCTGAGTTCATTTGTGGAAAAAATTGCTGATGCCTTTAACGTTCCTCCCAACAATTTGAGTGTTGCATACTTGTACCCTGATGTGTATGAGTTGACTTTCTTGATATCTGATCTAACCCAAGAGAAGGTTGACAAATTGTAATATACACTCGGTAAGTCCAAGTGTCGAACCACAGGGAATGATGTAGGATTATTCTATTCTAACTAATTTAAACACTACTTAGCTTAGCAAATTAAGATTCTTATCAGGAAATTATGCAGAGAAGTTATAATTCAATTAACTACTAAAATGATGATTAAAGATTCAATTAAAACTAACTGAAGACAGGCAAAGATAATCAATTGGGAGATATCAAAGCTTCAAGGATCAATTATTTAATTAATACTTCTACGTCTCTTTAATTACGCAATTAGAATCAAATAATGATTTGACCTAATCGGAAGATATTTCATTCATGTTCATCATATCCATTAACATAAAAATATCGATCGAATATTTATCATTAATAAGCATAGTCTACTAATCACAGGGAATTATAAGCATTCGTCGTACCTTACGTTAACGACAAATCAAATAATTATATAGATTATGACTTTATCAAAACATCGCATTCAATCAAATAAGCATTAAACACTTTTTCATAGACGTAAAAATATCAATCAAATAACATCACCTTTAGCTTTGACAAAAGATTTAGCTATTCATATTCAAAAGAAAAATCAGATTTAGAAGAAATTGCATTTAAAATAATGTTGCAGGAACACTGTAGCAAAACACTCTTCACAGCACTGCACTATTCATCATCTTCTTCAAATGCCCGGTTACTGTAGCAATTCGAAATCACTGTTCACCGAAGCAAAAATGGCGCAAAAACTTCCCTTTCTTCTTCTCCTTCTTTCTCCCATCGATTCCTCTTCGATTCCGGCCAAATCTCGACGAAAAACACGACCCAAACAGCAAGAACAAGGCTCTGTTTTTTTCTGAAAAACAGAGTCCAGAACAGTCCGTAAATCCGCCCTTTCAGCCCAAAAGTTTTGGTCTTTATAGCAATTCGAGAGCAGCCCCAATCGAACTGAATATGGAAGCTTACCAAACTGGAACACGTCTGCAACTCGATTTGCCTCGACGCCTTTCGATTCGGCTCTGTTATACGCAAATTTCCAAATCCGGATCTTTCCAAATAACGACCATTCCTTCTGTTTGCCGTGAGCCTCTTCGTCTTTGACTACCTTCTTAAGCTCCGCCGTCGTCCTTTCACCGGTACCCAGAACCATCGGAGTCTTCCGCCGTCATCACCTTCAGCTCATCTCTGTTCCGCCCAGCCGTGACCCATCGTCGTCGTGCTCATTCGCCGCCCAACCGTCTGATCCTGCCGATGCTAGTCAACACGATCGCCGCTTCTGTTCCGCCGGCCTTCCAACGCTAGTGCCGCCGTCGTGAGGTTCGCCGCCAGCACTCGACACCGGCGCTCGAGTAGATGCTCGACCGTCGTGTTTTCCTTCGACACCCGAGCCAATCGTCCAGCCGGTTTAAATTCCTTTTTCCTTTTTTTTCTTTTAATCAAATAAAACCCGCCGTAACGATCTCAACCACCAATTCAAATCCGAACGGCTTATACTTAAAAATAAACGCCCATCTTCTCTTAAGTAGCTCATCGATGGTTCAGATTCTTCAATACGCGTGATATCAGCTCTTGGGTCACTTTGGCATTTCGAAACACGTCTAATGCGCACGTCTGCTAGTGATCTGCAATTCACATTTTCAAACCTACAATAACAAAACCAAACTAAAATTAGACGCATAATAAAAATATGATTCATTAAATTCTTTAATGCATCTAAAATAGTTAATTAGAGTAATTTAATTATTAATCCCCTAATTATTACCCTAATCACAAATAACCCATTTTATTCTTATTTTATCACAAAAACTACACTAGCATATAGGTAAATAAGGCATATAAATATGTATATTTTATGCTTATCAAATACCCCCAAACCTATATTTTGCTAGTCCCCGAGCAAAACAACAAAGAAAATCACACAAAACAAAACAAAAGTAAATTAAACTAGAAAAGTAAATACCACTTTCGTAGGGAACACGATTGCATTGAGCGTATGCAACAAGCCGTTAAACCTCTAGGTGTCCCTAGTAGGACGAGTTTTGTCTCGTGAGGGTTTACAGCCATATTACCCACAAACATGTACTTATGAAATTAACCTTATTAATCTAAGTGAGAAAAATAAAATAAAATAAACACTTCAAAACAAATAATCCTATTATCCCTTCAAATGCAAACCACAATGTTTAAGAAAATCAACCACATGTACTTGCATTTATAATCAACTGGAATATAGAAGCCCTCAAGTAAGTGGTTTTATTCTACACCTTCATCTTGGAAATTTCTGCTCAATATGATATAGCATGATAATGTAAATATTAAAAGTGTAGAACATTGTAGCAATACACCCTAAATTTCTGTTTTACACATATCCAGTGTTACCCATTAACCAAAGAAAATCAGAATCTACATAGTTATCGTAATCTTTAGGTTCATGATAGCACAAATCTGTGCGCCTCCTTCGGGTCTAACATTCTAGATTTGAGAGGATAATACACCATAGACTCTTTTTTTTTCTATTTTCAGCAGGACTGTGTAAGGCCTAACTTCAAGATGCTTAGGTTTAGCAATGACTCAGGCCAATGACTCCCAGCACAGTTGGCTTAGGGCATTAGGTTTTAAGAGACCGCTTCGGGCCCGAGCATCAGCCTAAGTTAATCCTATAAAGTCAAGCAGCCCCTTTCTAGCTTTTTGTTTTCATTTTTTTTTATCATTTTTTTTCATCAACATTCATATTTTCCAGCAATCTTATCATGTCCAGGTTGTATTATACTCTCAACCTATTTCCGGTTCCAAGCCCTTGCCATAGCCAAGTAAATGGTCTATCATGATCTTTTAAGCTCAACAGATAACCACATATCATCCAATGACTTTGACTAAAGACATCCCACTGAAGATTAGTATTCAACAAATTTCTAGAGGGTATTACTTTATGTACTAGTGTGTGTGAGTGAGTTTTATTAGCTCAAGCACATGATCCAAGAGGACTGTAACAGAAAGATATGCTCAGTTAAGTGTTTCTATCCTCCAGTATACTTACTCACACTTCCAATGTAAATTAATCTCTTAAAAATTGAAGTATGCATCAAGAAGGGATAAACTATCAAAACCTATAAAAAAAATACTAACAAACAACCTAAAAACTAATCAAATTTTTATTTGTTTTTCTCTCTTTTTTCTTTTTTTAAAATTTTAAATTTTTTTTTTGAAAATAAACAATGTTATTCCTATATACCCCCAAACCTAAACTAAACATTGTCCTCAATGTTAAGAATGAAATGAAGGATAAAATAAATAAATAAATAAAATAAAGGATAGATGTTACCTGGAGAACTGCAAATTGCTAAAATCCTATGCGAGTGAAAAACATCAACAAATAAAAAGATGAGAGCAATCACAATATCCAACCAGAAAACATCATCTAACTAATAAGTATCCTAAAAACAAGAAAAAGTTGGGCTGCCTCCCAGGAGCGCTAAGTTTCCTGTCTTCAGCCAGACTAAGTGTAAGAGTATTCAATCATGATAAATGGGATCAGACAGAGGAATACTCTCCACTTCTGATGGAATCAATTCCATGAATGGCTTAAGTCTTTGACCATTTACTTTGAACACATTGCCATTCATTGGATTTTCAATTTCAACAGCTCCATGAGGATAAACAGTTTTAACAATAAATGGGCCACTCCATCTAGACCGGAGCTTACCAGGAAATAAATACAATCTAGAGTTATACAAAAGAACTTTTTGTGAAGGTTCAAAAGTTTTTCGATGAATGTGTTGATCATGCAAAACCTTCATTCGTTCTTTGTAAATTTTTGAATTCATATATGCATCATTCCTGATTTCTTCTAATTCATTTAATTGGAGTTTACGCACAGAACTGGCATCATCCAAATTAAAATTAAACATCTTTATAACCCAATATGCCTTATGCTCCAACTCCACAGGCAAGTGGCAAGCTTTTCCATAAACAAGTCTATAAGGGGACATACCAATAGGAGATTTAAAAGCTGTACGGTATGCCCAAAGTGCATCTATTAACCGCAGAGACCAATTTTTGCGATTTGGGTTAACCGTTTTCTCTAAAATGTGTTTAATCTCTCTGTTGGCAAGTTCAGCTTGCCCACTTGTTTGTGGGTGATAAGGGGTAGCCACCTTATGAGTAATTCCATATTTCTTCATTAATGCCTCAAAAGGTTTATTGCAGAAATGAGAACCCCCATCACTTATGATTGCACGGGGTATACCAAACCGTGACAGAACATTTTCTTTCAAAAAACGTATAACAGTTTTATGGTCATTATTTCTACAAGGGATGGCCTCTACCCACTTGGAAACATAGTCAACAGCCACTAAGATGTAAAGATAGCCAAACGAAGGTGGAAATGGGCCCATGAAATCAATCCCCCAACAATCAAATATTTCAATCACTAAAATGGGGTTTAAAGGCATAATATTCCGACGGGTTATTCCACCAAGTTGTTGACAACGTCCACAAGTATGACAATAATCATGAGTATCTTTAAATAGGGTAGGCCAATAAAATCCACATTGTAAAATTTTAGCAGCAGTTTTTCTAGCAGAAAAATGACCACCACAAGCTTCTGAATGACAGAAAGAAATGACACTGTGAATGTCCTCATTTGGTACACATCTTCTAATAATTTGATCCGGACAATATTTAAAAAGATATGGATCATCCCAAAAGAAATTTCTTACCTCCACCATGAATTTCCTCTTGTCTTGTGTTGTCCAATGAGAAGGAGTTTGACCTGTGACAAGAAAATTAACAATATCAGCAAACCATGGTAAATCAGAAAGAACAAAAAGTTGCTCATCTGGGAAGGTGTCTTTAATTGGAGCAGCCTCATTGGAATCATCCACAGTCAGCCTAGATAAATGATTGGCTACCACATTTTCTACTCCTTTCTTATCTTTAATTGTAATATCAAATTCTTGCAATAGGAGTATCCAGCGAATCATCCTAGGTTTTGCATCTTTCTTTGATAGAAGATATTTCAAGGCAGCATGATCAGTAAAGATAATAATAGGATATCCGGCCAAGTAAGCCCTAAATTTATCCAAAGCAAATACTATAGCAAGTAATTCCTTTTATTTTGTTGAATAATTCATCTGAGCATTGTCTAAGGTCTTACTTGCATAGTAAATAACATAAGGCTTCTTATCCTTCCTTTGCCCCAAAACAGCCCCCACAGCAAAGTCACTAGCATCACACATTATCTCAAATGGTAAAGTCCAATCTGGGGGTTGCATAATAGGGGCTGAAGTAAGCATCCCCTTCAGTTTAGCAAAAGCTTTTTCACAATCAGCATTCCATTCAAAAACAGTATCTTTAGATAGGAGATTGCATAATGGTCTAGAAATAGAACTAAAATCTTTGATGAACCTCCTGTAGAACCCTGCATGACCCAAAAATGATCTAATATCTTTAACAGTATTGGGTGTAGGCAAATGAGTAATTAAATCAATTTTTGACTTATCAACTTCAATTCCCTTAGAGGAAACAATATGACCCAAAACAATTCCTTTAGAGACCATGAATTGACATTTTTCCCAATTAAGCACAAGGTTCTTCTCTTCACACCTGCTCAAAACTTTCTACAAATTAGACAAACAGTCATCAAATGAACCACCAAATACAGAAAAGTCATCCATAAACACATCAAGATAGCGTTTAACCATATCACTAAAAATACTCAGCATGCATCTTTGAAATGTTGCAGGTGCATTGCATAAACCAAAGGGCATTCTTCTATATGCAAATGTGCCAAAAGGACATGTGAATGTAGTTTTCTCTTGGTCTTCTAATGCAATTTCAATTTGATTGTAAACGGAGTAGCCATCTAAGAAACAGTAATATGTGTGGCCAGCTACCCTCTCCAGAACCTGATCTAGAAATGGCAATGGAAAATGGTCCTTCCTAGTGACTGAGTTCAGCTTCCTGTAATCAATGCACATTCTCCAGTCAGATGTAACTCTAGTGGGTATTAATTCATTCTTATCATTCTTGACAACTGTTACACCAGATTTCTTAGGCACTACTTGGGTAGGACTCACCCACTTGCTATCAGAAATGGGGTAGATGAACTCCGCATCCAAGAGCTTAAGAACTTCAGCTCTAACTGCCTCTTTCATGTTTGGATTTAACCTACGTTGCATCTCCCTAGATGGTTTAGCATTGTCCTCCAAATAAATCCGATGAGTGCATATTAAAGGGCTTATTCCTTTCAAATCAGCAATTGTCCATCCTATTGCACCTTTATGCTTTCTCAAAATATCAAGCAACTTACCCTCTTCGATAAGATTAAGATGAGACGATATTACCACCGGAAGAGTTTCACCATCACCCAAAAATGCATATTTGAGGTCAGTTGGTAACTTTTTCAACTCCAATTTGGGTGCTTGAATGCTTGATGGTGTAGGCAATTTTTCACGCAATGGTAGCTCCTCAAACTTGGGTTTCCATCCATTCACTTGCAATACCTGCAGAGAATTCAGCAAAGAATAAATCTTAGCCTCTTCACAATTCACTTTAGATTCATCATATAAAGAATTAACTAAGCAAGATTCTAATGGATCAGAAAGAGATGCATGAAATTGATCTCTAACAACGGTATCAACCCAATTCATTTCTTGAACATCAGTATCATCCCCTGGTTGTTTGCAAACATTAAATATATTCAATTCCAAAGTCATATTGCCAAATGAAAGTTTCATCACACCATTTCTACAATTAATCAAAGCATTTGAAGTAGCAAGAAATGGACGACCTAGTATGACAGGAATATTTGCACTTGCATTTATAACAGGATGTGTGTCCAAAACAATAAAATCAACAGGAAAGTAAAATTTATCTACTTGAACAAGCACATCTTCCACCACTCCTCTTGGAATTTTAATAGAACGATCAGCAAGTTGAAGAGTAATGGTGGTGGGTTTAAGTTCCCCAAGACCTAACTGAGTGTATACTGAATAAGGCAAAAGATTAACACTAGCCCCAAGATCAAGCAAGGCTTGGTCTACCCTAAAGTTCCCAATCACACATGAAATAGTTGGACATCCGGGATCCTTATATTTGGGTGGGCTTTTGTGTTGAATTATAGAACTTACCTGTTCAGTCAAAAATGCTTTTTTCTGCACATTCAACTTACGCTTAATAGTACACAAAT
Organism: Houttuynia cordata; assembly: GCA_039654745.1. NCBI lineage: Eukaryota > Viridiplantae > Streptophyta > Magnoliopsida > Piperales > Saururaceae > Houttuynia > Houttuynia cordata. The sequence continues at coordinate 55,218,786 of CM077502.1, read as the reverse complement.
ATTTCAAGAACTTAGCGTAAGAAGGTACCTGTTTGATTGCATCTAACAAAGGAATGTTAATTTTCACCTGCTTAAAAAGTTCAAAAATTTCAGCATTTTGGTTCAGCTTTTGAGGTGGTTTCAACCTCTGTGGAAAAGGAGCTGGAATAGGACATCTCACATCTTCACTTGACCCAGACTTATCAATTTCCTCATTATCATGTTTTGACTCATCATTCTCAGAAGATTTTTGGGCCTTAAGTGGAATTGTTTTATCAATTTCTTTTCCACTACGTAGAGTGGTAATAGACTTAGCATGTTCCAATTGTGAATCAGAAGATTGTGTGTCCATTGTGTGAACTTGCCCCTGTGGGTTGGGTTGGGGTTGAGCAGGAAACCTACCTTTCTCTTGAATAGCAAGAGAAGATGTCAATTTAGTGAGAGAGCTCTTTATATCATTAATGGCTTGTGAGGTTTGCTGATTAATAGTAGCTTGCCCTTGCATGAAAGTTTGCAGTGTCTCCTCAAGTGTCTTCCTGTGAGGTGGAACATATGGAGTATAATTGGAAGATGCTTGAGGGGGTTGTGTTTGTGCAGCACTATCATTCCTCCAACTAAAGTTGGGGTGATTCCTCCATCCTGGATTGTAGGTGTCTCCATAAGGAGATTGCCTCTTGAAAGGGGTCATGGAATTTGCTTGGTCATGCAACACCTCCTTGAAAGCAGGAATGGTAGGGCACTCATTAGTAGGGTGTCCCATGACATCACAAATTCCACAGGCCTCTTCTGTAGCAACAGACTTAACAACGTTAATTTTCCCTACTTCCATAGCCTCCACCTTCCTAGCCAAAGAGGCTAGCCTAGCACTCAAATTATCCTCCTCCCTAAGATAATGCAGACCCCCACTAGTAGTTGAAGACTTCGACTTATTAGAAACATCAGAGGGATCGGTGGGATCCCAAGAATCTGAGTCTTCAGCTATTTGATCTAGAAAATCAAGGGCTTCATTAGGGTCTTTATCAAAGAATTCCCCATTACACATGGTTTGAACAAATTGTTTCATTGAAGGCGTCATCCCATCATAGAAGAAACTGATGGTGCGCCACTTCTCATACCCATGATGTGGACAAGAATTTAACAAATCTTTATAATGCTCCCAACATTGATAAAATGATTCATTTTGTTTTTGGGCAAAATTTGTTATTTGCCTTTTCAGAGCATTTGTCCTATGAACTGGAAAAAACTTTTTAAGGAATTCAGTTTGTAGTTCTTTCCAAGTTCCTACAGATCTAGGCTTAAGGGAATTTAGCCAAGTCTTGGCTTTGTCCTTCAAAGAGAAAGGAAACAATTTTAGCCTGATAATGTCTTCACTACAAGCTTGCTCAAAAGTTGCACATACTTCCTCAAATTCCTTTAAATGCAAATAAGGATTTTCAGAATCTAGATCATGGAATTTGGGAAGCAAGTTTATCATTCCAGGCTTAAAAGTAAATTGATGTGCTTGTAGAGGCAATATAATACATGAAGGTGTGCTAGTGCGTGCAGGTTGCAGATAATCACGCAAGGGCCGCATTGGTGCATCATGTTCAATCTCATTTTCATTAATATCATGGTTACTACCCTGATCAGCTATTTGATTATGTGTGTGTGATGGAACAGAAAATTCAAACGAAGGATTCTCAATCAAATTAGCAGAATTACTTCTAACCAATCGTCCACTGGTATCTCTATTCCACGAGTGCATGCACAAGCAACAGAAATTTCAAAGAGAGATGGAACGAGTTTACCAAATTTTGATGAAAAATCCAATAAAAAGCCTTTTTGTTCCAGATAGGACTCCAAATTCCTGCAAAATAAACAAGCTAAATTAAACTAAGAATAATTGAAATTCACTAAACTACACTAGAGAGAAATAAACTAATTGGAAGATTAATCCTAAACTTCACTCCCCGCAACGGCGCCAAAATTTGATCTAACCCAAGAGAAGGTTGACAAATTGTAATATATACTCGGTAAGTCCAAGTGTCGAACCACAGGGAATGATGTAGGATTATTCTATTCTAACTAATTTAAACACTACTTAGCTTAGCAAATTAAGATTATTATCAGGAAATTATGCAGAGAAGTTATAATTCAATTAACTACTAAAATGATGATTAAAGATTCAATTAAAACTAACTGAAGACAGGCAAAGATAATCAATTGGGAGATATCAAAGCATCAAGGATCAATTATTTAATTAATACTTCTATGTCTCTTTAATTACGCAATTAGAATCAAATAATGATTTGACCTAATCGGAAGATATTTCATTCACGTTCATCATATCCATTAACATAAAAATATCGATCGAATATTTATCATTAATAAGCATAGTCTACTAATCACAGGGAATTATAAGCATTCGTCGTACCTTACGTTAACGACAAATCAAATAATTATATAGATTATGACTTTATCAAAACATCGCATTCAATCAAATAAGCATTAAACACTTTTTCATAGACGTAAAAATATCAATCAAATAACGTCACCTTTAGCTTTGACAAAAGATTTAGCTATTCATATTCAAAAGAAAAATCAGATTTAGAAGAAATTGCATTTAAAATACTGTTGCAGGAACACTGTAGCAAAACACTCTTCACAGCACTGCACTATTCATCATCTTCTTCAAATGCCCGGTTACTGTAGCAATTCGAAATCACTGTTCACCGAAGCAAAAATGGCGCAAAAACTTCCCTTTCTTCTTCTCCTTCTTTCTCCCTTCGATTCCTCTTCGATTCCGGCCAAATCTCGACGAAAAACACGACCCAAACAGCAAGAACAAGGCTCTGTTTTTTTCTGAAAAACAGAGTCCAGAACAGTCCGTAAATCCGCCCTTTCAGCCCAAAAGTTTTGGTCTTTATAGCAATTCGAGAGCAGCCCCAATCGAACTGAATATGGAAGCTTACCAAACTGAAACACGTCTGCAACTCGATTTGCCTCGACGCCTTTCGATTCGGCTCTGTTATACGCAAATTTCCAAATCCGGATCTTTCCAAATAACGACCATTCCTTCTGTTTGCCGTGAGCCTCTTCGTCTTTGACTACCTTCTTAAGCTCCGCCGTCGTCCTTTCACCGGTACCTAGAACCATCGGAGTCTTCCGTCGTCATCACCTTCTGCTCATCTCTGTTCCGCCCAGCCGTGACCCATCGTCGTCGTGCTCATTCGCCGCCCAACCGTCTGATCCTGCCGACGCTAGTCAACACGATCGCCGCTTCTGTTCCGCCGGCCTTCCGACGCTAGTGCCGCTAGCACTCGACACTGGCGCTCGAGTAGATGCTCGACCGTCGTGTTTTCCTTCGACACCAGAGCCGACGGCTCGGGTTGTTTTATTTTCTTTTTTTTTTTCTGAACCCAAACCGTCCAGCCGGTTTAAATTCCTTTTTCCTTTTTTTTCTTTTAATCAAATAAAACCCACCGTAACGATCTCAACCACCAATTCAAATCCGAATGGCTTATACTTAAAAATAAACGCCCATCTTCTCTTAAGTAGCTCATCAATGGTTCAGATTCTTCAATACGCGTGATATCAGCTCTTGGGTCACTTTGGCATTTCGAAACACGTCTAATGCGCACGTCTGCTAGTGATCTGCAATTCGCATTTTCAAACCTACAATAACAAAACCAAACTAAAATTAGACACATAATAAAAATATGATTCATTAAATTCTTTAATGCATCTAAAATAGTTAATTAGAGTAATTTAATTATTAATCCCCTAATTATTACCCTAATCACAAATAACCCATTTTATTCTTATTTTATCACAAAAACTACACTAGCATATAGGTAAATAAGGCATATAAATATGTATATTTTATGCTTATCAATATCCGATAAGGGAATGGCTGACTTTAGAGAGTTATTCCGTGGAAGATTTTGTAAGGTGCTGGTGACCCATGATGGAGATCAACGACCATTCATGAGTTCTCAGGATAGTGTGTACGAATGCAAGGTTAATCCTCTTCCCACCAGTGGTAGTAGTCAGCCAACACCACTACGTTCGAGAGTTTGGGATAACAACTTGGTAGGGGTTGGGCATCATTTTAAAGACCAAGTTGAAGTTAGGAAGGCATTGAAACAACTCTCTATTGCCAGGAACTTCTCTTTTAAGTATTTGAAGAACACGAAGCGTCAGGTTATGGCATCATGCAGGGTTGAAGGTTGCCCGTGGAAAGTGAATGTGAGCTTGGAGCAAGCTTCAGGTTTGTTTGTAGTGAATGAGTATGAAAAACTTCATACATGTGCTGGAGGGGTAAGGAAAAAGTATCACCCTCATGCTTCACAAAACTTGGTGTCGGAGCTCATTTCCAGTAAGATAAAAGATACACCCTCGTATTCCACATCTGAATTGGTAAAAGATTTGCGAAATGACTATGGGTTGAGCATCTCATATCAGAAGGCATGGCGTTCTAAGGAGGTTGCCCTTAATTCTTTGTTTGGTGATTATAAGGATTCTTACAATGACATCCCTTGGTATTGCAACAAAGTAGTGGAGACAAACCCGGGGAGTGTAGTGAAGTATGAGGTTAATCGAAGAAACATGAAGTTTTTACGTTGCTTCATCGCGTTGAATGCATGCATTCAAGGGTTCCAACATTGTCGACCAGTACTTTTTCTTGATGGGGCTCATCTTTATGGGAAGGCAAAGGGGACTCTTCTAGCAGCCACTGCAGTTGATGGAGGTAACCACATCTTCCCCTTAGCCTATGGAGTTGTTGATAATGAAACTAAAGATAATTGGTTGTGGTTCTTACAACATGTGCGACATGTAGTTGGCTTTGCAAGGGTATTCACATTGGTATCCGATAGGGACAAAGGGCTGCTCGAAGCGGTTGCAAAGGTGTTTGGGGACGGATTCCATGGCTATTGTGTGCGACACTTAGATTGCAACTTACTGAAGACAGGTTTGAAAGGGCACAAGGTTCAAGGAACAAAAAAGGTAACGAAAAAACAAATTGCGTACATGATTAATGATGTTGCAAAAGCAAGTGATATGCATGGCTATCACGTTGCATTAACTCACCTCCACAAGCATTCTAAAGTAGCATATGATTGGGTCATGGCAAATCAACCTGAGAATTGGTGCAACGCCCTCTTCTAAGGTGAGAGATATAACCACCTTTTAAATAACACTGCTGAGACTTTCAATAAATGGGTTAAGCCGGAGCGCGACATGCCAATTCTTGCTTTGCTTGATGGCATTCAGATGAAGATAATGATCAAGATGAACGAAGCGAGAAGGGCTAGTAAGAACTGGGATTCTTACCTGATTCGAGAAGTCAACGACCGGCTCAATGAACTGACCAACCAATCTCGGGGGCTATTGGTTGCGGAGAGTAATGAGAATGTGGTGGAAGTGGTTTCAGAGGAAGGACATTTAAGGATGAATCTCACTGACCTCACTTGTACTTGCAGGATGTGGCAAATTGAAGGTACGCCATGTATCCACGCATGCGCTGCCATATCTGCCAATGGAGGATCACCAGCGTATGCTTGTCGAGGGGATTATTGGACTACTCAATGCTATAAGGACACATACAGTGAAACAGTTTTCCCGATCACCCATGATGACAAGCCGGTACGTGCAGAGCCACCTGTGGGAGAGCATCTCATCCTTCCACCAAAAACCAAGAGGCCAAGGGGGAGGCCGAAGACGAAGCCCTATCCGTCACAACCATTAAAACGGAAACGTCAATTTAGATGCAGTCGTTGCAACGGCCTTGGGCACAATCGGACTTCATGCGTGCAACCAATCAACGTGGATTGAGAGAGTGCCTTTGAATTTTATTTCTGTAATGAACTTAATCCATATGATGACATTCGGTAGAAATTCATTTTTATGGCTTGTAATGATAATGTTTACATTACTTTGTAGTTTGTAGAATAAATCATATCGTAACTGCATATCGCAACGCAATCACAACTGCAACGCAACCTGCTATCACAACATGCATTAATAGCCACAACTCAATCACAAGGAATGCAGAAGCTATGGGAAATTAGTATATGTGGCAGCAACAAGCCTATCGCAATGCAATCACAACGTCAACACAACCTACTTTTACAACATATATAAGTCACCACAACTTAATCACAACGCACGAAAAAGTTACTGGAAGTTACTGTTTGTGGTAGCAGCAAGCCTATCCCAATGCAATCACAACCACAACACAACCTTCTATCACAACATGTATAAATCACCACAACTCAATCACAACGACTGAAGAAGCTACGGGAAATTACTGTGTGGCAGCAACAAGACTATCGCAATGCAATCACAACGTCAACACAACCTACTATCACAACATGTATAAGTCGCCACAACTTAATCACAACGCACGAACTTGTTACTGGAAGTTACTATTTGTGGCATCAGCAAGCTTATCCCAATGCAATTACAACCTCAACACAACCTGCTATCACAACATGTATAAGTCGCCACAACTCAATCACAACGCACGAAGAAGTTACTCGAAGTTACTATTTTTGGCAGCAGCAAGCCTATCCCAATGCAATCACGACCTCAACACACAATGCACAAGTCATCACAACCCTCAAAGACACCTGCTATCACAACATGCATAATTTACTATAATTCAAAGTAATCACAACAATGCATAAGTCATCACAATAATGCAATCACAACCTCACGGCAACCCCCTATCACAACATGCATAAGTTACCACAATTCGAAGGCATCACAACAATGTATAAGTCATCACAACAATACATAAGTAATCACAATAATGCAATCACAACCTCACGGCAACACGCTATCACAACATGCATAAGTTACCACAATTCGAAGTCATCACAACAATGCATGTCATCACAATAATGCAATCACAACCTCACGGTAACACGCTATCAAAACATGCATAAGTTACCACAATTCGAAGTCATCACAACAATGTATAAGTCATCACAATAATGCAATCACAACCTCATGGCAACACGCTATCACAACATGCATAAGTTACCACAATTCGAAGGCATCACAACAATGTATTAGTCATCACAACAATGCATAAGTAATCACAATAATGCAATCACAACCTCACGGCAACACGCTATCACAACATGCATAAGTTACCACAATTCGAAGTCATCACAACAATGTATAAGTCATCACAATAATGCAATCACAACCTCACGGCAACACGCTATCACAACATGCATAAGTTACCACAATTCGAAGTCATCATAACAATGCATAAGTAATCACAATAATGCAATCACAACCTCACGGCAACACGCTATCACAACATGCATAAGTTACCACAATTCGAAGTCATCACAACAATGTATAAGTCATCACAATAATGCAATCACAACCTCACGGCAACACGCTATCACAACATGCATAAGTTACCACAATTCGAAGGCATCACAATAATGTATAAGTCATCACAACAATGCATAAGTAATCACAATAATGCAATCACAACCTCACGGCAACACGCTATCACAACATGCATAAGTTACCACAATTCGAAGTCATCACAACAATGCATAAGTCATCACAATAATGCAATCACAACCTCACGGCAACACGCTATCACAACATGCATAAGTTACCACAATTCGAAGTCATCACAACAATGCATAAGTAATCACAATAATGCAATCACAACCTCACGGCAACACGCTATCACAACATGCATAAGTTACCACAATTCGAAGTCATCACAACAATACATAAGTCATCACAATAATGCAATCACAACCTCACGGCAACACGCTATCACAACATGCATAAGTTACCACAATTCGAAGTCATCACAACAATGCATAAGTAATCACAATAATGCAATCACAACCTCACGGCAACACGCTATCACAACATGCATAAGTTATCACAATTCGAAGTCATCACAACAATGTATAAGTCATCACAATAATGCAATCACAACCTCACGGCAACACGCTATCACAACATGCATAAGTTACCACAATTCGAAGGCATCACAACAATGTATAAGTCATCACAACAATGCATAAGTAATCACAATAATGCAATCATAACCTCACGGCAACACGCTATCACAACATGCATAAGTTACCACAATTCGAAGTCATCACAACAATGTATAAGTCATCACAATAATGCAATCACAACCTCACGGTAACCCGCTATCACAACATGCATAAGTTACCACAATTTGAAGTCATCACAACAATGCATAAGTCATGACAACGATGCAATCAAAACCTCAGGGCAACCCGCTATCACAACATGCATAAGTTACTACAATGTATAAGTCATCACAACAATGCATAAGTTACCATAATTGAAAGTCTATCGCAATGCAATCACAACCTCAACACAACGAATGAAAAAACTACTGTAAGTTATTGTATGTCGCAGTAGCAAGTCTATCGCATTGCAATCACAACCTCAACACAACCTGCTCTCACAGCATTCATCAGTGATCACAACTCAATCGCAACGAATGAATAAGCTACTGGAAGTTACTATATGGGGCAGCTGCATTTCTATCGCAATGCAATCACAACCTAAACACAACCTGCTATCACAACTTGCATAAGTCACCCCAACTCAATCACAACTATGCATAAGTCAGAAGAAGTTACTGTATGTGGTACCAGCAAGCCTGTCGCAATGTAATCACAACCTCAACACAAGCTGCTATCACGACATGTATAAATCGCCACAACTCAAAGTCATCACGAATTAAGGCATTGAAAGTCTATCACAACTTATCACAACATCATGTGTCGTCAAACCCAAAATATATCACAACCTACAGCACCAATCTAACGCAACCTCATATGTCCATCACAAGTTACTTACATCACCAGAATAATGTCAAATGTAACCTCGCCATACTAACATCACATATTCATATCAAAACGAATCAAGTCTATCACACAATTGGTACATAGCCCTCGATCTTAGAGACTACGTACCACACCAACTATTTTCTAAACTTTTTGACGTTGAACCTTTGAAGCTCATCGTCGAGCGCCTTCTTCAACAAATAGTAGCACATGAAAACCCCACAATCATCACTGTTGCACTGGGTCTCGGGAACCTCCACCACTTTTGTCTTCCATTTTTCCCATGCTCCTTCCTCAAAATCGACTTTCATGACATATTTAGAATGCCGCCTCATAGCCTTGAAGAACAAGTTGATTTCATTAGCAACATTGGGTCTATTATTCATACTATCATATATAAAAGCTTTCTTTTGCTCTAGCCTGAATTCTATCAAGCACCAATGTCTGTCTTTAAGCACAGGCAGCATCCACTTCTTGCAATGTAATGCATTATACCCATTTGGTCCTCTCAACCCTGCACTCACCTCCCGATGCCACTCTCTTGTAGGGTACAACGCTTCTGTATCGCCATCTAGATCGGGATGCGCACGCCTCCCATCTTCATACTTTTTCTCTTCTGTTGCGCAGAAAGACTGCATAAACGACATTATGTCAGTTAGTCCACATCACAACATATGTAAACATGGCTAGAAGAAATAATCAGTGTCACACAACTAACATCACAACCTACGCATAAAAGGGTCACAACCTGAACTACAAAATATAATCACAGCTACACAACTAACATCACAAAATCACAACTAATACTGATAATCATAATATGATATCACAACCTATGCATAGAGACTAAGCTTCACAACATTCAACAGTGATGATATAGATAAATAATAAAAGTAACTTACAATCCAATGGGGGTCAAATATGTGAATAGTGGGGTTTCCATCTCCATTCAAATCCTTCATGGCCAAGTCAGTCACATCGCTTCGAACTAATGCTACAAATGCATCGACATAAAAATTGTCAACCCACCCAGGGGTAGCACCTTCATCTTTAGGTGCCACTCCCGGGAACCCCGACCACCTAAGGCTTTGGAGGTGGAAGACCTTCACTTGAATCCCACAAGCAAGACCAACATTTATAGTGTTGCCCATGTCTCATCCATTTGGAGGTGGGATTGTCCAAATATGGTCAACCATCGCCTCTTCCGCTGTGGCGAGTGGGAAGTCCTCGTACTCATCCCCCTCCCTGCGATTTTTTCTGATAGCATTGGGGATGTAGTATGGTGATATATGATGTGCTCCGGCAACGGAGCGAGTGGCATGGTTATGAACTAAGGGAGAGACAACAATTGAGCTATCTTGTGTCTTCTCCCCCTCCACACGTGCTAACAAGGCATCCTGCGACATATAAAATAAAAATGGTTACTCACAACAACAAGCATTTAACCAAACACAACCTATCTATAAGTCATCATAACAAGTAGCAGAAGAGTAAACTTACCATAAGAGACTTAAGGTCGAGGACTGGAATCAACTTGGGGAGAGCAAGTGTCGAATCAGATGCGATGGAGATGACAGAGGGTTCTTTCACAAATGCACTTCTTGGTTCTCCTTCTTCAACATGAGTGGAATTGAGGGAGATGACTGAGAGGTCCCTATTATGAGGGACTCGTGAGTCTTCCAACTGGGCTGCAAGGAGATCATCTATTGTATGAGCAGGTGCAACATTGTCGGCCCTATTGGTCGGAGTAGCATTAGGCGAGGAGGCACAATCTTCCTCATCATTATCATCCCCAAATGGAAGCTTCTATGGTTTGAACGGTGATGTCTTTTTAGCTTGTGTTTTGAACCTCTTGGAAGCAGGGATTGCGGGGGACTCTAGGTCCTCAACAGGGCTCCTTGCAAGGGGGACTTTGCCTCGTGTGGACTTGTCTGCCATATCATGTGCATCTCCTCCTACCACTTCATGGGCTTCTTCATGTTGGTCTTCTTCTCCAGGCACTTGTTGTTGTGCCTCTTCAGTCCGACCATTTTCCTCTTCTCCTGGACAACCCACAACTTTCTTTAACTTTCTCATCTCCACTTCCAATACACGGCACCTATGATTTGCCGACATTATCTCCCTCTCCAGTCTGTTCTTCATCACATTTACATTGTTCTTCATCACATTTACATCCTTGCGCAAACCCTTGTTGACTTCATACATTTGCATATTGGTCAACATCAAGCTATTCACAAGGTTGGACAAGCTTTCAAGAGTGGCAGGTCTGCTCTCCAGTAGCCGGCGAACTTCTACAATGAAGACAACATGACAAAGATTACAACCTAATTTCGACATAGATTACAACCGAAAGAAATATCATCACAACTCAATCCCAACCTTTATCAAATCATCCAGTTACACCATCACAACCTACATTTACACTATTACAACGCAATATACGACATCTAACACAACCTAAGTAAAAGCACAACCACTAGCACAACTTCATATGGGATCTATCACAACCTACAAATATAGCATCACAAGTCAATGTCCGAATCTGTATATAAGCTATCACAACCTACATTTTCACGACATAGATTACAACCAAAAGATATATCATCCCAACCCCAATCACAACCTCACGCATAAGCCATCACAACCTACATTTACACCATCACAATGCAATATACGATATACAAACATCATTTTATTCACATATTGGACACAACCACAATCACAACCTAGAGAGATATTATCACAACTCAATATGAGATCTAACACAACCTACAAATATAGCACCACAACTGAATGTCCGACTTTGCATATAATCCATTACAACATTATAAGGGCTATCATAACCTACATTTATAGCAGCAAAACGCAATATACGATATCTAACACAACCTATGTATAAAAAAACACAACCGGGTCACAATCAAGTACCTTCGACATAAGCATCACCAGCTTCCTCATTGGTAGCTTGTCGTCTGCGTTTGCTGCCAAGCTGTTGGATGTCTTCTGATTGAGTATCTGAGCCACTGTTGGGCCCCTCATTTGAAGGCTTCACTCCGGCACGGCTCCTAAGAGCCTCCTCCACTGGTGTCTCAGCTACCCTCTTTGCCTTGCTCTTCTTTCTTTGCTGCCTCTTGCGAGGTAGCTCATCAGCCTTGTGGCATCCTTTCTCGATGTCCCCTGCCACATCCTGCCCCTTGATGAACAAGTCTGATGCTTGTTCATCCTCGGTGAAGACAAGCTCCACAGCCAAGCCCTCTGTATCCAAGGCCATACCAGCCTCGTATGTGTCCGGGGCAACATTGACACTCCACCTCTTTAACCTGGGTGATTGATCCTCCTCCTTATCTAACTGTATCAACCACCCAAAGTCTCTAAACTTGGCCTCAGCCAATTCAAAAAACCAAACATGTACATGTCAAACATTCAAGTCAATTATAATAGCAACTGTTAGTATCCTCACAACCCAATATAATTAACCACAACTTATAATAGTGACCACAAGGCATAAGATACAACATACCTGTAAAACAGCTCCACAACCAAACAAATTATATCGATCTTTCCTCTCCTCCCTATCCTCATAGGCATTACTAATGCCATTCCACAATGCATTGTAGACATCCCTAGCCCAGGGATATGCATCAAAGGTGGCAAGGTTGGACTCATCCATCATTGCCCAAAACTTGCCGTCAACCACATCCCCTGGCCTGGGTCGGAGGAAGACAGCAATGCAGTATAGCAAGGCCAACCTTGCCCTATCATTTACCTTCAACTTCTTGTTGTTAAACTTTTTCTTTATCATTTTTGCGGTAATCTTACTTACTCTCACCCCAGGGAACATCCTCTCCTGGAAGGTGGGGCCCTTTGTGCGCTGCGATGATTTCCTTCCGACTAGAAATCCATCATGCAGTGGCAACTGCAGTATCATACTGACGTCTATCGGCTTCAGAGTGGTTGACCGCCTGCCGATTCTGAAAGTTAAGCCGCTTATCCTCCTAGCCAGCATGTGGCCAATTAGACGATGACAGACCATTGTGTCTGTCATCTCAAAGAAGACTTTGAAGCAAGTTTTCATTACTTGCTCATGGACCCCTCCCTTCAAATCCGGGATGAGGTTCAGCACTTTTGAAGTTGAGCATCTACACTCAACTCTCCCAATCTGTAAAATGTAATGAATGCAATATTAAGTACACATGAAGCACAACCAAATACATTTAGGGAATAAACACAAGTTTATCGCAACCATAACACAACTACAGCACAATGTCAACACAACCATCATATAACCGATGCATCCCAACCCTACAAAAGCACTATGACAATGTCACTAAATTTCATCACAGCTCATGACCAACACAAGGCCCTCAACTTTCTCATCACAAGTTCTACACAACTACTATTTTTCATCACAACCATAACCGCATTCATCAAAACTTAAAAGGAGTTGAACATACAAGCACATCTCAATCTATCACAACCTGTTAAACATCATAAAACAAACACATGCAACTCAATCAACCATTACTCTTGTCCATCACAACCCTACAGAAGAACCATCATAACGTCACCAAATCCATTAGAGCTCATGACCAACAACCCCAGCACTCAACTTTAGCCATCTCAGGTTGTACACAACTGCTACACGTTTCCATCCCAACCATAAATGTATTCATGAAAGTTGAACATACAGACACCTCGCAAGCTATCACAACCTGTTAATATCATAAAACAAACACATGCAACCCAACACAACTACAGCACAATGTCAACACAACCATCATATGACTGATGCATCCCAACCCTACAAAAGAACTATCACAATGTCACCAAAATCCATCACTGCTCATGACCAACACAAGGCCCTCAACTTTTTCATCACAAGTTCTACATAACTACTACACGTTTCCATCCCAACCATAAATGCATTTATGAAAGCAGTTGAACATACAGACATCTCGCAAGCTATCACAACCCTATTAAACATCATAAAACAAACACATGCAACCCAACATAACCCATTAAGAAATATTATACAATACATGAAACCCTCGACATGCACAAGGCAAGAGCAAGAAAAACATCAAACAATTATGAAAAGAAATATCTTTTACTTAAAAAAAGGGTCTTTGTACTTACTTCGTCTTGCCGGCCGGAAGTAGAAGCTTCTGCCATTGAGGGCACCGTTATGAGGGGAGAACTACTCCGCTGGGGAGAAAACGAGGGAAGAGCGCCGCTGGTAAGGGAGACAATGAAGGACAGCGCCGTCGCGAGGGGAGAGCGTTACGGGACACCGCCGCCGCGAGGGGAGAGGGCAAGGGGACACCGCCGCCAAGAGGGGTGAGTGCCGCTATGACACGAAGGTCGCCGCCGTGAGATGGGTGCGCCGAGGAGGGTTGCGGTGTGAAGGGGAGCGCCGCCGGCACTGAGGGACGTCGCCTCCGTTAGACGAGGGAGGTCGCCCTGAGGAGGCGGTCTACACTTGCGAGATGGTTGGGACGCGAAAGGGAAGAAGCAGTTTAGGTTGTGATGGAGAGACATGAGGTTTTGACTTTAAAAACCCATGTGAACAGTTTCTTATTTTTGAAATCACGTGGGTTAAGACGTGGAAAAGGCCGTTCAAACGGCGTTAATGACGCCGTTTGCTGGGCAGCTACGTTGTTCCATGTGCCGAAGGGTAATTTAGTCATTTTCAAAAAAATTGAGTGTGTTAGAGCTCGTGCGGGACTGAAATGGATATGAAATTCTGGGTACTTTGTACCAAAGTGGATACCATATTTTCCCATTTGTACTATTTTGGTTAAAATTCACCTACTTGGACTAAAATGTAAACCACCCTATATATATATTATCTATATATTCCATGTACATAGATATAAGCATACCAATTTATTATGTATTTGTATATATAAAAAGATAACGAGCTGAGCCCGAGCCAATTTTGAGTCAAGCTTTGAGCTTTCCTCTAGCTGAGTATCACTGTGTGTGCTCGTACTTGGCTTGTAGTGGAGTCATGTCATATGATTTTACGGCAAACTTCAAAATGTCATAACTCATTCATTTTTTATCCATTATTGCTATTTTTTGCGTTTTTTCTTATTTTTCCTCCTCTTTATCCCCATGAGTATAACCTAAATTTCTAAAACACATCTACAAGTGGATATAACAAATTTCCAAAGAGGGGGCATGTGATGAAGCCGTTATTAATTTTCTTTATTTCTTCTTTCTTCCTCATCTTAAATCCATCGCATAAGGGATCACTCCTCTTTTCAAATTGGTCATTCCACTATATGATATCTCAATATCTTTCGATGATCCTAATGAAATGGAAGATGAGGAAACATAAGGAAGAACGCAAAAAAAGAGGCAAAACGGATAAAAAATAAGTGAGTTATAACATTTTAAAGTTTGTCATAAAATCGTGTATTCTTAGATACAACTCCACTTCAAGTCGTGTGTTGTTAAACATGACTCCATTGCTATCGTGTGCCTGAGCACACAACTTGAATTAGAGTCGTATATAACAATATGCATTATTTTACGATAAACTTCAAAATGTCATAACTCATTCATTTTTATCCATTTTTTTTCCTTTTTTGCATTCTTCCTTATTTTTCCTTATCTTTATCCTCATGAAGATGTCCTAAATTTATTTACACAACTTTTAGTTGGGTTGACAAATATACAAATAGTACTTGCCGCTCGCCGACGAGTATTTCACTCATTTACCCATTTTTATCATCTCATTTGATGTCCATGAACGATTCGAGCACCAATGGGTAACCGTTACATGTGTTTCTTTACATGTAGATCTCAACTTTTGTAGTAGGGTGAGCTTCCCTACTGCTCTTACCTCAAAATTCCATGATCATAGCTTTTTTCTAGGCGTGGGCGGTTGTCAACTTTGGTATGGATTACAACGATATTTGGAGCTTCACCGGAAAGCCTAATCCTCCAAGTGGAATGCTACTGGAATGCCCTTGTCAGATAAAAGTGAAGAATTTCGTCAATTAAAATATTTTAAGGCCAAAGAGAGGCATTTTGGAAAGTTCATGTTCCATTTCTAGGTGATATGGAAGTTTTTTGTAAATTCCAAAGGATATTGGAAAAGGGCGAATGACGCCAGATAATGTGAAAAAAAAAACTCTTAGTTATATAAAAAAAAGTAGCACACTAGTAACTCGGGCTACGAAATTGTTGTACTTTCTAAATCATGAAAGAAAAACCTCATTATCTTCAAATGAATTTTATTCACATCGATGACCAGAATGGCGGAAAGTTTGGCATGCCTAGTTAGAGAGTAATAATGTCTTCATCAATAACCTTAATACCTTTAGTACATATTCAGTAACAAATAGGAATAGTTTAACTTTCCTTCGACAATTAATTGCCTTGTTTTTTCATTTTTGATAATGTCGAGTGTTCAAGTCCTTAGGACCCCACTAGAAGGGGCAGGGCAATTAGAGTACTATATCCGGCTTCCGATTCCCTCGAGTACGTAAATAGCCCATATAACATACACACCTATTAATCAATGGGATGTTGGTGTGATGGCGGCACTCTTCTAGAAGCAGAGGTACTAAGGGGCCGTTTGGGGCGTGATTATTGCAAAACATCCAGACTGGATTCTGGATATCTACTGTAGCATCCAGGTGGATTTTTACATCCAGCTGAAACACGTCCTGAGGTGTTTCAGCTGGATATATAAAATATCCAGATGCTACAGTATAGCAAAACATCCCATCTGGATGTTTTGCTTTTAATCACGCCCCAAACGGCCCCTAAGATCGAACCCCCACTCCATTGGCCATCAACCCATGATTATATCCCGATTTACCCACAGAGTATGATAGGTGGGCCCCAAAGTGATTGTCTTTTCTATTGCACAAAAAGAAAGCAGACCCAAAAGCTAAAGGTAATGGAAACAAATTCACTGAAACCAAATAAGCAAAAGGAAATGTGAACTTGACACGGGCATCTTTATCATTCATAGTGCATTAAACTTAATGATTGGATGTTAAAATAAGGTTAAATATTAACTTTTTGAACTTTTTTAAAAATAAGTGAATTGCTTTATGTTCCATTGAGGACCATTGCTTTGAGATGATGTAGCCATTTATCTTGATTCAATCTTTCCATAGTTCGCAGATTGACACAGCATCCACAAGTTTTTGGCAATACAGGAAATTAAAGAGAGAACTAGAGAAGGAACTCTTGAGGGCATCATTTCCTCCGTAGAACGAACGGAGATGAGACACACTAGCATCATTTCTCGCACTGCTGTCAACTCCTCCCCCCCCCCCCCCACCCCGTGGAGCCAAAGAAGATCATTTTATGTCTGTCACCTAAGATCTCCCAAAGCTTCATCTTAGGTGACTGAGCTTTTCCATTGTTTTGGTAGAGAGAGCAATTTTATTTTGTAGAGAGCACATTGTGAATGCCTTTTACACGATTGGAAAGAAGCATATCATTACTTACCTTGAAAGCAACAACTTTTTGTTTCTTCTTTTATAATGCAAACGCTTGCTAATCATAAAGATGCTTAGCCAAACTATTGAAGGTTTCCTCTTGTAGCAAATCTTTACTGTTAGTAGGCATGTTTATGTTTTTCATTTACAACATGGGGATTTGTGGGCGAATAAGTACCTTATGTCATTATGAACATCTAAAAAACTTTCTAAGAAATAATTATAGAAATAAAGCTCAAGGGAAATAAGTGACCATGGAGTTTCATGAGCACAGAAATAAAGAGTCTTCTTATGGTGAGCGACATTCTTATCCCCCACTAAAGATATTGTGAAAATGTGTAAGCCTTCTAAGAAGGATTAAGTAGCACTTAATGAGGAAAGAAGACATTTTTAGATGAGCTATAGATTATAGTGCTTAAATGTGATGGCGAAAAGCAAGCGCGCATGCTGACACTGCGCGCCTCCCACCAAAATCATAAAATCCAGCTGAAGGTAGAAAAGAAGCTGTAAAATAAACATGCTAAACTTGCTTTCGAAATAGTAATTTTTTTTTTTGGATAAAAAGAGGTGTATGAGTCCTTAGGACCCGACTAGATTAGGCAAGGCAATCGACTTCTAAGCACCATCCGCGTAACAGGCCCACTCATTATACATGACCAATTGGCATATAATATGGGGTGGGTGGCCAACTGAGTGGGGGTTATAAAATTAACCGAGTCGGAAGATCAAACATGCATAATTAACCACTCCTAAAAGCCAGACAATGAAAAGTTATTAGAAATAACCATGCGGGCTGTTGGTGGGATTGTCGTCACCATGCAGAAAGCGAAGGACCTAAGTTCGAAACCCCACTTCCATTGACCAATCACACAGGATTAGCGATGGAGTATGGTGCTCTAAGAGGTTGGTTGCCCTATCCCTTCTAGTTGGTTCCCCAGTTGACACGAAAAAAAAATTCGAAAACTAATCCAAAATTCCAAATACTCTTTACTAATAACCAAATTACTCCAAAGTCTGTCTAAGAACATAAGCACTTAATTAAAGAGATTTACTAATTACTTGGACTGCAGGTGCAATTCCAATAGGTGTCAGACAATATAAACGGTGCCACATTATTATCATTTTAGTCATTTGGGTTGGCTAAAAATGGAAAATAAGGTTAATTGATGTTGCTTGCTGATTTTTAACCCCTTCTCTGTCCCGGGATTGAGGTAGGAATTAACCATGGTTTTTGAGCAAAGTTTTCGATATATCTTGTACCAAAAAAAAGAGCTTTCTTTTTCGATATATTATGGGTGGCATATATTGGGTAGGTAAGGTATATTACTGCGTTTAATGACAAATTGATGGTTGAATGTGGTGCCGGGGCTCTATTAGTTTCTAGCCTTTGCCCTTGCAATACTCTCCTCTAATGCTATAACATCATCTTTTCAATCACTAATCAGTAACAGCTCACCATAAAGAATATAGGCCAGACATCCTTCCGCTCAGAAATCGATCTCGTTTTTCCTCGTAGGTCACCACCACTAAAACCAAATATCATGTTATTGGTTCTAGCCCCTGGCTGCAAGAATCCCATGCACGTTCCCAGCATGCTACTAATTTCTTGCAATGTCAACATGGATGCAATTGCCTTCATGATTAAGCCAATCTTTGATGCGTGACAGAGACGGGCTCTAAATTATTAGAGATGGGCTGTAGCCCACGAAAATATAACGCAGCACACCAATTGCTGAGTGACTTCCGAATGAGGATTTTGTGTTTTTTTCTTTCGAATTGTGTTTATCGGTGCTGCATGTATTTTGTGTATTTTGACATCTTTGAAGTGTGGCCAATGCCAAATCAACAACAAAAAAATGTAGCAATTGGGCCTAACCCTGATCCTGTCTAGCTCTGTCATCCTCGTGTGCCTACGGTACTAAACAAACTTAGCACATTTATCCTTTTTTTTGGATAGTTTTAGCACATTTCTCCTTGTTCAAACTCTAGCCCCATAGTCTATGGGCCATTGGCTGGTTCATATGCTTAGATTACATGATAATACTCACAAAAGCTTTCCATTACATGTTATTTTTGACGAACTGTTGAGTTGAGTTAAACATTATAGTAACCATTTCGTAATAGTTCGAGCTTTAGAGAACATCAGTTATCAAATATGGAACCAGAGCCAAGGACTAGATTCAAATCTTGCAAAGAGCAATGTCTCCCATTTCCGTTCTATTTATCGAAGATCTTTCTCTTATTGTGCCTAGAGTTATTGCCGAACAGGTAACAACCATTCTGAGTTTTATGCTTCAAGTTTGTTTGTTTGTTTTTTTTATAATTAAAAAATTAGATTAAAGAAGCTCAGTGAGTACAACACTACAACACGACAACATATGAGGTGTGGACCCCTCAAGAAAAAAAAAACACAGCAGAAAGTGTTAATCCGGCCGATCGATCACGCAAAGTGATCAACCAGTGTAAAAAGAGTCCATCCCACCATTCTTCTATATCCTTTCATTCACTTTTATCAGGGATTGTGCTTCAAGTTGGGCATGTAATTACATGCTTCAAGTTGAGCTTCTCCATTGTGAGTTCTCTGTAGAAGAACTAGTAGTCTAAACTACCCAAAAATAAAAAAAACTAGTACTCCTCCGTCTCTGCATTTGAAAAAACTCGAGTCCATCATTACATGGCGCTTATTGTGGCATTTATTTATTGCAAGTACAATTATTGTCGTATTTAACAAGGCTGGCTTCTAATTAGAAGGGACCCAGACAATGTGATCCTGAGGCAAGAAGTGGCACACAGGGCCAGACCCAGGCTTCACATGAAGGACCTTGAAAGCCAGGTGCTTGGGGTTCCAGGCAGAGGTATCTTTATGGCACACCGCCACCGCCTCCACCTTGTTCCCGTCCTCCCCAACCAGTGCAACCACGTACAGCTTCGCCTCATACGTCTCATGGCAGTAATACACCACATAAACGTACGGCTGCCTGTGGCATGTCACTGACTTGGCTCCTGCTGCAGTCATCATCTCCCTCACCTCCGATCCCACCACCCTGTACCGCTGAGCCTCGGAGTCCTCGTGCGAGCTCCTTGTAGTGAGGACGTCAACGTGGCTGCCTAGCCTGGCCATGGCAAAGTCCACCATGGACTCCATTGATGTGGCACAAAGCTTAGCCTCCTTCTTAGGTGCCGGCCTCTCGCAGGTCCGGAGAGTCTCCTTCACGGCCTCCGCCTCGGGCGATTGTGGGTCGATCGAGAACCGCCGTAGGATGACGGACGAGTTGGAGGATGAGAAAGGGAAGGTGTGGGCGACTTGGCGTGGGAGGAATGTGGAGCCCGGCGCGGGCTTGGTGAAGCGCAGCCTCATCTCGGCACCCGGACGCAGATCTTTCTCCACCAAGAAGAAGGCTAAGGCCGGGTCGTCACGGAGCTGATCAGAGGCTGCATGAGAGTAGCCGTACTGGAAAGGGTTAATGCCAGGGAACACTCGGACGGTGACAGGCTTTCCCTTATGGTTGGTGTTGACGTCCACTCCGCCTTTCCCCACTCCGACAGTGGTGTTGCTGTGACCGGCGTCTACATTGACGCCTTCGCTGCCAACGCCAACACTAGTCCCCCCGGTATCCTCCTTGCCCGTGCCAACCGGAGTGCCTGCATTTTCATCATAGGACAGACCTGCGGGCAAAGGGCTCGACAAGGGAATGGTGAAGGAGGTGCTTCAAATTTGAATGCATGACCCTATTGGCCATAGTGATATGAATGCATGAATGAAGGTGGGTTGAGACTCGAGATTTACCGCTTGGGGCTAAGAGATCACGAATTGCACTTGGCATTGGGGTGTTTGGGAGTTTAGCATGCCAGTATACTTGTTGAGAGGTTAAACTTGCATGGCATCCCGTTAGATTAGAGGCTACCTGTTTCAAGCATAGAGAGAAATAATAATGTGTAACTGAAACAAATAAGTCATTATTTTGATAAGTCCCGTTTACATGAGACTTGTCTCCTAGCTTACGTGAGACAAGTCATCTAGAACCATAGAAATTTTGATCCACGGTGGATGTCAAATCAGTGGGTTGGATCAAAATTCGATGGCTCGAGATTACTTGGGCTCATACAAGCTGCATGAGACAAGTCTCATCTAAATTCATACTCATATAATTTGAGATAGACAGATCACCACAGCGAAAGAGAGAGAGCAGAGTAGGATGAGCGGTGGACGATCCATGGTCACTGAGGATACCAGAAGACAGGAAGAAGCAGAAGAGAGAGCAACGGTGGACAAAGAAACAAGCGCAAGTGAAAACTTATAATCAGCTCGGATGGGAAGTAGCAGGAGTAATTGATTCAACTGCCGTCTTCTCATGGACATAAAGGTGGAAGTGTTGCCAAAGTTTTGCATACAAGCTCAATGAAGTTGGGACGGAAACTAAACAATTTTGGACGTTAAGTTGTTGCCTAGATTGTGACCGAGAAAAGCCTGGTGAAGTAGACAAGTAGTTCTTGCTAGTTTGAAATCCAGGGTTATGGCAGAATGCAAGGGGCATTACTGTGACTGAGGCTACACTCTTGAACGCTGTCTTCAGACATTATTTAGGTATTGAAGGCTCGTGCCTGCATTCAACCAAAGGTCGCTTTTAAAAGATGCCGTTACGGTCAGAAGGATGTAAAAGAGTAATTGGTAGGTATTTGCTGAAGGTATCATAACCTTAAAGTGATCATTCATTCCAAAGGAGGGGAGGATATGGCTCGAGGCAACTGTCACGTTAATTATGTAGTAGGGGAACAGTTGCATCTAATTTCTACCTTTCATAACAGCAGTCCAGAGGCTGCACCAACCCCCTTTATTTAAAGTGGCTGCGTGCAATATGCTTTAAACCGATGGCTGAAGTTCATTGAGAATTTGAGATGGAATCAACACTTGTAGAGCTGGAAATAACCGAGCAAACAAAGAAAAAAAAAACCTAGTTTTGAGCCAAAAGTAATAGGTGCAACCACGATCTACGAAAAAGATGCATAACAAAAACAAATCATGAAAGAAGAACAAAAAAATCTGAAGACAGAATGCTGCAACTTCCTCGAATTGTGGGCCAAATTGCAAGCATTACATTAGCATCTAACGACGTTGAATTAGCCGCATACATGAGCCTAGTTTTTTTGGCAAAAACCAACACTGGCTAGTCAGGGGATTGTTGTCTACCTCATTGCTGTTTGAATTTTGAAATGAACCCTCGGAAAGATGGGATTGTTAACACAAGCCACAAAGGGGCATAAACCTGCTTGAAATAAGTACCAGAAGTCGTGATAAAAATAGAAAGCCAGTATGAGCACTGTTCCAGTTCATCAATCGAGCAATGCAGGACTACCTCTAACAGGATTAGCACAAAAAAGAACCACAGCCTATAATAAGCACATCATGCTTTAGTGAACTTGCGGCCAGACAATCTCTCAGATTCATAAAGAATATGGTTGATAAGGCCCCTTGCAGCACTGCAGATGCATAATGCAAATCAAGTAGTCAGAACCAGACAACAGGAGCCTAAAATCCATTGAAACAAAGGAAATCACTACTTACTCATCCTTAAGCTTTTGGATCTTCTCTGGATCTGTCTCATGCATGTGCCTTTTGAACTGCTGTCTCACCATATCAACAACTACCTCAGTATTATGTTGCTGCAACAACATAAGCGTCAACTTATGTAATTTCATAATCAAGAAAACATCACAATTATGAGGAGAAGACTAAAGATCCCGAGCAAGGAGAAAATTACCTTATGACCAACATATTTTGCTCTCCTTAGACACTCTCGATAAAGCTGCAAAAATTTAAAAGAACTTTTTGTTAAACTTGAAAAGCAGCAGTTCGTGTAAAAAATACAGTTAAAGATGATATTGAAGTCATGATATTACTCTAATCACGTTGTTTGCAAGTTCAGGTGGCAAAGCCGTCTGAAGGGAAGGCATTATGTTGTTTTATTTCCTACAAAAAGAAGAAAGAATCTTTAGCATTAGAAAGATAAAGTTAACTAAAATCTGTCAAAAATAGACTTCTATGCTACAAGATGATAAGTAACTGAGACAACTATCAGAAAGGATGATCAGAACAATTATGCATAGAGGTATTCAACTTGGTACAGATCAAGCAATAAACTTATTAGCATATATTGCATTGAAAATTCATATCATTCAGCCAAGCCAACCTAGTTGAGTTGGCTGGATCTCTCACGTCTGTAGGAGGTCCGGTGGTGGAATATCCTTTCTGTGGCATGTATATAGTACATTGAGAATTCAACCACTATTGTTTTTGCGTAACTAATACATCAGCACAACTTCAATAATTCATGGACCTTGCTGGAGAGTACTTAAAACACATTAAGCATTATTTACCCATTACCACATATCAGAACTCACTTGTTAACTAGCCTTAAAAAATCAATGGACCTTATGCATTAATTAAGGCAGTTTCCAGCAACCTATATTTAACCAATTTTTTACCTACTTCATTATCACCCAAAAAGTCCTGAAATTATTCCATGCAATCCGTAATACAGTGGACTGATGTGCCATGAGAATTTTAGAAAATTATAGATAGCAGGAACATATAAATTTAGATTATTAAGTATAGAAGCACGCGGCTTAGACCAAATCGGATCATAGATATAACGGGACATTCATTTTGATTATTAATCACAGGAGCATGCAACTTTGACCATATCATTATTACACGAAACAACGCTATTAACATCCCAAATCATTTTATTCATTTCCAACGACAATGAAACCCTACTATCGCAATGGCATTAACAGAGACACAGGTTTCTACTTGTTACTCATTCTAACGCGACTTTGGGTCCCCCTTCACACAAGAGTATGCATGCGCTTCTATTCTACTTCTAGCATAATATCAAATACGCAGTATGCACACTCAAACAAGTCAAGTCATTTCCAACATGAGAAGTCATAAATCAAATTTCATTTTGCAAATTAATTTGGCTCTAGCAATTTAAAACAAATTAGATTTGCACCATGCTAAACATGCACAAGGCAGTAAGGCAGTAGACAGGGCAAAATTCCCAATTCAAACCCACTTCGATGCATCGTCATCATCATCATCATCATCATCATACGCCTTATCCCAGCTATCTGGGGTTGGCGGCATGGATGATATACCACGTTTGACTCTTATCATAATCAAAATGGTACAAAATTCATACAAAGAAACATAGTGGCAAATTTTTACGCCGGATGCCCTTCTTGACGCAAATCTTCTGAAGAGGGGACGATGCTAAGAAGATTCAACGTGGGAGCTTTGATGCATATATATCAAAAAAATATGAGTTTTTTTGGCGTCAAAAGCAGAGGCAGGCCTCATTGGTGAGATCAAGGAATGCCGTATCGGATCATAATCATAATCAAGTAGCGCCTTTTCCCAACTATTTGGGGTCGGCAACATGGATCTTACCCCTCCATTCCAGCCTGTTTTGGGCTACCTCTTTTGTAAGAGATAATAAAGTCAAATCCTTTCTTATTAACTCGATCTAAGTTCTCTCAGGTCTCCCTCTCCCTCTTTTAACATCGTTTACATATATCCCTTCTAATCTTCTCACAGGGGCATCTAAAGGTCTTCTTTGCATATACCCATACCAACGCAACCTACATTCCCTCAGCTTCTCCCCTAAAGGAGCTACTCCTAGGCTCTCACGAATATATTCATTTCTAGTCCTATCTCTCCTACTTATCCCACTCATCCACCTTAACATTCTCATTTCGGCTACATTCAACTTATCTATATGACTCCTCTTTGGTGCCCAGCACTACGCTCGAATCGGATATCGATAAAATATCATTCGTTGAGAGATAAAATATCAGAGATATCATGTAAAAAAATATCGGTGGTCTAAAACAAGTTTTTATCATATATATTCACAATGTGACTCTTCAAAGGAGTGACACTAATCTTATCCCAGCTATCTGGGGTTGGCGGCATGGATGATATACCACGTTTGACTCTTATCATAATCAAAATGGTACAAAATCCATACAAAGAAACATAGTGGCAAATTTTTACGTCGGATGCCCTTCTTGACGCAAATCTTCTGAAGAGGGGACGATGCTAAGAAGATTCAACGTGGGAGCATGTCACAACTTTGATGCATATATATCAAAAAAATATATGAGTTTTTTTGGCGTCAAAAGCAGAGGCAGGCCTCATTGGTGAGATCAAGGAATGCCGTATCGGATCATAATCATAATCAAGTAGCGCCTTTTCCCAACTATTTGGGGTCGGCAACACGGATCTTACCCCTCCATTCCAGCCTGTTTTGGGCTACCTCTTTTGTAAGAGATAGTGAAGTCAATTTTTTTCTTATTAACTCGATCTAAGTTGTCTCAGGTCTCCCTCTCCCTCTTTTAACATCGTTTACATATATCCCTTCTAATCTTCTCACAGGGGCATCTAAAGGTCTTCTTTGCATATACCCATACCAACGCAACCTACATTCCCTCAGCTTCTCCCCTAAATGAGCTACTCCTAGGCTCTCACGAATATATTCATTTCTAGTCCCATCTCTCCTACTTATCCCACTCATCCACCTTAACATTCTCATTTCGGCTACATTCAACTTATCTATATGACTCCTCTTTGGTGCCCAGCACTACGCTCGTATCGGATATCGGTAAAATATCATTCGTTGAGAGATAAAATATCGGAGATATCATGTAAAAAAATATCGGTGGTCTAAAACAAGTTTTTATCATATATATTCACAATGTGACTCTTCAAAGGAGTGACACTAATCTTATACAAGCAAAATAAGCATTCTTCTATGAATATGTTTCTATTAAAATTTCGGCAAAGTCTTCCCTGTATTTTCAATCATACAAAAGCAATACAATAGATGCAAACAAGATAATAAGGCCATCAGTTTTTAACTTCTGATTCAACTCAAATCTCACCAACAAATAACTTCTGAATCAGCTGTTTTAGCGCTACTTAATAAGTCCACAACTACTTTAATGAATGATTTTCACAAATAAGAATACTTGTTCTAGCCGCTGCAAACAATGGGGATTTTTGGCTAGCAAAGCTAGCTAAACTTCATAAGATTTTTACACTAGACAAAAGCACAAACGCACAACACACATAGTAGCTGCTCCAGCTGTGAAACTAAATAAGTAATCCCAATAACTAGACAAATAAAAGCTAAACTGTCTAAAAGGAAAATTCCAATAACTAAAAAACTTGTTGAGTACCTTCATCCCTGTCCAAAAATAAATGGAGAATCGGAAAGGGAACAGAGAAGGAAACTCCCTCTTTCCATCTAGTTTTGAAGAAAAAGCTATTCCAATGTTATGAAATAAGTAATGTAGTGCCATCAACTTGCAATTATGAAGGATTTTATTTTGTGCCTTAGCCACATATTATATAAGCTTGCTGCCTCGTATGTCCCTTTTAAGATTTTTTTATTACTACAGAAGAAACCCTGTTAAGCATATCCTCAATAATAAAGAGATTTATTTGCTTCTCTCACTTCCTACCTCCCCTCTTTATTATCTTTAACAACCACTTCAACAAAATTTAATAAATGTCAGTCTTAGCAAAATTGTCCATAGCACCATCACTGTCCACATAACCATTCTTAGAAAAATTAGTAATCAATCTAATGTCAGGAAAGCACCAGTTCCAAAATGAAGAAATACATTCACTAAATGCAATTCAGTACTGATACTTATACCAAATGATTGTCATATATTTATAGCTAGACTGGAAGCACAAGTCAGAATTCAGGTGTGGTTCTACGTTGAAAACAGAGACTTCAACACCCACTTCTGCATGGTTGATTGAAGAATTGACCGAAGAATGTCAAAAATTGGCCAGATGAGACAGGAAAAATTATAAAGACGAGATAGGAACAGAGTAAAGAGGAACATGGTTTTCAAGTTTTATGAATAAGAAATTTTAACATAAATGGTTATGACTTATGCAAAGAGTCATAAAATAGTTGACAATCAAATTTAAATACTAATAGAAAATTAGAAATAACAGAGTTCTTGAAAGTAAAATAATGTTTGCTGATAATAACTGGAACTGAAGATAAAGCTCATATGGACTAGGGATACCATCACATGTGCATTTAGAAGGAAAAGGGAAACATGATACTAGAAGCATTGCCAGGCTGCCAACAGTGACTGAACCTTCACCATCTTTGAAACTAGGTCGGAGTTTCCTCAGCTTCACAGGATCAAACTGAATATGGACAACGAAAGAATGTCGATTGAGGACTCTGCATCACACAGTTAATGATTCACTATGAATCTAGTTAGTGAGCAGATTGCACCTTGCCGGATTGCGCCAAATTGACAAGCATATCGCACCTCCACAAAGCTCAACAGCACCTTGCCGGATTGCGCCAGTGAGCAGATCGACAGCTGATCGCACCTCTTGGTCTCTCCCTCTCCCTCTATTCTCTCAGTTCTCCCTACTCAGGGCCGGGGATCAGCCTTTATTCCTGTAAATTCTCAGAGCACGGAGCAGAGTCGCGCCGATATATTGCTCGAACCCGATATATCGGTTCTATTTCGGCGATATAACGGCGATTTTTGGAAAAAACAACGTCTCGTTTTATCGTTTATAGGCCGATATCGATTTATCGCCGATTTATGGGCGATACTGAATTCCATGGGTGAGATGGAGGCCGGCCGACGACAGCAAAGCCAAGTCACCTGATTTAAGCAACAACGGCGGAGTGGACGGTACGGATAATTGGTGACAATGGCACAGGTGCAGAGCGGCAGAGACCGAGGGCCGGGAAAGATAAGAAGCTTGAGAGAAACGGAAGGAAATACTGGGCCGAGAGCTAAGTGCGCCTCTCGCTTGTAGCCCATATGCGGGTGATAAGTCAGAACTGAGTAGGACCAATTAAGAAAGACATGGTCTTCGTAAGTTTGGTGCCGAGAAGTTCGAATAAAAATTGTTAATTCGGATGGTCAGTCGTAATCAAGTAACGCTTTTTTTTTCAACTATACGAGGTCGGCAAGATAGATCTTACTCTTATAGGTCTGTTTTAGGCTACCTATTTTGTACTTTTGTAAAAAATAATAAAATAAAATTAACTCCATCCAAGTTCTATTATGTCACCCTTCCCTCTTTTAGCATTATTTACATGCACCACTTTTAATCTTGTCACATAAATATTTATTAATCTTCTAGTCAATTAATTATTTTTCTAACATAACTTATATGCTGAACAAGGAACAAAAACTCTCGATCAATGGTCCTGCCTTGAATTGCCAATCTCACTTTAGCACCATCAACCTTTTTCATTATATCTATATGAGGAAAAACTTGGAGGGTCAAAGGCAATTCACATCATCAGAACAGGGAAAAGAACAATATAATCAAATCATAGATATATTCATGAAGCACTTCTCCCAACTTACAATTATATCTTCTTCCTTATTTTCCTTTGAAGCAACATTCCACAATGAATTTAATACAGTTTTAACAAAGAATCAACAAGTACCATAAATTAAATTTTCTTCGATCCGTATGTACATTTATGACAAGTTCAAACTGTTTTCCCAACCTCGAGACGTCCAGTAAAAGCAAGCTTGAAGCCATGTTCAGTATCTGGAACATTCTCATGTAAACTGTTCACTTGAAGGCAATATATTATAAAGTGTTGCTGACAGCTTGTATGCTCAAATGAATAACCCACCCATAAATTGGCAGCACTTTAATGTCACAAAATTTTTCCCACTTGAAAACACTTGTCCGGGCAGCTTCCGCAGATTAACTAGCCGACTCCAGCAGACAATGAAGCAAGCATCTATGGATGAAACCAAGGGACCCAAGACAACATAATTTTACGCCCGCCTAGCACACAAAACATTCCAAATATGCTGTTCTTGTTGGCGAAAGAGTGAATTTGTACATCTATCGGCTTTGCAGATCTGGCCCTCTGGCTACTGTGTGTGACACCATCTAACCAAAGTCCGCCACGAAGAATGAGTACCCTGTCTCCGTAATAGCATCGCTACCTCAGAAGCAGCCCAAAAACGTACAGCTACCAGAAATGTAAAGAAACCATTGCATTAGAAACAACCAGGGCTAACAAAATCATGCAGACTACCTGCAGAGAATACGGCTTGTACCATCAAATATCACCATTACCTGAACAGCTGAATCAACCAAAACGTTGCATAACTCCAAAAACAGAGCTCTATAGATTGAACTTATATGTGCTTTCAAACTAGTCAAATAGGTGTTCCTTGATGCAAAATGTACAATAAGATTACACGACATGGGATCTAATTGAAACATGAAAATAAAAATACCAGGAATCAACAGAACTAACCTTTTCAGTACAGATTGACACATAAGGCAAGACAAGAAGTGGAATTTTTCCTGTCATTATGACTCGTCGCAACACCAAAATTTCAGCAACAAAACTCTTTCCGGCACTGGCAAGAAAAAAGAAAATTAAACTACTGATAATCCCAAACTTCCTATTAGCATAAGAATAAGTAACTACGTTTTCATTGTCACTAAGAACCATGAAGAGCACCATTATGCACCAAAAAAGAGATCGCAAATCTACAAAACCACTCAGAGTATCTGCAATTATCAAAGGCATCATATGCCAGCATTCACCGCATAACTATGAAAAAATTCCTTCCTTCACTTCTTTTTTCATTTAACGATGGCATCATCATAACTGCAAGGCCTCCATTTAACTATTATGCTTCATTAAGTGAAAGCATTCATATCATTTGACTTATAAGTAGACCTCAGTTTATAAAAAGGAAATTATTTTAAAAACTTATGTAGAATCAAGCATATTATTCTTAAAACACCAATACAAATGATATAGAACTTAAAGCATCAACAGAAAATGCAACTATGACTGATTGCATAAAATACAAGGGTTCGCAACCGTGGTGGATTTTCTCAGGACAATCCTCCTTCTCCACCCAGGCTTGGACTAGCCGCCCAAAAGGCTAATTATTAAGCAGTAAGAGAAAAATCAAATCCTGGCATAAGAAGATTTTTTTTTCAAGTTCAGTCTTTTCAAAAACTTCTCCTCCTCCACTCAGGCTTGGGTTACTAGTCCAAAAAGTTACCCATTAAGCAGAAGAAGCAAAACCAAAATCCGAATACAAGTAGATTTTCCAATTTCAGAATCATAAAAAAATCATTGTACAATTTTTTTAAGTACTAATTTAAAAAAAAACCACAAAAGAACATGAGTGAGAATTATGTAAGAGTAGAAAAGTCAAAGCGTGTTTAATTATGTGCAGTTTTAAACAAACCCATGTCGATTGTGTACTTGAAATTCCTAATCAATACCTTGTACATGCACAATGAACAAGATTTCTTCTCTGCAAAACACCATCAGCTTGAAGGCAATCAATCTACAAAAATATGACTTGTGTGACAAACTCATAACTTTTTCTTTTCAGAGTTAAAAGAAAAATGGTCGAACAATAAAAGAATAGGCAAAAAAACAACTATGTGCAAGGTTACCATATATCCCTCTTACCCAGTTAAAAATCATTCCACTCATCCATGATTACTTAACGGGTGTTGAGACAACAAATCTCAACATGCAAGTAATTTGGCATAATGCAGAGAGAGAAAATTGTAATGGATACAAACCTGCCATGGGTAAAGTTTAGAAATGCCTCTCTTGACATAGAGACTATGTACAAGGTTATCATGTCTGCCTCTTACCCAGTAAAAAAGAATCCGACTTATGACTCATTCATGATTTACAATGCCGATGTTGTGACTCCAAATCTCATTTATGATAGTATAACATGCGAGTAACTTGGCATAATACAGAGAGAAAAAATCGTAATGGATACCAACCTGCCATGGGTAAAGTTTAGAAATGCGTCTCTTGACATTGATGCTGCACACTTCTAAAGGAAGCCAATTGCTAAGCTGATGGCAACCATTCACGGACACAGAGCTTGAAGAAGTCCTGCCTTCAGCAACTGGCAAATATTTAGTTTCTTTCTCTGATAACCTATGTGTTTCATTACCAAAAGCAGTTGGGGAAGAAAATAATAGTTTGTCATCACAACTTGTTCCACTCTGATTACCTTGATTAGCCTTACTCTCACACAAGGTATTCTCCTCAATTGAAAAGTCATAATGTCTAATGGGTCGTGTTCATTTTGACAAACCATGAAAGGCAGCTTGGCGTCGTCATTGGGATGTTTTTTGGTCAACAAGTGTGCAGTTTCATCATAATCAGACTTAATAATATTCACTGAATTCCCAAAAGGAAGCAGGTTCTCCTGCTTACAAATGCCCTTCGCAGCATTCATCACTTTGCATATTTGGACAGAGTATTTATCATGGGGGACTTATAACTCATCAACTATTTGGATAGCCACATTCCAGAACTCATCTCCAGGAGATACAATTGAACTTTTACAAATCCATTTAGGGGTCTCATCTGTTCTCACAGTATTATTTAGCGATCTTGAGTTAGGAGTAGTATTACATTTTCTCAATGTGGCATAAACTTTGCCATGTGCATCCTGTATGAAAACCAAAAAACCAACTAATAAATACTTTCCAGTTTTATGTATCAATAACTAGCATCAGAAGCTTAAAAGATGGCTTACTTCTTGCTTTTCAAAAAGGCCGGAGCCTGCTTCCTTGGGTAGGAAACTTAACTGGCATTCAGTATGCAAAGGAGATTCCTGACTTGAGCATGAAGGTCCTCCTTCTGAATAATGATCATGAATTGGAACATATTGTTTCTTTTTGCATGTTTTAACATTTTCAACTAGTAGAGATGGACTGCCACTTCTCTTCTGTCCATTCAATTTTTGTTCTGTTGTGGAATTGGCAATAACTGGAAGTCCTCTGAAAGATAAAACAAAAAATTACACACTATAATCCAGCAGCAAAAAAATTGATAACATGCAAGCACCACACCAATAAAGAAAGCAGAAAAGCCTCTGATTTCACTTAACAACATCTTACATCAAGTGCAAAATCATTCATTAACATTGTCTAAAGATAAGAAAAATCTCTACGAACCAAATGTAAAATTGTATAATAAAAATTTGAAGAAGTCAACCTAAACACACGGTAATTTTGATTATTTTCAATTGGTGACCTCCAGATTGGAACCTTTTCCAAATTGAGTTACCCATTCCTGAGATAAACTACAGCAACCTTGGATATATTGATCTATACATGAAATATGCATTTTATTATCTCCTAAGCTTATGATTATGCTAGTGTTTGATTAGAATTACTACTACTTTAATATAGTTTTTGGTTTTTGTAGGAAACAAGAGTAATACACAAAAATGAAGAGAAAAGTGACTCGAATGGTTAAATTATTATAACTTCGTTTACAAATATCTGATTGGACTGATTCAAGCTTCATGTTAAATTTCAAGAAGTCAGCTTTCCAACGCCACCAACCACGCGCAATTCGGAGTTCAGGACACAAAGTTATAGCCATTTGAAATTTCTAAACAGTAACTACGATCGATCGGGAATCACTGCGATCGATCGCTAGAGCCGCAAAAGCACTGTATTGAAGGTCACGATCGATTGGCATCAAAACGATCGATCGTATCTATTGGAATTTTTCAATCACGCAAGACAGTAACTGCGATCGATCGGTATCATACGGCGTCGATCGCAAAGCGATCGATCGGAGGAAAATAACGAAGGAATAGCGATCGATCGGCAAGCGAACGATCGTCAATACGTACGATCGATCGCCGTATGCGGCAAACCGGAATTAAGGCCTATTTCGACTTGGATTTGGAAGGGATTTTGAGGGTTTTCCTTCACCCCTATATATATGCCTTAAGGGAGAACGTATTGGGCACCACATATTCAACCTAGAGAGCAATTTGAGACCTTGGAGGCTAGAGCAAAGGAAGAAGAAGATGATGAAGATGAAGATGATAGATTCTCTTCCCATGCTTGGCTAAACTCCTATCCAAGGCGTAGATGAAGCCCAATAATCTGGTTGTGTAGTTTCTTTTCTCTCATCTTATGTTTTTATTCTAGTTGGTGTATGAATTTTATTGTGTAATCACCGTTAATTCAATAAAGATTTGTTCTTTGTACTCGAGAGAGACAAGAGTGAATTCTTGTGAGTTTCAATCCGAAGAATACTTGCGTATCCGAGAGGAACGTGAGTAGACTGAGGTGTTATATATCAATAAAGTTTCATTGGTTTATACTCGAGAGAGATAGATCACAATTCCATGTTTTAATTGTTTTATGTGTTACATCCGAGAGGAGAGCACTATATTTTGAGTTGACAAGTGTATGCCCGAGAGGAATATGCTAGCCAATTGGAAATCTTTATTCAAAAGAGAGAGGGAAACAACACACTAGTTATTGTGGTGGATTCGAAGCCTTGGTCTTCTCCACATTGATTAAAACTCAGCTTAGTAGTTAAAGTTCATAGCTTTATTTAGATTAAACAAAAACTGCAACTTTCTTCTCTTGAATTTGGTAAAAGATTAATCCGTCCCTGAGGTTCGACAACCCTTATCAATACTCACCGTAGTACAATTGCCTTGTGCACTTGCAAGGGTTTAATTTTAAACGATCAAGTTTTTGGCGCCGTTGCCGGGGACGGCATAATAGTTTACTAAATTCTTAGCATAGTTAGTTTTAGAGTAGTTTAGTTTAATTTAGATTTATTTTCAGTCGCTTAATTTTGTTCTTCTTCTTTTGCAGGATTAAGAGAGGACGCTGATTTTCGTCATCGTTGGAAGGGCCATCCCTTCCCACTGTTTGCACTCTCTTAACCCTCTTTTAGAGTAACTTTGGGTGCTTGGTGTTTTTCTTTTCTTTGTGGGATTGCTTGACGTGCTAGTTGTCGCTATTAGGTTGCTAGTTGTCGCTATCTAGGGTTGATGCTTGCTAGTTGTCGCTATTAGGACTGCACAGGTTTTGTTTGATTTTTATTGTGCATGCATGGTCGTCGCTCCCTGAACCCCGACCTTGCCTTTGATCCTGATCCTGAGCGCCTATATAGAATCTGTAGAACTCCTAGCAAACCGATCCCTGAAATTCATCCAATGGCGGACAACATGAACCTTGGGGGTGGGAATGGTCTAAACCAGAATCCGCTAATGCCCCATGCCCGTACCCTGCAAGACTATTACCGTCCCACTGCCTACACCTCCCCTTCCTGTATCCTACTTCCTGCAAACGTGGCTAATTTTGAAATTAAGCCAAATATCATCCAGATGCTGCCCACATACCATGGCCAATTAAATGAGAATCCCTATAGGCACCTACAAAACTTCCTAGAGGTTAACACAACCTTTAAGCTTACACTATCTGATGACCAGGTGCGCCTTAGGTTGTTCCCCTTCACCTTAAAAGATAGGGCCAAGGAATGGCTGTACTCCCTTGAGCATAACTCTATTTCCACTTGGGAGGAACTTCAAGCCGAATTCCTCAAGAAATACTTTCCTGTGGGGCAGACCAATAAGATCCGCCATGAAATCATCACTTTCACCCAGATACCTAATGAACAGTTCCATGAAAGTTGGGAGAGAATGAAAGCCCTACTCCGGTCCTGTCCCCACCATGATGTGCCCAAGTGGCAATTAGTACAGAGATTCCATGAGGGTGTGTGCGATCAGCATAAGACCTTAATAGACGCCTCCTGTGGAGGCACATTCATGAAAAAGACACCGGATGATGCTTGGGATCTATTAGAGGACCTGAGCGAAAACTCTCTACACAGTGCCACCCTCTATAGATCGGAAGGCCATATGCCTGGCAGGAGTGCCTCAAGGGGAGGCATGTATGATGTGAAAGCTACCACAAACCTAGAACACCAAGTGGCATCCCTTACCGAGACGTTTGACCGGTTTTTCTCACAGCCTCCACCTTATAACCCAACCTCTCAAGATGCCTGTGCCATCTGTGCCAGCCCTATGCACACTATTGTTGACTGCCCTTCAGCCTCCCAGTATCCAGACCTCGTACAGGAGCATGTCAACTTTGCACAAGGATACCCTAGAGCCAATAACCCCTACTCAAATACCTATAACCCGGGGTGGCGAAATCATCCCAATTTTGCCTGGAAACAATCCAACCAGGGGCCCACTTTCAATCCGGCCCCAAGACCAGAATTCTCAAACCCAACTCAGTCTTACCAACCAGCCACCAATCCTCCCTTTGGCCAAACCAATAAGAAGCCATCCTTTGAAGATCAAATGAGCCAATTGCTAGCCACCCAATCTACCCTCCTCTCAGCTTTTAATGCGATGGAAGCCAAGGTGGACGCCAAGCTAGAAACCAAACACCGCGAGCTGACAGGTGAGCTAAGAACCCAGACTCAGCTTGTCCATTCCCATACACAATCCATTGCCAAAATAGAAACCCAATTAGGGCAGTTGGCCCAATCTATGAACCGTAGGGAAGTAGGAACCTTGCCTAGCCAACCACAGCAGAACCCTAGAGGCCAGTTCACCGTTGAAGGTTCCCATTATCCAAATGAGCAGGTGCAAGCCGTTACTACCCTAAGAAATAGAAAACAAGTTGACAATCAGGTTAGGGACCCAACCATTGCGAGTGAGGACACTCCCCTTGAGAAACAAAACCAACCCACTCCTACTATGCCTAATCCTGTTAGTCTCCCACCACAGAAGGATGTCCCAGCTGAACCCACCAATGAAAAATCCTATATCCCTAGGGCTCCTTTCCCTCAATGCCTCAACCAACCCTCCCCGTTTAGTAAGTCCCACCAACGAATGGAGGAAATGTTAGAGGTGTTCAAGCAGGTTAAGATCAATCTTCCCTTCTTAGATGCCATCAAACAAGTACCTGCTTATGCCAAGTTCCTGAAAGACCTGTGTACCCAAAAGAGGAAAACCAAATCCCATGTCACCCAAAAGGTCTTCTTAACCAACCAAGTAAGCTCTTTACTGACCAGTGATATGCCACCTAAATTTAAGGACCCAGGTGTCCCTGTTATATCCATTGTCATAGGTGACCATACCATTAGCCGAGCTCTCTTGGATTTAGGGGCCAGTGTCAACCTCCTCCCTTACTCAGTGTATGAACAACTTGGCCTAGGAGAGTTGCAGCCCACCACAGTCACCCTTCAGTTAGCAGACCGATCCATTCGCAGACCTAGAGGTGTTATAGAAGACATTCTTGTTGGAGTTGACCGGTTCTACTTTCCTGTTGATTTTGTTGTCTTAGACATGGAACCAGTTGCCAACTCCAAATCCCAAATTCCTGTTATCCTTGGCCGCCCTTTCCTAGCCATAGCCGATGCCACCATTAACTGTAGGTCAGGGCTTATGAACGTCTCCTTTGGGAACATGAAAGTTAAATTAAACATCTTTAGTGCTTCCCAACAACCCTCGAGTGAAGCTGAGTGCCTTGTGGTTGACGACTTAGATGACCTCGTCCAGGAATACCTTCCCTTTGCTGCGCTTAAGGATGCCCTCGAGCACACCCTTTTCTATAACTGGATCGATCAATATGAGGGCATACCTGACCTTGAGGAAGTCCATCACCATTTAGTGGCTGCCCTATACCCTGGACATATCCCATGGAGACCCCATCCTGACCCTCTCCATGTGTCTACCGCCCCACCACTAAAACCTTCCATCGAAGCCCCACCCAACCTTGAACTAAAAACCCTTCCTAGCTCCCTCAAATATGTCTTCCTAGGACCCAACAACACCCTTCCTGTAATTATCTCATCTAGCCTATCTATTGACCAGGAAGCCCAGTTGTTGGAGATCCTTACCACACACCGGCGAGCTATAGGATGGACAGTAGCCGACCTCCGGGGTATCGACCCCTCTGTGTGCATGCATCGCATAAACCTGGAGGACCAGGCCAAGCCTTCTAGGGAGGGGCAGAGACGGTTGAACCCTCACATGAGAGAGGTGGTGATGAAAGAGATAGTGAAACTCCTAGACACAGGTATCATATACCCTATCTCTGACAGCGAGTGGGTGAGCCCCATCCAGGTAGTCCCTAAGAAATCAGGCATCACGGTGAAACCAAACTCAGAGGGTGAACTTGTGCCAATAAGAGAAACCACGGGCTGGCGGGTATGCATTGATTATAGGAAGCTGAACTCCAATACCCGTAAGGACCATTTTCCTCTCCCATTCATTGACCAAATCCTAGAGAAACTAGCGGGCCAGGAGTTTTATTGCTTTTTAGATGGGTACTCAGGATATAATCAAGTACCAGTTTTTCCAGGGGATCAGGAAAAGACGACTTTTACATGCCCCTTCGGTACATTTGCGTATCGAAGAATGCCTTTTGGTCTTTGCAATGCCCCTGCTACATTTCAGCGATGCATGATGTCCATTTTTTCCGACATGATTGATAAATTTTTGGAAGTTTTTATGGACGATTTTTCAGTATTTGGCACTTGTTTTGATGAATGCTTGCACAACCTTACTTTAGTTTTAAAACGCTGTGAGGAAACAAATTTAGTGTTAAGTTGGGAAAAGAGCCACTTCATGGTTCAACAGGGGATTGTGCTTGGACATGTTATATCAAAAAGGGGTATCGAGGTTGATAAGGCCAAGGTTGACCTGATTGCTAATTTACCACCACCTACATCAGTTAAGAAAATACAGTCTTTCCTTGGCCATGCAGGGTTTTATCGCCGATTTATCAAAGATTTTAGCAAGATATCACGTCCATTATGTCACCTTCTCGGTCAGGATGTGCAATTTGAATTTGATGAGTCGTGTAAAGAAGCCTTTACCACATTAAAAACCCTCCTCTCTAGCTCCCCTATCATTAAGCCCCCTGACTATACACTTCCCTTCGAGATAATATGTGATGCATCGAATTTTGCTGTAGGGGCAGTGTTAGGCCAACGCATCAATAAAATTCCTCATGTCATATACTATGCTAGCAAGACACTCACTGATGCTCAATTGAATTATACTACCACAGAAAAAGAGTTGCTTGCTGTTGTGTTTGCATTAGATAAGTTCAGGTCATATCTCCTGGGTAGTAAGATCATTATTTTCTCTGATCATGCAGCCTTGAGGTACCTTCTTTCTAAAAAGGATGTTAAGCCGAGGCTGATCCGTTGGATCTTACTCCTGCAGGAATTTGACTTTGAAATTAAAGATAAAAAGGGTTCTGAGAATGTCGTGGCTGATCATCTATCCAGAATTCCTATTCCTGATTTGCACAACCATGACCCTCTAAGAGATTCATTCCCTGATGAGCAGCTCTTTGCTGTCTCCACTACATCTCCACCTTGGTTTGCACATATTGTGAATTATCTTGTTGTGGGTCAAATTCCAACCTTTTGGTCTAAACATGACAAAGACTTATTTTTCTCTCGAGTCAAACATTACTATTGGGATGACCCTGACCTGTTTAAGATATGTGCTGACCAGGTCATAAGACGATGTGTCCCTGAGAGTGAGTTTCATAGCATCTTATCTTTTTGTCACTCTCATGCTTGTGGTGGACACTTCGGTGGTAAGAAAACTGCGGCCAAAGTACTTCAAAGCGGTTTTTATTGGCCAACTCTATTTAAAGACGCTCATGCTTATTGTCAATCTTGCGATCGGTGTCAAAAACTGGGAGCTTTGTCTAAAAGGAATATGATGCCCCTACAACCAATTTTGATTGTTGATTTATTTGATGTTTGGGGTATTGATTTTATGGGACCTTTTCCACCATCTTTTGGTCATACATATATTCTTGTTGCTGTTGATTATGTGTCTAAGTGGATTGAAGCTATTGCCACTAGGACCAATGACCAAAAAGTTGTGCTGGACTTTCTTAAATCTAACATTTTTAGCAGGTTTGGAACTCCTCGATCTATCATTAGTGACGGAGGTTCTCATTTTTGTAACAGGTCTTTTGAAGCTCTTCTCAAGAAATATTCTGTCACCCACAAAGTTGCAACACCATATCATCCTCAGACGAGTGGCCAAGTGGAGGTTTCAAATCGCCAAATCAAGCAGATTCTGGAGAAGACGGTTCGCCCTGATAGAAAGGATTGGTCCTTGAGACTGAATGAGGCATTATGGGCCTACCGGACAGCTTTCAAGACCCCGATTGGTATATGGGAAAGCTTGTCATTTACCTGTTGAGTTGGAACATCGAGCGTATTTGGCTATTAAGGCATACAACTTTGATATGGATAAAGCCGGTGAGCAGCGAAAACTCCACTTGAGTGAGTTAGAAGAGATGCGCTTTGATGCATATGAGAATGCCAAACTTTACAAGATGAGAACCAAAGCGGTGCATGACAAGATGATCTTGAGAAAGTCTTTTCAGCCTGATCAGAAGGTACTACTCTACAACTCTAGGCTACACATATTTCCTGGGAAGCTCCGATCTCGGTGGTCTGGGCCTTTTATTGTCAAAGAAGTATTTCCACATGGTGCTGTTGAGATCCAAAATCCAAAAGATGGGAGTACATTCAAAGTTAATGGCCACCGTCTGAAACCCTATCTCGAGGCTGCTGGTGACCTAGATGATGGGCTGGTGCATTTAATTGATCCAATAATTACAGAGTGATCGTGGCCCAGTCTGGCTGAAGACGTTAAACTTAGCGCTTGGTGGGAGGCAACCCACGTATTCAGGTGTATTCGCTCCTTTCTCTGATTTTCTATGTTATATGCTCATTGTCATTTTATATTTTTGTTCACATTGAGGACAATGTTCATAATAGGTTTGGGGGAGGGAATATTACTTGTAAAAAAAATTTTGATTAGTTTTTAGGTTGTTTGTTAGTACCTTTTCTTAGGTTTTGATAGTTTATCCCGTGATAATGCATGTTACAATTCTTAGGAGATTAATTTGCATTGGAAGTGTGAGTAAGTATATTGGAGGATAGATACACTTAACTGAGCATACTTTTCTGTTACAGTCCTCTTGGAACAGGTGCTTGAACTAAGAAAACTCACTCACACACACTAGTTACATAAAGTAATACCATCTAGAGATTTGTTGAATACTAATCTTCAGTGGGATGTCTTTAGTCATAGTCATTGGATGATGTGTAGTTATCTGTTGAGCTTAAAAGATCATGATAGACCATTTACTTGGCTATGGCAAGGGATTGGAACCGAAAATAGGTTGAGAGTATAATACAGCCTGGACAAGATAAAGATGTGCTGAAAATATATGAATGCTGAAAATGAAAAAATGCGAAAAAATGAAAACAAAATGAAAGAAAGGGGCTGCTTGACTTTATAGGATTAACTTAGGCTGATGCTCGGGCCCGAAGCGGTCTCTTAAAACCTAATGCCCTAAGCCAATTTGGTTGGGAGTCATTGGCCTGAGTCATTGCTAAACCTAAGCATCTTGAAGTCAGGCCTTACACAGTCCTAGCAGAAAAAAGAAAAAAAAAGTCTGTGGTGTATTATCCTCTCAAATCTAGAATGTTGGACCCGAAGGAGGCGCGCAGATTTGTGCTATCATGAACCTAAAGATTACGATGACTATGTAGATTCTGATGTTCTTTGGTTAATGGGTAACACTGGATCTGTATAAAACAGAAATTTAGAATGTATTGCTACAATGTTCTACACTTTCTACTATTTATGATTATCATGCTATGTAATATTGAGCAGAAATTTCCAAGATGAAAGTGTGGAATAAAACCACTTACTTGAGGGCTTCTATATTCCTGTTGATTATGAACCAAGTACGTGTGGTTAATTCTCTTAAGCATTGTAGTTTGTATTTGTCGGGATAATAGGGTTGTATGTTTTGCTATGTTTTAATTTTTACTTTGTTTTTGCACTTAGGTTAATTAGATTAATAAATACATGTTTGTGGGTAGCATGGCTGCAAACCCTCACGAGACAACACTCGTCCTACTAGGGACACCTAGAGATTTAACGGCTTGTTGCATATGCTCAATGCAATCGTGTTCCCTACGAAAGTGGTGTTTACTTTTCTGCATTAGTTCCTTTAGTTCGATTGTTTGATTTTGCTTTGTTTTGTTTTGCTAGGGACTAGCAAAATTTAGGTTTGGGGGTGTGATCTATATATGAAATATGCATTTTATTATCTCCTAAGCTTATGATTATGCTAGTGTTTGATTAGAATTACTACTACTTTAATATAGTTTTTGGTTTT
Source organism: Houttuynia cordata (assembly GCA_039654745.1). Classification (NCBI taxonomy): domain Eukaryota; kingdom Viridiplantae; phylum Streptophyta; class Magnoliopsida; order Piperales; family Saururaceae; genus Houttuynia; species Houttuynia cordata. Next base: position 55,177,396 of record CM077502.1, on the reverse strand, counting down.
TGTAGGAAACAAGAGTAATACACAAAAATGAAGAGAAAAGTGACTCGAATGTTTAAATTATCATAACTTCGTCTACAAATATCTGATTGGACTGATTCAAGCTTCATGTTAAAGTCAAGAAGTCAGCTTTCCAACGCCACCAACCACGTGCAATTCGGAGTTCGGGACACAAAGTTATAGCCATTTGAAATTTCTAAACAGTAACTACGATCGATCGGGAATCACTGCGATCGATCGCTAGAGCCGCAAAAGCACTGTATTGAAGGTCACGATCGATCGGCATCAAAACGATCGATCGTATCTACTGGAATTTTTCAATCGCGCAAGACAGTAACTACGATCGATCGATATCATACGGCGTCGATCGCAAAGCGATCGATCGGAGGAAAATAACGAAGGAATAGCGATCGATCGGCAAGCGAACGATCGTCAATACGTACGATCGATCGCCGTATGCAGCAAACCGGAATTAAGGCCTATTTCGACTTGGATTTGGAAGGGATTTTGAGGGTTTTCCTTCACCCCTATATATATGCCTTAAGGGAGAACGTATTGGGCACCACATATTCAACCTATAGAGCAATTTGAGACCTTGGAGGCTAGAGCAAAGGAAGAAGAAGATGATGAAGATGAAGATGATAGATTCTCTTCCCATGCTTGGCTAAACTCCTATCCAAGGCGTAGATGAAACCCAATAATCTGGTTGTGTAGCTTCTTTTCTCTCATCTTATGTTTTTATTCTAGTTGGTGTATGGATTTTATTGTGTAATCACCGTTAATTCAATAAAGATTTGTTCTTTGTACTCGAGAGAGACAAGAGTGAATTCTTGTGAGTTTCAATCCGAAGAATACTTGCGTATCCGAGAGGAACGTGAGTAGACTGAGGTGTTATATATCAATAAAGTTTCATTGGTTTATACTCGAGAGAGATAGATCACAATTCCATGTTTTAATTATTTTATGTGTTACATCCGAGAGGAGAGCACTATATTTTGAGTTGACAAGTGTATGTCCGAGAGGAATATGCTAGCCAATTGGAAATCTTTATTCAAAAGAGAGAGGGAAACGACACACTAGTTATTGTGGTGGATTCGAAGCCTTGGTCTTCTCCACATTGATTAAAACTCAGCCTAGTAGTTAAAGTTCATAGCTTTATTTAGATTAAACAAAAACTGCAACTTTCTTCTCTTGAATTTGGTAAAAGATTAATCCGTCCCTGAGGTTCGACAACCCTTATCAATACTCACCGTAGTACAATTGCCTTGTGCACTTGCAAGGGTTTAATTTTAAACGATCATATATAAGACATAACTATAACGCAAACTTAAGTGCATAAAGAACCTTTTCCAAATTGAGTTATCCATTCCTGAAATAAACTACAGCAATCTTGGATATAAAAGATATAACTATAACGCAAACTTAAGTGTAGGGATGGAACCGGGGCGGGTTTGGGCTGGGTATTGGCATACCCGGCCCCGGAACCATTTTAATTCTTCAAACCCAGAACCGTCCCAGACCCACCACGGGTCCAGTTTCAAGGACCCGGACCCGCCCCGGTACCAGAACTTGAAACCCGGACCCGCCCCGCCCCGACCCGGTACCAGTTTTTTTATATTTTTAATGTCATATACATTAAACTATTAACTCCTTTAATTTTTTTTATTAATAATATATATCTATAAAAATCCAAACTACTCAAATCAAGAGATATGAGTGCTTTCACCCAAAAAAATATTCATAAAAAAAAATAAATATGGGTCCAAGTATATGATATATATATATATCTACCATATACCCGGGTCGGGTCCGGGTTTTACATGAAAACCCGGACCCGACCCGACCCGATGGTCGGTTCCTCTTTCAGACCCGGAACCGGAACCGGGTATTGTATAAGCAATCCCAGAACCGGCCCAATAAGGCCGGGTCTTGTCGGGTCGGGTAAAAACCCGACCCAAGTTCCATCCCTACTTAAGTGCATAAATTACCTGCAATACAAAGATAAAAAGTCTGTAGCGAATTGTCTGAGTTCCAAGTTATTATTGTCAAGTGTTACGGGTATTTTTCTCCTCCACAATTTCGGCTATTATAATCTCAGATGGTACATCTTTCTCCGCCTTTCTCGAAGAGTCAACCTTTTTGGTCTGCTCTTCGTTATCAAAATCTTTTTTGGGAGCAAACGGCTCATTGACAACTTCAGAAGTCACCGTGGTCCCTGACGCTGCTAACTCGGATCTGTCAGTCAAGTAACAATCTAAATTTCCTTAGGAACTAGACGATTGATCCTGTTTTAACAGCCCCTTGATTTTTGCACGGGGGAAACTGATTTCTTCTTCCTTGATGCAAAAAAACTGTCAAATGAAAAATAGAAAATCAATCAGCTAGAAATAAAATTATAAAACTTTATATTAGCCATAAAATTATCCGTCCAAAAGTTTTAATTAATTAATCGGATCGTAATGTTACCATCTTTACGTGAAAATGCATTCACACTCATGGTTAGTTTGAACACCTTCAGCTTTTCAAGTTGTAAAGCGTTTCCAATGAATCACACTGCCAGGCAAATGTGTATTTTCAACTCCCTCCTGTCTGTTTTAATAGATGCAATTGATTTCCGAAATGAACTATTAAAATCAATTGCATCTATTGAAAAAGACCGGAGGGAGTATAAAAGACACGACGGTGCCTCCAAATACCCAGAAAGATGCAAAATTCAGTCATTAGCGAGAGAAATTTTAAAATAAACGACATTCATCGAGTCTCTGAGCTTTAAATGGATAGACAAGAACATCATTCATAGTAAAACACAGTGGCAAGACGCATTTTGTGATCTAAAGAGAGTACAAAAACTAAAAACCTATGCAGTAAGTTCAACTTCCCTCCACCATTCGTTGGAATCAAAGGAAGCTCGCCAATCGCAACAGAGAGAGCGGGCAGATGATGTTAGAAAGCAAAATTAGGGTTCGTAAAGGACAAGATTGCGAACCTGGACGATGCGCGTCGGCGGAGAGCCGCCGGTAGACATAGCGACGACGGAGGCGGAGGAGACGCTGGCGCGGTTCGCCTGAGAAGTTTCAAAACCAATGCATAGAGCGGCAAAGGCTGCTGTGGACTGCAGATGATTGTTGGGCGTAAACGGCGTTCGTTTGTCTGTCCATTTGCGTCCGCATCCTCAGAGCCCCAAAAGACCCTTTTTACCCGTTTGGCTAAGGATGGTCGCGGACAGCCGTGTCCCTCCGTGTCCGAATCTCGTAAATGTCCCCAGGCAGACATGTCAGTGAAAGTTGGACACGGATACAACTACGGGTCCTCAGGCGCCCGTCTGTCCGATGCCCATTACTCTGCCTCCCAGCCTGCCTTTGTTCAAAACATGTTAGTCATCTTGCAAAGGAAAAAATTGTCAATTTAGTCACTTTAATAATAAATTGATTGATAGCCAAAAAAACACCATACTTTCTTTTTCTCTCCACTTGTTAAAACGAGAGTTCTTGTCTTTTCTGCATTTATTGTTCAAATGAGAGACAATAACCTTTAAAAGGTTATTTTAATTTTTAAAATTTTAAAGTGAAATAAGTGGTAGATTTTGGGTGCATTTGGAAGCTGAAAAAAAAAACATATTTCAGCCCTGAAAGGTGAAAAGTGTTTGGAAGCTGAAATGGTGAAAAATGGTCGGTGACGGTGATAAGTAAAAATTTTTACCTTTTCACCTTTCAGGCCTGTTTTGTGTTTGTTTGTTGAAAGGTTAAAAAATGGCCTTGAAAGGTGATAGGTGACAATTTTCACCTTTTCCCCCTAAAAAACTGATTCTCGCCGAAGTGAGTATCAGGCTTACGAATTGAGTGTTGCGCCTCTTCAATGAAAAAAATCAACTATCTCCCAGAGGTTCATCCCCTCAGTGAGTACCCCCACCTCGACGGTGCCCCGTTGAGCCGGGAGAGTCTGTGCTCCCCATCCCCGCCACCGCTCGTTGAGCCCACCCCTCCCTCCGTCGCCATGCCGCCGCCCCTTTGAGCCAAAGGAACCTGTGACCACCCCTCCCTGGCAACTGCATATGTCGTCCAAAGCCAGTCACCCCAGTATTTGCCCCGACGCCTCCGCTGCAGCACCATTAAATCGAGGGACCCCCCCCTCCCCATCATATCTCCCTCATTTTTAGTCTATTTTTGGACATTTTTTCATTATTATAAAAAAGAACACTAAAAATGAGGAAGAATGAAAAAAAATGGGCCAAAACGGATCAGAAATGAGTAAGATACGCATCATTGAAGTTTGGCCCATTAAAAAAGTTATCGCATAATCGATTACTCGATAGCCAGTTTTATAGTGTAACCAGTTACTCGATAGGCAATACTATAGTGTAACCAGTTACTCGATAGCGAGTACTATAGTATAACCAGCTACTCGATAAGTTGTACTATCGTGTAACCAGTTACTCGATAGGCAGTACTATAGTGTAACCAGTTACTCGATAGGCAGTACTATAGTATAACCAGTTACTCGATAGCCAGTACTATAGTGTAATCGATTACACAATAGGCAGTTATATAGTGTAATCGATTACACGATAGCACACTTTATAGTGCAATCAATTACATGATAGCTCATTGTATCATGTAATCTATTCCACGATATCCTAATTATCGTGTGTTATCAGCTATCGTGTAATCGATTACACTATAGCACTGGCTATCGTGTAATCAGTTACGCTATAGCACTGGCTATCATGCAATCGATTATACTATATCACAGACAAACTTCAACGATGCGTTTCTAACTCATTTTTTATCCGTTTTGGTCCATTTTTTTTCATTCTTTCTCATTTTTAGGGCTCTTTCTTATAATGATGAAAATAGCAAAAATGGATTAAATTTAAAGGAGATATGACCGGGGGGCTCCCTCGGCTTAATGGTGCAGCGGCGGAGGGGTAGCCGTGTAGGCACACACCAGGGTGAGGGGGGCTTTGGATGACTCGAGCAATTGGCTGGGATGAGAGAGGCACGGACTCCCTCAGCTCAACGGGGCAGCGGTAGCATCGAGGTGGGGGGCTCAACGAGGCAGCGGTGGCGGCGACTGGGGGAGGGGGCTCAACTAGGCTATCGCCACCATCACCACTGGGGAGAAAGAGGGCAACATCAACGTGATTTATTTTCAGTTCTCAAACTTATTTTACCTTTTACAAATCAGGCCTGAAAATGTTCACCATGGCGCTTGTTTACTTTCAGGTTTCAAACGGGTTGTCACCAATAAGAAAATATCAGTGTGATAATTTTGAGGTTGATATAAATTTTCACCTTTCACCTATCAGCTTCCAAACGCACTCTTTATCTGCGTCTGCCAGACAGTCATATATATTGCAAACATGAAGCAAGCAACCTCTACACTACACTAGGGGGCATTATTTGTATTTGATGAAAATGCCCACCGACTCATGTAGTCATGTTTGCTCTAGGGGTCTTTACGGACGTGGATGGACACGGACAGTCGTCCGTTTGTAATGTAGCCATGGGGTGTCCTTGCTCATGTCTATTTGCACTGTCCGTGCGGACAATGGATGTCTGTGGATGCCTAATGGACAATAGATCCAAATTTTTGAAATATTTACTCCCTAATTTATATACTAAAAAACTAATTTTTTATTTATAAAGACATCCATAGTACATAAAAATATATTCCTATATATAAGTTCAACACCTAATTTAATATCTATAGTTCATAAAGTAAGTTTAACATTTGTAATATATAATGTGTTCACGGAGACAGATAAACAGTTTGCCCAGTGGTACCTTGTTAGGGCAGACATATAGATATAGGTCTTGTATGTGTATCTGGTCCGTTGTCCGGTACGCTAAATTGCAGATAGATACGTGCATACGGACGGACGTTCATGAACACCCCTAATTTACTCCTGTGTTAAATCAACATATATACACGTGGTGGATAACGTGTTAGTCAGTGAATGGTAAGATACATGGCCAGCTAGTATCAGAATACACTGAAAATTTTCGCCTTCAGGGGCGGTGGTCGGTGGCCGCACTTTGACCACTCGAATCCTTATGTCCGGTCGCCACCATTCCTGGAAAATTCGATGTCCGAAGTAGAACATTCATTGCATTCATAAGGTTTACGGTTCGAACCTAACCCCGCCCGTGCACTCTACCGAATCAATTCACCCACGAATCGCGATTCCCTCCTTGGTCGCAGAACCTTCTACACTTCTCCACACCCTTCCCCTTCCCCTTTTTTAAATGCAACCTTTCCTGACCAAACCACGCAATTAACGACGGCGATCTTCGTGTTTCATCTGAGGAAAATCCGCACAGGTGGTCAGCAATGTCCGACGACGGCGTCGTCGCGCTCTACAGCGGCGGAGGCCACAGCGCCATCACCGGCGGGCCCAAGAAGCTCCCCTTCTCCATCAAAGTCGGCCGCGCCCAGGTCCTCCGCGGCGGGGCCATCGTCGCCGTGTGCAGCCTTGATCAAGCAAAGATCGCCGAGGAGGCAGGCGCGTGCGCTATTTTGGTGGCCGAACCCGCCGCCCCGCGGGCGGGGGGCGTGGCTCGGATGGTCGACCCGGGTCTTGTCAGGGAGTTGAAGCGATCTGTCGCGATTCCTGTCATTGCCAGGGCCAGAATCGGGCATTTCGTGGAAGCTCAGATCCTTGAGACGATCGGCGCCGACTACGTTGACGAGAGCGAGGCTCTCACCCCGGCTGATGAGCAGCATTACATAAACAAGCACAATTTCCGCGTGCCCTTCTTCTGCGGCTGCAGCGATCTCGGCGACGCGCTGAGGCGGATCAGGGAAGGCGCAGCTGTCATCCGGACGGCAGAGATCGCGTCTGCGGACGGCAACATCGCCAGCACTGTGAAAGCCGTCCGGTCGGTGCTGGGCGAGATAAGGCAGCTCTCGAACATGGATGAGGACGAGGTGTTTGCGTTTGCAAAGAAAATTTCGGCTCCATACGACATTCTGGCGCAGACGAAGCAGATGGGCAGGTTGCCGGTGGGGCTGTTTGCGGCGGGAGGGATCGCCACCCCGGCCGATGCCGCTATGATGATGCAGCTGGGCTGCGATGGGGTTTTCCTGGGGACGGATGTCTTTGAAGGTGAAGATGCGTATGGGCGTGTGCGGGCAATCGTGCGGGCGGTGAGGGAGTACAACGACGCTCATGCGTTGGCGGAGGCGAGCTGCAGGATTAGGGTCAGTGAGGACGGGGCCGAGCAGTTGGCGACGACGGCGGATTTGCCAATCTGAGCATCTGGCCTGACCAAGTAAGGAGATAATTCTTTGCTCTTTGCGGTAGTTTTTGCAATGCTGGTTGCCTGTAATACTTATTTGAATCTGAGCTAACTGTATGCGACTATGTTGTTCAAGAGAATGAATTGAGTTTCGTGAATATTAAGAGATTAGCAGTGAGTCAATGACCATATACTTTTTCGTACTTGATGTTATGGTTGTTCTACTTCTACATAATAATTCGTCTTAATATTGAAAAATGATTTTTAGCCAACACTCTTGTATTTAGCAGTAAAATCTTATCCTTTGTTATCGATTCTACGCTATGCACACAAGTGAAATTGCAATATCATGTTGCATGCTGATGGATTTTTTACGATGCAATTGAGACGATGGGAAATGTGATAAACTCTAGTGACTTACATTTCAGTATCTAATAAATTTATTTGTAAAATGACCAAGAGAAACAATGGAAAGCATGTTGTGATGCTTGAAAGATATGTACAACATAAGTTTGAGATACAAGTGTTGCAGCATGCATCTAATAAAGTCACCATCCTAGTATAAGTTGGTGGTGATGTTTATCGTCGTCATCTTTGTATTAGGATGAAAAATGTCTACATCATCAACTTCATCCCAACCTTGTTTCAAGTTCCTCAACTGCTTCTTTCTGGTTATTAGCCAAGAACCTTAGCCCAGTTTCATATGCAGTAAATATTGCTCCATTCACAATAAAAGCTCGAGTTACTGTTGTTCCTAATCCCCTCCAGAGCACTTGATAACCTTCTTCCTTCAAGCTCTTGCGGAAGCAGTCAACAATACCATTGTACTTCGGGGGTGATGAGTCCAGCAAAGTCTGTATCTGGGCTTGGAGCCTTGACTTCACAACATCTAGCGGGTAGCAGCACAACCAACTGGCGACCCCTGCCCAGCCCCCAGCCACCAGCATTGTGGATAGACTCTCTTGGCCACTCTTTCTGCAGCCTGGATGAAGCAGTTCCCTTGTGTATTCATAGGTCCAAAAGTAAGTTCCATGGCCGGTCATATCTCGGAGCATAGTGATGCCCAGCCCTCTAAACATCCCTCTTAATCCTTCTGCTCTAATAATATTCTTAGCCACGCTCACTGGCCCTTGCTGGTGGGCTCGTTGATGTGGCAACTGCAGCCGGATTTTCACAAGTTCGACGGGGGTGAGCATTAGACTCTGTAAGGCACCTGTTCCCACTCCTGCCAGCGCTACACTCCTGTATGAAGGAGGACCACTGTTTTCTTTTGGTTCGAAGGCCCGCGAAAGGAGTGCAAATATTTGGAAAACCACAGCATTCTGCATTAAACAATTGCCAAAATGAAAGGAATTCAGTAAGCTCATGTTGCGTCTTCTCAAAAACATAGATATAGATAAATGTCTGTATGTTTTACAATACTCTAGATGTCCACTCTTCTTAAGTTTCATTTTTTTTTTGACACATAACAATCCGTTGGTTGTATATTACTAACGGATATCAACCAAAAAAAGACTGTTTTACTCTTGGCTGAGAAGGAAGAAGCAAACTTAATGTTGAGATTTGGAACTCTATCAACCAAGCCCCTAACTAAAGCCTACATTCCTATCTGAGTTCCTAAAATATCTTTTAAGCTTGTTTGTTTCCTTTATACAAGATACAAAAGTTGATGAGTATCTAGCATTTATGTATTCTGGAAGCATAATCCAGGGCTGCTCGCAGATACATTATACAGGCTGCATACTTCATAATATGAGCAGTCCTACTTAGGTTTCTATTACTTTGTTTCTTTTTCCAACTTAAAAGAGAGGAATTAAAATAGAAAAGTATGAACGCCTAGCGATTGCCCTAGCCTCTACAACAAGAACCATCTTAGTACAATCAGGTAACTTAGAGGGTTATGCATGCAGGGGTAAAGGACTTATGTGTGTTAATATGTGATATTTGTGTTCAATTGCTGAAATATAAATCAAATGATGACAGTTTAATATTCTTTCCTTTGTTATGGTCCTATTTAATAAACTTCTACAATATCAGCAACCAATTTAAGGGAAGGGACGAGCCTGGAAGGTGACAGTGCCCAGAGGAGTGCCCATGCCTCTAAAGAGGGAAGAAGGCCCTTCTGTGGCAACGATCCTGCGGAGAAGGCCAACAGCCGACATGTTATTAGAGGGCTGCTGCAGACGAGTTTTGAGGGTGTCGAGGGGGTGTCCAGAGATCACCCCAGCCATGCCTCCAAATCCTCCAGCAACGAATTCTCTGCCCGAACTGCTTGCAAGAAACTCCGGCCAGAACTCCATCACCCTTCCGCTTTGCCTCCCAACTTCCTGTTGCAATTCTGACACAACACTCCACCACCTTGCGATCAGAGTTCAACAAAAGATCCCACTTTCCTCACAAGACAATCATATAACGGCACTTGTATTAAAAAGCTTTCCAAATAGAAAATCTTTCCCGGTAACAAAAATTCCCGGGATCTCAATCGTTACTTGCTATATGTACTATCTCTGAGTCATTCCGTGCCCAACTGAAACTAGGATATGATAGAACTCATCCCCCCGCTCTCTCTTTCCAAGTTTCCTTGTTTTTGTTTCGACAATATCCCTCTTTTATTACTAGTTACCTTTCTTGTGTCTGCGTCTGAATCTTGGAACTCGACCTCTGTGTCTGTGGTAGCTCTGTTTCCTGTCAGGAGAGGAAAGGAAATAAAATTTTATGGTTGGTGTGAGCGGCAGTGAGGAGAGCAATCCATGGCCACACTTGCTAATATCGTTGCAGAGGCCAAGAAAAGGCCAAGAACGTCTGATGTTAGCTTGTCTTTAGGCTCGTAGCACGTTGCTAATATATAGAGGTATATCAGCCGCTGGTCACCATCCCTCATGTTATAGTCTTGTGGCCATTGGTCCAGGAGGGAAGTGGGATTTCGTGCCTCTTTGCCGTGTGTATCTTCATGCTGGGAAAAAGCCACCGATTCAGGTTTTATGGCATAATGGCACCGAACTGATCACCTGAATCTGAATCTATATATAGGTTCTGGTGTCAGTCATATGACGTTGGTAATGAAGACAAGGCAATTGAGAAAGGTCGCAAGTTGCAGGCTTACAGCTGAACAACTTTGCTGATGATTGATTTGCATTGGTTTCCTGAGGTGGGGATCCTTTATAGCGATTCCACATGCCAGATGGTGCCGTCTCATAAAAAGAGATGTCGATCAATATGTTAATTTCTTAGACATTGTGGCCACATCGCCACTTTGCACTCTATTGATTTGTTAGACATTGAAGTCATGGCCCTGCCTGTTGGCATATGGGCTGAGCTGCGAAAGGTGAAAGACGGCGGGCCACGACTCCAAATTTCTGCTTTCGCGCCATTTATTTCATTTTCGAATTGCAAGCGGCCAGAGACAGTGAAGCACCAGGCAGCAGCCATGGCCCTGGCGGCGAGGCTGAACCTACGAATGCAGAAGGAAATCAAGCTCCTCGCTTCAGACCCTCCTCCGGGCGTCTCCCTCCCGATTCCTTCCCTTCCCTGACATCCATCGACGCCTGTAAGGTCCTATCCCATCTCTTAACTTCCACGGTTTCCCTTCTGCTCCCAATTGGGATTTTCTGAAAGCTGCTTATTTTCCCTTGATACTAGGCATCCAAGGGTCCAAAGGCACTGTCTGCGAACAAGGAGTCTTCAATATCAAAATCCAGATACCAGATCGGTGGGTTTTGCTTTCCCCCTTTCATAATACAGACGGGGATATTCACGTTTTTTTTTTTTTTTAAAAAAAGAGTTCTTTTTCAATAATTATAGGTACCCATTCCAGCCTCCCAGTGTAACATTTGCCACACCAATTTATCATCCTAATATTGATAATGGCGGTCGCACTTGCTTGGACATTCTCAACTTTCCACCCAAGGTAAGGGATGTACTTTAATTTTTCTTGTTTAGATGTGAATTTAGGGTGCATTTGAAATTAGGTCCTTCCGAGATATCTAGTTTTATTAAGTTGATGGATCAACTAAAATTTATGTCTGTCTACTCTATACACTAGTTATGGCTGCTTCTCCATTGAAAATCTCGACTTCTTTACTAACCCCATATTACGATTTGAATATTTTTAGTGGTATGTTCAGACTTCAATAGGCTGGAAGTTTAAATGAGCTTCTCTGCATACTACGCTACATAGTGTTCTTTGTCAGGTTTCAAGCCGAAATTGATGTAGTATTTTTATGAGCTTTATGTTATTGTATTTATGGGTTTTTATGACTAATTATTATGGTCCTTAATGATAAGGAAACTTGACTAATAAACCTATGGGGTTTAGAGACTTAATTATGTTATAAAAGATAATAAAATGATGATATTTCTATTTGTGCTTGGTTTAAATTCGCATTATAGGAGCTTTAACTGGTACCTTGATATATTACCCATGTCTACATCTAAAATTTGGTATTACATATTGGCTATAGCGTGATTTAGTAGATTGATGAATGCATTAATTAGGGAGCATGGGTACCATCTTTGAGCATCTCCACGGTGCTAACAAGCATTGGTTTGTTACTGATGGAGCCAAATCCAGACGATGGGCTTATGTGCGAAGCTGTAAGTGCTTATTTTTGGTTTTGGTCTGCCTTTTGATTCCTAATAGATGATATGACGTTTGAGAGTTATTACAATGATCTACAGAGCAGAGAGTACAAATACAACCGACTAGCTTTCAATGGGAAGGCATGGTCTTGGACTCTCAGATTTGCTAAACCAGTAGCTAGTGGGTCTACTAGCAGTAGCTGTGTTCTATCAGATGTACACTCTGTATGTATTGGTCATGATCTCTTGTACGTTTGTTGTTCTGCAGTTTTCTTTAATTTATGTATTAATTATACCATATTCTTAGAGAAATGGCATTCAAGCGAATTTATGAGGAAAAATTCTGGACAATGTGTGTAAGGAAAATATTGAACCTGTTGTTGGATTCTTATCACAGTCTGGTACCCAAAACATGTCTGTTGGCCTCCGAGCATCCAAGTTATCTCTGTCTCAAACTTACAAAGTTGATGAACAGAAGAATTATCGAAGTCAAGATGCTGAAAAAGCTTCCAGTGTTTGCTGCAATAAGCAAGAGCAAGATTTTGAAGTTGTTGAACTCTTATCAGTCTCGTACCCAAAACATGCCTGTTGGCCTCCGAGCTTCCAAGTTGTCTCTGTCTCAAGCTCACATAGTTGATGCACAGAAGAATTACCAAAGTCAAGATGCTGAAAAAGCTTCCAGTGATCGCTGCAAATAAGCAAGAGCAAGATTCTGAAGTTGTTGAACTCTTATCAGTCTCGTACACAATACATTTCTGTTGGCCTCCGAACTTTCAAGTTGTCTCTGTCTCAAGCTCACAAACTTGATGCACTAAAAAGCTTCCAAAGATCGCTGCAATAAGCAAGAGCAAGATTCTGAAATTTCTTCCACAGTGATCTGTCTGAAAGTGAGGATGAATTGGATAAGTTTCCAAAATTGAGGTTGCCTTTACGATGTAAATGGCTAGCATGCTCGGACATTAATGTTGGGAAATGACATGCCACATAGTAGTAAATTTGGTGGTTTTTATGGGGAAGGGTTGCAAGAATATATGAGGGTGGGAGTTAAACAATTTGTTTCTAATTCACATGTTTTGTGACGGTCTATTGAATGTACAGGCACTTCTTGTTTGATCCGTCTTCGGTCATTCAAGTAAAACAAGACTGAGGACAAGGGTTTGAGGACAATGCTTCTCTTCATAATCTAACTGTCGAAACATATATAACTTCCTTCAAATCACACCCAATTTGGTGCATTGTAGGTCTGGTCCATTGATGCAAGCAGAACAATGAAATGATTTGATAGAGATGTAAATGTAATTGTGCATTGGCATGCACTTTTGCAAAATATTGCATTGTGATTTTGGTGAAGTTTCTGTGATGCTCTCTCAATTGGATTGGTCTCATTCCTGGTGTAGTAGCTTTCGATCATGAGTGCTTACCATTATAAAGATAACGGGTTTAGAAGCAGCTGACATTAATTCGAGGAATTATGAATGATGATGCAAGTGAAGGAATGAACAATCAAGTAAGGAAGGCCCCAACCCCCAGCACAGAAGTGGCAGGCAACAAGAAGCTGTTACTCCCCTATGAGTCCTTGTTTGTCTTATCTCTAGATTTTTTTTTGTATTTTCTCACTGTCCCGTCTTTGGAAGAAGTGAAATCTTTTTAATTCTTTCTGGAGTTCTGCTGCAAATTTCACTCATTTTGCAATGCAGACGGGCTTCATAGGAGAGGGAGAGTACTAGTTCTTCAGAGATTATTGACATGCTTGTCTCTAATTGAAAAGGACCAACAGAGTTGGTTTTTCCTCTTAACAATTTATGTTTTTTTCATATCCAGTTGAAACACAGTGGATGTTTTGCTAAAAAACATGAATGCTAAACGGCATTCATGCCCACAGTGGACATCCATAATCCACTCTGGATGTTTTGGCTTTTTCACGCCCCAAACGGCAGGAAAACTAAATGACGGTAGAAATGACAATATGAAAGGCGAAGAAAATTTGTAAACGTGAAAGAGAAATGGATGGAGTTGCGGGAAAGGTAAGATGATGAACGACAAACACCTGCTTTGTCTCTAGGAAAGTGATGCTGGAACTTCTAGGAGGAAAAGGGTAAGAGCAAAGGATCCAGGCTGGTGTCGGAGAGCAGAGAAAGAGTGTGGTTAAGAAGCCGAGAGGAGTTAAAGGGGACGCTCGTATCATTTGTATGGCTCCAGTCAGTAGAACGTCCATGTGGTCCACAAGGCCGTGCGTGGTACGTATTTTTTCCATTGACTTGTGGTAGTTCCTATTTTCTAAACTTTTAACCTGTAGAGTCTTTAACGTGTGGACTCTGAAGTAGGCAGAGTGAAAGATTTAAATCCACAAACGCTGGAATGAAAATACAACTTTTCTTTCATGCTTGTTTTCCCTCAGGAAAAGTAACGTTGACATTGCTTTAGATCTTAAAGAGGTGGTGGGACAATTAAGGTATAACTATGCTTGCAAAATGCATGAATAGTATGGTTAATTGCCATCAATATAGTAGCCAATTTATATTTTTTCCTTAGCATGCAATTTTGCACTTGATGTGTTTGGGTTTGGGCATGAAAAGCTGGTCATAAGTAAAAGGATTATTCCTATTTAATGTGTCATTTAAAAAACCGCATGAATGGTTAATGCTTAACAAGTAAAAGTGACAAAGAGTCTCACTTGTATTAGTTGAAGGTTGCTAGATGCCAAAAAAACAAAAGAGATTAGTTGAAGGTTGGTAGGCTTTTTGTTTCTTCATTCCTCGCGGGCGGGAAGTCGGTGCTAATTGAACAAATCGCGGGTGCAGGCATCGTAATCAGCGATCAGAGATGAATCGTAAACGAGAGTCGGTGTGTTTGGACTTCCGATGCGACCACATCAGTACACCTCAAGTCACAGATTTGGCAAACGCGGACGCTGTTAACTTTTGCTGGTTGACCTCTCCTGCTGATGACCCAAGGAGCTTCGTTCTTCCATAGCCAATAGGCCAACTTTTTTCCAAGCAAGAACATACACTACAAGCTCAGTTCCTAGTCTTTAGCATGGAAAATCGTCTCGCCGATATATCGGCGATATATTGCCGATATATCGGTATCGGACACAAACCGATACCCTTAAATCTCGTTTTTTCAAAAATTTCAATATATCGGCGATATATCGGTATTTTTTGAATTAAAAAAATATTTTAAAAAAAAAAATTTTAAATTTTTTTTTTTTTTTTTGAAAAAATAAAACTTTCATGTTTGTTTTCTATCCTAATATGCATATTTTGAAATGTATTCTTTGTTTAAATTAGTATAAACTCATTTTAAAAGTTAGATTGTGAAAATATATGATAAAAACTAGTTTTTAACGACCGATATTTTTTACACAATATCTCTGATATATCTCCGATATTTCGTCTCTTTGGCCTACCGATATCCGATACGACATTCCATGGTCTTTAGCCAAGCTGATCAATATTCTTTTTTTTTTTTTTGGATAGGAAGCTGATCGATATTCAAGCACAAAAAGAAGCTGATATTATATTTTGGAAAAAGTTATAAGAGCCTCGTCTTGTGTTAGCTGAAACATTCTGAGCCATCGGATTGATATCCAACAGCGCGTTAAGGAGAACAGTGATTTGAACCATTTGCCCCTATATTAATACTCACCCCCTGATGGAAATCCGACGGTTCGGATCATCGTGGATCATGTAGATGCGCATGAACCTGGGCTCATATAAACGGGTTTTTTTTACTAACAAAAAAACCCGTCATTGTCCTAGGCCGGCCGTAGACAGAGGAGTCCGTATAATACGGATTCCCACTCCCCAGTCCAGATACGGATGTGCATCCGACGATTCCCATGCCAACTAGAATACGGAGACAGCCCAGCCAACGACCCAGATTGGTCCACTTTTACTCGGTGGACGACTTCTCCAAACCTTCCTAATACTAGTCTAGTAAAAACTGGAAACTCTCCTGAACTCTAGACTCTCGCCGGCTAAAATCCCATCATAAAGAAAAGAAAAGAAAAGAAACAAAATCTTTTTTATTCCAACCAGAAAAATCACACACCTTTTCCTCCCAAATCCACCAGACCAGATCTACCAAGAGCTCCATCTCTTCTGCTTCTTCTTGTCAGATAAGCTGCTGTTGTTGGTCTTGTTCTATTTCTTGTCTAGACCATCAGGGGGGGGGGGAAGAATGGCGCCGTTCAGGAAGGCGATCGGTGCGGTCAAGGACCAGACGAGCATCGGGATCGCCAAGGTTTCGAGCAACATGGCCCCCGAACTGGACGTGGCCATCGTCAAGGTCACCAGCCACGACGACGACCCCGCCGAGGAGCGCCACATCCGCGAGATCCTCACCCTCACCTCCTACTCCCCCGCCTATGTATCCTCCTGCGTCGCCACCGTCTCCCGCCGCCTCGGCAAGACCCGCGACTGGATCGTCGCCCTCAAGGCTCTCGTGCTCGTCCACCGCCTCCTCTCCGACGGCGTCCCCGCTTTTCAGCACGAGATCCTCTATGCTACCCGCCGCGGCACCCGCCTCCTCAATCTCTCTGACTTCCGCGACGAGGCCCACTCGTCGGCGTGGGACCACTCCGCCTTCGTCCGCACCTACGCCCTCTACCTCGACCAGCGCCTCGAGTGCCTCCTCTACGAACGCAAGCACCACCAATCGGCCGCCTCGGGTTCTACTTCTGCTCCCCGTGACCGCGACCGTGACCGTGACCGTGAATTTGATGACCGATATGGGGGTGGAGATCGGTATGGCTCCAGATCTCCGTACGAGTACGAGGATCGCGACCGGAGAGGGCCTCCACAGTCGCCTGCGCCGATGACCCCGCTGCGGGAGATGAAGACGGAGCGGATTTTGGGCCGGATGCACCAGCTGCAGCAGCTGCTGGATCGGTTCCTCGCCTGCCGCCCCACCGGAATGGCGAAGCAGGCTCGGTTGGTCCTCATAGCACTGTACCCAATAGTTCGGGAGAGCTTCCAGCTTTATGCAGACATCTGCGAGATACTCGCCGTGCTTCTCGACCGCTTCTTCGACATGGACTACCCGGACTGCGTCAAGTCCTTCGAGGCCTATGCTAGCGCCGCCAAGCATATCGATGAGCTTGCGACATTTTATGGCTGGTGCAAGGACACCGGCGTTGCACGCTCGTCCGAATACCCTGAGGTGCAGAGGATAACCGACAAGCTGTTAGAGACGCTGGAGGAGTTCGTGCGGGACAGGGGTAGCCAGCCAAAGGCGGCTCCAGAGAGGAAGCCGGAGCCGGTTCCAGTGGAGGAACCCCCTGTAGTGGAGGATATGAATGCGATCAAGGCACTTCCGGCGCCAGAGGATTACGAGGAGCCGAATCCGCCACCAGTAGAGATTCCTGAGCCGCCGAAGCCAATGGAGACGGGTGATCTAGTTGATCTCAGAGAGGACAACTTGACGGCAGATGATCAGGGGAACCGGTTCGCGCTAGCCCTTTTTGCGGGCGGTGCCAATGGCAATGCGGCCAGGAATGGGAACTGGGAGTCCTTTGGGCCAGGCCAAGGGCCAGCAGATAACGGGGTGACCTCGGCGTGGCAGAATCCGGCTGCGGAGAAAGGCAAGGCCGACTGGGAGCTAGCGCTGGTGGAGCACGCAAGCCAATTGTCAAACCAGAAGCCAGCGCTGGCCGGGGGTTTCGATCCGTTGCTGCTGAATGGTATGTACGACTCTGGGGCTGTCCGGCAGCACGTAGGCGCCCAGATGAGCTCTGTGGGGAGCGCTAGCAGCGTCGCGCTGCCAGGACCCGGAGCTAGCAAGACGCAGGTGCTGGCCCTCCCGGCGCCGGACGGATCAATGCAGACAGTGAGCGGGGACCCCTTCGCGGCATCATTGAGTGTGCCACCGCCGGCCTATGTGCAGATGGCGGATATAGAGAAGAAGCAGCACCTCCTAATGCAGGAGCAGCAGCTGTGGCAGCAGTACCAGAAGGAGGGGATGCAGGGTCAACTTGGGCTGGCCAAACTGGGGCAGATCGGTTATTACGCGGCAGCAGCGGCACCGATGATGGGAGCGACACCGATCATGGGAGCGGCACCAATGCCATATGGAATGCCGATGCATCCCGCCGGGTATTACTACGCTCCACATTGAGCTGGGTATTTCAGCCTGTTTCATTTTTTGTATAAATTAATTCTTCTTGTTGTTTTATGCGAATTTTCATCATTCGTGTTTTTTCATGTTGGAAGAGTCTTCTTCTTCCACTTTCCGATTATGGCATCTGTGTTTGTGTTTATGTCCACGAGAGATAGATGGTTGGGGACATCGGCTATATGATATGGAGGTGTGGTCAGATGGCTGACCAGGGGATATATCAGCTGGTGGGAGGGGAATGAGAATGAGCGGCATGATGCATTCACAACTTACAGATAAAATGTTGATCTGATTTAGATGGTGTGTTTATGTAAAACATTTTTGTTCTCCTTATTGTCAATTCGTTTCCGGCTATATTCTTTTTGTTACATGATATGATATAATAATTTGAAGTTCTATTAGACTTGAAGATTGCTGGAGTGGAAGCGGTTCTGTGTATATGTCGGCCATTTTCAAGGGCTATATACAGATGTTGGCTATATTCTTTTCTTATATGACATGGTATGATAATTTGCAACTCTACTAGACTGAAAATTTGCTAGAGTTTAGTTCATATAGATTTCACTGCCAACATAATTGTAGTACTTTCTAAGTACATCGACCATTTTCAAGAGCTACATCGTCATTCTAAGGAAAGATATGTAAATTTGAACCTGTAAACAAACTCCTCCTCGCTCAAATTCCAGAAGCTCCCAAAGGCAGGGTTGGCCAAGTGATCATAAACTTTTGAAAGAAGGAAACAACTTGGATGGATCCTCAATAGATGTGAAGCGCAATATTTTCAGGGACTAAACCTTCTTCCGTTCTATGCTCCACAAGGGAATTTCAGGCCGATTTCACTACCCCTTCCGGTTTGGTAGTTCGATGTTGTGACTGGTATCTTGTTGTGTCCTGGTATGGGACACGAACAGGGCCAGGTATCATGGCCGGAGAAAGGGAGGAAGAAAAGGAAGAAATAGTAGAGAGAAATCAAAGTAGAGAGAAATCAATTCATATTGCATACCCAGAAGGAGGAAGACGTCCTCCTTATAAGGAAGGAGAGGGGTTTTTTACATATTATCTGGCGCCAAGTATGGTTTTATCGTATTACCTGGTTTTTCTTGTGACTTCTCATATGACCTGGAATCGGCACCTAGAGTACCGAAAATGCCCTTCTTTTACGTTTTTTTATGCATTTTGTATCCGAAATACTTCATTCTTCCCAAAATTAACGATTTACAGGATCATCAAGTTGGGGAAGAAGATATTCCGGCAAAGATCCATCCATAATCGCAGTTCAAACCATCGCCGGCGCCGTCCAACCCGAAATAAAAAATTTCATGCCAAAAAATTGTAAAAACAGCGGGAAAGACGAAAAAATATCTATGATGAATGGATTTTGATGTAAGAGCAGTGGGAAAGCCCTCCCAACTACAAAAATTAAGATCTACATGTAAAGAAACACATATAAAGATCACCCATTGGTGTTCGACTGCTCCTGGACATGAAATAAAAGGATAAAAATGGGCAAAAACGTGAAATACTCATCGGCGAGCGACAAGTTCCATTTATATATCTTTCTGTGATACTAATGAGGTGGAAGAGGAGGAAAAATAAGGAAGAACGAAAAAAAAATGGGCAAAAACGGATAAAAAATGAGCAAGTTATGACATTTTGAAGATTGTCATTTATCGTGTTGTCGACGACACGACTTGATTCAAGTCGTGTACTATGCAACACGACTTGAATCCAAGTCGTGTTATATGCAACACGTCGTGTTGCATAGTACACAACTTGAATCAAGTCGTGTCGTCGACAATTTTCAAAATGTCAATCTTCAAAATGTCATAACTTGTTCATTTTTTATCCGTTTTTGCCCATTTTTTTTTGTTCTTCCTTATTTTTCCTCCTCTTTCACCTCATTAGTATCATAGAAAGATATAGGATGGAAAAAGAAGAAAAAATAATAAGAAAGAAGAAAGTGAAATGATAAAAATAGGTAAAAGCGTAAAATACTTGTCGGCGAGCGACATGTTCCATTTATATATCTTTCTGTGATACTAATGAGGTGGAAGAGGAGGAAAAATAAGGAAGAACGAAAAAAAATGGGCAAAAACGGATAAAAAATGAGCAAGTTATGACATTTTGAAGATTGTAATTTATCGTGTTGTCGACGACACGACTAGATTCAAGTCGTGTACTATGCAACACGACTTGAATCCAAGTCGTGTTACTGACACGACTTGAATCCAAGTCGTGTTATATGCAACACGACTTGAATCCAAGTCGTGTTATATGCAACACGACTTGAATTTAAGTCGTGTTGCATATAACACGACTTGGATTCAAGTCGTGTCAGATAGTACACGACTTGAATCAAGTCGTGTCATCGACAACACGATAAATGACAATCTTCAAAATGTCATAACTTGCTCATTTTTTATCCGTTTTTGCCCATTTTTTTTCGTTCTTCCTTATTTTTCCTCCTCTTCCACCTCATTAGTATCACAGAAAGATATATAAATAGAACATGTCGCTCGCCGACGAGTATTTTACGATTTTACCCATTTTTATCATTTCACTTTCTTCTTTCTTATTATTTTTTCTTCTTTTTCCATCCTATATCTTTCTATGATACTAATGAGGTGGAAGAGGATGAAAAATAAGGAAGAACAAAAAAAAGGGCAAAAACGGATAAAAAATGAGCAAGTTATGACATTTTGAAGATTGTCGACGACACGACTTGATTCAAGTCGTGTACTATGCAACACGACTTGAATCCAAGTCGTGTTATATGCAACACGACTTGAATTTATGTCGTGTTGCATATAACACGACTTGGATTCAAGTCGCGTCACATAGTACACGACTTGAATCAAGTCGTGTCGTCGACAACACGATAAATGACAATCTTCAAAATGTCATAACTTGCTCATTTTTTATCCGTTTTTGCCCATTTTTTTTTGTTCTTCCTTATTTTTCCTCCTCTTCCACCTCATTAGTATCACAGAAAGATATATAAATGGAACATGTCGCTCGCCGACGAGTATTTTACGCTTTTACCTATTTTTATCATTTCACTTTCTTCTTTCTTATTATTTTTTCTTATTTTTCCATCCTATATCTTTCTATGATACTAATGAGGTGGAAGAGGAGGAAAAATAAGGAAGAACAAAAAAAAAAGGGCAAAAACGGATAAAAAATGAGCAAGTTATGACATTTTGAAGATTGACATTTTGAAGATTGTCGACGACACGACTTGATTCAAGTCGTGTACTATGCAACACGACTTGAATCCAAGTCGTGTTGCATAGTACACGACTTGAATCAAGTCGTGTCGTCGACAACACGATAAATGACAATCTTCAAAATGTCATAACTTGCTCATTTTTTATCCGTTTTTGCCCATTTTTTTTCGTTCTTCCTTATTTTTCCTCCTCTTCCACCTCATTAATATCACAGAAAGATATATAAATAGAACTTGTCGCTCGCCGACGAGTATTTCACGTTTTTGCCTATTTTTATCCTTTTATTTCATGTCCAGGAGCAGTCGAACACCAATGGGTGATCTTTATATGTGTTTCTTTACATGTAGATCTTAATTTTTGTAGTTGGGAGGGCTTTCCCACTGCTCTTACATCAAAATTCATTCATCATAGATTTTTTTTCGTCTTTCCCGCTGTTTTTACAGTTTTTTGGCATGAAATTTTTTTTTTCGGGTTGGACGGCGCCGGCGATGGTTTGAACTGCGATTATGGATGGATCTTTGCCGGAATATCTTCTTCCCCAACTTGATGATCCTATAAATCGTTAATTTTGGGAAGAATGAAGCATTTCGGATACAAAATGCATAAAAAAACGTAAAAGAAGGGCATTTTCGGTACTCTAGGTGCCGATTCCAGGTCATATGAGAAGTCACGAGAAAAACCAGGTAATATGATAAAACCATACTTGGCGCCAGGTAATATGTAAAAAGCCCGAAGGAGAGGCGCGTCTTCCAAGACTGATTACAAGATGTGATTTTTCATATTTCTAAACTGACTCTTCATCTTCCTAGATTGATTACAACATTCATGACCTTTTCATATTCTTAGACTGACTCTTCATCTTCCTAGACTGATTACAACACGTTCACAACATTCCACCATGCTTCCGCTACCGCCTTGTCCTCAAGGCGGCCAAGAAGAAGCGCTCCAACCGGGGAGGAAACCGGATATAAGCGATCGCCAACATCTCACTTTCTGCGTAGTGCTGCCAATAACTCATTAAGCTTGTGGGCCGACGAAGCTCAAAGGCTTTCTCTGATGATTTCATCACAAATGCTGCGTAAATGCCTTCCTGGACAAACACACTAGAACCGGCAACACAAATGACCATTCTCCCAACTTCAGTGGATCCTGGGAAACTGTTATTGGCAACGTCCATATGTGAGCTAATTGCAGCGTCAAGACTCCATCTGGGATGTATTCGATTGGGTAGGATGCCCGAGGGTTCTCTGGAACAAAATTATCGTTGTAGTCCACTTCTCTTGTGTGGTCATCGAACACAACATTGTCCAATACAGTCCCAAACTTGATGGCATTCCAGATATCCTTTTTCTGTAGCCCAAGGAAAAGAGTCATCCATGTGGCAAAACGAGAAGAGTAGAACCACGAATGCTCCTGAAAACTGTTGCGCAAAGCATGGTATGCTTCCACCGGACCTACACCATCAGTAGCCTGTAAAGTCGATTCAATAAGAGCCAACAATTTAGGAACTAGCACCGAATCGACATTGGCACCGGTACCGGCACTCTGAGCAAGGGCAACTTCAACAGTGGCTGCAGCTAATGCTAGTGCATCATTGATACCATCACCAGTCATCGCAACCACTGCATTTTGGTTTTGAAGAGCCTCAACCAGCATCTTTTTGTGAGATGGACCTACCCTGGTGAAGAATATCATGCGCTGCAAAGCTAATGCTTGCTGCAATGGTGGAAGCTGTTCGAATTCAAAAGCAGTGTAAGATCGTCCTGACAATTCTACAAGGTGGACAAAAACCCCAATCTGGCGACACAAGGAGTCAGCTGTAGATTTATTAGTCCCAGTAACAACGATCACCAGGATTCCCTCATACATACACGAAAGACTTGCATTCCGAACTTCTTTTCTTGATGGAGCATGCATTCCACTCAATCCCGTAAAGGTAAGGACAACCTCATTGTTGCTAGAGATCGTGTGCCTGTCCACCAACTCATTTGTAGTATCCAAGACATCAGTAGAAGTGTCATCATCAAACACAAGAAGCAAAATGAACCCATTAACACTATCTTTAGTGTAGAAAAAATTAGTATGCAAAGCATGAGATCCATCGAGTGACCCTTGTTCCTGGACGATCGTGTGCAGCACCCAACGGACATCCTAGGCCATGCCTTTTGTCTCACCACATACAGAAATATAATCACCTGGAAGATGATATTCCATATGTCTGCGGCTTTCTCTGCTGTCTTGTACTGATCATAACCTTGGATAGGGCATTCTCGTGAGACAGCAACAACAGTGAACCAATCAACAAAATTGGAGCCCTCCCATTTGAAAAGAGTAATCCTCGCAGTCCAACCTTGATTGTAATCAGTGGAGACATGCCAATTGCTGCTAACTTCGCAAAATTCCCCACAAGGCAAAGGACTTGGCACGTTGAAGTGTTTGAGGTTGGCCCAAGCAAGGGCCGTATCTGTTCGGTTGGCGAAAGGAACGAAAAGAGACTCCAGTGGAAGAAGAAGTGCAGGGGCCCTGGAACTCCAAGTGTTACCCACGCTAACAGGGCAACCACACGCATCATTCTGGCATGGAACTACAGAATCGTTGTAAAACGCAGAGAATAAAACACAACATCGAGGTTTCAAGCCCTTCGCCTGAGTAGTGTTACAACCCACCTGCCAACTCGCAATTGCCGATGTGGTGGACTGCCAGCCACGAGAAGCAGGAAATTGAGCTGGGCTCATGCGCACCGGAGGGCCGCACAAGTCTGGATTGAGGGTTCCACTAATCGTCCAGTTCTGAGGCGCGAAAAGCAGCATCCTATCGAGACCCGGTGGCATTTTGTAGACCTGGAGCTGGAATGTTGATGCAGAGTTGCTGAAATCCATGGTGGGTGGCAACAAGGTACCATTCTGGCAACAAGAAGGAATCAACCCCACGTCCGTGTCATTGGCTTTACTCAAAGGAAGATCGACAAGGGTCAACATGCTCTCGCAATTCATAATTCTGGCGTAATCGAAGTCCTTATCTGACAATGCAGTCTGGATGATCATTTTGGTCTTCGGGTGAGGAACTTTGTCAAACATCTGGCAGTCGTAGGGCCTTGAGTTGGAGAGAGAGCAGAAAGGGAAGGCAGCGAGACCGGACTTGAGGGTCTCATTGGAGGGTTTGACAGCGAGACCGGACTTGTAGGCGGCGATGGCGGCGGTGGCTGCGACGTCGGTGTCGGGAAAAGCGCAGTCTTCAAATATCGAAACTTTGGTCTCGTGGCCAGGGAGAAGGGGCTCCAGTTTCAGGGCGGCGTGGTCTCGAGACGGTGGCGAAAGGCTCGTCTTCACCAGAAAGTGGCCCGCATACGTCACGGCGGCGGCTCTTAAGGCTGAAAGGTCCTTTTCCTTACCCAAATATCCAAAAAAATGTCTGGTACCGGAGGGGATGAAGGCGACGCGATGGGGCTTCTTGACACCACCGGTGGCCGGAATGGACTTGCGCGAGTGACGGGGCTTTGGAAGATGAGGTGTGTCCGGCGGAACGATCGCATCGATGTTGTCGATCGGGACGGCAATGGTCGTCAAGGCAGCGGTGGAGGAAGGTGACAGAGCGGTGGGTATGGGAACCACTCCATCGACATCGTCGGCAAGTTCGTCCTCCTCCTCTTCTACGTCGTCCACATCCATCTCGGTCGGAGCCGTCAACGGCAAGACCATCGGCTGAGCTGTGGCATTGGCCGCGGCGACTGGGGCCGAAGGAGGTGCTCCTGGCGATGGTGGAGAGCACCATGGAAGGGATGGATCGCCCCAGCAGGGCCTGTTCGACGGATGGACATACGGAGAGTCGACCCATTCGCCGGCACAAACAATTGAGGCGATCTGAGGAAACTGAGAAGGTCTCTGATTTTGACGGGGTTGGTGGTGTGAGTTCCATCGCGAAACTGAGGGTGGTGGCAATGGCTGAACGGCGGCGGCCCCTTGGGAGGAGTACCAGACGGCGGCGCCCGGCAACGGTGCCGGCGGCGGCGGAGGTGAGTCCCATTCCGGCTGAGAGGAAAACCAGGCGGCTCCCTTGCATGGCCGATAAGGATCCTCTGCGTCTCCGCGTGGCCGGTAAGGAACAACCCGCTCTGATACCAATGTTGTGTCCCGGTATGGGACACGAACAGGGCCAGGTATCATGGCCGGAGAAAGGGAGGAAGACAAGGAAGAAATAGTAGAGAGAAATCAAAGTAGAGAGAAATCAATTCATATTACATACCCAGAAGGAGGAAGACGTCCTCCTTATAAGGAAGGAGAGGCGCGTCTTCCAAGACTGATTACAAGATGTGACTTTTCATATTCCTAGACTGACTCTTCATCTTCCTAGACTGATTACAACATTCCTAACCTTTTCATATTCCTAGACTGACTCTTCATCTTCCTAGACTGATTACAACACGTTCACAACATATCTCCTCTCCTTGTTTAGCTTGTGCCAATCCGCTTGACATGACTATATCATGGTAAAGGGTAGCGAGGTAAGCCATCATTGTGGTCGCATGTTGGTGCACTTATGTAAAGAGGGTGACGATGGCGTAAAAATTACCAAGGGTCTTTTGCTGCAGCAGATGGACCATTATGTGGGAAATGGAATAAGAGAGATTCTTATCAAGAAGAGGTGGGTGGTGGAAGGCATTAGAAAGTGGCAAAGCATGGGAGGTGCAGAAGATAGATCAGTGCACTGCACGGAAGGAATGCACTGTTTAGGCTAGTAAGCTAGGAAGCACCGATACGGATACGGCGATACGATACGATACGGGTACGGGTATGGCGATATGGCAATTTTTAAAAAGTCCCGATACGATACGTCGGGGATACGTTTGTTAAAAAAATATTTTTTATATTTTTAAAACACAATTTAAGGTGTCAAAACTAACAATAAGCACCTATTTTATGTTAGCACCTATTTTGTGTTGCAGGTTTTGAATTTCTAGAATTTAGGCCTTTAGAAATTGCAGCAGCCGTAGCCATCTTTGTAGTGAGGAAACTCACTCTATAAAATTCAACAATGCCATATCTGGTTTAGTCTATGCTGATGAGGTAAAATGTCGACAGCTCAATACTTAGTTAACTATATAATGTTCATTGTTATAGCAAAAAAAAAATCATATAATGTTCATTAAAACAGTAATTTTTGTTCCTGAGTAACATTTGCTCAATCATTCAATATTGTATTGTCTCTGAACTGCAGGACAAAGTTTCAAGGTGTTATGCGCTAATTCAAGACTTGGCTCAGAACTAGCAGCCTGTGCAATGTGCTAGTGGTCCATGTTTTCGATGCCACGGAGTCCAATTAGGGTGTTAGATGTTGCATGTTTGAGCTATAGAAGTGATGAGACAGCAGTTGGGTCATGCGCAAGTTCTCATACAACACCTTTTCCCAAGAGGAAGAAACCAAATAAATTGTCTGATTTCATGTCATGACCTCAGTTGCAGAAAGGGTGGTTGAATGAGATTTTTGGTGTGGAAGATACAAGAAAGAGAAGGAAATCTATAATCTTTTAAATTACATGCTTTTAACATGAGTTGGTAAAGCAATGTAGATACTGAAAGCTGATAGAATGAAAGACAATTCAATACTCAACAGGAAGAAATGGGATTCCTGCCCAAATTACACCAAAACGTATCGAAAACGTATAGGAGACGTATCAAAAATGTATCGAAAAGGAATCGGAGACGTATCGGCTTTTTAAAAAAATAAAATAAAATCTGATACGCCATCGATACGCAGGCAGCCGTATCGATGGCGTATCCGTATCCGATACGTATCGGATACGGACACGGGGGCAAAATTGCCGTATCAGTGCTTCCTAGCTAGCAAGTGATACCGAACTTGGCAGTGTAGTATTTTCTTCTCTGCAATAGAATGAATGTCATGCAGTGGCAGTTAGTGAAAGGGATTCTTGTTGAAAGAAAAACCTTGCAGCCTGCAAGAGATACATCGAACGAACTTCACGGGCTTAATTTAGTCTTCTTACTTGTTCCAGAAGTTTTTCTATAGGTTTTTCCTTCCAAAACTAACTTCACAGGCTTACAGAGTGCGGCCCGGCTTCCAGTCCCAAATTCCCATGTTCTAGGGGCCGGCTAAGAGATACATCCGGTCTTATTATGGGTGCGTTTGGAAGCAAAAAATAAAACAGGGTGAAAATTTTCAAGGGTGAAAATTTTCAAGGCTGATAGTTGATGTATGTTTGGAAGTTGAAAAAAAACATGGGTGACAGGTGACAAGTTTCATTATGTTTTGGCTCAATTGATTTTTGTTTGGGAGCATGAAAATTTATCAGACTGCTTTACATTTGGGAAGTACTGTGAGAAACACCCCTGTCAGGGCATAAATCTACCGAAAATATCCCTTGCTAATATATCAATTGCCAACACATATCCCCAAAATATGAGGTAGGGTTCTACAGCTAGAGACGCTAGATGGGAGCCTTGCTCATCGTGTAATCGATTATTCGTTATCCACATCACACCGTGGGCATCTATCGTTGGTACAATTACTCAATTGCGTTTCTCATCGAGTATTCGATTACTCGATTTATGTGCCCATCGTCTATTCTAGTCCGCTCTTGAAAACCCTTCTCTATCGTGTAATCGGGATGTCGAAGTACTTGCTCAACGTGTAATTAGTTACTCGGTCTCCACCTCATCGCGCCCGCATCTATCGTGGTTTCGATTACTCGAATTTGGTGCTCATCGAGTAATCGATTACTCGTTATCGGAGGTTTTCTATTATTCGCTTTCACGACCGCCACGTCAAAAGTCTCATTAATGTCTGAGTGCCGTGTACCCTTCATCGTGTCATTATGCATGGGTGCCGAGTAACTCAATGCACGTGTCAGAGTGCATGCCGGACCCGTCACCCCCGACGTCTACTTACCCAAAATGCTCTCGCCCTTCACCCAATTATTAATACCCGTTCCGGAGCTTCATCACCACTCCGCAACTGTGACTACTCGGTTAGCTTTTCGCGATTCCACTTTCCGGCGGCAGCGGGGTTCCATATTGCCAGCGGCGGAGATAGGCCTCCAGTCGATTTAAAGCCGGTCGATCTGCAGGGTATCCCTCCTCAGGGTGTCAGGTTATCGTTGAGCTGATCATTCCTCTAAAGACACATCCACCCACTGGTAAGATTTAAAAATTCGACATTTTTTTTTGTTTTTTTTATTTCATGTGTCCGATGGCACAATTGTGCTCGCATATCGTGTCACTGGATCCCGATGCTGTCAATATTGTAACCTGATTTCAAATCCTACTGGATGCGTTCCCAAACTAGATGAATCCACCGCCAAATCCCACCCAAGAGAAGAGATCTTCCCAGTCCCCGAGGAAGTATAACACGAGGCCAAGCCTTCGAACCCAGTGTACACCTGGCGCTCTCACCAAGTCTCTACAAGTTGCAGAGCGTTACCCACACTGCATGGACCTATTGAAAGAGACGGCTTTTCTTTTGTTATTCGAAGGCCGTCATGTAGTTGTGGCTAGAAATTTGCTTGATGTTTTGTTGGACTGTTGGGATGAGCGTCTGATGGTGTTCAACATCAAGGGTAGAAGGTTATCCTTCACTGAGCAGGATGTTGCCCTCATCACT
The DNA here is from genome assembly GCA_039654745.1 of Houttuynia cordata. Taxonomy (NCBI): domain Eukaryota; kingdom Viridiplantae; phylum Streptophyta; class Magnoliopsida; order Piperales; family Saururaceae; genus Houttuynia; species Houttuynia cordata. Next base: position 55,148,625 of record CM077502.1, on the reverse strand, counting down.
GGGTTGCGGGCCTCTTGTGAGATTGTTAATTGAAAATCCCCTTACGGTAAACTTCTGGCCCCAGAAGGCTCATTCTACCGTAAGTTCTTCTCCACACGGAGACTGGATAGGCAATCCATTGAAGAACTACTTGACAAATGTCTGCGGGGGATAGCAGATCTTTCAGATGATGACATGGTTCGTATTATTGTCCTCCACATGTTTTCAACCACGCTCTTCACACAATTGTCAAGATCAGTCCCTACAAAGCTATGCGACTATCTCGACGACCTCTCCCAACTGTCCAAGTATAATTGGCCGGGCGCCATCCATAAAATGCTTATCTCGAAAATGTCACATTCATCTAGATGTTTGCACTCTAGATCTTCCGAAGAGACGAGTAGTGGCGGGACTCTGGCACGAGCCACGTATGTCTAATCGTCAACGAATATGCATCCTTTATATATTTTTTTAGAGCTTCAGTAATATCCAATTATCTCGCACATATGCTCATTCAGAGTACATGTTATGGGAAAAATTACAGGGAGAAAGGCATACGACATTGACAGATTCAAATTCAAAATTCAAACAACCAGGACCGTGTGCTTACCGGCACGTCAATGAAAAGGGACGGTCTTCGATGACGGTGCAGCGGCAGGAGTTGCAAAAGGGAGGGGAAAATGGTTTATTGGGGGGTGGGGGAGTCGCTTGAGAGACGGTCGGAGGAAGATGGTCGAGGACGGGAGTGATGGCGGCTGGGATGAGAGTGAGCGATGAAAGGAAGGAGAAAGGAAAAAACCTAAAAAACAAGAGGGAGGGGCAGCCCGTGATTTTTCATCAGGCTGATAATCACTCGAGGGAGAATCAGCCTTTCAGGGCTGAAGGTGAAAATTTATCACCTTTCACCGTTAGGACCCACTATTCACCCTTTCACCTAAACAAACACAAATCAGGTGATAGGTGAAAACCTATCACCTATCACCGTCACCGACCATTTTTCACCCTTTCAGCTTCCAAAAACTTTTCACCCTGAAAGGTGAAAATTCTCACCTTTTAAGGCTGAAATATAGGTTTTTTAGCTTTCCAAATGCACCCTATATGTGTGGCTACTTGCAAAAGTCACTGCATCATTTTTTTGGTTGCATAACGAGGGGTGTCAGACTCATTAGAGCATTTCCAAGTGGATAAGTGAATGCTTAAAAAGGATGCAGATATAGCTTATTTAACATAAGCTCATGCACGTTTGGAATTTTGAAGCGTGAGTGAAATCTAACAGGCCACTTAAAATTAATTTTTTACTAATTTTTAGTCTACTAAAATAGAATTATTCTCTTTAATGAGTTTAAGTGAGTTAAAGCAAGTAGAGGACGTATAAAATAAGTAAATAATGTATAAAGGGAGAAATGGCATACCATTACCCATATGCCATTTCTATTATAACAGAGGGAAGTGGTCTACCATTTTCCACGTAGGAAATGGGAGACCCACTGGTCTCTTAGAGCTCCGTATGGCACCACCAATCCCTAAGGGTGTAAACGAGCCGAGCCGGCTCGTGAGCTTTTTCGGCCCGACTCGGCTCGGCTCGACTTTAGGCTCGGCTCGTGCCTGGCTCGGGCTCGTCCCAATACGAGCCGAGCCCGAGCTCAACGATACTCGGCTCGGCTCGACTCGTTTAAACTCGGCTCGTTATATTATATATATATATATATACAAATATAAAATAAATATATTAGTATGTATAAATCTATTTCTAAAAGATGTCAATAGAAAAAAAAAAGTCACTTTCTTGTTCATACAAGAAGATATAGTACCTACTACTTAGGTGCGAAGTTTTGAAAGAGAAATACAAAAGTTCCAAGCTCAATATGCGCTTAGAACCATTTATCAGAATGTAGAATAATTAGAGATAATTAAATTATTTTACTATTTCGTTACTAATTAAGTGCTCTTATGAAGACAAATTTTGCCTTATACTAAACATTGAATTTATTTTTTTTCCACTTCATCGTAAGTAAGAGAAGCTGGTGTTCGATAATTTTTTTAAAATATGATAATTGTTTACACAGTTACACTCCTAATGTCAATAGACTTAGTACTATTTTAATCTTTTTATAAATACAATAAATATATTGATATTTTATATGTACAAGTGTATGGTATTTTATTTTATTTTCTAATTTGGACACATAAAGGGGATATTAGAGTTTTAGTTTTTAAGAAACAAATATTAAATTTTTATTTTTGAACAAATTTAACTGTTCATTTTTGTTATTTTCCACATGTAAATAACTAAAACTATTAAATTGTAAAGTTATGTTTTGAATATGACACAATATAAATTAATCATTCTTTCAAGTTTTATTATCAACAAAAATAAAATTTGCACTTTAAAAAAACTATATCTTTAGGAAGCTATCAACTTCGGATTCCACCACATAAGACTTTTATCATTATGGCTCTCAATTGTTGAAAAAAATTATTTTTTTGTTCCCTCATAAAGATGCAATACCTACTATTTGTGGGCAAAGTTTTCAAAGCTGAGTGACCAAGTTGTTGAACTTCCAGGTGATGGTAGTACTACTGCTCAAAAGAGAGAGTACGAGAAGTTTAAATTGGATGATGCACGAGCAAGGACCACGATGCTTACCTTTATGGAGCCTACTATTGAGTTGCTTTTTTAGAAGCGCAAAACGGCTAAAGAAATGTATGAGGATATAGAGAAGAGGTATGGGGAGCATACTTAACCTCTTATCTGCCATCTAATTCTGGAATGCTGCAAAGAAAAGAGAAAAAGTTCATGCTTTCCCCCCGCCCGATTTAGTTTATGGGCTCTCTATGGGGCTAACACTGTCGATAATTAGCTTTCATGGTTGCAGACTCGTGAATTAAGTAAGAAATGATCATTGTTACTCAATTATTAGTCATTTTTTTAAAAAAGTTCCATCTCCAATCCACCTAACTCATTTTAGCCAGCCAATCCATCTCCAAGAAAATTAAAAAATTCCTTGGCTTCCTTTGAGTGGAGGCCTTGGAGCAGAAGACGGTCAGGTGTTTAAGTCGTATATGTGTTGGGCTCACATCACATGTCTATTTTTTTCGTCTGATATCACGCAATATATTTGCAGGATCCTTGGCCAAAGCACACCAAAACACCATAGAACGAGTGAGTGGTATAGAAAGGTCTGCCATTTCTGAGAGACCGCTGAATTACAGAGCCCCACTGTTTAGTCTAGGCTTTAGTAATGTTTTAAAAATCGGACCGGTCATTGAATCGGAATTCTTGCCGGGTGTTGACCGGTTTTTGACATCATATAAAAAAAACACAGAAAAATAAGGAGTCCATCCTGACCCGTTTTCAATAACAGGTTAATGAAAAGAAAAGGCCCATGTGGGAGGGGCCTGGTATTGAAAATGGGGCAGGTGCCAAAAGAGAAGGAAACGGGAACAGAGGAAGGAAGGACCGGCGCGGGGGGGGGGGGGGGGGGGGGAGGGATTTTGCTGGCGATGGCGAGGGGAAGGGGGGCTGCGACTAAGCTGCCAGGGGGTGCTGGCGACGGGGAGGAGGGACGGCGACGGGGGGATGGCAGGGTGCTGGCGAGGTGAGGAGACGATGGCGCTGGCGGGGGGGGGGAGGAAGTCGAACAGAGAAAGGGAAAAATGGGGTGGGGGTGGGGGGGAGCGACGGAGCTGGCGAGGGGGGGGGGGGGGGGACAGAGGAAGCTGGCGAGGGGAGAGGGGGCGCGACGGCGGGCGGGAACAGAGGAAGGAGGGTGGCGCTGGCGGCGGCGGGCGAGAACAGAGGAAGGAGGGGGGAAGTCGACGGGGCTGCCGGGTGAGGAAGGGGTGGTGCTGGCGAGGGGAGGGGGGCCGCGACGGCTGGCGGGAACAGAGGAAGGAGGGAGGGCAGTGGCAAGGCGACGGCGGCGGCGGCGCTGACAAGGTGACGACGATGGCGGCAGCGGTGCGGGACGTCAGGTGAGTTCGTCATCTCCTTCCTTGGCCGCCGCGACGGCAGCAGCATAAAAAAAACTTTTTTTTATTTGTTCGCCGGCGACACCGACGAGTGGGCAGTTCTACGCCGTCGACGGTACGTCCGACCATCGGCCGGTGATGCGCCGGCGAGCTTGTACCTCACGAGCCTGGCTCGAGCCTGGGTCGAACCTTACTGTGCTAGGCACTCGAGCTCGAGCTCGAGCCGAGCTCCAGATTCTTTAACGAGCCGAGCTCGAGCTGGGAGAGACCGAGCTGTAAACGAGCCGAGCCGAGCTCGAGCTCGAAGTTGAAATTTCGAGCTCGAGCTGAGACATGCCCAAGCTCGGCTCGTTTACACCCCTGGCAATCCCCTCACGCACATCCAAGGCCCAGACATGGTAAATTGGGATAATGAATGGCTGGGGCTCAAAACCTCTATTTTGGGAAGCGTATCCTAACCATCGCACAAACACCAGTCGGTTTCCTATGCATCATATTGTTTGTGCAATCTCTATTTTGGGAAGCGTATCCTAACCATCGCACAAACACCAGTCGGTTTCCTATGCATCATATTGTTTGTGCAATATGAATCCGACTTTACCAGTAACCGGAATTTTGCAGGACCCAAAGAAGGGGTTATCATTCAGTCAATAGAAAACAAAGACACTATCATTCGTCGTACTGGAGCTGATTTGCCTAGATCACAGCCTTGTTTGATGCTCGGTGCGGCATTTGAAAGCACCACTGCACCACCTCTTTTCTTTTTCTTTCTATAATTCTCGAAAGAAACAAAAACTTTTTCTTTTTTTCACATGGAAAAATAAATCTTGCAGACTTGCAGTTGGCTGAATGCTAGTATAATTTGTATATAAAAAAATTATAGGCCTTGAGCTCCAGTAAAGACAGAAAAAGATCCCCCCTGTTCCCGCACAGCTGCTTAGGGCAACAAAAACAAAAACATAAAAGCGAAAAACCCGCAGCCCTGCCAAGTTTATGTGCAATTTTTGTCGGTGTAAGTATATAATTTTACCCAAAGAATGGATGTATGTGCAATTTTCCCTCCGGTTCTTTTTTTGTTTTGATAACAGCAATTTTCCTTGGGGACCAGTTCATCTAGCCTGACCAATTTTCATTACCAACATTACATCACCACCAAATAGAGTTTGCCACATCATCAGGGGAGAAGAAGAAAGGCAGTATAGTTTAATTTTACCTAAAATTCTGAGGTCTCACCTCCACGTGCCCCTTGGTCCTTGATGGTCACATCATACCAGTTAGCAAAATATCTTTCTTTGGGGACCACTCACAGCACCTTGTTCACTTATATCGTGAAACCCTTAGGAGCACGGTAAGTATTTTCTATCTACCTCCATGATATTTGCCATCTTATCTTTTGTCAATACGACCCATTGATCATTAGGATTGATGCATACGGATCTATATGTTGCGAGTCCATATAAACCCTACAACATTAATGCGATGTGCTCACATTTTTCACAACGAGGGGGAGAGGGTTCCGCATAAAGCCCATGAATAAAGTTGATTTCTTCTTCTTCTTTTTCTCTTTGAGCGAATTCGGGATCAAGCATTTTTTTTTTCCTAAAGAGAATACCTTAATTAAAAAACCACAAAACAAACAGATAGGGAGTCCTCTTTACAACACAAACAACAACGGGAGGGGTAATCTTTTACACAACATAATAATTTGAAGATTACATGATAATTGGAAACAAAAAACACTGGAGCACAACATTGAAGCCTCTTTCACCAAAAAAAGTAAACAAAGAACTCTTCCATCTCCACTAAAACTTCAAATGGTCGACTCAAGGACGATTGATGGAGATGATCCTTTTATATTTTTAGAATGTAGCAGGTAATTTGTCATCTAACCTTCCAATGGAATTTGATGTATCTTGAAAAACAACTTATATTTAGTCATATTTGCTACAAAAGGAGCTTGATACATTTTTAAGAGCATTGGAGGTGGAGCAGTATGCCTAGCGGTAGATATACCACTGGTAGTCGAGAGACAACCCCGATACGTAACCAAATGGTAACAACGCAAAAAGATAGAAGAGCTAGAGTCTGACTTTGTGGAATTAGATCTAAAAACATGTCAAAGATCATTCCTCTTCAAATCAATAAATATTGTACCTTGATTCTCAAGAGATCCAAAGAAAAGCATTGATAGATTAAGTATTTCGCTCCATGGGCCTGTAGATTTCCTCTATGTTTTGAAAAGACTTCCTTCTACATTGTCTAAGGCTAGATTTGGGAAGAGAATGGAGTAAAAGACCAAGGTGGGACACTGAGTGTGGAGAGTGGAGGTAAATGACCCTCAATCTGTCCTACACCAACCTTTTCCTACCCTCTCCACGCCTCACATCTCTTGATCCATGGCTCCTTCACTACCCCGATCTCCAACGCAAGGCGGAGATAGCCCGGCATGGCCACACGAGGCCGAAGGGGGGGCTGAGAGAGGACGGAAGAAGAGTTCTATAGAGAGATAGATCAAACATATATTTAGGAATCAAGTAGCCACTAGGGTTTCAGACATGTGATTTGGATAGTAATTGATAAATTTGTATTTAAAGATATCTCTAAGCAAGTAGAGTCGAGTGTATGATAATGTAGATTTATGGCACAATACCTTTTAAATGCTATTTTTTTTGGGTCATCTACCTTATTGCCATGATTTGCACTCTCTTTCTGCCCGATCACAAAATAACTCATAATTTTTCCATATAGGAAGCCCCAGGGACAACCATTATAGTCCCACTAGTCTCCTCTAAGTTTCATGTTGGATTTTTTGCTACATAAAACTGTTGGCCTTAAGGAGGGACCGAATGATCACCACACTTGATAAGAAAGTGCAGTTGAGGGGAACTCAAATCTGCCAGTGAGGTTTCACCAGCTGATTCTACTAGATCATCGATGGCACACACGGTACGTATCAACGAATAATCTGCCCTAATCCAAGAGATTTGAGTTCAAGTGACGTCTTCCCTACCCCACTATGTCTAAACTAGTTAAGATAAACCTACAAGTTTGGTTAAAGTTGTCTTGATACTATCGGCACCATCCTATTTAGTACATTTTTTTCTATTTTAGTCTGACTATCTCTATCAATCTAGCAAAGGGAATGGTGTATCGTATTGAGAATGATCAACACTATACTTATGAGTTATAATACAACTACCCGATGCAACTTGGTATTATCATCTAGATTGTTATTTCTTTAACAAGAAACATGTTATTGTGCTTTTTATCACAGGTTTCATTTCCTCCCCCCCTTTATGCTTTTACGAATCTTTTGGCCTTGGAAGTTGGGATCCTCACAGGGGCTCGAAGAGTGCAGACAGATGTATACATCTCACTACTGCTCTCTCCCTGCTACAATGAAACCAGATTTGACTGATCACCTCACACTTTTATTGGCCAGAATGGTTAACCGCAACAGAAAGTTCACGTTTTGGTTGGAGTCTTCCTATAGAATGGAGACACGAGTGGCCTACTTGTTTTAGAGAGCTCATTCCTTCTAAGAAAACTATCAAAGTTGGGAGCCTCTTTGTTAAAAATTAGAAAGAGTTGAAGAATCGCCATCAGAGTTCCAAACTTTCACAAGATGACTCACACCGTCCTCCTCCATACGGAATGACCATGACTAGGTCCAAGACTCCAAATGCGGCGATCCATTCTTCTCAACCAGAGAAATTGCACTAGTTGTCATACCAAGCTCCTTTGCACATCATGTTGACCACATGATGCATGTCGATCTGTAAAGCTAGCTAGATAAAGATCATCATTAAAATAACCTTCAGACCAATAGACCATTTTTCTATACAGTAAGATGATATTATCGTACTATTGACATGCATATGTACCGTTCTTTCTTGGGCGTGCTAGAAAAGCAAGAAATGAAGCCAACTGGCATGAATCAATTAGAGGATCACCGCCCAAAGTTTACTAATTTCAACAAGTAACCTGTTTATTTGTCTAACACATCTAGGTGCCTCCGCCATAGCCTCCATCTTCCTCCTAGTTTCTTTCTTTATTTTTTTTTTGTGTCGCCAAATTCCATTTTAATTCCATATTCTTCTCAGTTCTTATATATATCGCCCCCCAGATTCCTCCTGTCTCTCTCAGCCACCAAAATGGCCTCCTCCAATGGCGGCCACCACCCCCAGCCCTGCAACCTCCGGACCACCAAACCCAGAGAGACCAACATCGCCAAACAGAAGATCCCAGCGTCCTTCGCTGGCGGCAAGCCCACCTTCTTGACGTGGACAACCGAGGACGCGGTGGATCTGCTGCGCTACCACCCCATGCCATGTGCCTTCGCCATCTCCCTCCTCTTCTTCATGGGCGTCGAGTACACCCTTCTCATGATCCCGCCTTCTGCCCCTCCCTTCGATCTGGGCTTCCTTCTCACCCTCCCTCTCCACCGCGCCCTCGCTCTCCGGCCCTTTCTCAACACCGCCCTCGCCGCCCTCAATACGGTATATCTCATTCATGCATGATGATCCGTTTTTAAGTGTACATGTATATGATACCTCATTTGTCTAGTGTCTGCCATGCATTCAGGTGTTTGTGGGCATGCAGACGACCTACATCTTGTGGACATGGCTCGTCGAGGGTCGGCCAAGAGCCACCATCTCTGCCCTCTTCATGTTCACGTGCAGAGGGGTCCTGGGCTATTCCACCCAGCTCCCATTACCACAGGTAGATAGATCATTCATTCAAGCAGCCTCTGCAACTTATTAAAAAACATGGATTAATATGAACAAGATATACTGTTTTGTGTCTGGCAGGGGTTTCTGGGCTCGGGCGTGGACTTCCCGGTGGGCAACGTATCGTTCTTCCTCTTCTTCTCCGGTCATGTGGCAGGGTCGGTGATCGCGTCGCTAGACATGAGGCGGACGAAGAGGAAGGAGATGGCGTGGGCATTCGACACGCTGAACGTGTTGCAAGGGGTGAGGCTGCTGGCCACCAGGGGCCACTACACCATCGACCTGGCTGTGGGCGTGGGGGCGGGCTACCTGTTCGACACGCTGGCCGGCAAGTACGAAGACTGCAGGAAAAGAGGTGGAAAGGAGGCCTCTGTTGATCAATGAATGTGGACTGGATTTCCACATGGCTAGCGTCATGGCGTGGCTCACTTGTTTCTGAAAGGTCGTCGTTTCTTCTGATTCTTTAATTAAGTGAGATTATACTTTACATTGATTCGAGAATCGAATTTTTGGGGAGAAGTTGAAGAATGGTCTTGGTTGGATGTTAGCTGTAATCGTTTCTTGAGGAGATGAGATGTATACCCTTGGGAGGAGAGTCGACAGGCTCCAGTTCTTTGATCAGATGGACTGTAGTGCCTCCTTACGATTGGGGTTTTGTTAGTTTTCTGTCATGGCTTTGCAAGAAAAGGAAAAGAAAAGACGCACAACAGTGACAGATTGAGCCTCATAGCTTTTCCAAGTGTTCTTAAAGAAAAAGCTTAAATTATTTGGAAAGCATCCCTTTCAGAATGACCAACTCATCGTACTGTAGAATTATATATTCTCGACGAAGAATTCGTTTTGCAGGTACATATGTTACATTTTATATTGGAGACTATATTCAGGTCTATAAACCATTCTGCCTTCATCATTGAACATTCAGCTGTCAAGGCCAAATTGTCTGCGCATTTTTCACTATAGATAGTAATTTTGTTCAGCGATGCAAATAATACCACTATACCAGGCCATAATTTCTAGCCTATTTACATACATATCTAGGAACTCTCAACGAACTAACAGTTGATTGAAGCATACATGAGCTCACAGCATAGCCGTGCCTTCACCGTTGTTTTGGCTCTATTGCTCTTACATGCTATCCTTTATAACTGATAACATGTCATTGGCACATCACTAACGTTTCGGAGATCAGTATCTGCCAGCAGATAGTCGGATGCTTGTTAATGCCACAGAAGAGTGCATTTGTAAGATACAAACCTGTAGCGGAAATGCCCTTAGAACCACAACCCTCAAACTATGAATTTCGTAAATTAACAATGCATATAATGCGAGAAACACAGTTGCCTAACCAAGCAAATATAATCAACTTCTTGTAACAAATATGGAAAATACGCTGAAAAAACGGTAAGCACTTTTCTCAAAAGATATTTCAATGGGATTATAAAGTGCACAAAAAGAATAATAAATACCCATAATTTGAATACCTCAACTCATCTTATGAAAAATGGAATTTTCAGCTGTTCTACCAAATATTTGTCAAACGTATGTTAATTTAGAGATATTAGGCATCTAAGGCCGAGAAAATCATAGATACAGCATAAGAGTCAAATCAAACATAAAGCATCTTAAAGAACCTCATACAAAAGATTATTTCCCCCTTGCTCTTCGAAAAAAGAAATTGGTGATCGACTCTTGCCTTGACTTAGTTCATGTCTTCCCGAGTTTTAATTTAATAGTCACAAAGGCTATAAAACAACCTGGTAGCTTAATCGATCATAATACCTTTCAGACAAGAAGAGCCAAAGGGAGAACACTGTACACGAGGGGAGACAACTATGGAACTTAGAGATATTCATAAAAATGTTGCGTTTGTTTTGCTATTAGACATTTCTGAAACTCATGAGCCCATCAACCAAAGCTGAATCCAAGAATAATCATTCTTACAACAGGCATTGCTAACATAAAACGAATTAACACTTAAATAAGTCGTCCTATCCCAGAAGATAATAGTAGTCACAACCAGTTCACAAGCGTATTGGGTCTTTATGTCCTAAATAAAGTAATATTCTATGTCAGAGACCACATTTAAACACCTCAGCAGCTGCTTTAAAGGGTTGAAGTTTTAATAGGCCCAAGGCAAGACACAATTCTGTTAAAAAGGAAGCTTTGAATTTAGCTAAACATACCAAACAATAATAATTTTAATGGTTAAACAGTTCGGCCATTTGTCATGAAATATACAGGGATCCAGGAACACAACAAAAATGCTCAATCATGCCCAATCATCAACAATCATATGCATAAAGCTATAATCATAAGTAATGCCAATGAGTCATTACACTTTTTCTAGATCTCTAATTCAAAAAGTATATGTTTATACTACTAAGCAAAGGAGGAAGCAGGTTATCTATGATCAAGGTCTCAAAAATACAAACCAAATTTACGCTTCAGAGTCTGAATCAATTGGACAAGAACCGTCATCTACATTTGCAAGTGGGTTGTATAATGGTGAACTTGGATCTGTGCATCCTACCACAAGGTCCAAATTGCAGCGATCACCCTGAATACAAAAGCACAATTAATCATAATCATAATCATAATCAAATAGCGCATTTTCCCAACTATTTGGGGTCGGCGACACGGATCTTACTCCTCCATTCAAGCCTGTTTTGGGCTACCTCTTTTGTAAGAGATAGTAAAGTCAAATCCTTTTTTATTAACTCCATCCAAGTTAACAAAAACACAATTAAGGGTCAGTAAAAAGAAAAAGAAACTCCACAGACAGCAATTAATTTTCACGTTTGATTTGAATGACAAAAGCATTTAATATTACCCCTTCAGCTGTTAAATTTCCAATCATTGCACATCGTGTAATGACCATGTTTGAATCTGGAAAGATAGCTTGATCACAGGCACCTTCTTTACTTAATTCGTCTGCCAGACCCTGCATTATAACATTTAAACATTTGTTTATGCGCCTATAATTGAATAACTTTAAATTAAAACCCCAGTATTTCTAAATTCATGCAAAACATAATGTTTGATAGCAATCTGTAATAATGGTAGGATCTGGAAAAGTCTTCTCAACACTTAAAATTGCTTCTTTATTAAGAATGAGCAATTTTCACCTGTAAATTCTGCTACAGGTCTACTAGTCTGACAAGCCCCATCAATGAGCCCCAAAGTGACCTATCGGCAAAAGATTGGGAGGGACTGAAATAGGGACACTAGTATAGCTAATCCCCTGCCATGAAAAAAAGGGAGCTACTTTTTGAATCGCAACAATTCCGTGAGCACTCCACTCAGATGGGCTAATTCTCAGAGGCATTTGAAAAGGTCCCTGATAGTGGTTTATATTAAAGTTAGAGATGCTGGATATCAATTTCCAGAACGGAAGAAAAACTCTTTGTTAGTCTTTCACTGGGGCAAAGTGTGGTGCTCCACACCATATATAGGCCTTACAGGTGTCTAACAGGGCACAGGATGGAGGGTTTTAGAGAAACTGACTTAATAGACCCGCCTAAAAGTTTTGGATCACATTAGCATCCTAGGTATCTAGCCTAAGTTATGTGAATGACCATGACATTCACATAACAAAACGGTAACAGCATGTATATGAGATGTATAACTCAGAGATTCTCTTACTTCACTGCTCCTCTTTCAATCCCTACATTGAGGGCAAACATATGGAAACAAGTAGCAAAAGTTTGACATAGGACAGGAATTTAATGCTATATGAAATTGTAGATGATCAAGTTAAATAAGATGCTTGCCTCATTAAAGAAGCTGATTGGTTTGCTACGCCAATTCTTTGGAACTTGGAATTGGAGCTTGTATGGACCATCCCAATCGACTCCGTTCGTGAATGAGAAAATCAAGTTAACGGCTGCAAATAGACGAATAAAAAAAATGACATCTATAGAATATAGTATAATATAGAATCATTTGCAACCTAAAAACATTGATTCCTAGACGGTCTTCCTCCCTTGATTCTCCTAGTCAGGCATCAGATCTAAAGTGCAGAAAGATCAAATGGACCTCCATCTCAAGAGGACGATCACATGAAATTCTCTCATGGAATGGACAAGCATTTCAAAGTTACCATTATCAAAAAAATGGAAACTGACCATGCTTGGGGACACATATCTTGATTGTGAATATAGGAGGATCAGCTTTTCCTCGAACTTTTCTTGTCATTGCCCTCGGCTCACCTCCACACATAATGGGCTGATTAAAACCTCCTGCAAAAGTTAAGGTGCATCCTATTTATTCAAGTGAACATTTAAAAGGAATAGGGGAAAAAAAATTCACAAGTGCATAATGATATGAATTACCATTAAAAGCAATCCCAAACTCGTCATTTGGAACTAACTTGTCTGAGGGATTGTAAAAGAGAGTCAGTTTGCCTCCCTGTCAATCAAACATTTTTATGAAGATCAAAATGAGAAATTCAAAAGACATTTTCAACTCAGATATATTTTAATGACTTACAGAGGCAGGAGCAAGACCATCATTGGTTTTCCAGTAAACTGGAGAAAGTCCAAGGTCAAATTCAGCCCATGTAGGTAGTGTGTACCTGAAACACAGTGTATCAGATTGAAGCTAGAACAGTTCAAGAAGCATGAAATTCTTAAACTACACTCTTTACTCTTGGACCAACATATTCATGTTTGGATAAACTTAAATATAAAAAGAAAACAGACTTTAAAACCTTGGCCGCCGCCATGGTAATAGCAACAGCAATAATAGTGTCAGGTATCCCAGAAAGGAGGATTACCATGGACAACCACTTATGATTGGCAAAATTCATAGCATGATTTTCATTGAAGCAATTACAGTCCCTCCTAAATTTCTAGACAGATGAATATTAACCTCTAGGAAGAGATACGTATCATAGTAGCCCAAAACTTGCATCTTGCAATGGTACAGGTTTCCTTCCTTAAAAAAATGGCGTAATAGAACATGCTATGTTATTATATTCATATAAAGTACAAGCACTGATTTGTATCTTTCAGTGAGCCTATTACCTCCATGTAGGTCAGAAACAAGGGTAATTTCATCATCATCATCATACGCCTTATCCCAGCTCTCTGGGGTTAGCGGCATGGATTATATACTGTGTTTGACTCTTATCAGAATCAAAATGGTACAAAATCCATACAAAGAAACATAGTGTTTGGTTGGGAAGAAATCCACTTCTAGGAAAGAATTTAGGGTTCGGTGGCAGGATTTGTAATTTTCACAAAAAAGACGGGTATTTAATAACAAAAACAGCATCTCATCATGAAACCGCATTTTTTTTTTATAAATGCCTGTCTTGTTTTGGAAATTACAGCAAACAGAAGCTGTAATTACAAATCTCCTTTTTTTGGAGAAAAGGAGATTTCCCAAAAGAAGCTGGATTCTAAAATCCAGCTTCTTTTAATGCTACCAAACAGGGCCATAGTGGCAAGTTTTTACGCCGGAAGAAACCCTTGTAAGATATTGTCCTTTCACTACATTGAGGTCATGACCTCCTTCTATTGTTCAAATTAGAGCCAGATTGAAATTAAATGACCTCGGTGACCTAGATATCCCCGTCCCTACCTTTAGAGTACTTCTTTCATCTTCATATGTTGTAGCAAATGAAACATGTAGGAAAAGAAGAAAGTCAAGGCATTGAACAGATTGGGTAGCACTCCAATCTGATTAAAAACTTTTCATGTGTTCACATTTTTCAAGAGAGAATGAATTAATTAGACGAAGAATCTCACAAAAGAACAACCAACACATCAATGACTGAATGGCAGTCAGCCTGTTAAGTGCAGATCAACTCTGTTCTATGATACCATCATGATGTTTGGACATATGAGATAGAAATAAGTAGCCTAGAGTTGCACTGGATAAAAAGAAAAGAGGTCGTCAGTCTGTTATGGGAAGATCAACTCTGTTATATGGACAATCTTAATAATTGGTCATATGAGACGAATAGAAAAAAGCTGAATGATTATGACCACACTATCTTCAAGTTCTAATTTCCTCGTTTATGGTTACGCAACAGACTAATTATTATAATAATCATCATCAAATTATAATTTACATCTTGTATGGTGTTTTATGCAACTAATTACTCATTATCAACATTGTGTCTTATAATAGCTACCAGGGGTTGGCGACAGGTATTCCATATCGCCATAGGACTCATGTTAAGACAAATTATCATTGTTTTGTATAATTTTTCAAACTCAACATATAAATGGCATATGCATCATATTACTAGCAACAGCAAGATATATGGATTTTTAAAAGAAAAAGATAGCAGAGGAAAGATGGTTCTTCTAACTGTAGAATGGTAAGACACACATACTCTTTTGCCTTTTCCACGACAGGTGCCACAACAGCTTTAACTTTTCCAGTCCTAATAGTTCTGCTTAGTTTTCGTACATGACTCAAGCCAGTTTGCACAAAACCAGTATCTGCGATTGAGAACCGTCATTACAAGGTCATAACTCATAACCAAAATCCAATGTCAATGCTACACTGTACAACGTTACACAGGCAGCATTCATGTTTCTTAGAGTCAATCACAACTCTATCCAAGGTAAAGACAGAGCAGATTCCAATGATTTAAATATGCTACACATGTATATGGGCAAAACTAAACCACATGATTGCAAGTCTAACAAAATTGTGCAAGGAGGTGTTGTAAGTTTTTGGCTGCATAAAATAATAAATGCACGTGCACAGTCAATTGTTCAATCAATTGCAGAAATGTAGCAATTTTGTAAATGCTGGACTATTCATTCCATAGCAAATCTTGAAAGCATGATTGAATTAAAGAATTTTCTTGCAATGAGTTTACGGTAGCATCTAGAAGCCTTCCCAGTAATGAAAAAATCAAGGGAAAACAAAGTTGGCAACAGTACAATCTCAGTCGATTGAAACAACATAGATCATGAAATAATTAAGCCACTTTTCTTTTTCCTCAGAAATTGTAACTTGTAGGCCTAAAAGTTCTACTCCTGCGGCTATGCAAGTGATGATACCAACTCTATGTCAAAAATAAATTACTTCTTGGTACATACATCCTTTTCAGTAGACTGTGGATTCAAAAATAGCATCCTGTAATTCAGGTGTCAACCGGCTAGTACTTGTTAGTGCTGAGACTACATATGTAGAGTTCTATTAGATAAAACATCTTCTTTTCCAAGGTTCATCTACTTTAACTTCTCAAAGCAACATTAAAAATCCTGATCTTCTCAAGGTAAATAAGAACTAATACAAACGAAGTCAAAGGATTCATCATTAGAAGATAGGATATTGAAAAACAATCAGTTATAGCAATTTTAATTGCTGAGCCAGCTACCAGGCAACACTTCTTATCCAATGAAAGCTAATAAGAAGAAATTGCGGATACAGAACTCGAAGAGGTAAATGCTGAGGCGATGTCTGCTATACCATAGTTCTATGTTCCACTGATAACAAAAGGAGGTCAGGATAAAAGGGTACCCACATGAATGCGAAGAAAGAATAACATGATGTATACCTTTCATCTGCAACAGGCGGCTTTCATGGCAAGGCTGTGATGGGGAGGGGGAGAGTGACGAAAGGAAGGTGGCGCTGGTGGGGGCTGTCGCCATGTGACTCACGAACCCGAATTCGAGTAAACAGCTTACTACAGCTATGACCTTCCTGCAGATAGTTCATCTAGCAGCAGAAACAGCGCTTTAAGGTTTTATGGTCTCATTGTTGTTGTGTGGACGAGGAAAAACTGGGAGCTCTGGGAGACAAAAATCTCCTCCTCATCCAGTGGCCTTCATAAACAGACAGACTACATGTCGCCAAAATATCTGGAGAAGATCAGATAAATGGAAGAAGGAACGGCAATGGCTCTGCTAGTTTCTTCAGCTCCATTGAAATATCGTGCATTGCTCTTGCCCTTTTCTTGTACGCAGCAGGAGGCTTTCCCTTCCAACTTCCTACTTCGAGTTTGTGTTGGAAAAAAAAAGTTATATGCGCATGGCTCATGCGCAATGGCATTCGCCACTGGTGATGCGAGCCATTGGATCGAGATATGATGGTGGACGTGTTAATTGAACTTTATATATTAGCGCGCACTGCCGGAACCAAATCCGACAGCGGACGACGAAGAAAACCTTCTGACAAACATATAGCATCCACGGTTGTCAGTTCAGTGCCACTGCGACCACAACGGCCTGTCCACGTCATTTTTATGCCGGAGGGATATCTGTATCGAAGGCGCACACATTTTATGCGCATGCTCAGCTGTTAGGTGCTTTGCTTTGCCCTTCAGGAGGTTTTAGACTCTGTTTAGTTGCTACTTTTAGAAGTAGTAAAGTTGGATTTTCCAAATAAAGTGAAAGTGGTGTTTGGTTGGAAAAAGGGTATTCTTGGGAAGAATTTAAGTCATGATGGCATTTTGTGTAATTTTCAAAAATTAACAGGGGCAGTTTTTTTTTTAAAACACGGTTTTTATTTTTTTTAAAGTACCCCTGTCATTTTTTTAAAATTACACTAAATGCCATTGCAAGAAACTCTGCTGACTTTTTTTGAGAAATCTCCTCCTGAGAAAATTTCCCAAAAGAAGCTAGATTCTTTAGAATCCAACTTCTTTTGAGCCAACCAAATGGGGCCTTAAGACTCCCACCATTTGGCATTGTCAATTATGGTTGGGTTGGGTGGAGGGTATTTATCTTGTCATTTTAAAATGAGTTTTTTCTATATTACTTGGTCAATGATCCAATAATTTCATATTACTTGGAGTTTCTATAGAAATACCATATCACCCGGAGATGCTACCTATTCTTCCCAAAATGTCATCTTGACCACCCTTAATGAGTTTACATGCCCGAAGATATGCCCCATGCATGTTGCAACCTGCCAGTGATGAAATTCTTGTATAAACCATCTATTTAGTGTTCAACCCGTTTTTGTGGCGGTTGAAGAAAGGAGAAAAAGTAGCGGAACTGCGAAGTACTTGTCACTGAACCACAAAGTACTTTTTGTAAATTCGTCATCCTCACTAGTAGGTGTTTAAAAAAAAATTGATATATCTTCACAGGGATATAAAGGAGAAAAATTAAAAAATAATACAAAAAGAACCAGTGAAAACGGATAAAAATGAGTGATTTATGACATTTTGAATTTTGCACTAAAAATATGTATTTACGTACATGACTTCACTTCAAATCATGTCATTGTGCACATGATAGCAATGTTATCGTGTGCACAATGACACAAAGTCAAGTCTTGTATCTAAATACACGTTTTTAGAGCAAAGTTCAAAATATCATAAATTACTAATATTTTATTTATTTTTGTCCATTCTTTTTGCGTTCTTTATTTTTCTCCTCTTTATCTTTGTGAGGATATCCAAAATTTCTTAAGTATGTCTACTAGTGGTGATGAATAATTTAGGGAAAATTATATAATAAATCACTGAAAAAAATCCATTTTGAAGCACTGTAGCAAATAATT
Source organism: Houttuynia cordata (assembly GCA_039654745.1). NCBI lineage: Eukaryota > Viridiplantae > Streptophyta > Magnoliopsida > Piperales > Saururaceae > Houttuynia > Houttuynia cordata. Next base: position 55,130,470 of record CM077502.1, on the reverse strand, counting down.
CCAAAACTGGTGCTCTGACAAGCCATGCAGGCGCCAGTGTGGCTTTTTTTTAAACTGACCCGAAAGGTGTTGGTTGAACCGACGCATTTCTGGTTCAACCGACGCCTTTCTCTTTAACTAGAAAGGCGTCGGCTCGGTTGAAATTGAAAGGCGTCGGTTCAACTGACGCCTTTCAAGCACTTGCGTGTTTTTTTATACTTAAGGCATCGGTCAACTCATTTCTTGTAAGCCTCTTCCCGTACTGCGAAATCCAAATTTTTTTAACACCTGATAAAACCATATATATATACATTACATATATCACAACATTAAACTTACACAAATTATTTAGACTATTAGAAGAGAGGAGTTTACATGAGATCGTTCTCATATAAGTAAGGAGCATGAGGCCAATCTTTATTGTCGTCGGATTATGATCGGAGGGTAGATATCAAATCAATGGGTAGGTGAGTGTGTCACATCAAGGAGTGGGTGAGATCATTATGGATATTTGTAGCCGTCAGATCAAGATCCAACGGCTATGATTTAAAGTGGCCTCATATAAGCCATATGAGAGCGATCTCATTTAAACTTTTCCCCTATTAGAAAGACTAACACAATGTCAAATTATTACAAAATTATACAAAGTATTACAAATTTACTCATAAAATTACAAGTGTTCAATCAACTCTCCTCAACTTATTCCTACCCCGTCCTCATGCTCGAGCTGGAATATCCTCAGGCTCAATGTCAGGTATAGCATCTAAAGACGAAGGTGCTTGACGTAGAACACGAAGTGCACGCTATCGCCGAGTATATACTTTCGAAGAAAGATGCCTCTCAACTTGCTCCAGCGGGGCATCTGGAACAACTGGTGATGGGATAAAACTCATCGTGTCGGCTGATGATGTCATAATGTCGGAACAACCTCCAGTCCTAGAAGCTGATAAAGATTCTAGAACAACCTCCAGTCCTGGAATCTCTATCATAACTGGCTGAGGCAATGGCAAACTCGCAAGAACATGTCTAGAGATATCGTGTAGCGTCTGACATGCCGTTAGCAAGCTCTTATAGGATCAGTCCACCAAAGCTCCCCCCGTTTGAGCGAATGTCTTGCTCACACAAGTAAGCTAGAAAGGAAAAAAAATGTTATCTACTCACCAATGCATATAACAATAGAGTATTAAATCAAGTACAAAATAAAAGATACTCACCAATGCCCGCTTAGTGTCGCCCCTCAGTTGATATAACATCTCCGCCTCATGCACATGTGGCATGATAAGTCTCCTAGTGATCCTCAAGTACCATCTCATATATGCATTATCCACATCTCGCTCTGTCTTAGCAGGCTCCCCCTGAACGAGAGTGGTTGTCCGGTCATCCCATCTAGTAATGTAGGCCGCATGATGCGACTTCAAATCCAAACTCCCTCGGCCTCGGCGCGATAATCGTTCAATAAACTCTACAACAAGAGGGGGGAAACTTGCTCTAATCCGAATTTCAACATGACCCGATCCGGAACATGCATTTCGACGATGTCAACACATATAAGTGGCATCCTAGATAGCCACATATGCACTCCATCCATACATATTCCAGGTAACTGCGCGAACACATCATCATGATATGGTTGCCATGTTACCTACATAACATATGGTTGCCATATTACCTAGGCAAAATAGATCATTTGATGCATAGAATTATCATCATCAATTGGTATTACGGTAGTTCTTCCTCCAATTACATGCATCTTGTACTTCATACGAATTTTCCACAATCTTTGGTCCCACCCCAGTTTATTTACCACTTGCATCTCTAGTTCCTCGTAAGTACTTGGATTATTAATAAATAATCTTACAGTTTCACCACCTTCGTATTCACATCTATCAATTCTGCCACCATACATTAACACAAACGGAACCATTTCTCCCACCATCTCTTCTCACAAAACTTTTAAGAAACACTATCAAATACTACAAAAATATGACATAACCAATTTCATATAATACAAAAACTAGATCAATACGTATTTCTAACATATATTAAACATATATTATCGGTATAGACACGAGCGGCGGGGCGAGGAAGTGGCCGGAGAAGCTGCTGGCCGAGGCGAGGTGAGGCGGTGGCTTGGACGTGGCTAGGACCGGGAGGCGGTGGCCGTGGCGGTGGCAAGGACGTACCTGGAGAGTAGTTGCCGGGGCGAGTGCGGGAGGCGGAGCGTGGCGATACGGTGGCCGGGGCGAGACGACGAGAGGCGATCCACGACGAGACAGTGGCCGGAGCGAGTGTGGGGAGGTGGAGGCGAAGGCGGAGGCATCGAGACGGGGTAAGCACCGAAGAGAAGATAGGGCTCGGGAGTGCTTGGTGCGGCGAAGCCCAAGCCCAAGATAAATATGAAATGAAAGGCGTCAGTTCAGCTAGTTGAACCGACGCCTTGAACCGATGCCTTTTAGGCAGTTGTAAAAAAAAGGTGATCGTTGAAAGGCGTGAACCGACCGCCTTTCTAGTTAAAGAGAAAGGCGCGGTCTAACTAGAAAGTCGGGTTGGTCTAAAAAAAAGCCACGCAGGCACCAGCGGCCTGCGCGGCTTGTCAGAGCACCAGTTCAGGCATTATTTGCTACAGTGCATCAAAATAGAATTTTTTTTAGTGATTTATTATATAATTTCCCCAATAATTTATGAAGAGTGGGCGCCGTATATTAGATCTTTCTTTTGAGAGAGATTTGTCAAAATAGATCAATCACATAGTGGGTTGTTCATCTTTTCAAATTGATCATTCCACTATTTGATGTCCCATAATATTTTGGTTATCCCAATGAAACGGAAGAAGAGAAAAAATTGAGAAGAACGTAAAAAAAGACGAAAATAGATAAAAAAAATAAGCGATTTATGACATTTTGAATTTTACCTTAAAAGCTTATATTCATATACACAACTGGACTTCAAGTCCTGTCATTGTGCAAAAGATACTAATGCTATAATGTGGGCAATGACATGATTTGAATTGAAGCCGTGTATATAAATACACACTTTTAGTACAAGTTCAAAATGTCATATTTTTTTTATCTGTTTTCACTCATTCTTTTCGTGGTCTTCTTTATTTTTTTTCATCTTTACCCCTATGAGGATATTTCAATTTTTTTGAGATGCATACTAGTGGGGATGACGAATTTGTAAAGAGTATTTTGCGGCCCCACTACTCCTTTTTCCTCTCCTCCAACGACCATAAGCGGTTTGAATACGAATGAGTAGTCGTTACTAAAATTTCTTCACTGAGAGGTTGCAACATTTTGGCATGGGGCATGTCTCTGGGTGTGTAAAACTGTTAAAGGTAGTGAGGATGGCATTTTGAGAAGATTTGGGCCAAAACTCCAAGTAATATGGAATTACTAGATCAATGACCAGGTAATTCGAGAGACCGATATTTTCGTCTCTGCCGCGCACAGACGAGCAGATCAAAGACAAAAAGGTGGCGCCTCGTTTTGTTTATTGGAAGCTAGTCCCGGGCCATGATGCCATGAAAAGCTCTACAAGTCATAGGTCCCAGGTTTTTTAAACCGGACAGGACCAGCCAATCCGACCGTAGAAACCAGGACCCGGTTAAAATACCGGTTCGGATAGAGAGGCTAGTCCCGGACACATAAGCCGGCCGGTTTAGCTATGGCCCAACCGGTTGACCCGCTAAACCGCTGACCCGGACCGCATCGGTTCAACTGACCATAAGTAAAAAAAAAAAATAACCAAAGTCCCAAACCCTTGACCCATTTCCTGTTTCCCCTATTCTCGGCATGACGGGACACAGGAGAAGAGAGGAGCGGAGCGGACTATGCCCATCGCTCTGTGCTCCGCCATCGCCCACTACTCTGCCTCTGACCTCCCGATCTCCTCAGTCCTCACTCTTCTCTATTGTCACCTTCCGCTCTGCCTCCCAACCTAGTCACTCATCTCTGTCGTCGCCCTCTGCTCCGCCACCTCCTTGCTGCTGCTGGCCGGCTTAGTACTTGTTCATTGTATGTACATTGTTGCTATCTTTTATTTCTTTAGTGTGCGAAGTGGGTGTCTTTGTTTTAGTTGTGATTGGGATTAAATATTTATAGGTTTTGTAGAGGAAATGTTAAATATTTTTTCATCAGTTGGAGCCAAGAACTGAATTTCTATTGTGGGATTTTGGTCTTAAAAATGGCCGATTATGTGTTGTATACATGGAATGCTGGCTCGCCATATTTTAAATATCGCTGATATATCGGACCGATATATCTTCATTTTTAAAAACAAAAATGTTTTTGAAAAAATGAAAAAAATAACTTTCCCTTTTGTTTCCCATCATAATATGCATTTTTATGTATATTTTGAAATATATGCTTTGTCTAAATTAGTATAACTCATTTTAGAAGTTAGATTGTGAGAATATACGGAAAAAACTAGTTTTTGACTACCGATATTTTTTTACACAATATCTCCGATATATCTACTATATTTTGTCTCTTTGGTCCACCGATATTTTACTTTAAGGAAGGTACATTTTCTAGCATATCGGTGGCAGTTGATATGCATATAAGTACCCACACGTCACTTTTTTTTGCCATGAGCCCCTTGATAATTTTGAAAAAAAATCGGTGATGTACAGATTAAAATGGCAATTTAGCGAATCAGGAGATTAATGGGAGAATTGTTCTGATGACCTTCAATTAGTGAATTTTTAGATTATTCTAAATATTTAAAAGAATTTTGTGACAATTTGTGGCTTTCCAATCATTCCACACTCTTTGCGACTTCCCGAAAAGCTCTAGTCTTGAAAATCCTAATGATTAATGAGCAATTGAAGACTCTCCCTTGGTGCACTAGAATTGTTAACTGACGCGTCTTTTCACACACAATGATGCTCACACCATATGTGTCGTGTTTGGGCTACGAGCATGCATAGCATTACCCAAAAGCATTACGAGCATGCTAGTCAAGTAGATGCTTTTAACAGCGCCAAATTAGGAGTCTAATTTCAGTTTAGAACTCGATGCATAATACAAGAGAAAAAGTGCATGTGGTCCTGACAAATGTTTAGGAGTGGAATGCAGATCCTGATTCTATACCGAGTCGGTGACAAAAAAATGTTACATGCATTTCCACTTAGGGTCACTTGCCTAACCTCAGCATAATAAATGCAAAGCTCCCATGTGTTGCTTCAGCCCGCTTATAAGGGCGAAGTGGTTTACAAAAAGTCTAAATTGGCCACATACATAGCTCTTTAGCATTACCCTTGTTATTGTTACAAGTCTTAGCCGTTTGGGGCGTGATAAAGCCAAAACATCCGGTGTGGATTTTAGATGGCTACTGTAGCATCCAACTTTTTTCCAGCATCCAGCTGAAACACGTCTTGAGGTGTTTCAGCTGGATAGGATAAAAAGTTGGATGCTATCCACACTGGATATTTTGTTTTTAATCACGTGCCAAACGGCTGCCCATGGTCGTGGAGTTTGAGGGTGATGACTGATGAAATCCGTCCAGTCCATTTTTCCTCCTATTGGAAAGTCGAATAAGGAGTGGTGAGCATAGGCAGCCTATTGCATTAAGGATTTGTTGGTGCCTAACAGCGTGCTGGAATATGTTTTGGTCCTACCTTAGGATATCCTCCAGCGGCTAGGAGCCGTCGATCATTCAATGGTGCATGCGCAAGTGAATGTTACGTCAAGACAGCTAACGCATAACGTGCGCTAACATGAGTAAGTGTGTACACCATTGATCATTTTTCTGTACCTTATTAGTGAGAGCAGGGAATCCAGTTGAAGCCTATTGTATAGTGCAAGCTCGAACCTATAAATAACACGTGGGGCTCAATGCTAACATGGCTGTTAATTTGATAGACGCGTCGCTCAGCCATTGTGTTGCGCACAACATATACGTGCGCTTTAGCCCACCTAATAATTTGGCCTATAAATATCCCCATGAACTGTTGGTCTACGACTCTCGACCACATCACGTGTCGCAGGTGCCCCAATAACCAGTAACTCGGGAGACTCTGTACGCGACAAGCAGCGGCAACGTTGTCTTCATCCGTGCTCTGGAGCTATCCGAGGTAGCGAGACTGCAGAGGAAGCAGCCGACTGGAGAAAGGCGGAGATGGGCACAGCAGGCTTGTTGGACGACAGCTCCTGCTCCGAGGAAGAGATTCAGCTCACAGTCATGAAGACTTCTCTCTTCTTCGACGGCGACGGATTCACCGTCTACGACTGCAAGGGAGAGCTCGTCTTCCGTGTAGACAGCTACGGTCCCGACTCCCGTGATCGCGACGAGATCGTCCTCATGGACGCCGCCGGCAAGTGCCTTCTCATCGTTCGAAGAAAGGTACGTGCGCATCCCACTAAAAAAATGGAATCTTTTTTTAGTAAACTTCTTGAAGGTCGAGGCTTTGCATCAGCGTTTTCTTGTTTTGGTGCTCTGTTTCAGAGGCCGAGTCTGCACCAGCGGTGGGAGGGCTTCCTGGGCGAGCGCGCGGAGGGGAAGAAGCCGATATTCAGCGTGCGGCGCTCATCTATCATTGGCCAGTCCAGTGTCACGGTGGAAGTGTACGGCGACGCCAGCGTCAGCCCCACGGCGGAGTACCAGATCGAGGGCTCTTTCCCCCAGCGCTCATGCATCTTTTACAACAACTCCAGAGAGGCGGTGGCGGAAATCAGGCGCAAAATGGCGGCCTCCACCAACGTGATGCTTAGCAAGGACGTCTTTCTGTTCTGTCTCATGCCCGGCTTCGATGGCGCCTTTGCCATGGGTCTAGTCCTCGTTCTCGATCAAATCGGCGGAGATGCCTATGCCGATGATGATGGTGATACTGGTAATGCTATTGTTGTCGATTCCGAAGAACAAGACTCGTGTGTCTCTTCCTGCATAGACGAGTATGTTTCGAGTTTGCTGTCTCTGTATTTTCTTATTGGAATTGGTTCTATAACCGATACGGGACTTAATGGAGCCCTTTTACAAATAATTTCTCACGGATTTATTGGTGCTGTACTTTTTTTCTTGGCAGGAACGAGTTACGATAGAATACGTCTTGTTTATCTCGACGAAATGTGAGGAAATGTAAGATATTTTAATATCTCACTTAATGTGGCCCACGTGCAACGTAAACGGGTCAACATGAAAAGATAATGTTTCTGATATATACGTTGATGAAACGTATAATTAAGAGTATTTATCTTGGACAGTTACAGTCCTGATAATAAACACATATATAACACTATCAGGAACGGTCCTCTCTCTGCCTATAAAAGAATAACAGAGGTTTAATCTCCATCAACAAAAGTATTCTCTGTGAAATAGAAGAAAAGGCTAAGAGAGAGAAACCGATTTCCTTATTGACGGTTGGATTTCTTCTATGGCTCAAGGTATGTTTTCTATAACTAAGGTTTATAATATTTTATTATATTATGAGATTGAAGTTTTGTCATTATGATGATTTATTATGAAGTACAAAATAAATCCTAACAATTGGTATCAGAGCACGTTTGATTCTGGTACATTATACGCTTCCGCTACATTATATGCTTCTCCTCAAGATCCTGATGTGTCGCCGGCGGCATGTCTATGTCGTGGCGGTGGAAGATCTGTATTTGCTCTTTCGACCGCCGCCATGGCTGACCCCGAAGCAGACTAATTGTTGTCCGTATAGCAACTGGTCGGACCACCAGCCGTTAGCACGCTGGCGGTGCAAGCCAGCCGTCGGTATATATATATATATATATATATATAGATATATATAAAAAGAGACGGTTTTTTGGCCATCTCCGGCGTCGCCGTAAAAGGAGAAGAAAGGGCGGCCCTTTTGGCCGCCATGTTGTCGCTGATCGGCGGCGGCGTCTATGGCCGCCGCCATGACAACAAAAAAAAAAGGGCTTTTGGCCGTCACCAACCTCGCCGTAAAAGAATAAAGGAAGGCCCTTTCGGCCGCCATGATGTCACTCATCGGCGGCGGCGTCGGCGTCCATGGCCGACGCCATGACAATATAAAAAAAAAAAATTTACCTCATGGCCGCCGGCGGCATTGCCGCCATAGTGGAGCCCCGTGGCGGCGGCGTCCATGGCCGCCGCCCTTGATGCCGTCGCGATCGCCGCCATGTCGCTTGCAGAAACACAGAAAGGGCGGCCCTTTCGGTCGCCATCGTGTCGCCCCGTGGTGGCGACGTCCATGGCCGCCACCCATGCTGCTCCCGCACGTCCCGATCGCCGTCGCAACCGTCGACGAGGTCGATGACGATCCTGGCGCTGCCGAGTTCCTCCTTGTGCAGTCGCCAGTGCTCCAGCAAGAATCACGGGGGGGACCAGAAAGGAGGATAAGCGGCCTTTGGCCGCTGACGGACTAAGGCGGCGGCGGTGGCACCCATGGCTGCCGCCGCCTGCTACTGTAAACATATTTAGGGCATCCTCATGAAGAGGATGACCCTTTGAACCATTATAAAGTGAACCGGACCAAACCGGTCCGGTCCTTAAAAAAAAAAAAAAGGGGCCCGACTCAAGATCTGAATCGAGCCAGACCGGCCCGACTAATATTAATATTCTGGTTCGGTTTAATAGTAATAAATTCGGTTTGGGTTTATATTAATCTTTTGGTTCAGCCTTTAAATTCGGGTTTCGGCTGATATTAAAGTTTTGGTTTGATCCAAATAATAAATTACGGTTCAGCATATTATTTTAAGCATATTATTGGCATTAACTTATGGTTATTGATATATTATGATGATGATGATGATTATTATTATTGACATTATACAATTTAAATTTACTTTATGTTGGTTTGTTAATCACCAAAGTGGTCGAACCATAATGTCACGCAAATTTTGAATTGTATAATTGATAATTTAATTACCCATAAGTATGTGATGCTTAGAATTGAAATGATCTTATAGAATATTATGGATAATTAAAAATTCATGCTTATAAGACATTTCGTGATCGCCCAAAGGTTGATCAGTTGTCCTTATAATTTATGAATATGAAGGTGGTAATTAATATATTTCATTAGATTAGTTTTGTATATCCAAAGATAGCAAACTGATTTAAGTGGGATATATTAAATTACTAAATTATAGTAGATTTATAAGCATCATTATGTTTATCATGATATGCCGTTGTATCACCCAAAGGAGAACATCGGTATACACTTACTGTTTTATTTGAATTAAGTGTCTGAATCTGTATTATGTGTTTAAGTTACAACTCAAAGCGTTAATATATGAGCATTATATTATTCTTGCAGTACCTGTCCCTGTTTCTCTTCATTCGCATGCTTCGTCTGTTCCATTGTTTAATGGGCTTAATCTCTCTGATTGGAGTGAACAAATCCAATTTCACTTAGGTGTTTTGGATCTTGATTTGTCACTTCAAACTGAAAAACCTACTGCTATTACTGATACTAGCAGTGATGAAGAAAAGACTTTCCATGATGCTTGGGAAAGATCAAACAGACTAAGTTTAATGTTTATGCGATGAGTGTAGCAAACAACATAAAGTCTGCTCTTCCCAAAACTGGTAGTGCTAAAGAATTTCTGAAATTTGTGAAAGAGCGCTCCCAAACTGCTGATAAGTCACTTGCTAGGACATTAATGGCTACCTTAACCACCATGAAGTACGATGGCTCTCGTAGCATGCATGAGCATGTCATTGAAATGACAAATATTGCAGCAAGACTTAAGTCTCTAGGAATGAATGTAGATGAGAATTTCCTCGTGCAGTTTATTATAAACTCACTTCCTCCTGAATATGGTCCGTTCCAAATGAATTACAACACCATGAAAGATAAATGAAATGTGAATGAACTTCACAGTATGCTTGTTCAGGAAGAAACGAGGCTTAAGAGTCAAGGAACTCATACTATTCATTTCGTAAGTAATCAAGGAGCTAGAAAGAAAGCCGGAAAGAAGCATGGAAAGGGCAAGCAAGGACCGTTGAAAGTGAATCGGTCATCTGCTCAAATCCAGAAAAAGGAACATAAAAATGATAAGTGTCATTTCTGCAAGAAACTTGGACACTTTCAGAAAGATTGCCTGAAACGTAAAGCATGGTTCAAAAAGAAAGGTAAGCCTAGTGCTTTCGTATGTTTCGAATCAAATTTAGCTGAAGTTCCTTATAATACTTGGTGGCTTGATTCTGGCTGTACCACTCATGTTTCAAATACGATGCAGGGATTTCTTACGACCCAAACCACAAATCCAAATGAAAAGTTTGTTTTTATGGGAAATCGTGTCAAAGCTCCAGTTGAAGCTACTGGAACTTATCGTTTGATTTTAGACACAGGACATTAATTAGATTTATGTCAAACTCTTTACGTACCTTCTGTTTCTCGTAATTTAGTTTCTTTGTCTAAACTTGATTTAGCTGGATACTCTTTTAAATTTGGGAATGGATGTTTCAGTTTGCTTAAGAAAAATCATTTCATTGGTTCTGGTAATCTTTGTGAAGGTTTATACAAATTGAAACTTGATGATCTTTTTGTTGAGACTCTTTTAACCCTGCATCATAATGTTGGAACTAAACGTGGTCTAGTCAATGAAAGTTCAGCTTACTTGTGGCATAAACGTCTGGGTCATGTTTCAAAAGAAAGATTAAAAAGGTTGGTAAAGAATGAAATCCTCCCAGACTTGGATTTTACCGATCTTGGTGTTTGTGTAGATTGTATTAAAGGAAAACAAACAAAACACACAAAGAAAGGAGCCACAAGGAGCACACAACTCCTTGAAATAATACACACTGATATATGTGGACCTTTTGATGTTTCATTTTTTAGTGGAGAAAAATATTTTATCACTTTTATTGATGATTTTTCACGTTATAGTTATGTCTATTTGTTGCATGAAAAATCTCAATCGATAAATGCTCTCGAGGTATTTATTAATGAAGTTGAGAGACAATTAGACAGAAAGGTAAAAATCGTCAGGTCTGATAGAGGTGGTGAATTTTATGGAAAGTATAATGAAACCGGGCAATGCCCAAGTCCATTTGCTAAATTCCTTGAAAAGCGTGGCATATGTACTCAATACACTATGCCCGATACACCACAACAAAATAGTGTAGCAGAAAGGCGTAATCGTACCTTATTGGACATGGTTAGGAGTATGATAAGCAATACGTCTTTACCCATATCATTGTGGATGCATGCATTAAAAACTGCCATATATTTATTAAACAGGGTTCCTAGTAAGGCAGTTCCTAAGACTCCTTTTGAACTGTGGACCGGAAGGAAGCCCAGTTTAAGGCACCTGCATGTTTGGTGTTGCCCGGCAGAAGTAAGAATCTATAATCCACAAGAAAAGAAATTGGATTCAAGAACAACCAGTGGTTTCTTCATTGGTTATCCAGAAAAGTCTAAAGGGTATAGATTTTATTGTCCTGACCATAGTACAAGAATTGTTGAAACTGGAAATGCTAGGTTCATTGAGAATGGTGAAGTTAGTGGGAGTAAGGAACCACGAAAAGTGGAAATTCAAGAAGTTAGGGTACAAGTTCCTTTACCGTTAACTTCTTCTAAAGTTGTTGTTCATCCAATTGTTGAACCGTTGAACAATGGACAAGAACAACAAATAAATGATCAGATTACTCACAATAACGATAATGTTAATGAACCTACAATAGAAGAACCACAAGAAATAGCATTAAGAAGGTCTCAAAGACAAAGAAGGTCTGCTATTTCTGATGATTATCTGGTATATTTACAAGAGTCAGAATTTGACTTGGGAATTGATGAAGATCCAGTTTCGTTTTCACAAGCCATAAAAAGTGTTCATTCTACTAAATGGGTAGATGCCATGAAAGATGAGTTAAAATCAATGGAACAGAATGATGTTTGGGACCTTGTTGAATTGCCTTGAAGCAGTAAAAGAGTCGGGTGTAAATGGGTCTTTAAGACCAAACGTGACTCAAATGGCAATATAGAACGATACAAGGCCAGACTTGTTGCCAAAGGCTTTACTCAGAAAGATGGTATTGACTATAAGGAGACTTTCTCACCTGTATCTAAGAAAAACTCTCTTAGAATTATTATGGCTTTGGTAGCTCATTATGACTTGGAGTTACATCAAATGGATGTGAAAACTGCCTTTTTGAATGGGAATTTAGAGGAAGAAGTTTATATGGATCAACCTGAAGGTTTTTTCATTGAAGGAAAAGAACATATGGTGTGTAAACTTAAGAAATCAATATACGGACTTAAACAAGCTTCCCGCCAATGGTATCTTAAGTTCAATGATACCATTACTTCTTTTGGTTTTAAGGAAAACACTGTTGATCGGTGTATATACCTGAAGATCAGTGGGAGCAAGTTTATATTTTTAATTCTGTATGTTGATGACATCTTACTTGCTACTAATGATCTTGGCTTATTATATGAGACCAAGAAATTTCTCTCTAAGAACTTTGAAATGAAGAATATGGGAGAGGCAACTTATGTGATTGGAATAGAAATATTCCGAGATAGAACACAAGGATTGTTAGGGTTGTCTCAGAAAGCATATATCGATAAAGTTCTAGAGAGATTTAAAATGGAAAAGTGCCCATCAAGTGTTGTTCCAATTCAGAAAGGAGATAAATTCAGCATTATGCAATGCCCACAGAATGAATTGGAACGCAAACAAATGGAAGAAATTCCTTATGCATCCATGGTTGGGAGCTTAATATATGCCCAGACTTGTACGAGGCCAGACATTAGTTTTGCTGTTGGAATGCTTGGCCGATATCAAAGTAATCCTGGATTGGATCACTGGAAAGCTGCAAAGAAAGTATTGAGATACTTGCAAGGAACGAAAGATTACATGCTCACTTATAGGAGATTTGATCATCTTGAGGTGATTGGATATTCAGATTCAGATTTTGCTGGATGTGTTGATACAAGAAAATCCACATTTGGCTACTTGTTCCTACTTGCGGGAGGAGCAATTTCATGAAAAAGTGCGAAGCAGTCTATCATTGCTGCATCCACTATGGAAGCTGAATTTGTGGCATGTTTTGAGGCCACAATTCATGGATTATGGTTGCGGAACTTTATTTCAGGACTTGGAATAGTCGACAGTATTGCCAAGCCGCTGAAAATTTACTGTGATAATTCTGCAGCAGTCTTCTTCTCCAAAAACGACAAGTATTCCAAGGCTGCTAAACATATGGAATTAAAATACCTTGCCGTTAAAGAAGAAGTTCAGAAACAAAAAGTGTCAATTGATCGTTTAAAATTAAACCCTTGCAAGTGCACAAGGCAATTGTACTACGATGAGTATTGATAAGGGTTGTCGAACCTCAGGGACGGTGAATACTTTACCAATTTCAAGAGAAAATAGCAGTGTTGATTTTAGACTAAGAAAGCAATGAACTTTAAACTAAACTAAGTTGAGATTTAATCAATATGTGGAATACCAAGGCTTCGAATCCACCACAATAAACTAGTGTAAAGTCTCTCTCTCTCTCTTTTAAATAAAGATTTCCAATTGGCTGGTGTATTCCTCTCAGACATACACCTGTCAATTCAAATTATAATGCTCTCCTCTCGGACGTAACACATAAATCAATTAAGCATATGGAATTGTGATCTATCTCTCTCAAGCATAAATCAATGAAACTTTATTAACATATGACAAATCAGAACACTCACATTCCTCTCAGACATGCAAGTAATCTTTCAGATTGAATTTCATAAAATCCACTCTTGTCTCTCTCAAGCACAAAGAATAAACTCAATGAATTAACTTTAATTGCATAACAAAGGTTCATACACCAACTAGAGTAAAAATAATATGAGAGAAAAGAAACTACACAACCAGATTATTGGGCTTCATCTACGCCTTGGATAGGAGTTTAGCCAAGCATGGGAAGAGAATCCATCATCTTCATCTTCTTCTTCCTTTGCTCTAGCCTCCAAAGTCTCAAATTGCTCTCTAGGTTGAATATGTGGTGCCCAAAACGTTCTCCCATAAGGCCTATTTATAATAGTGAAGAGAAACCATGAAGTCCCCTTCCAAATCCAAGTCGAAATAGGTCTTAATTCCGGTTTGCCGCATACGGCGATCGATCGTACGTATTGACGATCGTTCGCTATCCGATTGATCACAATTCCTTCGTTATTTTCCTCTGATCGATCGCTTTGCCGATCGATGCCGTATGATACCGATCGATCGTAGTTACTGTCTTGCGCGATTGAAAAATTTCAGTAGATACGATCGATAGTTTTTATGCCGATCGATCGTGTCCTTCAATACAGTGCTTTTGCGGCTCTGGCGATCGATCGCAGTGATTTACGATCGATCGTAGTTACTGTTCATAAACTTCAAATGGCTATGACTTTCTGTCCCAAACTCCGAATTGCACGTGGTTGGTGGCGTTGGAAAGATGATTTCTTGAACTTTAACATGAGACTTGAATCAGTTCAATCCGATATTTGTAGACGAAGTTATGATAATTTAACCATTCGAGTTACTTTTCTCTTCATTTCTGTGTATTACTCTTGTTTCCTACAAAAACCAAAAACTATATTAAAGTAGTAGTTATTCTAATCAAACACTAGCATAATCATAAACTTAGGAGATTATAAAATGCATATTTCATGTATAGATCACACCCCCAAACCTAGATTTTGCTAGTCCCTAGCAAAATAAAACAAAATAAAATCAAACAATCAAATAAAGGAACTAATGCATAAAAGTAAACACCACTTTCGTAGGGAACACGATTGCATTGAGCATATGCAACAAGCCGTTAAACCTCTAGGTGTCCCTAGTAGGACGAGTGTTGTCTCGTGAGGGTTTGCAGCCATGCTACCCACAAACATGTATTTATGATACTAATTAACCTAAGTGCAAAAATAAAGCAAAAATTAAAACATTGCAAAACACACAACCTATTATCCCGACAAATACAAACTACAATGCTTAAGAGAATCAACCACATGTACTTGGTTCATAATCAACAGGAATATAGAAGCCCTCAAGTAAGTGGTTTTATTCCACACTTTCACCTTGGAAATTTCTGCTCAATATAATATAGCATGATAACATAAATAATAGAAAGTGTAGAACATTCTAAATTTCTGTTTTATACAGATCCAGTGTTACCCATTAACCAAAGAACATCAGAATCTACATAGTCATCGTAATCTTTAGGTTCATGATAGCACAGATCTGCGCGCCTCCTTCGGGTCCAACATTCTAGATTTGAGAGGATAATACACCACAGACTTTTTTTTTCGCTAGGACTGTGTAAGGCCTGACTTCAAGATGCTTAGGTTTAGCAATGACTCAGGCCAATGACTCCCAGCCAATTGGCTTAGGGCATTAGGTTTTAAGAGACCGCTTCGGGCCCGAGTATCAGCCTAAGTTAATCCTATAAAGTCAAGCAGCCCCTTTCTTTCATTTTGTTTTCATTTTTTCACATTTTCATTTTCAGCATATATATTTTCAGCACATCTTTATCTTGTCCAGGCTGTATTATACTCTCAACCTATTTCCGGTTCCAATCCCTTGCCATAGCCAAGTAAATGGTCTATCATGATCTTTTAAGCTCAACAGATAACTATACACCATCCAATGACTATGACTAAAGACATCCCACTGTAGATTAGTATTCAACAAATCTCTAGATGGTATTACTTTATGTAACTAGTGTGTGTGAGTGAGTTTTCTTAGTTCAAGCACCTGTTCCAAGAGGACTGTAATAGAAAGATATGCTCATTTAAGTGTATCTATCCTCCAGTATACTTACTCACACTTCCAATGCAAATTAATCTCCTAAGAATTGTAACATGCATTATTACGGGATAAACTATCAAAACCTAACAGAAATACTAACAAACAACCTAAAAACTATCCAAATTTTTATAATTTTTCAATTTTTATGATTTTTTTATTATATAAGCACTATTCCCTCCCCCAAACCTATTATGAACATTGTCCTCAATGTGAACAAAATATAGCATGACAATGAGCATATAACATAGAAAATCAAATAAAGGAGAGAATACACCTGAATACGTGGGTTGCCTCCCACCAAGCGCTAAGTTTAACGTCTTCAGCCAGACGGTGCCATGATCCAGTGCAGGGTTCGGATCTTCAAGAATTCAACCTGGATCAATTAAATGATTGCCCCACACACTCCTATCCTTGTTGCCTATATATGGAGCATAACGTGGAATAAAAGGATGGAATGGTAGGTGAGGAAACAATGGAAAGAGGGCTCCCTGAATTAACCATGAAGAAGTGTCATTAGAAAATTTTAGAATAAAAGGCTCTTCCTCCAAATTAAACATTTTGGCCTTAGGGGCCTCTTCTAGTAACCGAATTGGGAAAGCTTCCTCAATTAATGACTCAACTAAACAATCTATAAAACAGTCTAAGTTACTTTCAATAAATAAAGGGTTAGATCGGTCAAGACATGGTATGAATGGTGTTTCAAGAATAGAAGGTTCTGTTGATAGTGCCGTAGAATGTGACTCCTCAAATATAGAAGAAGGTTTAAAGCTAGGTTCTAGTAAGGCACTCACTTCTTCTTAAATTTCGACACCCTCTTGATCATTATGTAAAACCCACTCAAGCTCATTGTCAAACCTTTGGATATTCTGAAGGGATGTAACATTATAATTAGGGAAAAAATAGATCCCTTCATCAGAAAATTGGCCCTTCGGATATTGGGGCTCGACAGGTAGAATGTACTCTTCCCTCATACCCATGAACTGGGTCAGTTGTTCTAACTGTGTTTCAATGTTGGCAAGAGCCTGTGTGTGGGAATGGACAATCTGGGCATGGGTACTTAATTCTGCTCTCATCTCCTTCTGTTCAGTTTTAATCTCGGTTAAGTGTGAGAGGAGCATTTGGCTCATTTGACTCATCTGGTCTTCCAAGGAAAGTCTCTTGTTGCTTTGGCCAAATGGAACTATGGCTGGCTGGTAAGGCTGTTGGTGGCTTAGGAAATCTTGTCTAGGGGCCTGATGAAGAGTGGGCCCAGGGTTGGATTGCTCCCAAGGGTTGTTAGGATGATCCTCCCACCTATGAAGACTTTGGGCCTCATTAACATACTTGCGTATAAAATCAGGGTACTCATGGGCCAAAGGGCACTCCACTGGGGTGTGAATGGGACTTAAACAGAGGGCACATGGTTCCGACATATAAGAAGTTGTGTATTGTAGGGAAGATGTGTCACTCCCAAAATTAGAGTGATTATCCCAACCATGGTTGTAAGTATCAGCATATAAGGGTCGTGGGTGGTAGGGCATTTCATAAGGAAGGGGATTAGGTGTGTGTGAAGAACAATAATCATTAAAGCTCCTATATGGGTTCTCATGACTAAATCCATAGAAAGGTGAAGACATTTCTTCACCATGCATTCATCAACCGAACCAAAATATCACACATCCACAAATCAGATAAACAACCCTAGATATCCATAACTAGCACAACATACTATCACAGAAAGAAAAGAAAACACCAAACACACAAATTAATCTAAAAAGATAAGGAAAAGAGAATGCAAACTAGAGGAAGGGGTGGCCCTTCCACGTTGGCGAGAATTCCACGTCTTCTCTTAACCTTACAAAAAGAAAGAAAAACACAAATTAAGCTACTGACAAATAATCTAAGTTAAGACTCACAAAACTACTCGAACACTAATTATGCTAAGAATCTGGTAAACTATTGAGCCGTCCCCGGCAACGGCGCCAAAAACTTGATCGTTTAAAATTAAACCCTTGCAAGTGCACAAGGCAATTGTACTACGGTGAGTATTGATAAGGGTTGTCGAACCTCAGGGACGGTGAATACTTTACCAATTTCAAGAGAAAATAGCAGTGTTGATTTTAGACTAAGAAAGCAATGAACTTTAAACTAAACTAAGTTGAGATTTAATCAATATGTGGAATACCAAGGCTTCGAATCCACCACAATAAACTAGTGTAAAGTCTCTCTCTCTCTCTTTTAAATAAAGATTTCCAATTGGCTGGTGTATTCCTCTCAGACATACACCTGTCAATTCAAATTATAATGCTCTCCTCTCGGACGTAACACATAAATCAATTAAGCATATGAAATTGTGATCTATCTCTCTCAAGCATAAATCAATGAAACTTTATTAACATATGACAAATCAGAACACTCACATTCCTCTCAGACATGCAAGTAATCTTTCAGATTGAATTTCATAAAATCCACTCTTGTCTCTCTCAAGCACAAAGAATAAACTCAATGAATTAACTTTAATTGCATAACAAAGGTTCATACACCAACTAGAGTAAAAATAATATGAGAGAAAAGAAACTACACAACCAGATTATTGGGCTTCATCTACGCCTTGGATAGGAGTTTAGCCAAGCATGGGAAGAGAATCCATCATCTTCATCTTCATCATCTTCTTCTTCCTTTGCTCTAGCCTCCAAAGTCTCAAATTGCTCTCTAGGTTGAATATGTGGTGCCCAAAACGTTCTCCCATAAGGCCTATTTATAATAGTGAAGAGAAACCATGAAGTCCCCTTCCAAATCCAAGTCGAAATAGGTCTTAATTCCGGTTTGCCGCATACGGCGATCGATCGTACGTATTGACGATCGTTCG
This sequence comes from Houttuynia cordata, assembly GCA_039654745.1. NCBI lineage: Eukaryota > Viridiplantae > Streptophyta > Magnoliopsida > Piperales > Saururaceae > Houttuynia > Houttuynia cordata. Next base: position 55,111,930 of record CM077502.1, on the reverse strand, counting down.
CTATCCGATCGATCACAATTCCTTCATTATTTTCCTCCGATCGATCGCTTTGCCGATCGACGCCGTATGATACCGATCGATCGTAGTTACTGTCTTGTGCGATTGAAAAATTCCAGTAGATACGATCGATCGTTTTTATGCCGATCGATCGTGTCCTTCAATACAGTGCTTTTGCGGCTCTGGCGATCGATCGCAGTTCATAAAATTCAAATGGCTATAACTTTCTGTCCCAAACTCCGAATTGCACGTGGTTGGTGGCGTTGGAAAGCTGATTTCTTGAACTTTAACATGAAACTTGAATCAGTCCAATCCGATATTTGTAGACGAAGTTATGATAATTTAACCATTCGAGTTACTTTTCTCTTCATTTCTATGTATTACTCTTGTTTCCTACAAAAACCAAAAACTATATTAAAGTAGTAGTTATTCTAATCAAACACTAGTATAATCATAAGCTTAGGAGATAATAAAATGCATATTTTATGTATAGATCATCAATTGAACATATTAGCACCAATCTTATGATTGCGGATCTAATGACTAAAGGATTGCCTCTAAAGACATTTACTGGACATGTCGAAAGGATGGGCATTATTGTAAAGTTTTAATGAGTTTATGATAATTAATGTGTTTGACACTTTGAGCTCATTTATATATTGTTTCTGATACTTATGATATCCTGTTTTAATACCATTGGTATATACATAAATGTTTGACAGGATTTTAGTCTCTAACAGAGACATTAAAGTGGACCATTATTGATCTTTTTCCCTTATAGATCATATTAAGTACAAAACTAATATTGTGGTACATAGAAGGAACTACGTCGATTTAATGATATGGAACCGCTATGATCCGTATTAGTCTATACTTAATAATGATACTATGATATGACCAATGCAGAAGAATTTATCTTTATGATATGCGCATTATGTTTTGGAAGATAAATTCTGTCACATGGGCCAAGCGGGAGAATGTAAGATATTTTAATATCTCACTTAATGTGGCCCACGTGCAACGTAAACGGGTCAACATGAAAAGATAACGTTTCTGATATATACGTTGATGGAACGTATAATTAAGAGTATTTATCTTGGACCTAAGAAGCACGGATACGGACACGGCGACACGATACGACACGATACGGACACGGCGACACACCATTTTTCCAAAAAGTAGGATACGACACGGCTAATAAAAAATATTATTTATAAAATATTACTACAAATTAGCAATTCAAAAAGTAATTTTGAGTCATAATTTCTACTGAAATTTTGGCAGAGCCTCCCTTATATTTTTGATAAGGGAAATGATATTTATACAGCAGATTCCTACACATTTTCCATACACAGCTGAAGTGTATGGAAAGTGTTCACCCACTCATTTCCATACACATCAGCTGTGTATGGAAATGTGTAGGAATCTGCTGTAGGGTTATCACTGCCCTTTTGATAAGTAAAACAATTACATATGTAGAAAGGGCAGTGGTAAGGGAGATAACACTTCAGTTACCTAAGGCCGCAGCAGCCTTCCATGACGCGTATCTGATGACATGCCTTCGCATCCACAGCTGATACAACGACTGTATGAAATACATCGTATCCACTCTCCGATACTTCTCCCCATTGGAAATGCACGCTAGCTCGCATCCCCAACTCCCGCATCCTGCCGTACCCTTCCCCGCACGCGCGCTCGAGCGCACGCTTCACCTCTTGCGCCTCCCCCATCCACACGAACATTGCCATCTCTGCCCACCTCAGCACGTCGGCAAACGGCAGGCCGACGATTGGCCGGTCCGCCACCGACCACCGGCACGCACCCGAATCGCAACGCCTCGCCCACCAGAAACTCGCCGGTGCCATAGAAGAAGAGGCAAAACCTGCTGCTCGACAGCTTCTCCGCGAACTCTTCCGGATCCGATGGCCTCGATTCGATGAGAAAGCTCGGATCTTTGCGAAGCTCATTCAGCAGCAATGATACGGATTCATGTCCGGTCTCGTCCCCGAAGAAGTAGCCGAGATTTTTCGGGAGGCGGCGAGTTGTTTCAGTTGGAGCTGATGGGAGATTGGGTGGGAGAGGAGGTGGTAAAGTGAGGTCCTTGTGGGGGATGAACTTACCATCTGCCCGGCGGAAAGCACGATACTTGGATGGAGTTCTTCTTAAGTTCGACGAGGTTGCGATCGGATTCGACGCCCAGCCCGTCGCAGAGGAGAAAGAAGTGGTCGGCGCCGAGGGTGCGGTTCCAGAAAGGGGAAGAGTTACGGAGGTCGCGGATCGAGCGAGCAATGGACCTTGTGTTTTCTCCCGGTCGGGGAGGGCGAGGTAGAAGAGGTGAGCGAGCTCCGGGTCGGGAGGTCAAGAAGGGGGAGTTGAGGAGGTGGGCGTGGAAGAGCGATTCAAGCGGAGACGACGTCGAAGTTGGGGTCTGGCGGGACTGATCGTAGACGAAGATTTTGAGGTCTGTGAGCATCTGGTTGAAGTCGGGGTGGAAGGTGGTGGGCGAGCGGTAGGGGGAGTGGGTGTCTCCGGCGAGGTCCGCCGTTATATCAAGCTGGCTGGCTGAAAATGCCTTCCGTGTCCCGCCGTGTCCTTCCGTGTCCCGCCGTGTCCTCTTTTTCTTTTTTTTCTTTTTTAAAAAAATGGCACGGACACGCAGGCAGCCGTGTCGCCAGCGTATCCGTGTCAAATACGTGTCGGATATGGACACGGCTGCCATTTTGCCGTGTCTGTGCTTCTTAGTCTTGGACAGTTACAGTCCTGATAATAAACACATATATAACACTATCAGGAACGGTCCTCTCTCTGCCTATAAAAGAATAACAGAGGTTTAATCTCCATCAACAAAAGCATTCTCTGTGAAACAGAAGAAAAGGCTAAGAGAGAGAAACCGATTTCCTTATTGACGGTTGGATTTCTTCTATGGCTCAAGGTATGTTTTCTATAACTAAGGTTTATAATATTTTATTATATTATGAGATTGAAGTTTTGTCATTATGATGATTTATTATGAAGTACAAAATAAATCCTAACAGGAATCGCTATCCTAATGCCAAAAATATTTACCATGTTCAGTAGTTTCTCAATGGCTTCTCTTGCATTGCCGGGAATGAGTGGTTTTGTTGCAGAATTGGTAGTATTTTTTGGAATAAAGTCCGGAGCTTTGATTTTCTTCGTTCATTGACGAGCAAACAAATCTCAAAATTTTCCTCATCTCCCATCGCCATGTTTTCAATGGTTAGACGTGCCACCGGCAATATGTTTGAATTTAGAAGCACGAAATGACCCAGTAGCAACTTGCTTGGTGTTTGGATGTCAATTCAGTGGAAATTAGAACCTAACAAAGGGTGAAGGAAGTTGACCAACATCACCAAATCCTGCATTGCCAATAGTTGACAATGTTGGGATTGTCACATAAAAGAGGGCTAAAATACTCCCAAATTATGCACATATAATTGACAATTATACTTATAAAATACAAGAAAGAGTTTTAGAATTAGAACCAGGTTCGAAACACGCTATGCATTGTCCTTGAAACAGATACGCCGCCCTCCGTGCACAGGCAAATAATAGCGTTCCGTTCCGAGATACAATGAACCACACTGTCAGTTTAAAGTTGCACTTCAAATCAAACTGACTGGATCTCGACCAGAGGAGACTCTATTGCTCAATGATGGATGATGAATTAAAGGAGAAGATGAACAAGTTTTTCATTGTTTTCTGTAACCCTTTTCTGTGAAAAATCGTTCTCTATATATAGAAGGACGCTGTTGGTCCTTTTCTGGAAGAAGAGAAGCAATTTTCCGCAGAGAAACGGCCATTTACTCGCTGTAACCGCTTAGCCGATCGATCGATTTGCGATCGATCGCCTTATTTAGCCTGAAATTACGATCGATCGCCTTATTTAGCCTGAAATTACGATCGATCGTTTTATCGCGGTGCACAAATCCTAAAATTCTAGTAACTACGATCGATCGTTTTCAAACCGATCGATCGGGCCAATACGGAAACCAAATTTCAGAAAATTACAATAACTACTAGTGATCGGTTTATAATGGTCGATCGTTCCACAATCGATCGCGTTATTTTGCCGATCAATCGCTGTATTTTTTAACTTATTTGTTTAATTTCAAGTCAAATTTCAACAGACAAACACCTCTGAAACGCACATTCTGATACGCTTATGGATTATGATTGGTGTTGTACGATAGATACTGGAAAATAATGGAATCTTTATTATGTGGAAATGTCGGTCTCGTTGTTTCATTCGGCTTGGCCTTTTGATGGAACAGAGCACAGTCATTTCATGTTACGCGGAATCACTTTGTCCCCACTTTCGTTAATGTTTTATTGCTTTTGATAGAGATGTTCCCACTTCAATTAATAACGTTTTAAACGATTAGATAGTTAGATTAGACATTTAGAAATATATAGCTGCCAATCATCCATGCAAAGGTAGGCGAGCACAAGGAGACGGACCAGGGGGCAGGGATAAGGGGAATGCTGGAGTGCAATATGAGCTTGTAAGACTTCATAATTGAAAAGTGCAGGGAGGAGTAAGCTTCAGATGGAGGAGAGATGGAGTTCGATTAAGGTGAAGTGGCCCTGTGGCCGATTGGACAGTCTTGGAAGGTGTAGTGGTCGGTGCCTTGTTCCATGGAGTGGTGGAGAATAAATCAGTTCATTTTGAAAAAGCCAAACGGTAATAATAACTCCGGACGGAGGGAGTATAAGTTTAGAAATAATCAATAATTGTACACCAAAATTGTACATCAAATGGCCATATTCACTCTCCAATACAACACAGAGGAGTGGAAGGGGGGATATGACTTTGGCACACATATTCGGTGTAAAATTATCATTTTCTATAAATTTCTTGACGTAGTGCATTGTCCCATCGTGCCCCACCTTGGCTCCGCCCTTGGTAGATGAGTGAAAAGGTTGTTGCTTGCTTTGATATTTGTTGTTTGCCTAACTATATCTTCTTTAAATGTATCAGTGGATTCAGTACCAAAGCCACTGTTCAAAGTGGCTTTAAGGCATACAATTTAAAGAAGATACAGTTACAAGTTGGTGTATGTCGGGTCATTACTGCCACATTTTCTCTTCGTGCTACCGAATTTTTTGTCTCATACCCATTCATTTGTAAAGGCACATTTTGGCCTTTGAGCAAATTCTGTTAAACAATTATACAAATTGATTCTATTCACAATTTATGTCGAAACTATACAAATTTTGTTCGTGTTCAATACATAATCTACACGAGTTATACAAAAAATTGTAAGCAATCTTAAATAACATACAACATCATAATTAATAATAGAGCGTACCTGAATCCATAGCAAAAATGATGAGGAGAGGTTTCTCTCCCTTGCTCTAATCTTTCTGTCGATCTCCTTCTTTAGATGGAATTTCTATCATCTGGTAATTCATCGTGGGCGGAGAGAGGATCAACTCCTCTATTTATACTTAAGTAACAACCTCCATCAAGTGGTTATTACTTTCATACCCTTAACCAATTAGAATTAGGATAACTAGTCTCGTAATTTCATTAGTTATCATGTGGGACCACTTAAGGGTGGTAATTAGGGAATTACTTACATTCTCCCACTTGGTCCGAATGATAATTCATCATAATAATAACAACACAACATAAGGTGTACAAGATTATTCATTCAGATTGGTCACATAAGATTATAATTAAGCAAACTACTAATACGAGTCATGGCGGTTCTATGTCTTTAGACGACACGGTCCCATCAATGGACCACAATATTAAATAATCTGTTCAATATAGTATTTAAAAGAGGAAGTCATAAGAGTCCACTTAATATCTCTACAAATTGAGACTAGTCCTGTCATAAATATTTATTCATTCACATCGATGCATAATATGGTCAAGAAAACAGAAACACGTTTATTGATATCAAAGTATAATAGAGCAGAAACATCATCATAAGTAAAGCACGATTCATACCATTATGGATTAGTCTCAAGACCCATTCTATTGGCATGTTCGATAAGGTCTTTGGAGGTAATCCTTTCGTTAATGGATCGACAATCATAAGGTTAGTACTAATTTGCTCTATAAACACTCTTTGTTTATGAACTTCTTCTTTAACAACAAGAAACTTTAATTCTATGTGCTTTGCTCCTTTAGAGTACTTGTCGTTTTTTGAGAAGATAACTGTTGCGGAGTTATCACAATAAATTTTCAGCGGCCGATCAATAATGTCAACAATACCAAGCCCTGAAATAAAATTCCGCAACCATAAAGCTTGAAGTGTGGCTTCATAGCATGCCACAAATTCAGCCTCCATAGTGGATGAAGCAATGATAGATTCTTTTCCACTTTTCCATGATATGGCTCCTCCAGCAAGCATAAATAAGTAGCCAAATGTGGACTTTTGATCATCAACACATCCAGCAAAATCAGAATCTGAGTAGCCAATAACCTCAAGATTCTCAAACCTCCTATATATGAGCATGTGATCTTTTGTTCCTTGCAAGTACCTCATTACTTTCTTTGCAGCTTTCTAGTGATCCAATTTAGGATCCTTTTGATATCTTCCTAGCATACTAGTAGCAAAACTGATATCTGGCCTCGTACAGGTTTGTGCATACATTAAACTTCCAATTGCAGACAAATATGGAATTCCCTTCATCTCTTTCCGTTCCCATTCATTCTTTGGACATTGCATAAGGCTTAATTTATCCCCTTTTTGAATGGGAACTTGGCTTGATGAACACTTTTCCATTCCAAATCTCTCTAAAATCTTTTCTATATAGGCTTTTTGAGACAAACCCAACATTCCAAGTGAACGATCCCGGAATACTTCTATTCCAATCATGTATTTTGCCTCACCCATATCTTTCATTTCCAAATTTTTAGAGAGAAAGTCCTTGGTTTTATACATTAATTCAAGGTTATTGCTTGTAATTAATATATCATCAACATACAAAATCAAAAATATGAATTTACTCGCACTGACCTTTAGATAAATACACAGATCAACGATGTTTTCTTTAAATCCAAAGGAAGTAATGGTATCATTAAACTTAAAGTACCATTGTTGGGAAGCTTGCTTCAGTCCATAAATTGATTTCTTAAGTTTGCAAGCTAAATGCTCTTTTCCTTCAATGGAGAATCCTTCAGTTGGTCCATATAGACTTCTTCATCTAAACTTCCATTCAAGAAAGCTGTTTTCACATCCATTTGGTGGAGCTCTAAATCATCATGAGCAACCAACGCTAAAATAATTCTGAGTGAGTTCTTTTTGGATACTGGAGAGAAGGTCTCTTTATAATCAAAGCCTTCTTTTTGAGTAAATCCTTTGGCTACAAGTCTAGCTTTATATCGTTCTATATTACCCTTTGAGTCATGTTTGGTCTTAAAGATCCATTTGCAACCCACTTTCTTGTATCCTTCAGGTAATTCAACGAGTTCCCAGACTTCATTTTGGGCCATTGAATTTAACTCATCATTTGTGGCTTCAATCTATTTTTCAGAATTGATACATTCTATGGCTTGTGAAAATGAAATCGGATCATTAGATGTCCCAATATCATAATCAGATTCTTGTAGATAAACCATATAATCATTAGAAATAGCTGACTTTCTGATCCTTTCAGATCTTCTAAAGGCTATTTGTGGTTCTTCTACTACTTGCTCATTGATGACAGTATCATTATGGAGTGTTGAAGGAACAATAAGTTGTGGCTCATTAATTTGTTGTTCTTGATTGATAGGGCATACATCAATCATGCGAATAATAAGTTGTTTAGAAGTTATAGGTAATGGGACATGCACCCTAACTTCTTTAATTGCCACATTTTGTGTTGTAGCACTCCCACTGATTTCACCATTTTCCAAGAATCTGGCATTACCGGTCTCAACAATTCTTGTACTATAGTTAGGACAGTAAAACCTATACCCTTTGGATTTTTCAGGGTAACCAATAAAGTAACCACTGATTGTTATTGAGTCCAATTTCTTTTCATGTGGATTATAAATTCTCACTTCTGCTGGACAACCCCAAACATGCAGGTGTTTTAAACTGGGTTTCCTTCCAGTCCACAACTCAAATGGAGTCTTTGGAACTGCCTTACTAGGAACCTTGTTTAACAAATAAACAACAGTCTTAAGTGCATACATCCACATAGATAAGGGTAAAGTGGAATTACTCATCATACTCCTAACCATATCCATAAGAGTACGATTTTGCCTTTCAGCCACACCATTCTGCTGAGGCGTTCCAGACATAGTGTATTGAGCACATATACCTTTGTTTTCAAGAAGTTTAGCAAATGGGCCTAGGTGTTGCCCTAATTCATTTCATCATATCACCCATAGTATTCACCACCTCTATCAGACCTTATGATTGTAGTGACTGTAATTTTTATATATTAATAAAGTGGGATTTCTTTGCTAAATGGGAGTAATTTTGAATTCTAGAAATTTCATTAAATAATTAAAATTTAAGATTTTCCGTCAGGCCGATCGATCGCCTTCTTAAGGCATCGATCGGGAGACGATCGATCATTTTTGTAAGGCATTGATCGCAAGACGATCGATCGCGTAATACGGACCGATCGATCGCCGGTGGTTTTGCGTATCCCGAGGCAATTCCGTTGGGAAACGTCTTGGGCTGATTTTGGGGGATTTCTTTGGGACGTGTCATGCCTGATTTGCCTAGTTTAGGGGTTCTAAACGTGGTAATTGAGTTGGAGTCAATACCCTAATTGATACTCAATTGGGAATCAAGATAATGAGGGATTTAATTTGGCTAATTAAAGCATAATTGAGATATGAGTTGGACGCCCATTTGGGCTGACTGATGTGGCCTTTTCTTGCTGGTATTTGGCGCCAAGAGTAGTCCTCAAAGGATTACTTTTTACTTGGTAAGTTACATTAGTAATTTGGTAAGTTTTTGAAAGAAGATAAAATCCTACCTTAATGCAATCAAATCAAAAGAATCTTGGGGTTAGAGGAGATCGTGCTGGTGGTTTTGGGAAGGGATGGGATGATCCTTGGCCCTTGGATGAGGTGGTAATGGACGGTGGAGATCCTGAAGCTTGGATTATTTAAACCCACTTTGAGAGGGCCGGCCATCCCTTTTGGGAACCGGCAGCCCTCTCCCCCCTTTTTGTGGTGATTTCTCTCCCTTACCACGTCCTCCCCCTTCCCTCTCAATGACCAGTAGGCCTCTCCTCGTGGTGTGTGCAAGTGGTGTGCGTTGGATCGTGTGGAGATCGCAAGGAAGCGAGTTTGAATATGAACCGGTTGAGGTGCAATTAGTACCGGTTCATCGGTAAGATGTTCTTTTTCTCACAGTATGATTTCATTAAAGTTTCAATCTTTATATGTGTACCACGTTCTGATGTTGTGTGTATTATGAACGTCCTTATTGTCCTGGATTAATTGTTCTATTTGCTTAAATCTATGCAATTATTGATATACCGATTGATTTCTTGATGTGAATCTCTCATGCACAATTCGATCAAGACGTCCCTGATGGTGTGTGTCTATTTAGACTTATGTGAGTCATGTATCTGATGTCTAATATTGAGTATTGTTCTCTGATTTGTGTAGATGAGGGTCTGTTTAAGAAAAGTTATCTTCTTTCTTGTTATTAGTCACCCGATCTCACATTTTTCTATGTATCGACCTAATTGATGTATTGATTGGTATAACTCTTATGTTTCTCATCCAAAAGCAGCAAGCTTTCAAAGGTAATCCTACTGGTTTGGTGCGTTCTCATATGTCTCAAGTCGTGTTTCATGGTTTTGTCTTGTGTTCGGATAAAGTTGTCTACTTTATGTAGTGTTTACCCTAATTGATGTGGTATATAGGTAATAAGACTATCTAAAAGAGATTAATGGATGTACTAACAAGATGAACGTGATAATACTTAAGAGTCATTGTTCGTGGACCTTAAGACCTCTGCCATTAAGTCTGACCTGAAGCCTAAGTGTCCGGAAAAGGTTGTCTAGTTTGCCGGTTAATGAATCCTTAAGGCTATGATATAAAACAGTTTTAAAAAGGGGTTGCTAGGTGAGTTAATGCATGATTAATGGTCTGACCAGAAGTTAATAATGGCCTAATGTAAGAGGGTTTGAGTATAAAAGACTCTAGTTGTGATTAGGATTAAGGATAACAAGTGAAAATCGAGTTATTACTTAGTGTAGTGCTCTCGGCCAGGATGTATCCTGCGCTGACAGACTGCAATAAAAAATTCATAACTAATTGTAGAAAATTCGGAAAATTATTCCGTAAATTGGGTAATGATCTACAGACACGGGCTGTCTTCTATAAAAATTTCAGGGACTGTCAGGCTCTGTGTAGACTGGAGGACCTCCGGGAATGGAGCTGTTGTGTCCATAACAGTGTCCTTTCACAGTATTAAATAAAACGCTATGCTAAAACTACATGTATATATATATGTATTATTAAATAACATAAGTAGGGTACTATGGTGTAAGAATTCCAGAGGGCACTTATGATAATAATATGTGTGGAGTTTTGTCTCTATACCAAACGTCGTAGTCATCAATGTCTTTGCTCGCGGTGCCTAACATCGCGTATCTTCAATCTCTTGAAACCCTGATGTTAGATTAAGGTTATTCATTTCAATTTTACCATTAAAGTTTTTGGGTCATCGATTCAGAAGTCTTGTAATCCAGGGATGATCTTAATTGTAATAGTGCATGGTGAGGACGTCGACAGAGTCTACACCGAAGAGCTCGGTTTCGAGTCAGCTCGTGCATAGGCACATGCCGATTGTTGGTTAATCTCTTGAGAGTCAGCCATTGTTAAATGCTGAGAATTTCTTTGTACTCCTTTGAGAGTCTAATTTCTGAAATTGTTAATTCACGAGAATACCCTTGGTTGTGGTTAGTCAAACTCAGTTCCATGTAAACTGTTTTCCACTAAGAGCTTTGTTGAACACTCTTAGGTTGGATCATAGTATGCTCATGAGCCATAGCTAGACCCAGAGTGGTCTCCGATGATTATGAACCTCTGTAGTTCAGCCGAGTACGGCAACGCGTGCGCTTTAGATTGTTAGACATTACAGAAAGTCTGCAATCTCCGCCCATTGTGCCCGTAAGCACCGATGGGGCCAACATCCCTAGACGCTTGGCCGGGTTCCTACGTAGAACCTCTAGGATGTTCTGGTATTGAAGTTCATAGAGGAAGTGGACTGATCAGAGAGCAGAAATTGGCATCTTTGACACTTTGGTTGTCTAGATCAGATATTTTGTTTATCTCCTTACTCTTTGGAAGTTTGGAGTCATATTGATTATTATGTTTATTTTACCCTGATCAACTAGATACTTTTGGGTGTTGTACCTTTTCTGGGTAAGTATCATCTGCGTCATGATTTCTTGAGTTATCGGATCTACCTGCATTGTTTCCTTTATTGCCTGTTGCTACTGTGAGTTTTTCTAGCATCCTACTGGGTATTTCTTCTGGAATACTCACGCATCTTCCGATGCAGGGCGTAAGGTTGAAGAGGTGTGATCAGCATTCTCGTGGCGTGGAGGTTGGTGCTCGTGGGAGTCGTGAAGACTTGTTAGCATAGAATTTATTTTATTGATGATAGTGGATATTTTTGATTTTGTGGCCTGCGTGTCACCTGCTTTATTTAATTGCTTTCGTGGGATTATTTGAATTGTTTAAGTTGGCTAGTTTGTCTAGTTTTATTTTAATACTTTTGGAACAATTGTTTACGTCATGTTGATCCGGCTATTTCCCGCTTATGTGTTTGGGATTTACGGTGATGAATCGAGTATTCAGTCCGTCCCAGATTTGTGACCCTGTTACCATCAATGGCTTATCGCTTCCGCATATTTTGGGGTTGGAAATTTGGGGCATGACAGCTTGGTATCAGAGCCTCAGGATGACCTAAATAATTGTTCTAAGATTAGAAATAACTTTGGGGTTTAAAGTGTGAAACCCTAGAATGAGAGTTGAATCCTAATTGTACCTAAGGACTAATTAGTACTTTGCCTTAGGTAATGGCGAGAACTCGTAGCGGACGAATTTACGAGAAGGAGCGACAGGAGGCAGCACGACTGTGGCTAGATGAGTGGAAGCTTCAGGACGTTGGGCACGGAATTGCGGAAGACCCTTTTCTGATCGACGTCAAAAAAGAGCCTGACTTTGAGGATGAAGATCCGGAGGAAGATATGGAAGAAGATCCGGAGGAAGACCCGGAAGAGGATCCTGAGGACGAGGTGCAGTTCGTTGGTTACGTGATACACCAGGAGTTTTTGAAGGTTTTGGAGCATCCAGTTTACATTCGTGCGAGGGATGATCCAGATCTTTTCTATAAGCTATATCTTAGGTTTAAATCCCTAGGGTATAGGTGGCCTCACATGACTGATTGGGAGATTAGCTGGTATGGGAATCACCTAGTGTTTGCACCGATGTTTGTGTCCTTAGCCATTCTAGACGAGTACCACTGAGATGTGGTGTTCAAGGACTCGATTAGGAAGCTCTTTAAATTGAGTAGGATTTTTAATAACCCTGCGTTTCTATCAGGGATTTAGGTGTAACTGCTATTTCGAATTGAATAAAAGACTCCGTTTTGATTTCAGTTCTGGTGTGTGCCTTGTGTTGTTTGCGTTCGTTGGTTGTGTTTGTGTGACTGTTTGATTGTCCCGCTAGGAGTCTTGGATTGAAGGAAGAATTAAAATGAAACATGGTGTTAAGTTTTAATTCTCCTTCTTTCCTTGACTGTAGATTTTTGGAGATGGCGACAACGGGAGCTCGCGGCAGACGATCCGGTACTGGACCAAACTCTCAGCAGGAGGAGGCATCGAGCCAAAACCTGTCTGATGTGGTGCGCGAGTTGGCCAGGGAGTTAAGGAACGACCGTGGAGCTAGCAACACTCCGAATGTGAAACCATCAACGCTGGAACGGTTCAAGAGAGCTGGACCCGCATTCTCGGGAGACGATAACCCTGAGAAGGCAGAGCGCTGGATTGTGGAAGTGGAACGTCTTTTCAAGGGAATGAAGGTTCCGACAGATGAAAGGGTAGTCTTCGCAACTTATTTGTTTGTGGGAGAAGCTGTCTTCTGGTGGGAGTCAGCAGAACGAAACAACTTCGGAGCTGGACAAGACATCACGTGGGAAGTGTTTAAGGAGGTATTCAACAGGAAATACTTTCCTCCGCATGTGCAGCGCAGGAAAGAGAAAGAGTTTCTGGAGCTGGTTCAGGGATCGATGTCCGTACTTCAGTACGAGACTAAATTTGAGCAACTGCAATGATTTGCAATGGATGCTTGCCCTAACGATCTGGCAAGAAGGTTCGTGGATGGTTTGCGCGACGGTTTAAGGGCGAAGGTGCTTGTTTCGCAACCAGCAACTGTGGCAAAGGCGGTCGAACTCGCCTTTATTCTAGAAGATGATTACAAAAGGACCCAAGAACGGAAAGGGAATGCCGGTAAGGGTCAGGATGGTACTGTCAAGCGATCCGGATTTAAGAGGTTCGGGAATGGTGGAAGTTTTAATAATCGGCCAGCCAAACAGCAGAGACAACAACAACCTCAGCAAAACCGCGGGAATGGACAGAATCGGGCGATGGTTCCTTATCGTCAGCCTCAGCGTATCGATGGTCCAGGAGTGGGAGGCAAGTGCAGATTTTACGGGCAGCAATCTCATGCGGGAAGCCGTGTCCACAGGATACCCGGAGGTGTTACAGCTGCAACGAAGTTGGTCATATTGCAACCTACTGCCCTAATCGTGACAAGAAATCAGGAGGGGAGTCAAGTAAAAAGGCTCAGGCGCGAGTCTTTGCCCTGACGTCGGCGGACGCCCAAGCTTCGGACGAGGTTATTGAAGGTACTCTACTTGTCTTGGATAGATTAGCTAGAGTATTGATAGATCCGGGATCGTCTAGATCCTTTATTTCTGTGGTGTTTGCTGCTAGTCTAGAAAAGAAACCTTCTAGACTTGGGTGTGATCTTTCCATTTCTACTCCTGTTGGGGACTCAGTGATAGCAACTGAGTATCTGGAGGACTCTCCTGTTGTGGTTGATGATGTGGTGTTGACTGCTAACCTTGTTCTGCTTGAGATGTTTGAGTTTGATGTGATTTTTGGGATGGATTGGTTAGATAGTTGATCTATATATGAAATATGCATTTTATTATCTCCTAAGCTTATGATTATGCTAGTGTTTGATTAGAATAACTACTACTTTAATATAGTTTTTGGTTTTTGTAGGAAACAAGAGTAATACACAAAAATGAAGAGAAAAGTGACTCGAGTGGTTAAATTGTCATAACTTCGTCTACAAATATCTGATTGGACTGATTCAAGCTTCATGTTAAAGTTCAAGAAGTCAGCTTTCCAACGCCACCAACCACGCGCAATTCGGAGTGTGGTACACAAAGTTATAGCCATTTGAAGTTTCTAAACAGTAACTACGATCGATCGGGAATCACTGCGATCGATCGCTAGAGCCGCAAAAGCACTGTATTGAAGGTCACGATCGATCGGCATCAAAACGATCGATCGTATCTACTGGAATTTTTGATCCGCCGAAGACAGTAACTACGATCGATTGGTATCATACGGCGTCGATCGCCAAGCGATCGATCGGAGGAAAATAACGAAGGAATAGCGAACGATCGTCAATACGTACGATCGATCGCCGTATGCGGCAAACCGGAATTAAGGCCTATTTCGACTTGGATTTGGAAGGGATTTTGAGGGTTTTCCTTCACCCCTTATATATGCCTTAAGGGAGAACGTATTGGGCACCACATATTCAACCTAGAGAGCGATTTGAGACCTTGGAGGCTAGAGCAAAGGAAGAAGAAGATGATGAAGATGAAGATGATGGATTCTCTTCCCATGCTTGGCTAAACTCCTATCCAAGGCATAGATGAAGCCCAATAATCTGGTTGTGTAGTTTCTTTTCTCTCATCTTATGTTTTTATTCTAGTTGGTGTATGGATTTTATTGTGTAATCACCGTTAATTCAATAAAGATTTGTTCTTTGTACTCGAGAGAGACAAGAGTGAATTCTTGTGAGTTTCAATCCGAAGAATACTTGCGTATCCGAGAGGAACGTGAGTAGACTGAGGTGTTATATATCAATAAAGTTTCATTGGTTTATACTCGAGAGAGATAGATCACAATTCCATATTTTAATTGTTTTATGTGTTACAATTAAAATATGTCCGAGAGGAATATGCTAGCCAATTGGAAATCTTTATTCAAAAGAGAGAGAGTGCTGATACACTAGTTATTGTGGTGGATTCGAAGCCTTGGTCTTTTCCTTATTGATTAAATCTCAGCCTAGTAGTTAAAGTTCATAGCTTTACTTAGATTAAACAAAAACTGCAACTTTCTTCTCTTGAATTTGGTAAAAGATTAATCCGTCCCTGAGGTTCGACAACCCTTTAATACTCACCGTAGTACAATTGCCTTGTGCACTTGCAAGGGTTTAATTTTAAACGATCACTAGTTTTGGCACTACTGTTGATTGTAGTAAGAAGAGGGTATATTTTAGAATTCCGGGAATGAGAGAATTAATGTTCCAAGGAATTCGTTTAAAGAAAGAAAATTGTTTAATTTCTGCAATGAAAGTTCAGAAATTAGTAGCAAAAGGGTGTAAAGCCTTTTTAGCTACCGTAGTAACGGATGAGAAAACTGCTCCTAGAATAGAAGAAATTGAAGTGGTAAACGAATTTTCCGATGTGTTTCCGGAGGAGTTGCCGGGTTTGCCACCAAAACGGGATGTGACTTCACTATAGACCTATTACCGGGAACTACACCGATATCGAAGGCACCATATCGGATGGCACCTGCGGAATTGAAGGAATTGAAAGAGCAGCTACATGAGTTGCTAGATAAACGTCTGATTCGACCAAGTGTATCTCCCTGGGGAGCGCCAGTATTGTTCGTGAAGAAGAAAGATGGATCCATGAGATTGTGTATAGACTACCGGATGCTGAATCAAGTGACAATAAATAATAAGTATTCGTTGCCAAGGATTGATGACTTATTTGATCAACTGCAATCAGCAAGGGTTTTCTCAAGAATTGATTTGCGGTCAGGATACCATCAGAGGATCAAGGAGGAAGACATCTCCAAAACAGCTTTCAGAACCCGATACAGACACTATGAGTTTCTAGTGATGCCGTTTGGTCTGACAAATGCCCCTGCGGCATTCATGGATATGATGAACATAATCTTTAAGGCACTGCTGGATCAGTTTGTGATTATGTTCGTCGATGATATTTTGGTCTACTCTGCAAGCCAGGAAGAGCATAGAAGACACTTAGCTCAAGTGTTACAAATTTTGCGAGAGAACCAGTTATATGCTAAGTTCAGCAAGTGCGAATTCTGCTGGAGTTATGAGGTTTGGTAGAAAAGGGAAGCTGAGCCCGAGGTTCGTTGGACCCTTTGAGATCTTGGAAAGGGTTGGGCCGGTTGCCTACAGATTGGCCTTACCCCCACAGCTGGCAGAGGTACACAATACATTTCACGTATCGATGTTGAGGAAGTATGTGCCGGATGAGTC
Source organism: Houttuynia cordata (assembly GCA_039654745.1). NCBI lineage: Eukaryota > Viridiplantae > Streptophyta > Magnoliopsida > Piperales > Saururaceae > Houttuynia > Houttuynia cordata. The sequence goes on along the minus strand of CM077502.1, from coordinate 55,095,396 downwards.
TCATGTATTGGATTATACCACGATGGAACTTGAGGCAGACTTATCATTTCCGATGAGACCGATCAAGATTTTGGATAAGAAGGATTAGGTACTACGAAGGAAGACAATATCGTTGGTGAAGGTTCTGTGGCAAAACCAGCACTCCGAGGAAATGATATGGGAAACCGAGGATGAAATGAAGAAGTCCTACCCTCAACTCTTTGAAGAATAATTGCGGCATTTCGGGGACGAAATGTTCTTTAAGGAGGGGAGGATGTAGTGACTGTAATTTTTATATATTAATAAAGTGGGATTTCTTTGCTAAATGGGAGTAATTTTGAATTCTAGAAATTTCATTAAATAATTGAAATTTAAGATTTTCCGTCAGGCCGATCGATCGCCTTCTTAAGGCATCGATCGGGAGACGATCGATCATTTTTGTAAGGCATCGATCGCAAGACGATTGATCGCGTAATACGGACCGATCGATCACCGATGGTTTTGCGTATCCCGAGGCAATTCCGTTGGGAAACGTCTTGGGCTGATTTTGGGGGATTTCTTTGGGACGTGTCATGCCTGATTTGCCTAGTTTAGGGGTTCTAAACGTGGTAATTGAGTTGGAGTCAAAACCCTAATTGATACTCAATTGGGAATCACGATAATGAGGGATTTAATTTGGCTAATTAAAGCATAGTTGAGATATGAGTTGGACGCCCATTTGGGCTGACTGATGTGGCCTTTCCTTGCTGGTATTTGGCGCCAAGAGTAGTCCTCAAAGGATTACTTTTTACTTGGTAAGTTACATTAGTAATTTGGTAAGTTTTTGAAAGAAGATAAAATCCTACCTTAATGCAATCAAATCAAAAGAATCTTGGGGTTAGAGGAGATCGTGCTGGTGGTTTTGGGAAGGGCTGGGATGATCCTTGGCCGTTGGATGAGGTGGTAATGGACGATGGAGATCCTGAAGCTTGGATTATTTAAACCCACTTTGAGAGGGCCGGCCATCCCTTTTGGGAACCGGCAGCCCTCTCCCCCATTTTTGTGGTGATTTCTCTCCTTTACCACGTCCTCCCCCTTCCCTCTCAACGACCAGTAGGCCTCTCCTCGTGGTGTGTGCAAGTGGTGTGCGTTGGATCGTGTGGAGATCGCAAGGAAGCGAGTTTGAATCCGAACCGGTTGACGTGCAATTAGTACCGGTTCATTGGTAAGATGTTCTTTTTCTCACAGTATGATTTCATTAAAGTTTCAATCTTTATATGTGTACCACGTTCTGATGTTGTGTGTATTATGAACATCCTTATTGTCCTGGATTAATTGTTCTATTTGCTTAAATCTATGCAATTATTGATATACCGATTGATTTCTTGATGTGAATCTCTCATGCACAATTCGATCAAGACGTCCCTGATGGTGTGTGTCTATTTAGACTTATGTGAGTCATGTATCTGATGTCTAATATTGAGTATTGTTCTCTGATTTGTGTAGATGAGGGTCTGTTTAAGAAAAGTTGTCTTCTTTCTTGTTATTAGTCACCCGATCTCACATTTTTCTATGTATCGACCTAATTGATGTATTGATTGGTATAACTCTTGTGTTTCTCATCCAAAAGTAGCAAGCTTTCAAAGGTAATCCTACTAGTTTGGTGCGTTCTCATATGTCTCAAGTCGTGTTTCATGGTTTTGTCTTGTGTCCGGATAAAGTTGTCTACTTTATGTAGTGTTTACCCTAATTGATGTGGTATATAGGTAATAAGACTATCTAAAAGAGATTAATGGATGTACTAACAAGATGAACGTGATAATACTTAAGAGTCATTGTTCGTGGACCTTAAGACCTCTGTCATTAAGTCTGACCTGAAGCCTAAGTGTCCGGGAAAGGTTGTCTAGTTTGCCAGTTAATGAATCCTTAAGGCTATGATATAAAACAGTTTTAAAAAGGGGTTGCTAGGTGAGTTAATGCATGATTAATGGTCTGACCAGAAGTTAATAATGGCCTAATGTAAGAGGGTTTGAGTATAAAAGACTCTAGTTGTGATTAGGATTAAGGATAACAAGTGAAAATCGAGTTATTACTTAGTGTAGGGCTCTCGGCCAGGATGTATCCTGCGCTGACAGACTGCAATAAAAAATTCATAACTAATTGTAGAAAATTCGGAAAATTATTCCGTAAATTGGGTAATGATCTACAGACACGGGGCTATCTGCTATAAAAACTTCAGGGACTTTCAGGTTCTGTGTAGACTGGAGGACCTCCGGGAATGGAGCTGTTGTGTCCATAACAGTGTCCTTTCACAGTATTAAATAAAACGCTATGGTAAAACTACATGTATATATATATATATAGAGAGAAGAATTTACATGAGATCGTTCTCATATAAGGAGCATGAGCCCAATCTTTGTTGCCGTTGGATTATGATTGGAGGGTAGATATCAAATCAGTGGGTAAGTGAGTGTGTCACATCAAGGAGTGGGTGAGATCATTATGGATATTTGTAGCCGTCAGATCAAGAACCAACAGCTATGATTTAAAGTGGCCTCATATAAGCCATATGAGAGCGATCTCATTTAAACTTTTCCCATATATATATGTATTATTAAATAACATAAGGAGGGTACTATGGTGTAAGAATTCCAGAGGGTACTTATGATAATAATATGTGTGGAGTTTTGTCTCTATACCAAACGTCGTGGTCATCAATGTCTTTGCTTAACATCGCGTATCTTCAATCTCTTGAAACCCTGATGTTAGATTAAGGTTATTCATTTCAATTTTACCATTAAAGTTTTTGGGTCATCGATTCAGAAGTCTTGTAATCCAGGGATGATCTTGATTGTAATAGTGCATGGTGAGGACGTCGACAGAGTCTACACCAAAGAGCTCGGTTTCGAGTCAGCTCGTGCATAGGCACATGCCGATTGTTGGTTAATCTCTTGAGAGTCAGCCATTGTTAAATGCTGAGAATTTCTTTGTACTCCTTTGAGAGTCTAATTTCTGAAATTGTTAATTCACGAGAATACCCTTGGTTGTGGTTAGTCAAACTCAGTTCCATGTAAACTGTTTTCCACTAAGAGCTTTGTTGAACACTCTTAGGTTGGATCATAGTATGCTCATGAGCCATAGCTAGACCCAGAGTGGTCTCCGATGATTATGAACCTATGTAGTTCAGCCGAGTACGGCAACGCGTGCGCTTTAGATTGTTAGACATTACAGAAAGTCTGCAATCTCCGCCCATTGTGCCCGTAAGCACCGATGGGGCCAACATCCCTAGACGCTTGGCCGGGTTCCTACGTAGAACCTCTAGGATGTTCTGGTATGGAAGTTCATAGAGGAAGTGGACTGATCAGAGAGCAGAAATTGGCATCTTTGACACTTTGGTTGTTGATCGTTTAAAATTAAAACCCTTGCAAGTGCACAAGGCAATTGTACTACGGCGAGTATTAAAGGGTTGTCGAACCTCAGGGACGGATTAATCTTTTACCAAATTCAAGAGGAGAAAAAGATGTAGTTTAATTAATTCTAAAGAAAGCAATGGACTTTATCTAATCTAAATGAGATTTAATCAATATGGAGAAGTATCAAGGCAGAGAATCCACCACTAGACATGCAATTACTACTCTCAATTATTATTAAGCATACATTGACATGATATGGAAATTCGTGTTCTTGATCAGACACACGAATTAATAATAAATTCACTAACGTTCTTGATCGGACACGAAAGTTCATCCACTATTTTGTAATCAATCCTATCCTTGATCGGGCATAGAATCAATCACAACTCTTGTATAATGCAATTAATCTTATCCTTGATCGGGCATAAAATCAATCACAATATCTAATTTCATTCATAATCAATCAAGTCTATGATCAAGCACTCAAAAGAATACTCATGAAATTGCATTAAGCATGAATCAAAATCAACTTTATAAAATTAAACTATCAAGAGTAGCAATACACATCTAGGGCTTCATCAAGCCTTGAACAAAAGTTTAGTTACACATAGAAAGGGAGAAAAGAAAAGCCTATTTAAGTAGATCCATCGTCATGAATCCTTCTTCTTCTTCTTTGCTCAAGACTCCTTCTCTTCCTCCTCTCTAGCCTCCAAAGGGACTCAAAACTCTATTCTCTAATGCCCAATACGTTCTCCCTTAAGGCATATATATATAGGGGTGAAGGAAAACCCTCAAATCCCCTTCCAAATCCAAGTCAAAATATGCCTTATTTCAATTCTGCGTATACGGCGATCGATCACTTTTTTGGCCGATCGATCGCTTCGCGATCTATCACTTTTGTGCCGATCGATCGGTTTACTATTCATTTTGCAGCACGATTTTCCAATGGTCATAACTTTTCGCTCCGAACTCCGAATTACGCGCGGTCGGTGGCGTTGGAAAGCTGACTTCTTGAAATTTAACATGAAGCTCGAATCAGTCCAATCTGATATGTGTACACGAAGTTATGAAGATTTAACATTGAAGTCCGTTTTCACCTCATTTTTGTATATTACTCTTGTTTCCTACAAAAACCAAAAACTATATTAAAGTAGTAGTAATTCTAATCAAACACTAGCATAAATATAAGTTTAGGAGATAATAAAATGCATATTTCATGTATAGATCACACCCCCAAACCTAGATTTTGCTAGTCCCTAACAAAGCAAAACAAAATAAAATCAAATCAAACAAACTAAGGAACTAATGCATAAAAGTAAACACCACTTTCGTAGGGAACACGATTGCATTGAGCATATGCAACAAGCCGTTAAACCTCTAGGTGGCCCTAGTAGGACGAGTGTTGTCTCGTGAGGGTTTGCAGCCATGCTACCCACAAACATGTATTTATTAATCTAATTAACCTAAGTGCAAAAACAAAGCAAAAAATTAAAACATAGCAAAACATACAACCTATTATCCCGATAAATACAAACTACAATGCTTAAGAAAATCAACCACATGTACTTGGTTCATAATCAACAGGAATATAGAAGCTCTCAAGTAAGTGGTTTTATTCCACACTTTCATCTTGGAAATTTCTGCTCAATATAATATAGCATGATAACATAAATAGTAGAAAGTGTAGAACATTGTAGCAATACATTCTAAATTTTTGTTTATACAGATCCAGTGTTACCCATTAACCAAAGAACATCAGAATCTACATAGTCATCGTAATCTTTAGGTTCATGATAGCACAAATCTGCGCGCCTCCTTCGGGTCCAACATTCTAGATTTGAGAGGATAATACACCACAAACCTTTTTTTTTTCTTTTATTTTTTTTTTCGCTAGGACTGTGTAAGGCCTGACTCCAAGATGCTTAGGTTTAGCAATGACTCAGGCCAATGACTCCCAGCCAAATTAGCTTAGGGCATTAGGTTTTAAGAGACCGCTTCGGGCCCGAGCATCAGTCTAAGTTAATCCTATAAAGTCAAGCAGCCCCTTTTCTTTCATTTTGTTTTCATTTTCATTTTCATCATTCATATTTTCAGCACATCTTTATTTTGTCCAGGCTGTATTATACTCTCAACCTATTTCCGGTTCCAATCCCTTGCCATAGCCAAGTAAATGGGCTATCATGATCTTTTAAGCTCAACAGATAACTACACATCATCCAATGACTATGACTAAAGACATCCCACTGTAGATTAGCATTCAACAAATCTCTAGATGGTATTACTTTATGTAACTAGTGTGTGTGAGTGAATTTTTTTAGTTCAAGCACCTGTTCCAAGAGGACTGTAACAGAAAGATATGCTCAGTTAAGTGTATCTATCCTCCAGTATACTTACTCACACTTCCAATGCAAATTAATCTTCTAAGAATTGTAACATGCATCATTACGGGGATAAACTATCAAAACCTATGAAAAAGTACTAACAAACAACTTAAAAACTAATCAAAATTTTATTTTTTATTTTTCTGATTTTTTTTCTTTTATGCAAGCACTATTCCCTCCCCCAAACCTATTATGAACATTGTCCTCAATGTGAATAAAATATAGCATGACAATGAGCATATAACAAAGAAAATCAAATAAAGGAGAGAATACACCTGAATACGTGGGTTGCCACCCACCAAGCGCTAAGTTTAACGTCTTCAGCCAGACGGAGCCTACGGTCGTTTGCAGGGTTTAGATCATCAAGAATTCAACCTGGATCAATTAAATGATTGCCCCTCATACTCCTATCCTTGTTGCCTATGTATGGAGCACATCGTGGAATAAAAGGATGGAGTAGTGGGTGTGGAAGCTTTGGAAAGAGGGGTCCCTGCATTAACCATGAAAGAAGGTCATCAGAGAATTTTAATATAAAGGGAACCTCCTCCCCCACATCAACCATTTTGGCCTTAGGGGCCTCTTCTAGCAAACCCAATTGGGAAAGCTTCCTCAATTAGTGAATCAACTAAACTATCTATGAAACAGTCTAAGTTATGTTCATTAAACAAAGAATTAGATTGATCTAGACAAGATATGAATGGTGTTCTAGGCATAGAAGGTTCGGTTGATAGTGCCATAGAATGTGACTCTTCAAATATAGAAGAAAGTTTAAAGCTGGGTTCTATTAATGCACTCACTTCTTCTTTAATTTCTACACCCTCTTGATCATTATGTAAAACCCACTCAAGCTCATTGTCAAACCTTTGGGCATTCTGAAAGGATGTAACATCATAATCAGGGGAAAAACAGATCCCTTCATCAGAAAATTGGCCCTTCGGATATTGGGGCTCGACAGGTAAAATGCATTCGTCGTTCTTATTCATGGCCTGTGTTAGCTGATCTAACTGTATTTCAATGTGGGCAAGAGCCTGTGTGTGAGAATGGACAATCTGAGCATGGGTCTGTATTTCAACTCTCATCTCCTCACATCCAGTTTTAATCTCAGTTTTTATCTCGGCTGCCATCTCAGCTACAAGGGCTAACAATTGGCTCATTTGGTTTTCTAAGGTAGATTGTCTAGTGAGTGGGTCAAACTGAGGAGTAGCGGCTGGTTGGTAAGGCAGGTGTGGGCTTAGGACATCTTGTCTAGGGGCCTGATGGAGAATGGGCACAGGGTTGGGTTGCTCCCAAGGGGAATTAAGATGGTCCTCCCACTTATGAAGACTTTGGGCCTCATTTACATATTTGCGTATAAAATCAGGGTACTCATGGGCCAAAGGGCACTCCACTGGGGTATGAATAGGACTTAAACAGAGGGCACATGGTTCCGACATATAAGGAGTTGTGTATTGTAGGGAAGATGTGCCACTCCCAAAATTAGAGTGATTATCCCACCCACGGTTGTAAGCATCAGCATATAGGGGATGTGGGTGGTAGGGCACTTCATAGGGAGGGGGATTAGGTGTGTGTAAAGAACAATAATCATTAAAGCTCCTATATGGGTTCTCATGGCTAAATCCATAGAAAGGTGAAGACATTTCTTCACCATGAATTCATCAACTGAACCACAATATCACACATCTACAAATAAGATAAACAACCCTAGATAGCCACAACTAACAAACATCAGTCCTAGATATCGACAACTAGCAGTCCTAATAGCCACAACTAGCACAACATGCAGTCACAGAAAGAAAAGAAAAACACCAAACACACAAGTTAATCTAAAAAGGGAAGGATAAGAGAATGCAAACTAGGGGAAGGGGTGGCCCTTCGACGTTGGCGAGAATTCCACGTCTTCTCTTAACCTTGCAAAAAGAAAGAAAAATACAAATTAAGCTACTGACAAATAATCTAAGTTAAGACTCACTAAACTACTCTAACATTAATTATGCTAAGAATCTGGTAAACTATTGAGCCGTCCCCGGCATCGGCGCCAAAAACTTGATCGTTTAAAATTAAAACCCTTGCAAGTGCACAAGGCAATTGTACTACGGCGAGTATTAAAGGGTTGTCGAACCTCAGGGACGGATTAATCTTTTACCAAATTCAAGAGGAGAAAAAGATGTAGTTTAATTAATTCTAAAGAAAGCAATGAACTTTATCTAATCTAAATGAGATTTAATCAATATAGAGAAGTATCAAGGCAGATAATCCACCACTAGACATGCAATTACTACTCTCAATTATTATTAAGCATACATTGACATGATATGGAAATTCGTGTTCTTGATCGGACACACGAATTAATAATGAATTCACTAACGTTCTTGATAGGACACGAAAGTTCATCCACTATTTTGTAATCAATCCTATCCTTGATCGGGCATAGAATCAATCACAACTCTAGTATAATGCAATTAATCTTATCCTTGATCGGGCATAAAATCAATCACAATATCTAATTTCATTTATAATCAATCAAGTCTATGATCAAGCACTCAAAAGAATACTCATGAAATTGCATTAAGCATGAATCAAAATCAACTTTATAAAATTAAACTATCAAGAGTAGCAATACACATCTAGGGCTTCATCAAGCCTTGAACAAAAGTTTAGTTACACATAGAAAGGGAGAAAAGAAAAGCCTGTTTAAGTAGATCCATCGTCATGAATCATTCTTCTTCTTCTTTGCTCAAGACTCCTTCTCTTCCTCCTCTCTAGCCTCCAAAGGGACTCAAAACTCTATTCTCTAATGCCCAATACGTTCTCCCTTAAGGCATATATATAGGGGTGAAGGAAAACCCTTAACCCCTTCCAAATCCAAGTCAAAATAGGTCTTATTTCAATTCTGCGTATACGGCGATCGATCACTTTTTTGGCCGATCGATCGCTTAGCGATCTATCACTTTTGTGCCGATCGATCGGTTTACTATTCATTTTGCAGCACGATTTTCCAATGGTCATAACTTTTCGCTCCGAATTACGCGCGGTCGGTGGCGTTGGAAAGCTGACTTCTTGAAATTTAACATGAAGCTCGAATCAGTCCAATCTGATATGTGTACACGAAGTTATGAAGATTTAACATTGAAGTCCGTTTTCACCTCATTTTTGTATATTACTCTTGTTTCCTACAAAAACCAAAAACTATATTAAAGTAGTAGTAATTCTAATCAAACACTAGCATAAATATAAGTTTAGGAGATAATAAAATACATATTTCATGTATAGATCAGTTGTCTAGATCAGATATTTTGTTTAGGGAAATTTATATAATAGGGTATAAAAATTTTTTTTTTAAAATGACGCACTGTAGAAAATAATTGCAAAACAGGGTATCTCACAAGCCACGCAGGTGCCCGCGTGGCGCGGGGCGCTTGCGTGGCCTTTTTTTTTAAAACCAAACCAAAAGGCGTCGGTTGAACCGACGCCTTTGAATGCCTTATCATTTTTCGTCCCATTTTAAATTGGCCGTCATTTCAACGATACATATCTCTCTCATTTCTAACCCATTTTCACTCATTTTTTTTTCATTCTTCCTTATTTTTAGTGCTCTTTCTAGTCATTATGATATCACAAAGATGTTGAGCCATCACATACCATTTATCGTAGTTTTTGTAGTATTTTTTTCGATAAATAATATGCGATGGATCAACATCTTTGCGATATCATTATGACCAGAAAGGCCACTAAGAATAAGGAAGAATGAAAAAAAAATGGACGAAAATGGATGAAGAATGAGAGAGATATGCATCATTGAAATTTGTCCCACTAAAACAAATCTGTCCCATTTTAAAGGGGTGATAACTTCAATGATGCATATCTCTCTTATTATTCATCCATTTTCGCCCATTTTTTTTTCATTCTTCCTTATTTTTAGTGGTCTTTCTGATCATAATGATATCGCAAAGATGTTGATCCATCGTATACTATTTATCGAAAAAAATACTACAAAAACTACGATAAATGGTATGTGATGGCTCAACATCTTTGTGATATCATAATGACTAGAAAGAGCACTAAAAATAAGGAAGAATGAAAAAAAAATGAGTGAAAATGGGTTAGAAATGAGAGAGATATGTATCGTTGAAGTGACGGCCTATTTAAAATGGGACGAAAAATGATAAGGCATTCAAAGGCGTCGGTTCAACCGACGCCTCTGTCAAGGCGTCAGTTGAACCGACGCCTTTCTCTTTTAACCGAGAGGCGTCGGTTCAACCGACGCCTTTTGGTTTGGTTTTAAAAAAAAAAGGCCACGCAAGCGCCCGCGCCACGCGGGCGCCTGCGTGGCTTGTCAGATACCCTGTTTTGCAATTATTTTCTACAGTGCATCATTTTAAAAAAAAAAAATTTATACCCTATTATATAAATTTCCCTTTTGTTTATCTCCTTACTCTTTGGAAGTCTGGAGTCATATTGATTATTGTGTTTATTTTACCCTGATCAACTAGATACTTTTGGGTGTTGTACCTTTTCTGGGTAAGTATCATCTGCGTCATGATTTCTTGAGTTATCGGATCTACCTGCATTGTTTCCTTTATTGCCTGTTGCTACTGTGAGTTTTTCTAGCATCCTACTGGGTATTTCTTCTGGAATACTCACGCATCTTCCGATGCAGGGCGTAAGGTTGAAGAGGTGTGATCAGCATTCTCGTGGCGTGGAGGTTGGTGCTCGTGGGAGTCGTGAAGACTTGTTAGCATAGAATTTATTTTATTGATGATAGTGGATATTTTTGATTTTGTGGCCTGCGTGTCACCTGCTTTATTTAATTTCTTTCGTGGGATTATTTGAATTGTTTAAGTTGGCTAGTTTGTCTAGTTTTATTTTAGTACTTTTGGAACAATTGTTTACGTCATGTTGATCCGGCTATTTCCCGCTTATGTGTTTGGGATTTACGGTGATGAATGGAGTATTCAGTCCGTCCCAGATTTGTGACCCTGTTACCATCAATGGCTTATCGCTTCCGCGTATTTTGGGGTTGGAAATTTGGGGCGTGACAATGATTTTCACCTTTCTATCTAATTGTCTTTCAACCTCAGTAATGTACACCTCAACGGCGTTCACTGCTTGAGATTTATCATTTAATAAATAGACATAACTATAACGTGAAAAATTATCTATAAAGGTGATAAAATACTTTTCTCCACCAAAAGATGGAGCATCAAAGGGCCCACAAATATCTGTATGGACAATCTCAAGAGGTTCCTTACTCCTTGTGGCACCTTTCTTTGTGTGTTTGGTTTGTTTGCCTTTAATACAATCCACACACACATTGAGATCAGTAAAATCAAGGTTACGAAGAATCTCATCTTTTACTAATCTCTCAATTCTTTCTCGGGAAATATGTCCCAATCTTCTATGCCACAAGTTTGAGGAATTTTCATTAATAAGGCTCCGTTTAGCACCAACACAAGAAAGTAGTGAAGCAGCAAAGTAATTATCAAGATTAAGTCTATATAAGCCATCACATAAAATACCAGAACCAACACAAGAAGCATTCTTAAATAAGCTAAAATGCTTATCCCCAAACTTAAATGTGTATCCATCAACATCAAGTTTCGACAAAGAAACTAGATTTCTAGAAACTGCAGGAACATAAAGAATTTCAAATAAATCTAAATAATGTCCACTATCGAGGAACAGCCGATAAGTGCCTATGGCTTCAATGGGAACTTTATCCCGATTTTCCATGAACAGGAATTTCTCCTTTAGGTTTGTGACTCGGGTTGTAAGAAATCCCTGCAAAGTGTTGGAAACATGAGTGGTAGCTCCAGAATCTACCCACCAAGTATTAGAAGGAACTTTAGTAAGGTTAGATTCAAAAACATAAGTTGAATCAATACCTTTCTTTTGGAACCATTCTTTCCTTTTCTGGCAATCTTTCTGAAGGTGGCCAAACTTTCTACAGAAGTAGCACTTTATGCCCCTTTCCTTCTGATGATCATTGTCTTTCTGGGTAGCATTATTCTTTTTAGGGGCTTTCCCTTTAGAGCTTTTAAACTTTCGTTGCTTACCTTTAACCTCTTGAGAAACCATGTGGATTGAGTTCTATTCCAGTGCCTTAAGCCTTGACTCCTCTTGCACAAGCATATTGGCCAATTCATTGACATTCCATTTGTCTTTCATGGTATTGTAATTAATTTGAAATGGCCCATACTGAGGAGGTAAGGATTTTAAAATGAACTCGACAAGAAAGAACTCATCCACTGACATCCCCAATGATTTAAGTTGTGCTGCCAAATTTGTCATCTCAAAAACGTGCTCATGCATACCACGAGAACCATCATACTTCATTGTGGTTAGCTTAGCTATAAGAGTGCCTGCAAGTGACGTATCTGCAGACTTAAAACGTTCTTCAACTTTAGTGAGAAATTCTTTGGCATTTTCAGTTGGAGGGAGTGTGGTCTTAATATTGTTTGCAATTGTCATTCGCATAAACATAAGGCTCAACCTGTTTGACCTTTCCCATGCATTAAATAATGCCTTATCTTCAGTGCTGCTAGTTGCAGTAATTGCAACAGGTTTTTCAGTTCTAAGAGCGACATCAAGGTACAAAACACCAAGGTTGAATTGAACTTGCTCTTTCCAGTCTGAAAAATTAAGGCCATGAAGCTGTTGTGCACCCTAGAAGGATGCACAAAAGCCGGCGGCAAGGGGTAGGGAAGGAGATGAGAGAAGAGAAGAAGGGGGAGAGAAACTAGGAATTCATTCATCAATACCCTAAACCAAACAAGTCGTCTCCTACATATAGGCGCAGGGGCCTAAAGCTGATGGGCCTGATGGGCCAAGTTATGCAAATAAGTAAATAGCCTATTCCTAATGTAGTGGCCCACATGGCCTAATGCAAATAAGTAAATAGCATAAGTAAATAGCCTAATAGCCTAATACTAAGAGAGTTGTAACATTCCACCACGCTCCGCTACGGCCTTATCCTCAAGGCGAAAATGTAGGAAATCGAGTAAAGAAATTGTCTTATAATGCCCAAGTGGCATCGTCCAAAGAATGATCTTGCCATGCAACTAGCACCTCATTCACCAAGCGTCCAAAACGACGAACCCGGCGGCGATTCAAAATATATGCAGGAAGGACAGGAGGATCCTCTGGCAAGAGCAACGGTGTCGGCAGCCCACTAGTAAGGCGAGAAGGATCCCCCACAAAGCGCCGCAGACGGGACACATGAAAACCCGGATGAACCTGTGAAGTGGGTGGCAACTGCAGACGATAAGCAACCGGCCCAATACGCTCCAATATCGGATAAGGCCCATGGAACCGGTGTGCCAATTTGGTAGAAGCAACAGCAGCCAAGGAATGCTGTCGATGAGGCAAGAGGTTAACATAAACCAAATCCCCAACTGCATACTCCCTATCCATATGAGAGCGGTCATACACCAGCTTCATCCGATTCTGAGCAGTCGCGAGGTTAGCCTTGAGTTGACGCAAGACCTCATCGCGCGTCTGAAGTGCATAGTCTACCTCACCCAACGAAGAGCTTAAAGGTAAATAATGGATCACCGTAGGTGGAGGCCGGCCATAAACCACTTCGAAGGGTGTGAATCCGGTAGAGGTGTGATAGGCAGTATTATAGGACCATTCATCCCAGGGAAGAAGTTGGAGCCAACGGCGAGGTTCTTCACCAACAAAACAGCGCAGGTACTGTTCCAAACAACGATTGACCACCTCCGTTTGGCCATCACTTTGGGGATGATAGGCGGTACTCATGTGCAATTTAGTATCCTGTAATGCAAAGAACTCCCTCCAGAAAAGAGAAATAAATATTTTATCCCTATCAGACACAATCGTCCGAGGCATGCCGTGCAACTTGGCCACTTCGCGCACATAAATTTCAGCAACAGCCTTCGCCGTATAAGGGTGACCAAGGGCGCAAAAATGAGCATATTTAGAGAGACGATCCACTACCACAAGAATAACTAATTTACCTTGGACCACAGGGAGAGCCTCAATAAAATTCATGGAGACATCCTCCCATACGCGATCAGGAATAGGGAGGGATTGCAGAAGGCCCGCAGGAGTAGTAGTGGAGGCCTTCGCGCGTTGGCAGACATCACAAGCAGCCACATAAGAATGGACTTCTTTTTTTATTCCCCGCCAAAGAAAATTCTGACTCACACGCTTGTAGGTGCGGAAGGACCCTTCATGACCAGCACTAGGGGTGTCATGAAAGAAGGAAATAATATTCCGCCGTAGTATCGGACTCGGGGGAACCCATAGGCGCTGCTTCCAGAAGATATAACTATCCTGCAAAACAAAAGAGGGTAAGCATGTCGGGTCATCCTGGAGGCGCTGTAAGATGTCCGTGGCCTCAGGTACATCCTGGTAAGTCTGCAACAAGTCAGCCATGAAGGGAAAGGTAGGGACAGAGAGGCCCAAAAGAGACACCTCCGCGTCGCGCCGAGATAGAGCGTCGGCCACGGTATTCTCGGACCCCCGTTTATAAACCAAATCATAATCGTAGCCCATGAGCTTCGTGACCCAACGCTGCTGGGCTGGAGTGGAGATTCGCTGGTCATGAAAATATTTTAGGGGCTGGTGGTCTGTCCGAATAGTGAAATGTCGGCCCAATAGATAGGGGCGCCATTTCGTCACGGCGTGCACAATAGCAAGCATTTCCCTTTCGTAGGCCGACAAATGGAGAGAGCGCCCCGATAAGGCCTTACTAAAGAAAGCAATGGGCCGGTCAGCCTGCAGAAGGACAGCGCCCAACCCACTATCGGAAGCATCAGTTTCCACCACAAATGGCTGAGAGAAATCCGGCAAGGCTAAGACTGGGGCGGACGACATAGCCTGCTTTAGAGAGTCGAAGGCCTCTTGGGCGTCAGTACTCCAAACGAAGGCGCCGACCTTTAACAAGGCAGTAAGAGGGGCGGCCAAAGTACCATAATGGGCAATGAAGCGCCTGTAATAGCCCGTCAGCCCAAGAAAACCTCGTAAGGCCTTTGGTGATGTAGGTGTGGGCCAGTCAAGCATAGCGGCAACTTTGGCTGGATCTGTAGAGACTCCATGTTTCGCAATAATATGGCCCAAATAATCAATCTGAGGTTGGCCAAAAGAACATTTAGACCGTTTCAACAAAAGAGAGTGCCCGACCAAGAGGTCAAAGACGGTCCGCAGATGGCCAATGTGATCCTCCCAGGTAGTGCTATAGATTAATATGTCATCGAAGAAGACTAATATGAACTTGCGCAAGAAAGGCCGAAAAATATCGTTCATTAGACTTTGGAAGGTGGCTGGCGCATTAGTCAACCCGAAGGGCATCACAAGAAACTCATAATGACCGTCATGTGTATGAAAAGCAGTCTTGTGAATATCCGTTGGGTGCATCCGTATCTGATGATAGCCGGAACGTAAATCAAGTTTAGAGAAATATTTCGCACCTGATAACTCATCGAGAAGTTCCTCAATAACGGGAATAGGATACTTGTCCTTCAATGTAATAGCATTTAAAGCACGATAATCGACGCAGAACCGCCATGTCCCATCCTTCTTCCGAACCAACAAAACGGGAGAAGAATACGAGTTGGAGCTGGGACGAATAATACCGGTTGCCAGCATGTCAGCCACCAAATGCTCGATCTCAGCTTTTTGCACATAGGGGTAACGGTAGGACCGCACATTAGCTGGGCTCGACCCTGGAAGTATGGGAATCTGATGGTCGTGCCTACGCGTAGGAGGTAGTCCGGTTGGCTCTCCAAAGAGGGACCCATAGTCGGTCAAGAGAGCAGTCAAGTCGGACGGAAGGGTTGGCAGGGTCGAGTCAGATATAGACATAAGTTGCAGCAAAAACCCATTGGCCGAGTGCCGAAAGAAAGACCCCACAGCCTGGGCCGACTGGAGAGTACCGGGAATGGACCCTTGTAAACGAACCTGCTGATCAGCCACCCCAAAGGACATGACTAAATCTTTAAAATTACAGACCACGTCCCCAAGCTCTTGGAGCCATTGGACCCCCAATACAATATCAGCTCCTTTTGTGGGTAGAAGATGGAGATCCACCACGAAGTCATACCCTTGAATATGCAAGGATACGCGGGGGCAGAGGCCCTTGCTGCGCATGTGTGTGCCGTCACCAATAAGAACATCAAAAGCACATGCCTGAGCAATATGACATCCCATGCGCTGCGCCACCCTATCATTAATAAAGTTGTGGGTACTCCCACTATCAATCAAAATAGCAACTGGCTGGCGCTTTAACTGACCTTGTACGCGCATAGTGTGAGGCGTGTATGTTCCCGAGAAAGCATGAAATGAGATCTCAGCCTTCGAATCGACATAAGCGTCCTCGACCAGTTGATCAATAAAATCATCCCCCTCAGGACAGGACTCCTCCAAGATGAAAGCGGTAGGGGGCGTGCGACAGCGATGTCCGGGAACGTACCTCTCATCACAGTTGAAACAGAGGCCTTTGGCCCTTTTTTCGTCCATCTGGGCCTGGGATAACCTGCGAATAGGGGAAGGCAGGGTGGCTCCTACTGATGGTCCAGGCCTAGAGATGGTGGCGGCCCCAATAGGAGGAACTGGCCTCGGGGCCGGTAATCCAGGAGAAGACCGGAAGGGGGGTCGAACCACACGCCGTTGCCGGTTCAACCGTTCTTCCGCAACTCGAGCATGCCCAATGATATCTTTCATAGATTTAGGCCGAAACTGCCGGATTTCATCTGCAATGTCAGCCCGCAAACCATGCATGAAGGCCCCCACTAATGCCGCCTGGTCCCAATTAGGTAGCCGATTAGCTATGCGCATAAATTCCTGATGGTAAGCGCGCACCGATGAGGTTTGACGGAGAGATGCTAGCAATTCATTAAAATCAGCATAATCGTTTGGCCCGAATTGTACGCATAACTCATTCACAAAATCAGCCCATGTCGGATGTAGCATATCCCTCTCAAAATATTGGAACCAGACTAAGGCATCGCCAGACAGATGGAAGGCCGCGATGCGCAGTTTATCAGCTTCTTACTGAGTGCCATGATACTCAAAGAATTTATTTGCCTGATATATCCAATCAATAGGGCTATCTTCCCCACTATACTTAGGAAATTGAAGTCGGGCCAATCGAGGCTCAGCCGAGGCCCGTCCGAATGGATCCTGAGACGGGACCTGAGACATACCTGGCGGAAGGTTGGAGAAGCCAGCAGAAGTTGGTCCTCCAAAGAATGGCCCATAGGCCGGCACATCTCCCTGCGACTGCTGATGTGGTCGGCCAGTATGATGAGGAAAGGCATGCAGATGAGTGCCAGCTGCCCCTAGTGGCAAGATATTAGTCGGGTCAAAGGAGCCAAACATAGTTGAAGACTGAAAGGCATGGCCTTGGGGATATGGAGATCCCTGCGCAGCACCGACGGTGGGATTGTGGGACAAGGGAGAGCCCTGGGCTGCACCAGCGGCCTGGCCCTGCGGCCTAGGTTCTTGTTGAGAGAACCCATGCGGTGGAGGGGATGAGTAACCAGAGAACGACGGGGTTTGCAGAGGAGGCCCTTGAGCCGCAGTGGAGGAAGATCCTTGCAGGCCGGTGGTCTGTTGATGCTCCAGCCCAGATGTGGGCGGGGGTGGTGGCGCTGATAACCTCTCCAACATAGCCTGCTGCGAGATCTGCATGGATTGCATCATTGCCATCATGTCTGTCATGGTCTTAAGGAAGGCCGGATCCATGACTGCAATAGGTGCAGCCTGGCCATTGGGCGCCTCCTCGTCAGATTGGAACGATGGACCTTCGGGATTGTCCACAGCCTTCTTCCGAGCCATAGCGTCGGAAGCCATGAGTCGATCGCTCTGATACCAGTGTTGTGCACCCTAGAAGGATGCACAAAAGCCGGCGGCAAGGGGTAGGGAAGGAGATGAGAGAAGAGAAGAAGGAGGAGAGAAACTAGGAATTCATTCATCAATACCCTAAACCAAACAAGTCGTCTCCTACATATAGGCGCAGGGGCCTAAAGCTGATGGGCCTGATGGGCCAAGTTATGCAAATAAGTAAATAGCCTATTCCTAATGTAGTGGCCCACATGGCCTAATGCAAATAAGTAAATAGCATAAGTAAATAGCCTAATAGCCTAATACTAAGAGAGTTGTAACAGAAGCATGGGAATGGAATAAGCATGGGAATGCAAGGAAATAGGATTTGATGCTGTAATTAAATAATCATGTTCAATACATTAGGCTATGAATTTGGCATAATCAAGCACATGGATAATACATATATAAGGAACAACATAACTTTGTTATACCTTTGGGAATAATCTAATGTTATGCTATTCAATGATTATGGTGTTCCCTATCACCTGTAAGGATAATTAGCTAAGTGTACACATTAAGTTGGTTTGCTACCTTTGGGTATGCATCACCTACCATTGTACACGCCCTAATAATCCTGTTCAATTCAATGATCACTAGAAGATTGGTGCACCTTTGGGTGAATTGTCATTTATAGAAGTTATTCTCATCACTAACACTAGGGAATGTGTTAAGACACAATAATTGACTCATTTCTATTCACATTCCAGTTAGGCCACTTTGGTGACTTACAAACTGTAACTTAATATAGAAATAAAGTCATGAGAATAACCTTTGCTTACATATGTATATCATACAAGAACATTTATTCATCATCATCATCAACAAAATGCATAAGATAATTTATAAAATAATACTTAAATATGCATAGCGAAAGCATTATAATGACTCGACATAAACCACTTAATTCCCCTTTCAATTTCCAATATATATTTTTTAAATTAGAACAGTGAACCGGATTATTAATATAAGACCGAACCGGATTAAACATTAAGGCCGGTCTGATAGGGTTTAGATCTTAAACGGGCTGGTTCATTTATAATATGGACTGGGCTTTTAGTGGACCGGTCCGGTTCACTTCATAAGGGTCATCTCTTTCTAGAGATGACCTAATTCCTTCTGCCAGCAGTCATGAGAGCCACCGCCGCAGCTATTGCCGGCTTCCTCCTTCAGCGGCCAAAGGACTGCTTCAACTTTCTTCCAGTCCTTGCCTGCGCCGGCGAACGGTGATAGTAACCCGCAGGAGAAGCAGCCATGGTGGCAGCGGCGACTGGATTCTAGCGCCGCCGCGACCAAGGGCCGCCTTGGCATGGTGAAGCCAATGCGGCGATCATGATGCCGGAGAACAGAGACGCCGACGTTGGACGACACCGCGGCGGCCGAAAAGGTAAGCACTTTCTGTGACATCGCTGCTTCGTTCGCTCTTTTTCCGCAACCGTCTTCTTCCTTTCACAGTAATGGCCACCGCGATGGTGGCGGCGGCCAAAAAGACTTTTTTTTTCATATGATCTTCATTCGGCGCTACTGTGGTGGTGGCGGCGTGTGACGGCATCATAAGCGTCGTTCATGGACGCCGCCACCACAGAGCACCATTATTTCGGCCGAAAGGGCCACCCTTTCTGCCACGGCGAGGCCGGCCACGGCCAAAAGGCCGTCTTTTTATCTTCTGTCATGACGGAGGTCGCCGGCGTGTCGTGAAGACATCAGCATCCAGGGTCAGCCATGGCGGCAAACGGAAAAGACAGATCTGTCACCGCCATGTTCAAGATCTGTTCCAACGGCCAGACCGGCCGTCAGCCGGTATCAAATGATCTGACATTTGTTGGCTCGATACGTTCGTAGGCTCCGATACCAATTGTAAGTAATCTTAAATAACATATAACATCATAATTAGTAATCGAGTGTACCTGAATCCATAGCAAAAACGATGAGGAGAGGTTTCTCTCCCTTGCCCTAATCTTTCTGACAATCCCCTTCTTTAGATAAAATTTCTATCGTCTGATAATTCATCGTGGGTGGAGAGAGGACCAACTCCTCTATTTATACTTAAGTAACCACGTCCATCAAGTGGTTATTACTTTCATACCCTTAACCAATTAGAATTAGGATAACTAGTCTTGTAATTTTATTAATTATCATGTGGGACCACTTAAGGGTAATTAGGAAATTACTTACAAAAATTGCTGCAAACAGAGTTTTAATTTTAACTATACTTTTCTAGAAGATTGAAGAAAAAGTCTTTTCCTCTTCTTCGATTAGAATTGAAAATTATTAAGGTAAACCATTGGACATGTAAGAAACACTAAACAAAACCATCAAATAAATAGGTACAAAGCGCACTTAATAATTGTAAAAAGTTTTTATGAAACTCTAAAAACTGTGTTTTTTATAGGTCTAAGAAACATGTATTTATTTTAAGAAAATTGTCAAAAAGCTTGTTTTAGCCATTTTTCCATTGTTTCTATGTAAAAAAAAGCCATTTTAAACCATTTAGAAAATGAGGTATGTGTAACACTACCTATTCCAGCCCTGATCTATGTTTGCACTCGTATGAAACTGTGCCCATCTTTCACATGAGAAAGACAAAACATGCCCCGAAGAAAAATGGCATGCTTCTCTATTTCCCTCAGTCAAGCTAAATATGAACAGATCTGCCAGAATTGCAGAAAAGGAGGTTAAGGATGGAGACATGAATGGAGAACCTGTTCTTAGTTATATCTTGCAGCATTGTCTCTTGTTACTTTCAACATGGCCGAAACAAGAGATGGCCGAAACTTACACATAAGCAATGAAGAGCAGAGTTAACTAGCTGTGGGCTCCACTCCGGGCTTAATGGTTTGAAAAGAAATGGGGATCTGAAAAGAAAGAAGGACCAGATTGCACTATTGCAGGACCCCGTGCCACCTTGGCATGGGCCCTGCAATTGACCTTGGGATGGGGTCATTTAATTTAGTCCTCAGGTCACTAAAACATTTTCCAAAAAGAAAGAAGTAAAGGTTGCCTTGGTGTGGGCCCCAACACCCAATAAATTTCCCTCATTTTGCAATGGGGCTACAATTTTTTGAACGGAGGGAATAATTGGGATTATGGAGCTTGGTCAGTGGTCCCTTGGCGTATTCGCAGTTGTCCTTGTGTGATTGATCATTGGCTTCCTGCAATTGATTTCACTTGCTTCGGCTTGTTGGCTTGTTCGACTGCTTCAGTGTGATCCATCGAGTGTTACCTGCAATCGATCGGACGTTGCGTGAAGATTTGCCTGTTTTGGACACCTTTTTCATAGATGAAAAATGTTTTGCCAACCGGCATAATGTGACCAAGGACCAAGGGCCAAGTAGAGGTGGGACCCTAGAAATTTGGGTAAAATTGTAATTTTTTCCTCTATTTAGCCCTTTTTTCCTCTGATGACGTGATGCTAATAATGGAAATTGGTTAGGTTAGACGAATTATTTATGGATTTCTACCATGTACGAGCTCTAGATGGACCCATGGGTTTCAGGGTCGGTTGCAATTTTAAAGTGTAGGTAATAGTGAAGTAATAAACTCGGTGAGTCTGAGATCGGTCAACGGGAAGAGCGTATTTGGAAAAATTAAAAATTACAATTACTTGTTTTAAATAACTAAATTATGAATCGGATTTTTGTTGTAGATAAAATTAAATTAAATTTAAGAAGCAAAACTAATTTAAAAGTGTAAGAATTAAGTTGAGAGACTAGATTTAGGCATCGAATCTATTGAAACTCCACAGTTACTATTCCAATTTAACATAATTCAATGTATTCCACTATAATGATTGTTCCCATTATTACATGTATCTATAGACAATATTTAATCAAAGATTAATACTTAATTTAATTAATAACATAAGCTTATCATTCAAATTTATTGATAATTCTACCTATTCAAAGTGCTTGATACAATAAATGAAAGAAAATTTTAATAAATAAAACTATAAAAATATTACATTAAATAAAACTCAAACATAAGATTTTAGAAAATAAATAACATGTTTCGTAACAATTTCACCTAGCCCTAGCCTAATGAAAGAATTAGCTACTCATGATAAAAATAGAATGAAAATCCTGATTTGGAAAAATCATTAGACGAGTACTGTAGAAAATCATTGTTCACTATATTGTTCATATTTGCCGTTTGTAGGTACTGTTTATTAAGCACTACTCGTCGCCTTCCTCCTAAACAACTTTCGTTTTTACAGTAGCAGCCATGTAGCATAACCAAAAACAGCTGGCCAAAAGCTCATGTTTTTCTTAAAGAATTGCTCCTCTTTTAGAAATCTCAAGAGTCCAACTTTCCAATCCGTGAATAACCCAAAATCCGCTCCTTTATAATTTGAGTTGATATTCTAAATCAGAATCTGAACTACCGAGTCTTTTTCGGATTCAGATTAACTCAAATCAAGCTCGAAATCTTATACAAATCCGCCAACTTGCTCATGTTGGATTGAGTCAAAGCTGCTGTTTTCCTGTGACACCCCAAGCCCAGCCTTCATCGCGACGCTTGCCATTGGTTTCTTGAGCGTTCGAGAGTGTTTTGCTCCTCCTTTGTCGAGCCTAGGTCGCCCTAACATGAACCCCCGTAGACCGCTTTCTTTTGTTCTCTAGCGAATGCCTCGAGCCTAAGCACTCAGGCTATTTTTGTTTTTTGTTTTTATTTCATTCGGGTTAAAACCCGTCTTCTCATCCTTGATCGTCCGATCTCATCTAGACAATTTTTCAATTAAAAAACAAGCGCCCGTCTTTTCTTTTATTTCAAATCAATGCCCTGGATCATCTCTACATTTGATTTTAGCCTTTTACTAAATTTCTGCTTTTGCTTTTCTAACCGTCGAATCTTTTGATAACTTGGGTTCCATTTGACGTGCTCTACTTTTGGTATTCTTTAACCCGAACTCCTGATTCTCCACAAATAAAATTAAGCAGTCTTAGATGTAATATAATTCAATTAAAATAATTAATGCATCTAAATTGTTTAATTAAAGTAAAATTATTGATTCAACTCTTAAATACTAACCTAACATTAATAACCAATTTTTATTTTTATTTTAACTGAAAAACTATACTAGCAAATATGTATAAATGTATATAAAATATTATATACTTTGTGCATATCATAGGTATATATCTCAAAGCCAATTTCCTCCCAAGAATTTCAAGCATTTTGGTAATAAGTCTTAGAAATGGAGGAAACTACCTTGATCACTCTTTGTAGCGATGGTGGAAGTTATTAAACAAACACACGAAAAAACTTGTAAAACACAAGAAATATATCACAAATATATAAAAAATAGGTTAGAGTGATGTTGGGGCAAATTGGTAATAAAGCCTAATTAATTTGGACTTAAAAGCAGTCAAACTAGTAGTTAGAGGCTTGATCGCTCTTCGTTGGCAATCGATCGCATAGCTCTCGGGAAAAAACTGAAAATCATGGCGATCGATCGTCTATCTGTGGCGATTGATCGCCTGATTATTTTTTTATGATAAAATATTCCAACAGATTAAGCCATGACAACCTGGGTTCGATCTCTAATCAACACATAAGAAATGTGCGAGAGGGTCCACTGCCTTACATAGTTATAGTAAAAAAAACAAAATCAAATCTTGATACTCAGAACCCAGCGTGGGCCTATTTTTAGGATGTATGACAAGAGGTGGCACCTGTATAATGGACCATGGGGATGCACGTATTCGAACCCTCTCTGCCACAAACGCTAAGTCGCTAACGACCGCACTCTACTTTTTCCAATATAAAAACATGATCATGCTATACAAGTTAATACTGTATACGTCATCAACCTTCCATTGCTTCCGATAACCGTGTGGACATGGCCATCAGCCTGGACTAATTTCCTTTCTTAGTGATGGCTTTTTCCTGGATTGATGATAAACTTATGGATGCTTCTTAAGTTGAGCATGGATTATTTTCTTGTGTTGTTATGTTCTTATTGATGTTCTATAAGTTCCGCTCTTGTCTTCTGTGTTATGAAGTGATTTACATCTCTGGGGTGCAGGGTGCAATGTTAAATCCATGTAGTTCTCTCACAACCTTAATGATAAAAAATTAACAATTCCCTCTTAGGCTCTTCATAATCATAATCATAATTAAGTAGCGCATTTTTCCAACTATTTGGGGTCGGCGACACGAATCTTACTCTTCCATTCCAGCCTGTTTTGGGCTACCTCTTTTGTAAGAGATAGTAAAGTCAAATCCTTTCTTATTAACTCCATCCAAGTTCTCTTAGGTCTCCCTCTCCCTCTTTTAGCATCGTTTACATGTATCCCTTCTAATCTTCTCACAGGAGCATCTAAAGGTCTTCTTTGCATATGTCTATACGAACGCAACCTACATTCCCTCAGCTTCTCCCCTAAATACGCTACTCCTATACTCTCATAAATATATTCATTTTTAATCCTATCTCTCATAGTTATCTCACTCATTCACCTTAACATTCTCATTTCGGCTATATTCAACTTATCTATAGGACTCCTCTTTGGTGCCTAGCACTCCGCTCCATAGAGTATTGCAGGCCTAATGGCCATCCTATAGAACTTATTAAAGTAGTTGTTACAGAAAAAATTAACTTTGCACCTAAATTGGTTGCCCGAATGCCCGTACTTTTTTCCCTGGACTAATATCAGCCTTCTGGTTGGTTGCCGGTAGTGTTATGGTTTACAGCTTTAAAGTTGATGCCATGTTAATTGCAATGTCGTTAGACACATGTGGCAGTTAGCATATTCAATTAGCAACTTTAATGTTAGACCTAAACATTGAAAAGAACCATTAAGAGTCACAAAACACTTTTTCAATCCAAAATCGTTATGTATTTTCAGTTGCTTTATCACCGCTTTGCTTTATATTAATTACGCGCTTTTCGCCAAAAAAAGACAAGGAAACAAAAAATTACAAGCCACTGTCCAAGTCCATGTCTGAATCCTCATTCACTAAACAAGACCTCATCGGCCATGTCCACCAAATACTCCAGGCACTCGGGGCTGAACTTCCTCGCAAACAAGAACGGGTCGGACCGATTCTCGGCCCAATCCCAAAACCGAAACCCGTACCTCGGACGGGCCGACCTCAATGCCCGGATTAAATCTGTGTCCACCTCGTAGGGCTCGTATGTCCGGGGGTGCCCGTCCACGCTCCCCGTCCAGTCCACGTGCGTGAGCGTCGCCGGCAAGCACCCGCGCGGGTCCCGCATGCTCAGCAGTGTCGGGAAATAGTGCTCCTCCGGGTAGCACGTGTCGACGCTTTCGCACGGTTGCCGGAAGCGCGCCCACAGCGCCGTGTCGTTCACCACCATGCGAGCGTGCCGGCGAGCGAGCGCGAAGAACTGCGAGCCGACGCGGAACTGCTCGAAGGGCACCTCGGGGAGCATGGCGTTGGCGCCGCGCGCGTCGTAGCGCTCGCGCATGCCGGGCTCGGAGGAGAGGATCTCGATGAAGCTTTTGGTCGAGCGGTTGGCGAGCGTCTTGTAGACGAAGGAGAAGGGGCGAAGGGGGATGCAGGAGGGGGAGAGGAGGGCGAAGACGGAGTTGGCGGGGTCGTGGAGGAGGGAGTGGGCGAGGAGGCGGCGGGCGGCGGAGATGAGGGAGGGGTCGGAGCGGCGGGTGGGTTGGGAGGGGATGACGCGGCCGGCGAAGAGGCCGGAGAAGGGCGGGTCGTATGGATGGGTGGGGTCGGCGTGAACGTAGATGTTGAAGAGGCGGGAGAGGTTGCCGGAGCGGGGGAAGAAGCGGTCCCAGAGGGGTGCGAAGGGGAGGGGGGTAGTGGTGAGGAAGAGGAAGGCGATTTTGGGAGGCGAGGCGGAGGAGGAGGAGGCGGGGGAGAGGGAGGCGAGGCGGAAGAGGGGGTCATCGTCGAGGGAGGAGAAGTGGGGGGGAGTAGCGGGGGCATCGGGTAGTGGGGAGGAGGGGGAGAAGAGGAGGGGGTAAGGGGAGCCGAGGGTGAGGAGGGAGAGGAAGAAGGAGAGAGGGAGGAATAGGAGGACGGCGCAGCAGATTAGGAAGGGCGCCACCGGAGAGAGCATGGCGGTGGTGGAAGCGGCGGCGGAGACTGGAGAGTGGAGGTGGAGCAAAAACGGAGAGAGAAGTCATCCAGAAAAAAGGAAAGTGACAGTATACTAGTGCAATTTACCCTTACTAAAATGGGCAGTGGACTAATTTATGACTCTCTGTTCCATTTTAATAGTCCGATTTTCTTTTGGGGTATGAAATAGTCCAATTTGTTTTGTCAAGAAATGAACTGAAAATCTCTTTCGAAAGATCATTTCGGACTGTTCATGTAGGATCGAGGCAGTATAAAAAAAAGTGGACTAATTCGTGTATGTGTATACGGCGTAGGTGCAAATGTCTGCGAGGAAGAAAGAGTATGGAAGAGTTTTTTTTTAAGACAGAGTGTGGATGAGGTTATGTTTATGTGCTGTAGATTCTCTGTTTTTTTTTTTTTTGGATTGGGATTCTCTGTAGACTGTATTCTCCTGTGTATAGAGCAAGCACCAGTCCTTTTTTTCGGGCATCTAATCCTTTACTTCTTGGTGTAGCTCTTTTGGGGCAACACTTCTTGGTTTTTAGTCATGGGATTTGGACAATTGGACTTCTGTGTTTATGGATGTCTTTTTTATTTGCTAGCATCTGCGTTTATGGATGTCTTTTTATTTGATGTCTTTTTATTTGCTAGCATCTGCATTTATGGATGTCTTTTTATTTGCTAGCATCTGCGTTATGGATGTTACTACTTACAACAAACTCTGGTTCTTTGCAGTTTGCTGAGCCCATTAAATTCTGTTAGATAGGATTCAAGGCAGTTTAACTTTCTTGGCCCATGTGTGCGGTGCTGTTACGGGCTTTTGGATAGTTAATGGCTTTTTGAAGACTTGAAGGCCGAAGCGTTTCTGGTGGCAAACTTCTTGTCAATCTCAAAGATTAACACATGTACGTACGAAGGACACACTGGCTACTTGAGTCACTAATTAAGTCAAAATATATGGTTACTTGAAATATGCAGGCTTCCCCAATCAAGACGAAGTGATCAATATTTTAACCACACATTGGCTGGTCAGATTAAGTATTGGTCCTTCATGGTTTGATTTGCACCAATGTGGTTGATTGTGGAACTATGGGGCTACACCCAATTTCCAGGATTGTCTGAATTATCGTTGCCATTCCTAAGCATGGATGCATTTAGTGAAATGTAAACTTTTTTTAATGGAAAACGTAATATACCTGGTTTATAGAATCTTTTGTCTGGATGGACGTTCCAAGGAATGTTAGAACTGGTGAGGTTGTTCTTTGTTTGTTTAGTGTATAAACTGACCAACTGCTTGTTTCCTTCAATTGTTGGTCAGCATGTTGCCGAATAATTTTGATGGGACGTCTGATGAGCAAACAAGCCCGACATTCCCATCATATATTATAATCCAACAACTCCCCATTAACAACAGTATTCAATAATAACGCATCTCATTAACCGTGTGCTCAATACAAATCATATTCCAAACAATACTTTTCCATACACTAACAAAAGGGTAGAGGAAAGACAACCTACACCTTTCTGTCAACGTATAAAAGAATCTATGTACTTAGTATTAAGATATAACGACACATAAGGGGACACGAAGGCTCCTGGACCTCAGTGAATGGTCTATAAGAAGAAAGGGAAGAGGGCAACAGCCACTCCGAATCCAGAATTCAGACTTCCGAATGACAGCCGGCCCTCTTCTACCTCCCCTCTTCCATTGCCTGACTAATTTCACGTTCCTCCCTTCCTTTTGTGGAGGGTGAGAAGTTCTTCCAAACAAGTTACCTAAATCGTGAACTTCATGCGTGACTTATGAATGCTATACTTATTGCAGCCTCGCTTCTTTTACTAATGTTCAGTCATCGACATCATGGGAAAGTAGATCCTTCGAGAAAAAAGTGGCCTCACCCTTCGGAAAGCAATGAATATTTTCCATGCGAATTAACCGATCACTAGTATTCTTATATGTTGTCATCAACAAAGACCCGACTTTGTAAAATCGTACAATCAATCATATTAAAACGTGATTCTACGCTCTTTGTCTCGGCGAATTCTTCTTGGGTAGTATTCACCTTCAGCTGCCAACGTTAAATGGCAAATAATAATAGAATATGAAGAAAGAAATGGATACAAAATTCTAAGTCTAGCGAAATACCAGAACTACGTTCCCAACTAAGTTGAACGCACAATATTATAAGAAGAATTCATGAGTCATATTAAAACTATATTCCATCATCCTCACTTGTCCCGCCTATCGTATTATTGTTTAATCAACTCAGTCTGGTCTTTGACATCGTCCTTCTCTTCTTCCCACCCTTAGTACACTTTCTGTTTTTTAATCCAATCTTCAAGAGAGACAAAGGAGGAAGCTTTCCCACTGTTGCAAAAGGTCAGACAAGAGGAAGGCAGAAAGGATTGACAGTAAGCCTTTGCGGTTAGTCCCACACGCATTCAGAACTCAAAGCAGGAAGAAAGACCTGAAGAGTTCCACCAAACAAAAAAAAACTGCAGAAGAAAAGGTCCGGCGATAAACACGTAGAATCCATTGTGCATGCAGACACTATCTCCCAATCCACGACTCAGTCCTGTTTCAGACTTGTTCCTTACCTGCCCATGTCTCCTTTATAAGTAGAGAGCTGAATCCCTCCTTCTATCTCATCAGTATTTGCCATTTCATTCATTGCATAGACTGAGAGCAGAGTTTTAGAAACAAAGAAGACAAAGGACAGTGAAGAAGAACAAAGAGATGGCTTCCTTCAAGAGTTTGATTGGATCTCTTCTCATTATAGCCTTAGTGTTCCAATTAGCAGCTGCGCAAACAACTCATGTGGTTGGAGACTCCGCCGGCTGGGGTATTCCTCAGGGAGGAGCTCAACTCTACAGCACTTGGGCTGCTTCACAGAACTTTGTAGTGGGAGACACTCTTCGTAAGCCACTTCTCATCTTTTTCCTCCAATCATTTATCTGCAATATGTTCATTCTCAATGTAATATGCTGATCCTTGTTGGCTTGGATGGACAGAGTTCAACTTCAATGGAGGACACGACGTGGCCAGGGTCTCTAAAGCAGACTTCGACTCCTGCAGCGGCTCGAACCCACTTGAGATGATAACAACCGGCCCTGCTTCTGTTCCCATCTCCTCTGCTGGCGATCACTACTACATCTGCACAGTCACTGGACACTGTAACGCCGGCCAAAAGCTGATGATCACCGCCGATGCTTCCACTAGCCCAGTTCCTCAATCCGGCGCTGACGCTCCGACTAGTACTACAGCACCACCGCCCACGACTGTAGCTCCCTCACCACCCAGCTCCGCCTCATCTCTTGGAGCTGGATTCGGAGTGGCTGTTGCCCTCTTCCCTTTCTTCTTATAGACCATTCACTGAGGTCTAGGAGCCTTCATGTCCCCTTATGTGTCGTTATATCTTAACACTAAGTACATAGATTCTTTTATACGTTGACAGAAAGGTGTAGGTGATTTGTTTTTTCCTCTACACTTTTGTTTAGGGTAGGGAAAAGTATTGTTTGGAATATGATTTGTATTGAGCATACTGTTAATGATATGAGTTATTGTTGAATACTGTTGTTAATGGGGAGTTGTTGGATTATAAGATATGATGGGAATGGGAATTGAGAGCCCAATCCTATGCGGGGATCTCTTTTCTTAGCAATCATTAACCACCATTTAAAACACGCCACATCAACTAGTTCACCCCTGTCAGACGGAAACCCCAAACTTACCCCCATATAATGATCTTCAGAACATCAATCCCTAATCGTTGAAGCCCTCTGCCTGACCGGCGACTCCATCTCTAGATGCGCTCCGACAACCTCCACCCACCCGACCAAATCTAGATCTTGCAACTCGACGAGTTCCCCCATGAAAGCTCTTAACTGTCATTTCTAGACGATTTCCAACCACCCTCCCCAGTCCCCACATGATCTCCTATCCGTCCACCATCTGCGTTCTACTACGGCGCAACCACCAACACCGGGACTAAGGGGCCGTTTGGGGCGTAATAAAAACTAAACATCCACCGTGGATAATCCACTTTCAGGTGAATTTTTTGAATTTATCCACTATCCAGCTGAAATACCTTAGGAGGTATTTCAGCTGGATAGTGGATAAATTCAAAAAGAGGTATTTCAGCTGGATAGTGGATAAATTC
Organism: Houttuynia cordata; assembly: GCA_039654745.1. NCBI lineage: Eukaryota > Viridiplantae > Streptophyta > Magnoliopsida > Piperales > Saururaceae > Houttuynia > Houttuynia cordata. The sequence continues at coordinate 55,065,597 of CM077502.1, read as the reverse complement.
AAAAAATCCACCTGAAAGTTGATTATCCACGGTGGATGTTTAGTTTTTATCACGCCCCAAACGGCCCCTAAGGTAGTCTTTATTTTCATGCGTAGCTTTTTTTTTGCTTTTCACCTTTCCAACTTCTGGGTTCCAAGAATGTCATTCAAGGTTTTTTCCTTTAGTAGACCAAAGCTCCCACATTGCATTTGTCTCTGCAATGGCTGCTTTCGGTCCATAATGGGCCCCTTTGATGATATTCCATCCTCTGATTCTCTCTCTGCACCAGCCTTTGACGTCCTCTATCGAATCCTCTTCTGCACAAATTTACATAAATTCAAAAGGTTGGATTTTTAGTCAAATATTTTTTTTTGCTACCAGATTTTTAATCAAATTGAGCCAAAAGGAGTTTACAAATCTAAATAGTTATAATTCTTTAATGCATTTACAGAGATTTAGTTTGCAACTTTTATCAATAGTAAGTAATAGACTATGGTGTGCAATATTCTTGCTGAATTAATGGTTAGAAAGGTAAAAGTTTAGAAGTCATTACTCTTAAAGAAAGCTAGAACAATAATAAATTGCCAAGTATTTAAGTTATCCCGTGAAAATTATGTAAATTCTAGTGACAGACTTCCCTTTATGGAGCCATCTTTAAAAATTATTTCTTCCCACGGATGTACTATATTTAAATGCATAAAGTAATGAAAACTTGCACGAGATGACATAGTATTGTGTGGCCAAATGGTTGTCTTTTGAATGGCTTTTTTTCAAAACATTTCATCTTAAGAATTGAGTAATGGTTTTCATGAAGAGTTTTCCTTTTCTTTTTCTTAGCACATGTCTTTGAAAATATTTCTATTAGGATATTTTTTAGCACTAAATCCAAAATTTTTCCGTATACTTGGCCAATGAGCTTGAAATGTCATATTACCTTATTTTTCTGAGCTCATGCCATATATCCTGGTTTCGGAACCTAGTTTTCCTATTTTGTCCTCTCGCCCAATACTTCATGTTTTACCAGCCCTGAATGGTGCCCCATTTCACACAAGCTTCCCCTGCAGTGATCATACGGCGAGGAAGTTCCCTGTTGGAGGAAGAGGCTTGCTGGTGGAGAGATGGTGCTATGTGACAGACAAACATTTTCGGTAGTTTTCCCTAGCCAGACAACCTCTTCTACCCAAAAGCAGGTGGAAGAAGCTCGCCAACGTGGCCCGAAGAAGCAATTTCGCAACCTCTCTATTCTATTGAGGAAGTGGTTCGACACTTTTAAATCATTGTTTCTTTTATTCACACGTTCTGGGAACGAAGAAACTTGAAATTTTACGTCGAGAAGTAGTTGTGTCTAGTGCCGAATTATTCTTTGCAAATTCGCCATCCTCAGAAGAAAGTGTCTCTAGGAATTTAAGACATCTTCATAAGGAAAAAGAGGAGAGAAAAATTGAAGAAGGCAAAAAATGGGCAAAAATAGATCAGAAATGAGGGAGATATGACAAGATTAAATGTTGCCCTCAAATTGTGTATTTAAATACATGATAGCATTGCTATCGTGTATTTCACCAGTGCTATCGTGTAATTGAGGAAATGATACGAGAAAAGTCGTGTCCTCGAAGACACGATCCCTTAAATACAGACACGATACACTTGTCTTTCATGTGTTCAAGCACATGACTAATAAAAAACGTGTTGACTAGTATTTCTTGCAAATTTATTGTGTATATGAAAAATGTGTGCATGAACAAAATAGAAGAAATTTAAACATGCATTTGAAATTTGTATTGTATATTTTGAAGTACAAGTAATAAACAGTGAGTAATGTCATTGAGGAATGAGCGAAAACAAATAAGAAATAAGGGAGATATGACTCGTTGAAGTATGCTAATAAAGCATGTATTTATTCGCCCTTTTACTCGTACAAGGTGAAAAAATGGAAGAGTTTGTCCTCTTCAGACATGTCCTTTATCTCTAACATAAATGTTGAGAATACCTTTACGTAATCACAGATGTCACTTGATTTATTATAACACCCGAAAAATCGGTATGATTACTAAACTGCTATTTTAGGAAACTAGCTCAAAATCGGAAAGTTTAGTTGACTCGTGTATTTTGATATGAACTGTTTGTTGAATGATTGATGTGATGCATAATGAATTGCTTAATTAATAGACCAACTAGGCATATTACCAGGGCGTGAGGACTAGACTTGGCGCTGGGCTTAACCTGGCGTTGAGGCTGGTCTGGCGCCAGGGTACGAGTATAGAATGTCTAGACTCTTATGAGTGATGTGATTTATTAAGATGAAGTATGATAACGTGAGAAGTTATGAGATTAACATATTATACATATATCAGAAGTCGGAGGAGCATCGGCGCCAAACACACTTGGACATCAGGTGCACCTGGGTGCCAGGACACGTGGGCGTCAGGGCCTAGGGCGTCTTGTCATGTGTCACGTGGCACGTGGATGAGTGATTGTGGTGATTAGAGAGAATCGTGATAAAAGGAAAGATTTGATTTCCTAATTGTAATTAAGGAAAAGCAAGTGGTAAATTAAGAAAGTGCCTAAATCAGTTGTGGTTATTTAAGAAAACCAATTAGTGATTAGAGGAGAATATTCCTTAAATCTTCTCAACCAATCAGAGAGGGACACTCAATAAGGAGGGGAGTCCGAGAGGTTAGGATGGGATTTGGCAGTTTCCAAATTTAGTCTATGAGATCAACTTGAATAAGATATGAAGAAGATCTAGAATCCTAACTAAATTGGGAACCATTATGGGAAGTCGTCCATGCTAAATTGGAGTGGGTTTATGATTGGAAGGGTAGAATTATATGGGGTGAGGATCTAGGGGAAGAGATTGAGCCTAACTAGAATAGAAAACCTAAGTATAAAAGCACAATAAAGAGGAGGCCGGTCCTTCCACTTGGCTGACCACCCCCTTGTGAGTGCTATTTGGTTTTCTCTCTTCTTCCTACACCTAACCAGCACCTCTTCACCTCATTCCCTTGACTCAAAACTCCTCCAATCCGAAGGTCGAGGGCGGCGTTACGTAGAGGAAGTGATGGTCGACATAGGGAGACAAGGAAGTGTTACAATCAACCAAGTAGGATGGTTTTTCCCTCGCTTTTCTTCTATAATTTCTTATTGAATATGAAGCTTGTCTTGTTGTTGTCATGTGACTTATATCTTGTCTTCATATTGGTAATCATATTGATTCAAGTTCATTGCATGAAGGAATTCTCATATTGATATGTTATATGTTGTGTATATGGACAATTGTGTTCGAAATTCCTTCTAATTACACCCGCTAGCACCTAGATGGAACCATTATTAGTTTGGACATCTCTTGATTCTATTTCATGACCTTATTGGATCTGTCATGTTCTGTCCAGTTCGTATTGTCATGATGTTTGGTTGAGTCACTACAATTTCAAAGCCATACAATTCCAATAATCGGTAAGGGGCAATTATTGTAATTAAAAGTGAACTATTAATAGGGAACACGTCAGCCTTTTTGTGTCATGACCTACTGATCATTCAAAAAAAATCTTTTGTAACATGTCAGTTCTCTTATTTGCACGTTCATGTGTCTGGAATTAGTTGTCTGGTTGGTCAATACTTATATTATCAAGGATGTACTAGTATAATCAGGTTCAGGTGGTAAAACAAACATTAAGGCATGGAAATTATAAATATCCAGAACTACTAAGGTTTTGTAATGAGCCTAGGAAGTATGTAATTAAGGTTAGAAAGACTTCAGTAATGTCACGCCCCAAAATTTTTGACCTCGATCAGAGCGCGGAAGCAACCAATCAAAGACAACCAGGAGGCCAGAAACCTGACATGTGACCGAATACTTGATCGATCATTACATTTTGCCGCAACGGAAGATGCAGGATCATTATGACTGACCATATTCAGATATGCAATGTTATCATAACATTGCCAATAAAAGAAAAGAAAAACCTACTTAGTCTATTACAACAGATAGTGTAATAATCATCAAATTCAAGATAATTGACTTCTTGGCACACTAGGCCGGACAATCCATAAAAGACAAATCATAAATCAAATAATAAAAGTCTTCCATTCCAAGCTTCTGCCATCCATAGTAGCTCCAGTAACTTGTTCTGCTTCACTCTCTTTTAATGCCTGCATCAAAGGATGCATGAATATTCCGAAAAAATACCCAGTAGGATGCAAAAACCCCACAGAGAATAGGAATGGAAAATACAGATACAATGTTCTAAAAAAGAAGTTCAATGTTCAACATAATCAAGATTTAGAAATACAGAGTTTACCCTACCTGAATAATAATCATATTCAAAGACAACACTAATTCATTGTATGGATAGAGTGAATAAAAATTCAAGACTCCGAACGATCATAGCGTAAGGAGAAAACAATCAATAAGCATCCACACATCTATAGTGTAAGAAGATTTCAATTTCTGCTCTCAGATCTGTCCACTTCCCGTGTGGATATGTACCAGAACATCCTAGTGGTTCTTTCTTTGGAACCCGGCCATGCGTCTAGGGATGCTGGCCCCATCGGTGCTTACGGGTACAATGGGAGGAGACTGTAGGCCTTCCGTAATATCATAGTCTAAAACGTATGTGTGCCTTCATAGGCTAAACTATAGAGGTTCAATATAAATCGGAGATCACCATGGATCTAGCAATAGCTCGTGAGCATACTATGATTCCACATTTTCTAACAATAACTCTTAGTGGAAGAAAACAGTTTACAGGGAACTGAATGATAACTTACAACAACAGAGGTTGTATCAAATAACTCAAGATTCTCATCTTTCAAGGGTTGACTCACATAGGAGTACTAAGGAGATCTCAATATCTCACTCAGCAATCGACTCACCAGAGGAGTGATAAAAGACTTGTTCAGTATTGATCATCAACTGACTCATAAGAGATAATTCAATAGGTTACACTCATCATGTATCTTCACTGTGCATAGTATTACGCATGAGAAATACATATTTTTATATACTTTTTTACCTATTTGCTAGTCGTAATTTCTAGTTAAAATAAGGAATAAAGTGAGTTATTAGTAATTAAGAATTAAATAATTAATGCGCTTTGAATTGCTTAATTTAAATGTGTTCCGTAAATTTTATGAATTATTTGGTGCGTCTAATGTGGGACATATTTTATTTATGTAGGTTCAAGTGCTCGGACTGCGAAATAGCCAAAGTGAAGCCAAAAGCTAAGATCAAGTGCCTAAAGAAATCTGAACCGTTGATGATTCACTTAAGAGAAGACGGGCGCAGAATTAAAGTATGGGCATTTAGATTTGATCCGACGGATGAAGATGATACAATGGGTTTTAACCGAGCCAAAAAAAAAAGAAAAGAAAGAGAATCGAACCGGTTCATCGGTTCGGTCAGAAGAAGAAAAAAAAAGAAAAAAAAGAAACAACCCGAGCCAAAGCTTAGGTGTTCTAACCAGAGATGCTCGAGCGGCCGATGGGGAAGAAAAGCGGCAGCCTGGGTCTGGCTCGATCGGGAGTGAGGAGTGATGGCGGCAGACTAAGGTTCTGAGTTTGGGGGCAGTTCGACGGCGAAGAGGCCGACGGCAATCGATCGAGGAAGACGGTCATGGCGAGACAGTGCGATGAAGAGCAACAGATAGAAAGATCTGGATTTGGAAAGTTTGAGTGCTAGAGTGCTAAATCGGGCAAGACAATTGCAATCCTATTTTCAGAATGGTAAGATACCAATTCTCAACCCGATTGAAGATTTAAGAAAGGTTGAAATTTGTGTTAAATTGAGAAGATTTCACATTTGGCGATTTGGTTCTGTTTCGTGGAGTAAAGATGGGATTTTCTTTTACAAAATTGGACGGGAATCACCTCAATTTGGAGGGCAAACTATCGAATTTAGGAGGTTGGGAAGTCAACAAAAGGAAAGGGCTGATTTTGGGAGAAAAGAGGACTTACTTGCAGTCATATATAAAAAAACAGAGCCGGCTGTTCTATTTGGGGGGGTTCTATCTGGTTCGAGAGAGGAGGCGGCTGGGCAGTGAGATGAACTATTGCAGACGAGAGTCAAACAGAACTGATTTGTGAGAGAAGTGCTGCTCGTGGAGAAATCAATGAAGAACTGCTGCTCGAGAGAACCTGTTCCAGAACTGTGATCGGGCAGAGTACTGTTTGCAAGATGCTGATGAACCAATGAAACTAGGCTTTTTCTTACTTTTCATTTATGTCTAGCTAATTTTATTTGTACTAAGACTAGATGAAGCCCTGTTGAATTGTTTGACTCTCGATGTTTATTTGCAATTCTAAAGTAGTCATTTTTATTCCATATGCCTAATAAATTTTGCTATGATTATTCTGTTTATCGAGAGAGGATAGAGTAATCATTAGTGAAAGTAGACCAAGGAATCGTTAATGTTCAAGAGGTCTTAGCAAGTTCCAAGTATTATTTGAATGAAGATTGCATTTTTATGATTGATCTTTGCTTGAGAGAAGGAGATTAATTAAGTTAGATTTATTTGTTTAGTTGCATGTTCGAGAGGGCTGCACACATTGCGATTATTCGTGACTTCAAGAGGGGGCATGGATAATTGAATACTTGGAATTGTACGGGTTAACGGAGAGGAAAGCTATTTAGTTAGGGTGGATTCGAAGTCTTAGTATATTTTTGATTAGATTATTTTCGCTTGAATTTCCTTGCTTTGTTAAATTAGAATTTTTTTTTTGTTTCGTTACAACTTGTTACACATAATCTTAGAATTAGGTTAATCTTCCAAGTCCTTTGGGTTCGACTTCGTTTCCACTAGCCTATAATTAGTCTCGTGCGATTGTGAGTAAAAATAGTTAAAAATTACATCAATCACATAACCCTAGATAGGAATTCCCAAAACCCTGACCATAGAATTCGGTAGTCATCAAGTAAATGGAATACTAAGGTCCAAGAGTTCAAACCCTAGTTGGAACTCTATCGACTCAAACGGTATACGAAAACTGCGGACACGCAGGACACTGCTTCGGTTAAGAATGATTCGGCCCAGATCATCTTTTAAGTAAATTTTTCTTACTATAATCACCCTTACTCAAATCTTCCAATATTCATTAAGGTTATCTTAATCATAACCAAGGTTTTTAAAACCGGACCGGCCATCGAACCGGATTGATGGCCGGTCCGGTTGGACCGGCCATCCGGTTCCGGTTACCCGGTTCGGAAAAACCGGGTCAATCCGGTTCCGGTTACCCGGTTCGGAAAAACCGTCCGGTTTGGAAAACCGGGGTAAACCGGGTGGACCGGACCGGTTTTTCGGCCGGTTCCGGTTCTCCGCGGTCAGACCGGCCGGTCCGGTCCGGTTTTGAAAACTATGATCATAACTCATCATATACTCAAATCTGACTAAGTAATCTGTGTACTGTCATTTGCATGAAAGTCCGATTCCGACGCTTACTACGATTGGTACAATTAGAGTTTAATTCTGAAATTTTTAATGAGAATAGCTCTACAAATCTAGTTTCAAACCCAAAAGACGGCATAATTTTCTGACTCTTCTACAATTGATTATGACTTTTTAATTATCGCTCGTCGGTGCAGAAACAGTTCTTGCCGAGAGAGTCTATCTTAATCCAATGTGTTATATTCGTATTAGATACATTGTATACCACCTAGAATCATTGTAATAATCATAATTACCTATTCCCGAGGTATGTTACAGAACCATTATGGCCTTAGCATAAAGTAGGATTACTCATCTTGGGACACCACTTACCTTCATAAAACTGTTTATATACATAGTAGTTTAATAACATACACATTACCCAAATAAGACCACTAATCCCAGACAGAATTATGAAGTAGAAAAGTATTGACAAAACATAAAGAGATGATCTTTTATAACTTAAAAGGTTCGTGACATGGAGTTCAACATGAACAGCAATAAAAGGGCACTACACCATCGATTTACATCTCTTGACTCCTCTCGGTATATACCTGATTTGAGACTTACCAAAACCCACCAAATAATGAGACAACAACACTTGGGCAGAATATGAAAAGGTCATCCAAGCATGATACTGAGTCGCACAAGAGTTGAAAGGCAAGGGAAACCCCTTCTAGGCACTAGTACATGTGAAGTTATACATATATATCAATTAGCATGATTCATGAATGAATAGTCATAGCATATTCACATAGATTTCTCTTATGGAATAATCAACATCAATCACACATGGATAATAAGTCACAAGATCATCAAGGTCAGAAAACACATAGAAAAAGTGGAGAAAAATCATCCTACCACTTTAGACGATGAGTTATACAGGTCCTCGCGTAATGCTCCACTTCCTCTTCGCGAAACCGCCTCGCTCCAGTGATCAAACGTGGACAACACTTGCTGATCGAGCAAAGGAGAAGAGAAAACACTAAACTCCAAGTGGTTGGACATCCAAGTGCATGGCATGGTCCTCTCTTATGGGTTTTTATAGAGAAACCCTAATACAACTAGGAATCTCCTCCTAAATCTCTTTCTCCAGTAGTTACACTAGCTTTTAATCTCCACCGTTGATCCAAAATCACTTTCTAGCCATCTATGATGCTCTCCCAATAGGCCTCCTTGATTAGGTAGAATTCCAACTCAAAAAGACCCCCAAAACATAAAAAATCTGAAACTGCATTTGCCGGTGCGATCGATCGCAAGGCTCAGCGATCGTTGCCCAAAAATCGCAACATTACAGTACTTACGATCGATCGTTTGCAAGGCAATCGATCGGGGTACTAAAATCGCAAATCACAGTAAAAACAATTGATCGTCACACCCGGTGATCGATCGCGTCTGCCTTACTCTCGGCTACAAAACTTATCCAATCGATCGCGTCATTTTTGGTGATCGATCACGTACAAAAATTTCACACAAACACAACTTCTTATTCTGAAATCTAAATTTTACAAAATTGATGGCGATGGAAAGCTTACCTCAAGCACTTCAATCTCAGCTCCCACCTTCCCATCGATAAAAAAACCCGCCTTAAAGATTCAAATATTCCGGGTGTTATAAGTAATCATAACAAAGAGTAATTATACCCTATAATCAAATCAAATTAGGATTAGTGATCTCGGCCAGAACTATTTCTGTGCCGATGACCTGCACTAAAATATTCAAAACTAATTACAGAAAAATTGTAAAATTATGCCATAAGTGGGATTGAAAACTAGACACATAGGCCTAATCATAGTAAAAATTTCAGAACTTAGATCGAATTGTACTGACAGTGGGGATCGTCGAAATTAGACTGATGTACAGAAAATAGTGTATTGTAATTAGGTTAAAAGATTCTAATACTTACTAATACAAAAGAATATGGTAAGATAAGAGCATAATAATATTTATTATATATTATAAGACTTGTCAATGATTATTATAGTAAAACTTATTCAGTTAAAAAGATTGAAATCGGGGAGTAATCCAAAGTGACTTTGAGTTCCAAATGTCCATGGCCTTAGCTTACAGCTTTGAGTCGGTTTGAGTCTCCAATTAGTGTTCGAACTCTCAAACCCTATTATCCTGTTTTAAATTTGGACATGTGGTTCTTGAACTCGGTTAATTTCGGGGGTGTTCCTATCTAGGACTATGCAAGGTGTAAGACATCAAATGTATTGAAAACTTATTGATACTCCTTTGGTGAGTCATATGCTGACATCTAATGTATTGAAAACTTATTGATACTCCTTTGGTGAGTCATATGCTGATAGAGATATTGAAATCTCATTCGGTATTCCTTTTGTGAGTCATATGCTGATTGAGATATCGAAATCTCATTTGGTATTCCTTTTGTGAGTCATATGTTGATTGAGATATTGAAATCTCATTGGTACTCTTTTGGTGAGTCAAGTATTGATAAATGATACCTTGAATTCTAGAGAGTTGCGACATCTGTTATGAAAAATTGTACTCAAATACATGCTGATTGTTCTCCACTAGAGACCTTGCGAGGATCTCTCCGAGGTAGAATCATAGTATGCTCAAAGAGCCATTGCTAGATCTTGCGAGATTTTCGATATTTTTGGAACCTAGTTAGTTCCCACCCAAAGAGAGGCATATACGTACGTTTTAGATTGTGAGATATTACGGAAGGTCTGTAGTCTTCGTCTATTGTGTCCATAAGCACGGATGGGGCCAGCATCCTAGACGCATGGCCGGGTTCCGAAGGGAGAACCTCTAGGTGATTCTGGTATGTAGCTGCTTGCGAGTGTAAGATCTGATAGCAGACATTGAAATCTCCTTACACTATTGATGTCTGGAGTCAGTGATAAATATTAATTTCTCCATACACGTGTGATGTATGGAGTCATGATGAATTATGATAATCTTCAAGTAAGATACCCTGAATCCTAATTATGTTGCTGTTGATTAATCCATTATCATTTGAGAAATCATATTCCTATTCCATATGTTTTATGTTTTATCCTTGTGGGTTTTTACATCTTACTGGGTATTTCTACGGAATACTCATGCATCCTCTGATGTAGGCATGAAAAAGGAATAAATCGGGAAAGGTCGCGGTTCCAATAGAAGTTGCTGACTACGCTAGGAAAAAGATTTTAAGTTATTTCTTCTTTTGTTTATTATTGAACATTTGTGGAATGGTGGCAAGTGTGCCCGAAACTATTATGATTTTTAGTTCATTGACTATTTTAATGTTTGTACTGAAGCTTAATCATGAATTTTGGATTTTCATTTCATATGTATTAACAATGTTTGATTTTAATATCTCAACGTGGTGATTGGTATTTCTTACAAATGTATTGTGTATATGAAAAACATGTATATGAATAGAATAGAAAAAATTTAAATGTGTATTTTTGTAATTTGTATTGTGTATTTTGAATTCAAAGTAACAGACTGTGAGTCTTGTCATCGAGGAATAGGCGAAAACATATAAGAAATGATTGAGATATGACTCGTTGAAGTATCCCAATGAAGCGTGTATTTAGATATACGATAGCACTGTTATCAACTTATCATGTCCTCGATAACATGATACCACATGGTGGAGAGAATTCACTTGAAATTCGTACAATGATATGACTTGTACTCGAACTGTACAACTTTGATCCCTTTTATCGTTTATGTATTTTTGGGCATATTTGGTTGAGGAAGTTGTTAGCTATGGGCCTTCATATCTACGTCTCTCAAAATGAGTTGTAGTGGTGACATGCGTTTGCTCGATCAATCTAGTGATTGGCCAACTCCGTGCCTTCAAGAACATACTGTTCGCTCTCTCTGACTTGCTTGAGGTGAGAGTACCATATCTTCTTCTAGGGTATTCAACATTAATCCAGTTTCTATAGTTAATGTTATGAATGTATTTGAATGCCTCCTTGTTATGTTGCTTTTGTTCTAACCTCATCAAAATATGATCTTTTGAATTTATGAACGGCTCTGAATAAGAGGTTCTTCAAGTGTCTATCTTTCTATTTGTCTAGGATATTCTATCCCATATGACAGAGGCAAAACCCATGATGAGCCTCCGAAAGACATCAGGGACTGCTTTGAAAAGTCTCTTATGTCTGTCAGAAGCAATTGTGTCTAGTCTTGAGGGCGGCTCCATGAAAAGAAAAGTACGAATTAATTTGAGGAGCCACGTCCTCAAAGTAACATAGGATAAGAACAATGTGAGAAAAATATGACTGCAGTTATCATAATAAGTCATTGTAGTCGTGTCATCGAGGACACGACTCTTGCAAACATATACACTACAGTCTGCCCGTGTTATGTCATTGTGAACAAAAGTGCTATCGTGTCATTGAGGACACGACTCATGCATATCGTGTTCATAATGAATGTCTATAATTAATGATTATTCTTCAAATTACCAAGTGTTTCTTGTCTCTGCCTCAACAATAGCATATGCAACATGAACTATTTGTTGATTACCATCAATGGTCATAGCAATCATAGACATCTGAGATACTTTCATTTTAAGAATGTTCCATCCACAATTATGAGATGCCTAAGTGATCTTCTGAAAGGCTATTGCGTCAAACATCCAAAGCACATGTTTGTAATCATATCCTCCTAACTATATTTCAAGTATATCAAAAGACTTTTCCATAACCACGTAGGTTCTTGGATTATACTTTTCAAATTCCTTGCAATATGCGGGCAAAATATGATATGAATCATTTAGGTTGCTATCAATCAACTTCGATATTCTTTCGCCCACCATGCTTTCTTATAATTGACTGTGATACCCCAATATTTCTCAATATACCTTATGATATTATCTGGTGTGATAGTATTTGACTCCTTACGTAGGCCATGATATTTCCTTGCAATCCACAGGTGTGAAGCTAAAAGATGATATTTTGTTCCCAACTTTATGTCACATGTGTGCTCAACTGCCCTCCTTATGATGCTAACATCGCCTGACTTGTTTGACGCCTGAATATACCACTTCCACCCATTCTATTTTTACTTTGCAGCAAATGTATCCTTGCTCCCATCAACCACAGTATAAGTGAACCTCCTCTTTATTGCCAAATAAACAAGAGTTCATTTGAAATGTTTGATACTTTCGAACTGAGCCCCTGACACAAGAAGAGCCTTGTAGTCAGTTGCTTGCAAACTATCGCTCAACATCACCTCCTCCTTGTATATCTCTAGCTCCTCATCCAAACCATACTCAGTGCCCAATCCCAACCTCCATCTTCTTCAATATGAATAAACTCTACGTCTAATGATTCATGGTTATCGGATACAACAACATTATTCCCTTTCCACGTGAATGGCTTTGTAATAGCCACGTTTAGAAATTCTTCATATTCAAACAGATCAATTTCTACACGTCCCATGTCCAGCTCAGGAGCTTGCGTGTGTAGAGGTAACAACCACTCATCCCCTAACTATGGATAGTCAATATCAATAAAACTATGGATAGTCAATATCAATAAATTATTCGTTTCCATCAACACCTCAATTTGAAAATTGCTCATCATTTTTAAATTACTCATTCTCTTCATTTACTATTTTTGCTTCTTCTCCTTGTACTATATTAGATCCAACCTCCTGAGTAGTGAATGTCCTCACAATTTCATTACGTTCTCCCAAACTGTAAGATATGAAGAGAGGGCATATCAGTATGAGTCGTGTAGACAAACACATGAAACGTAAGAATATCGTGTAATCACTTACATGATATCCTACAACTGCGACATCAAGTCGTGTCATCGTGCACACGACTTGTTTATAGTCGTGTCATTGTCAACATGATACGAAGTCGCATATATAATACATGATAGCATGCAGAGTCATGTTACAGATAATGCAATATTGTGTTCTTACCGTACAGTTCAAAATAAAAGCTCCAGCTGTTTCCTTCCTTCACCTCCTGATGATTTCAGGTCATTATATGTCAAGTGAACAGGTTAATCTGATGAGGATTTCCTCTCTTTATTGACATTGGAAGTCCTCTCCACATACAACTTCAACACTTCCTTTCTTGCTTCCACATACAACTTCAACACTTCCTTTCTTGCTTTCTTATGAATGCTGTCGCTTGTCCCCCCTTAGCAGCTCCTCCTGAAGGGCCTACACTCCTAGTGATACCCTGTTCACACCCAGCCCTGCATACTCTCTTAGTGCCTTTTCGTCGAATATCCCCGGGTCGACCTCCATCGAAACCTCTGCATCATCACACACCCCGAACTTCAACCACAGCTCATCGAAGACTTGCAAGAGCAACGCCGGGGAGACCAGCGATGGTGTTCCACCGCCAAAGAAGACGGTTCAGAGAGGTGGGTCAGACAGGAGGTGGAGGATTTGGCGGCAGACGTACTCGCAGGTGTGGCTGGGGTCGAGGGAGGAGGGGGTGGAGAGGGAGCGGAGGGAGGTGAGGTTCTGCTGCTCAGGGAGGGAAGACAATGGAAAAAGTAGTGTTGGGTTTGGGAAGGGGTAATACGAAAAACGCTGGATTAAAAAGTGATTGGCTGCTCCAACTCTAGACTGTGAGTCGCGAGATCAAAATCGAGCAGCCTGGATTGACGCGACTCATCCCGCTCACCGAAACCTACGACTCACTATATATATATATATGAAAAGTTTAAATGAGATCACTCTCATATAGTTTATATGAGGCCAATTCAATTCGTGACCATTGGATCTTCATCTTATGGCTACAACAAACTCACATACTTATTGATTTGACACACTCGAATTGGAATCTAATAACCCAAAAGATTGGCCTCATGCTCCTTATATGATAACAATCTCATGTAAACCATTCTCTATATGAGATCGCTCTCATTTGGCTTATATGAGGCTACTTTAAGTCTTAGCCTACAAACGACTACAAGAAATTCACCTACCTACAAACGACTATAAGGAAGTCTTAGCCATTGGATTTTGATATGACGGCTACAAGGAATTCACCTACCTACAAACAACTACAAGGAAGTCTTCGCCATTGGATTTTGATCTGATGACTACAAGAAATAAGTGAAAGCTACAAGACAAAGTATTTGACATTTAATTCATCATAAAAAAGGCCAAACTCTTATAAAGGGGAACATATAAGAGAACTCCTTTCAACGAAAAATTATCATGATCACGAGACGCAGAAAAAGAACTGATTGAATTCACCATTCTTCTCGATTCATTGCATTCATCAAGGAAAACATTCATTACATAAACTCCCCCAGATAAGCAAATTGCAAAATGCCAAAACAGAATTAATTTTCTGCCATAAAGCAGTTTCCTAATTATTACGTGTCTAATTTAGATTTAATTTCATTTATGTAGGTTTTAAGAGTTCCAGATGCATATTGCCAAAAATGAAGCACGTCAAATGGGTTCTATGAAGAGATCAAAGATCCAACGGATGAGCTTGCTGTGACGGGTTTTAACTGATCTAACCCAAGAGAAGGTTGACAAATTGTAATATATACTCGGTAAGTCCGAGGTCGAACCACAGGGAATGATGTAGGATTATTCTATTCTAAACTAATTTAAACACTACTTAGCTTAGCAAATTAAGATTCTTATCAGGAAATTATGAAGAGAAGTTATAATTCAATTAACTACTAAAATGATGATTAACGATTCAATTAAAACTAACTAAAGACAGGCAAAGATACTCGATGAGAGATATCAAAGCTTCAAGGATCAATTATTTAATTAATATTCTACGTCTCTTTAATTACTCAATTAGAATCAAATAATGATTTGACCTAATCGGATGATATTTCATTCACGTTCATCAAATCCATTAACATAAAAATATCGATCGAATATTTATCATTAACAAGCTCAGTCTACTAATCACAGGGAATTATAAGCATTCGCCGTACCTTACGTTAACGACAAATCAAATAATTATATAGATTGTGACTTTATCAAAACATCGCATTCAATCAAATAAGCATTAAACACTTTTTCATAGACGTAGAAATATCAATCAAATAACGTCACCTTTAGCTTTGACAAAAGATTTAGCTATTCATATTCAAGAGAAAAATCAGATTTAGAATTGAAATAAATTGCATCGGAAAACACTATTGCACGAACACTATTCACGGGTACTGTAGCAATCACTGTTCATCGTCTCCTTCAGATGCCCGGTAACTGTAGCAGATGCAAAAACCCAACTTTCTTCTTTATTTCTTCTTCTCCTTCTCTCTCCCTTCGATTCCTCTTCAATTCCCGGCTGAAATCCGACGGAAAAACACGAAGAACACGCCCAAACAGCAAGAACAAGGCTCTGTTTTTTCGTCAAAAACAGAGTCCACAAAACAGTCCAGAACAGTCCGTCAGCTCCTCTAAAATTCGTCCCAAAATCGCCAACCTTTTTTTCCCTCGATCCTCCTCTTCTTCCGTTTTTATAAGCCATTCCCAAGAGTCCTAATTCGACTATTTTCCATTTCCAATCGAACCGAATATGGAAGCTTACCAAACTGAAATACATTCGCAATTGCAGCTCTGTTATACGCAAGTTTCCAAATCAAGAGCTTTCCTTTTACTATTTTGCTCCTCCTCGAGCCATCGTGGCTGCCAGTTCAGCTCCATAGCCAGCACGAGCGCCGCCGTACCCCAGCCATGACCCATCGCCGTGAAAACAGAGCCTTCGTCATTGTTCTGCCGGCGCTCGAATTCCGCCGTCGAACCATCGTCGTCCATTGCTCCGTCGAAATCCAAGGCCGCCGTCTCTCGAGCTTCGCCGTCATGGCCATCCAGCTCCGATCTGTTCCTCTGTTCTGCTCCAGCTCCGATCGTCTGTTCAGTTTCCGAAAAACCAGAACCTTGCCCAAATCTTCCGCCGGTACCTCGAGCTGCTCCACCGCGATCACCCTGCTGCTTCGGTTTCCTCTTCACCGTCGAGCTCATTCGCCGCCGGAGCTCGCCCATCGCCGTCGAACCAACGCTTGCCGGCCCGCCTCTGTTTCGAGCTTCGCTTCCCCGATCGTCTGGAACATCCGAGCCGATGGCTCGGGTTGTTTTACTTTTTTTTTAAAATTTCCCGAACCAAACCGGACCAACCGGTTTTCTTCATTCTTTTCTCTTTTTTTCTTTTTTCTTTAATAAAACCCGTCGTAACGATCTCAACCGCCGAATCGAATCTGCACGCCCATATTTTAATTTCACGCTCGTCTGCTTTTAAGTAGCTTATCAATGGTTCAGATTCTTCAATACGCGTCATATCAGCTCTTGGGTCACTTTGGCATTTCAAAACACGTCTAATGCGCACGCCTGCTACTGATCTGCAATTCGCATTTTCAAACCTACAATAACAAAACCAAACTAAAATTAGACGCATAATAAAAATATGATTCATTAAATTCTTTAATGCATCTAAAATAGTTAATTAGAGTAATTTAATTATTTATCCCCTAATTACTACCCTAATCACAAATAACCCATTTTATTCATGTTTTATCACAAAAACTACACTAGCATATAGGTAAATAAGGCATATAAATGTGTATATTTTATGCTTATCATTAACCCAATGGAAAAAAGAAAAAAAAAAGAAAACAAGAAATAGAACCTGAATCGACCGGTTCAGTGGTCGGTTCGGCCTGAAAAAAGAAAGAAAAAAAAACATAAAATGACCCGAGCTCGAGCTCAGGTGTTTCAATCGAACAGGACAGAGCAGAACTCTGCTCGAGCAACGAACTGTGGGCGACCGACAGCAGGCGGCCATGGGTGGGCTCGAGCTCATGGGTTTCAGCGGTCACGATAGACGGCGACCGACAGTAGGCGGCAGGGAGTCAACGACGGACATAAGACTCGACTGTGAGGAAAAACAACAGAAGAAAAGGTGCGAGATTTGGAAAGATCAAGTGCGACATAGTCGAATCGAGAAAGACAAGTTTTTGACTTGTTTCAGAATGGTAAGTGCCCGAATTTTGTTTCGATTGGAGAAGAGAAAGGGTCTGATTTGGTTTCGAATTGGGAAGGCTGTGTATTTGGGTGATTTTGCTCTATTTCGAGAGAAGTAAAGATGGAATTTTTAACTAAAAAAGTGGACGGGACTGAAAGCAATTCAAATTGTAAATTATTTGATTTGGAAGGCAGCTAATTGGAGGAGAACACACGAGATGGATTTGGAAGGTTATCTGATTTTAAAGAAAAAAAGGACTGACTTGCGGTCCCTATAAAACATAACACATGGGAGAACTATTCAGGGAGGCCGATCAACTTCAGAAACTATTGTCGACGAGTGAGAACGAAAGGAGCTCGACAGTGCAGTTCGTACACGGCGAGAAGAGAGGAAGAAAAGAACTGTCAAGGAGAGCTGATTTGCTGTTGCTCGAGAGGAGACAGACTGATTTGCTCGAGAGGACAGAAAAGGAAAAACTCTTCTGAGAACAGCAGACGGACGAGTGGGAACTGGTTTGTAGTGGTGCACACGACAAAGCTGATTTGGGTTGCTGCTTTGCAAGACAGAGATGAACCCTTCATCAAATCAGGATTTTTACTTCTCTCCTTCTATGTCTAGCTAAACTTTTAATCAAGGCTTAAAAAAAGCCATAAGCTTGTGATGCTATTCTCACTTGTTTTATTTAATTATAGTTGATATAATTTTTTCATATATGCGTGAATGCAATTTCATAATTTTTTCCTAGTGCTTTAATCGAGACTTATGTGAATTATTTATGAAATTTAATCCTAGAAGAATTTTTGTGTTTAACCATGGAACAAAATTATGTTAATTCTATGCCACACCAACAATAGTGTTAACTAAATTAATTTTCATTGAATGAACTATTTGTGTCTAACTAAGAACATTTAATGTATTTATTTATAACTCGTATGTCAAACCAAGAACACGTAGTTCCCTTGTCATATCATCGTGTGAGTAGTAATTACTTATTTAGAGGTGGATTCGCAGCTTTGGTACTTCATACATTAGATTTCTTGTTAAAATTCATTTCTTTATTTATTACATATCCAAATATTCTTTTATTAGAACTAGTTAAGCTTAATCTAGAACTAGGTTAAATTAAACCAAGTCCTTTGGGTTTGACCTCATAGCCGCTAGTCTATAACTAGGCTCGTGCGATTGCGAGTAAAATAAGTAAAAAAACATCACAATCACCCACAAAAAGACCAAATGGACGATAATATTTGTTCGTCCGATAAGTAGTATCAAAGTAGACAACATCACCAAAATGATGAAAATCCATAATCGAAATTAGATCTGCCCAAAAAAAGTTGGTGACTTTAAAATCTTCATCATATTGCACATCATATGCAAATGAAGGATTTTCATTGCGTCTCTCTTTTAAATATTGAACTATGGCTATTGCATCTCCCTTTTCAATTGGATTTTTACGCTTTGTACGTAGATAGTTATTATAGTCCTCTTGAAGAAAACCAAGATTTTCAAATCCACCTACTTGCTTAGTCATGAACTCTATAGCTTTTGTTGGCTTTATTCCTGAGCTATATATCTGCTATCTCAGCTGCAGCAACTTGAACACTTGTCATTTTCCTTTGTGACCTTAGCCTATGAATATACACCAAGTTTGTTACTTCATGGGTATATTTTTCTTCAAAATTCAGAACACGCCATGATCCATCATTTTGCAAAGTAATGCATAAATATGCTTCATAACCAACTCTTGTTTCTAGGCGAGGATTTTGTGTTTCCCACCATTGAACAACAAAATTTTCTAAACATCTTTCATCTTTGCTATTTTTTCAAGTGGTGATCTGACAAATGCTAAACCCTACGTTTTGGGCATGCCGATTGTATAATTTATCCGCCTCATCTTCAGAAGAAAATTGCATGCCAACTTCTGGTTCCCAAGTCTCCCTTGTGTTCCCTTCTACAAGGTCACTTGATTTCTCAAGGTCAGCTTGACTATTTACATACAAATCATATTCAAAACTATACTTTTCCCTACACTAAACAAAAGTGTAGAGGAATAAACAAATCACCTACACCTTTCTGTCAACGTATAAAAGAATCTATGTACTTAGTATTAAGATACAACGACACATAAGGGACATGAAGGCTCCTAGACCTCAGTGAATGGTCTATAAGAAGAAAGGGAAGAGAGCAACAGCCACTCCGAATCCAGCTCCAAGAGATGAGGCGGAGCTGGGTGGTGAGGGAGCTCCAGTCGTGGGCGGTGGTGCTGTAGTACTAGTCGGAGCGTCAGCGCCGGATTGAGGAACTGGGCTAGTGGAAGCAGCGGCGGTGATCATCAGCTTTTGGCCGGCGTTACAGTGTCCAGTGACTGAGCAGATGTAGTAGTGATCGCCAGCAGAGGAGATGGGAACAGAAGCAGGGCCGGTTGTTATCATCTCAAGGGGGTTCGAGCCGCTGCAGGAGTCGAAGTCTGCTTTAGAGACCCTGGCCACGTCGTGTCCTCCATTGAAGTTGAACTCTGTCCATCCAAGCCATCACGGATCAGCATATTACATTGAGAATGAACATATTGCAGATGAATGATTGGAGGAAAAAGATGAGAAGTGGCTTACGAAGAGTGTCTCCCACTACAAAGGTCTGTGAAGCAGCCCAAGTGCTGTAGAGTTGAGCTCCTCCCTGAGGAATACCCCAGCCGGCGGAGTCTCCAACCACATGAGTTGTTTGCGCAGCTGCTAATTGGAACACTAAGGCTATAATGAGAAGAGATCCAATCAAACTCTTGAAGGAAGCCATCTCTTTGTTCTTCTTCACTGTCCTTTGTCTTCTTTGTTTCTAAAACTCTGCTCTCAGTCTATGCAATGAATGAAATGGCAAATACTGATGAGATAGAAGGAGGGATTCAGCTCTCTACTTATAAAGGAGACATGGGCAGGTAAGGAACAAGTCTGAAACAGGACTGAGTCGTGGATTGGGAGATAGTGTCTGCATGCACAATGGATTCTACGTGTTTATCGCCGGACCTTTCTTCTGCAGTTTTTTTTTGTACGTTTGGTAGAACTCTTCAGGTCTTTCTTCCTGCTTTGAGTTCTGAATGCGTGTGGGACCAACCGCAAAGGCTGACTGCCTTCCTCTTGTCTGACCTTTTGCAACAGTGGGAAAGCTTACTCCTTTGTCTCTCTTGAAGATTGGATTAAAAAACAGAAAGTGTACAAAGGGTGTTAAATATGGCTTCATCTTGTAATATTGTGCGTTCAACTTAGTTGGGAACTTAGTTCTGGTATTTCGCTAGACTTAGAATTTTGCATCCATTTCTCTATTCATATTCTATTATTATTTTCCATTTAAAGTGGACAGCTGAAGGTGAATACTACCCAAGAAGAATTCGCCGAGACAAATAGCGTAGAATCACGTTTTAATATGATTGATTGTACGATTTTACCAAGTCGGGTCTTTGGTGATGACAACATATAAGAATACCAGTGATCGGTTAATTCGCATGGAAAATATTAATTGCTTTCGGAAGGGTGAGGCCACTTTTTTCTCGAAGGATCTCCTTTCCCATGATGTCGATGCTGAACATTAGTAAAAGAAAGTGAGGCTGCAATAAATATAGCATTCATAAGTCGCGTCACGTATGAAGTTGACGATTTAGGTAACTTGTTTGGAAGAACTTCTCACCCTCCACAAAAGAAAGGGAGGAACGTGAAATTAGTCAGGCAATGGAAGATGGGAGGTGGCACGTGGAAGAGGGCCGGCTGTCATTCGGAAGTCTAAATTCTGGATTTGGCACCAAGTCAGACTTGAATTATACATTAGACTGGACAGATATCTTTGTTTTTCATACATGATAGATATCTCATTTCTCGTACAGTAATGCATGACCTTTCCAGGTATGATTTTTTTTTTTGAAATGCTTTCCAGGTAAGATTTGAACCCTACACATTGTATGCCAATGAGCTTTGAACCTGGAACCTCTCCCACGACCGGGAGAGATCCAACCACAGCCCGACTTAAGGCTGAATTGGCTAGCTCATCTCACAACAGTTGAGAAAATTCCATGGAGGAAATGACATATGACATACTATTAGCTAGCCAAACCAGGCTTACACTTGGATGAACATTTGTTAGAGCCGCTTCTTCACTGAGAAACTTCTCTACAAGTATGACCAGGAAAATCAGAGCTATATATCAAGGATTTCCATTGCACATCTCTCTGATATCTTTTTGTCTTTGTAACTTGGTAAGACTCAGGTTAGGTTGCTCTGCCTCTCCTCATGTATCAGGTATGTCCTGATACATTAATCTCACGCCAACATGGACATACCGGATTGGGTTTCAAAAGATTTCATAAGCTGTGCGTCCCTCTTTCGAGACTTGGGATAGGAATGAACCTTTTCTTGAAGCGAAACTTCCTGATCAGGTAGGGCCAGTGTTGTATCATAAAATTAGCTTTTAGATACTCCCTCAGTCCAAAAGTACCTGTCTGGATTATAAAACTAAATTGAACTGTCATTTTAGTTTTCTAATCCGTACTTTTGGACAGAGGGAGTAGTACAATTACATGAGGGTGCAGTATCATAAAATTGATTCTATATTATCATAGAACACAATTTAGCAATTAGGTAGCTGCCTAACTCCTAAATATTAGTCTAATGCCTACCTGATCCCGAATTTGCTGTTTTTTTCTTTTAATGACGAACCTTTAAACCATGAAATCATAACATTATATCTCAATGGCTGTAAGTTTGGGGCCATAGTTCCAGATTACAAGAAGCTGGAAAACCCCTAGTGTAAGTCAGTACTTACGTGAGACGGCAATCAGTATAGCCAGCAGTTCTTCCTTCCATAGAGACCTGAATTTAATATCAACTCTCGTTTAAGCAACCAAGCTAACAAACAACTGGTTCCAACAAAGGCCATATTGCTTACCAAAAAAAGTTTTGCAGCTCAAGAGATTCCACATGACAAATTAATTTGGACAGAGAATAGATATTATTGTTGAACAGGAATGCATCGCTGACATATCTAAAACGATCAGCAATGTCCATCTACAAATATTTTAGAATTGATCTACGTATATGTAACTGATTGGATAGATGATTATACACACTACTACTACAAAAATTATGTACTTCATTTAGACGGTACTGCCTCCACCTTCCAACTGCTTCCGGAGAGAAAGATTAAGGTGCACCAAGACCATGATCAATCATGATAGGTGAATCATAAATAGTGTAACACATACCATCACAGCAACGGAGTATCGCATTAACCACCCACTAGCTCCAGTGCCCTGTAATTTGCTCCCGCAAAGAAATCAAGTAAATTTCAACCCAGAGGTTTTTATTAATAATATACTACAAAGTTTGACAAGGAACATCAAAGAAATCAAAATGAGTAAAAGATGATTGAGATAATTAATGCTGAATGCATCTAAATATGAGCATACATTTATGAGGTTCCTCTCATCAAAATTGAACATAAATAAAAAATAAACAAGTTTGCACGCCACGGCATTAGAGCTTCGAAAACATAAAGCCCCTATACTACTGGCATTAACACAGATCTCATTAAAGTATCCAGCCTGAGTTACTATATGCATACCTTTCTTGAAAGAAGGGATGTTGCAGCTGAAGACTTGAGTCCAGGAAACCCAATATCATAGGCGATGGTTCCATCAGGCATAAATAGTCCAAAGTTCTTCTCAGAGGTTGGTCCTGTCTTCTGATTTTCATTAAACAAAGCGAATACATATGCTTTGGTCACTATTTTGGGCCTAAGTGGGGTTCCTTTTCTCAGGGCCAGCCTTTTCCTCAAATTGTAGTTGTAAGTCCGAGCATTTTGAACTGTGGCACCTGCCTCGTCGTCATCTCCACGAGAAGCCCAGCCTGTCTCTGAAACATGGACTTCCATTTTCGAGAATCCAGCTGCTTCCAGAGCAGCATAAGCTGCATCAATTTGTGCATCAAACATGTTATCATAATGGAGCTTTGTTTTTGCATCATTAATTCCCGGATTTGACTTGAAAAGGGCATAGTTGATGTCAATTTCTCCCGGATTGCTCATATATGATAAAAATGGGTACACATTGACGTAAAAAGGTGATCTTATCTGCGAAAAGAACTGCAAAAGGGGCTTCATGTATGGAAGTACACTATCCTTAAAAGTACAAGAAGATGGAGGATAAGAATTTTGAAATACAGCCTGAGAATGTGGGGTCCAGATCTCAATTCTATCCTTTAATTGTAGCCTGTCACAGGCCTTGTAGACATTCTTCACTGCACCCAGTAAAGCCTTTTGCACATCCTCATCTTCAATAGCTAATATTTCATTGCCCACTGCGATTCCCCGAATATCGGTATCTGGAAGAAATGGTTGAACATTCTCTTTGATCCAATTCAAAGCGGGTTCTATAGTTGAGCTCATGTTGATCAGTAATTCATTTGGCACAACAACATCTAATTCAAGTCCAGATCCTTTAAAGGCCTTAAGCACAGAGTGATCAGCATCATAAATCCGGACATTCTTTATCTTTGCAGCTTTAAGAAGGGTTACAACCCGGTCAGGTGAAGGAATATTGTTAGCAAGCCGTCCATAATTTATTCCATAAGTTCCAGTAAATGCATGAACTATCATGAGGTCTGTAATGAACACGGAAAATTCCAACTTAGAATTTGACATCAACTGTAATAGTTTCTAAGCAGATCTAAAGAGTGTAAGCAAGTTCATGTAATTTAGCATACAGATTACTTTAACATACATTCCCATAGCTATGGAAATAATAACGAAACAATAATAAGTGTAAAAATTATATGCTCCCCAGCAAAAATAGCCATTTTTGAATCATTTTTAAATCCCCAAGAATATTTATCAATATTTTATGAAAAACAATTCGGTAATATTTATCAAGATTCAGAAACATTACTCTCCACACACAATAAATTAATTGAGGTAATATCATAGGAAAGCCGAGCCAGTGCATATACTTTCAGATCATTGCCTTGTCAAAGGACATAAAGAACCTAAAACTTTTGGATAAAGCTTTGCAAGGCTCATTATACTTCTCTTTTTAAGAAGCCTTGATGACATTGAAACCACTTCCCCAGACATAGAGCAAGCCTATAGTATACATAATCATAATTAAGTAGTGCCTTTTCCCAACTATTTGGGGTCAGCGACATGGATCTTACTCCTCCATTCAGGCCTGTTTTGGGCTACTTCTTTTGTAAGAGATCTTTTGTAAGAGATAGTAAAGTCAAATCCTTTTTTATTAACTCCATCCAAGTTCTCTTAAGTCTTCATCTTCCTCTTTTTGCATCGTTTACATGCATCACTTCTAATTTTCTCACAGGGGCATTTATTGATCTTCTTTGCATATGCCCATACCAATGCAACCTATATTCCCTAAGCTTCTCCCCTAAATGAACTACCCCTAAACTCTCACGAATATATTCATTTTTAATCCTATTTCTCCTAGTTATCCCACTCATCCACCTTAATATTCTCATTTCGGCTATATTCAACTTATCTATATAACTTCTCTTTGGTGCCCAGCACTCCGCTCCATAGAGTATTGCAGGCCTAATGGTTGTCCTATAGAACTTGCCTTTTAGCCTTTTTGAAACACGCCTATCACACAATACTCCCGAGGCTGCCCTCCACTTTACCCACCCCGCATTTATCCTATACACTACATCACTATTAATATCCCTTTTTTTTATGGATAATGGATCCTAAGTAACGGAATTGATCACACCTTCGCACTTTTTGCCCATCTATTTCAACTAAGGCTCTACCTATAGTTTCTACCTTCCTTAAAATTAAATTCTATGCATTCTGTCTTAGTCCTACTTATTTTAAAACCTTTTGATTCTAGAGCCTCCCTCCATAATTCCAGTTTCATATTCAAACCTACTTTACTCTCATCAATTAAAACTACATCATCTGCAAAAAGCATACACCAAGGTACATTATCTTGTAAATGTCTAGTAAGCTCATCCATAACTAAAACGAAAAGATAAGAATTTAAGGCTGACCCTTGATGAAGACCTAATGTAACCATAAACTCCTTGGTTTTCCCCCCAATAGTTCGTACACTAGTCACAACTCCCTCATACATATCTTTTATGATATCTATGTAACCTCTTATAACTCCTTTCTTCTTCAAAACACTCCAAATGAGCTCTCTCGGCACTTTGTCGTAGGATTTTTCCAAATCTATGAAGGTCATATAGAAGTCTTGTTTCTATCCCTATACATCTCTACTAACTGTCGTAATAAAAATATAGCTTCCATTGTTGACTTCTCCAGCATGAAACCAAATTGATTCTCTGCTACTTAAATTACTTTTCGCAAACGCACTTGCATAGTATACATCCAATTGCATTTTGCAAACACACTTGTAACATCTAACATAGGACCTATGCACATTTACAGATAGTTCAGGCTGCCGCTTGTCCAGATCAACACCATGGAAAGCAGCGAAAGCACCAGCGCTAAAACCAAAATGAAAGAAAATGCATTCCACTGACTGAGAAACAATAAATTTACAAGGATCCAGTGTTGTTAGGGCAAGAACATTTCTCAAGTTTAGGGGAAAATCAGATTTTATATGTCCTCATAAGGTTTCACCACTAATCCACAACCGAACAAAAAAAAAACGCCAGACAGAAGCATCTAAGGATACGAAGGAACTGGTAAGAAAAATTCCAAGAAACCAAAGGGGTACCTTATCTAATATTTTGATACCAAAAGTAACGAGGATAGACTAGTAAAATAACTCCAATGATATGCTATAAGCTAACACCTATCTTGGAAGATGCAATTTAAATAAGAAAACCCATACTATTCCGAGATGATTCTCCATGCTGAACTCAGCGCACCCAGGACAAACAAGTATAAAGGAAACAGAATGCTAGATAATTATGAGAGATTTCCACAAAACTAAATGGATTTAAAATTTAGTAATTAAAGTAGAATCAACAGTCAAAAGCTTAAACTGGAACCGAATTCAACAAATTCACGAAACTGCATAGTTCAAATTTGCATTCCAGGCTACGCATAAAAAATCCCATCCAGACAAAAAAATTATCAGCAGTATGGTCCGTATGGAGCAGCTTCATCACCCTTCATTCATTTATCAACCAAATATAACTAAGACATAGCTCGATGATAAAGTCAACTAAATTATCAATCACTAATCTAAAAAACAAACAATCCATCGCCGCATAACGCCTCAAACAGAACAGGGCCAATTCCAATACCAGTGGAAGTACTCTAACAAGAAACGAGAATAAACAACGGATTTTGAAACAGACATACCTCTCACCAACAAGACCCAAGGAAGGAAACACCAGAAGAAGAAAGACCTCCCCGAAATCTCCATGGACAAAGAACTGCAACGAACAGAGAGGACTCGAACTGGACAGGAGAGACTCCACTATCACAACAGCCAACGACGGAACAAAGCCACTTCGTCAGGCATGCCATAGACAGATCACAAGCACGAAAGGGGAAGGAAATGGAGAGCTGGAGGGAATCTATTCGCTAGAGTCGTGGGAAAGTATGGATCTTTATTTTATATACAAGTAGCTTTTTGTCCTCCAAAGACAGGTGGAGCTAAAGAAGCTTCCTTTTTGCCTTTCTCTAGAACGGGGAGCCGGAGTGCCGGCTCCTTCCCGCAGCTCAGTGGCCGGCGGCGGGGGGCACTGAAGGAGTCTCCAACTTGTGGCTGCTGGCCTTCGGGTGTCTGGTCTTATTCGTTTGGTTTTGAAATTTGTACAAGCAGCCAAGCAGGCCACCACACGCGTTACTTACGTTTCTAAGTACAGTAAATACTGATATTAAAATTTCCTGTTGGTCACCGGAGACCGTCACATAATTGGTCAATTTTATAATTCGAGCAAGAGCCGTTTGGATCGTGAAAAATCTCAAATATCCACTCACCGACATCTCAAAAATCCACCTGGTGGATGTTTTTTATTTTTCAGGCCCCAAACGGCCCTTGAATGCTTTTCTTCGCAGAGGCCTCTCGACCGGGTGATCGCCATCGCTGTCTACAAAGAATAATTAGAGAATAGTTTCGTCTTGACTTTGATATGCATATTTTACTTGTTGTCTCAATTAAAAGTGATCGGAGAGAGTAATTACTGTGATATCTGTATAAAAAAATAATCAAATATTATTTTTGGTGCTGTGGTTCCGTTTATGTAGAAGTGGGTCCTTAGTAGCCCGCAAGGTTTTTTAGTAATATGAAAGATGAGTAGTTCACCACCCTAAATTTTAGCCAGCCCACACCTTCGCATAACCAGCCGGCGTCCACTCTGCCGTCCGTGTAATTTCAGATGGTGG
Source organism: Houttuynia cordata (assembly GCA_039654745.1). NCBI lineage: Eukaryota > Viridiplantae > Streptophyta > Magnoliopsida > Piperales > Saururaceae > Houttuynia > Houttuynia cordata. Next base: position 55,037,916 of record CM077502.1, on the reverse strand, counting down.
ATCCACCGTGTGTGTATAGGTGGAGTGGGGGTGAACTAGTCGCCCAAGATGAAATTGGCTTCAATCAAGAATCAAAACGAAGAGGACGAAATTAGTCCGCCTTAGTGCAGGGTCGTCATAGAAGTATTGAATGCGTCGAGCGTGCAGAGAGACTTTGCACTGGGCACTGAAGTCCCTCCCCCAGCCGAAGTTATTTGGGGCAGTTTGTGGAGAAATTATTGGTTACAACAGGCCTACCACGTCACCTTTTATACCACCTTTACAAGAGCCGTCGATTCAACATTGTCGGAGGAAGCGTGTGACACGACGGCGCCCTCACCTCCTCCTGGAGACGCCCAATAATTTCAGTTTTGTGACAAGGTATCATAAGTATTGTTGTTTGTAACGTCATGCGTGGGAAATTTCTTTGGTCAAATGCAAAGCATGCGTGGCATACCTGACGCCCTATATTTCTCGTGTCATCGGCACCTTTGCTGGGGTCGACAGTGGAAAAGGAGGCCTAAGGTTGAATCGACCACGGACCTTATCCGACGCTTCACAGGTGTAGAAAATAATACGCGTAAAATCTAACGGCTCACACATTGCTAGCATGCACAGGGCACATCAAATGAACAATTCCATATTTCAAACTTGCTGTATTTATGGATACAGATGGGTGGTCATCGTGCCGCTTTACTCCTTGGATGGAGTACTTTCACAGTCAAATTAATTGTCCCATTATTATCTATAGATGGAGTAAAAGGGATTAATGGATTCTTATTATTCCTTCTGGGCACTATTAATAGATATAGTTCATTTTCAAATGAATTAAATAATTTTCCTTGAAAATTCCATTTCTTTTGGATCAGAAGTTATATTTTTCAAAAAGAAAAGTTTAAATGAGATCGCTCTTATTTAGCTTATATGAGATCAATTTAAGTCTTAACTATTGAATCTTAATTTAACGGCTATAAAGAATTTATTTATCCACATACTCACCCTCGGATCAAAATCTAACAACCTAAAAAATTGGCCTCATGCTCTTTATATAAGAATATAAGAACCATCTCATGTAAGTCGTCCTCTTTTCAAATATGTACTATTTGAAATTGGTAAGAGGGAGTATTTTGATAGTGCGTTTTAAAGAATATATATTAGTACTACGTCATTTATTTTCCTTTAGAAATGCATCTCCATGTAAAATGGATGGACCTCGGCTAGCTGCCTGCATGTCTACATAAGGGTGCTCACGAGCCGAGTCAGCTCGCGAGTTTTTCCGGCTCGACTCGGCTCGACTCGAATTTTAGCTCGACTCGAGCTCGACTCGACTCAACTTTGCTCGAGCTCGAGCTCGAGCCACCCCGTAACTCGATTCGGCTCGACTCGAGAAAACTCGACTCGATCAACTCGAGAATCAGCTCGAAAAACAGCTCGAGCTCGACTCGAGACTCAGCTCGAAAAATAAAGATAAATTTTCCATACCAGAAATCGTCGCCGTCAATCTCGCCTCGCCTCGCCGTTAGCTCGAGCCCATGGCAGCCGTCGCCTCGCCTCGCCGTGAGCTCGAGCCCATAGTCGCTGTCAGCCTCGCCGCGCCCGTCGCCGCCTCCAATCGTGCCTGTCAGCTTCGCCCGTCGTTGCCTCCGTCAGCTCGAGCCCATGGCCGCCGTCGCCGTCGCCTCGCCTCGCCGTGAGCTCGAGCCCCGGCGATCGTGAGCCCAGATCCCGGAGCCCGTCGCCTCACTGATCGAGTCTAGTCGAGCCCCTCCGTAATCGTCGCCGTGTTCTGATCCTCGCTGATCGAGTCGAGCCGAGCCGTCGCCGTGGTCGTCGAGCCCCGCCATCGGTCGCCGCCTGTCGCCGTGGTTGTCGAGCCCCGCCATCGGTCGCCGTCGCCTCTCGCTGTCGCCATCGCGCCTTCTGGCCAGAGCCCCGCCATCGGTCGCCATCGCCATCGGTCGCCGTCGCCTTCTGGCCTCTGGCCGTCGCCTCGCCTCTCGCCTCGCCGACACCGTGGTCGTCGAGCCTCTGGGTAAAACACCTGAGCGGAAAAGCTCGGGTTTTGTATTTTTTTTTTTGGTTTTTTTTTATTAGGTTAAGAGTTAAGACCCGTTGTATCAACTTCATCCGCCAGATCTAATCTGAACGACTCTTCATTTAAAATAAAAACCTATGGTCTTATGGGATGTAAATCAGCGACTTAAATATTTTTAGCGCGTGATCACAATATTTTAAATAAATTAGGCTCTTTAAAACCTGTCCGTGTATTCAAATGAGTTATTAGATTTTCTCTTGTGTATTTTTTCTATATTTTTTATTATTATGTTATGTTGTAAGGAAAATGTTTAGGTGACCGATTTTCAATACCAGATTAAATGACCTCAGACCACGTGGGTTTGGGACCTACCAATTTAGTCCAGTTATTTAATTTGGTATTGAAAATTGGTCACGTTAGACGAGCTCATGTTGTAAATGCAAAGGTCCCTGGGAACTGGATTGACTCGGGGTTTAATATTATGAGGCAACATTAGTGGAGTTAATCAACAGGGTGTTTGTGTGATTAATATAACACGTTTCCCTTGAGCGGAGGTTGCCCAATTGCTGGGCCCCATGCCCACGTGGGCCGAAGTCATTTAATCTGGTATTGGAAATCAGTCACGTTAGACAAACTCATGTTGTAAATGTGGAGATCCCCGAGAACTGGTTTGACTCGGGGTTTGATATTAAGAGGCAACATTAGTAAAGTTGATCAATGAGGTGTTTGTGTGATGAATAGAACATGTTTCCTTTGAGCGGAGGTTGCCTAATTGCTGGGCCCCATGCCCACGTGGGTTGAGGTCATTTAATATGGTATTGGAAATCGGTCACATTAGACGAGCTCATGTTGTAAATGTGGAGGTCCCCGATAACTGATTTGACCTGGGGTTTGATATTAAGAGGCGATATTAGTGAAGTTGATCAATGGGGTGTTTGTGTGATGAATAGAACACGCTTCCTGATTTACCCAATGCATATGATGGGTGAGCCTTATATGCACCCAAGGAGATTGGCGGCGGGATATAGTGCTCTAAGAGATCAATTTCTTTGCCCCTTCTAATCGGGTCCTATTGGATACCCGTCGTTATAAAAGAAAAAATATCAAGGAAGCCCACTTCGAATATGTAATAAAGATTTATTTTGTATAAAAAAAAACTATAAAAAAATTATAGCTCAAATGGTTAAGGCGTAGGTTTTTGTGCTTTATGTTTGGGTTCGAATCACACCAATGGCAAAAAAATTATTTTTGCCAATCGAGCTCGAGTCGAGCTGAGCCAAAACTCCAGCAAAAGCTTTTCTTTTAATTTTAACTTGAGCAAAGATAGGCAATGAAAAGAGAGTGTGAGGCAGATCTCCAACTGTGAATCAGGGGGGCCATGATCAAACTTAAACAAATCGTCGCACAAATTAGCATTTTTTTATGCTGTTTAAGGGCGATTCCGAGCAACTGGCGCATAGCCCCAAATGCGTATCCCCAGTACAGCACTAAAAATTTGGTGATGACTAGGCTGCATTGTACTATATTTTATTTTTATAATAATAAAAAAATTAGTGCACGTATATCATGAAACCTATATCAAGATTACCACATGGGACCCACATGTAGAGGAGACGGTGATGAGCGTTTGGTTTCGTGTGGGTCCAAAGTACACAAAGTCTACATTATTGGTGGAGGACAATTAGCCAGCAGATAGCATGCAAACTAGATGGAGATCTTTTTGCTTTACTATTTGGTTACCAATTTTGGCCACTGTGGAGCAAATCACTATGTTCATGACTGCCTTTCTAAGGCTTAAGCCTTAAGAAAGTTCATAGTATTGGTGTAGGAGCCTAAAGAGAAACGAGACAAATTAACAAGCTTGTTTTTCCCAAAAGCTTTTACCTGTCTTTTGAGTCACTACTGTTTTTTTTTTTGCCATTATTTTGTTTCCTATAACTGTTTTATGCTACGATTTTTTATTTTATGTTCTATACTTTTTTGCTAGGCATAGTGCATTCTGTGCAAAGAAGAAATTTTGTAGGCCTGGAAGCCAATATGCTCTCTTTAGCTACTGCGGGCCCCATAGTATTGGGCCCCACTTATGTCAGCCCACCTAGCATCCAGCCTGCCAATGGAAAGCCTGAAAGAAATGGGTTTTAATTATGCAGAGGGGGACCATCTGCTGCTAGCAAATCATAACTCACAAGTTCATAAGTCCTTATCATCAGCCTATAATGGGCTCGTCGAAGAAAATGCCATAAATTTGAATGGGCTCTACAACTGGGCCTCCACATACCTCTTGAATCGTAACTTAATGGGCCTTCAACAATCAATCCAACCCTATGGGCCTAAAATTTCAACTGCAGACTGTTTTTTCTTTAGTCCAAGTTTGAACTGCTGACTTGCCACTCCACATGTTCTACCACCTCATCTTGCCAGATTCTTATCTTTCCAACTGATCTCCAACTGCCACTGCTTCTTCTACCCTCCTCCTCCTCTCTTCCATTCCATCACAAAAGCCACAAAACATAGCACAAGGAAATGGTCACCACCTTCTTCCCTTCATCACCCTCTTCTTCTCTTTGTTCTTCTTCCTCATCTTCTCTGAGGACACTCCTTCCTAGTCTTAAAACCAAGGGAAAGAGGTCACCTAGTTCATCAATTGCACTTGTCTGCAGGGCTGCTGACCATGCTGGTCGACGAAGAATCAGTATATGTCTCACCACCTTAGCTCTCTCCCTGGCAAGTAATAATCTGCTAAGCCATCCTATGGCCAATGCTGCTGTCTTGGAGGCTGATGATGATTTAGAGCTCTTAGAGAAGGTGAAGCAGGATCGGAAGAAGAGGCTGCAGAAGCAAGAAGTCATCAGTTCCTCCACGAAAGAAACAGGTGTGTTTTATACTGTTCCTTACTTCACTTTCGAACATTACCATTTTAGACCAAAGGCTTGATTTTTGAATTGGCAGCATTGTGTGCAAAGAATCCTAGAAATGCTTATCTGTTTCCGAAGGGAGACTGACATGGAAACGAGCATAGTTTGTTAGGAAATGTAACAACGATATTAATACTTTTCTTATGTTTTGGAGGGTTATTGCTTGCTGTTCTAATGTTACTGGTGAATATGGTCCAAATTAATATTTGAGGATTTGTAAGACAACTTGTGAACTTGATGTTAATCAATAAGCTTCCAGTACAAATATTTAGAATAGCTTGGGACGGAATACCATCCATGTTAGATAACTCTTGTTTCCCAAAAGTTTACGCTGTTAGGAAGTAGATTAACAAGTTATTTACTTTATGCTCGTTCTGTTCCACTTTGATTGTCCAATTTGGTTTTTCAAAATACAAAATCAGATTATTAACATGGAACATAGGAAGCATTCGAACTCTTCCCACACTGCAAGCATCCATCAAGCTTTACACGTGAACGTATGTCACACATCTGCTCTTCCAGCGCTTATCAAGCCCACAATTTAGGCTCCGATCTTCTGGATAACTGTTGTTTTCCAGAAGCTCGAGCTATTAGGAAAAAGATTATCAATATGCTTACTTCATGGCTCCGATATTATGTTAGATAACTGTTGTTTCCCAAAAGCTCGAGCTATTAGGAAAAAGATTACCAATATCTTCATATTCCACAAGTACAGACCATATTCAAGAGGATCCCTGGTTCAAACTTCAAAAAACACTAGAAGTATGGGAATAATAAATTATAGTAGGATAAGACCGAGATATATGAATTGAGTGTAACCAAAAGTCTTTGCCATCAAATAGCCAAAAAAGAACATCAAGCCTTGCCAAAGTTATACCATAAGTTCTTGTCTGTGGGCATCCTCATAACGAACTTGCTAGTTTCTGAAAGTTCAACAAACCTGCTTAAATCCATGATGGGTGTCTTTTTAAGTATAGCCATTTGTTATTCCCTCCATATATCCCACTTTAATAGTTCCATTTCATTTTGCAAAACCAAATCAGATTAATGTAAGAAAGAGTATATAGTTCTCGTTCACTTTTGCCTGCTAGGTGTTAAGAACTTGTTGAAGTTCCTCGTTCTCCATGTGGTAGTGTTTTCATCGTGTTTGCCTACATTCTATATGTTTCCATGTGGTAAGTCTTTATATGTTTTATCTGCACACCTACATTCTATTAAGCCTTTATATGTTTTATCTGCACGTTGGGACCATATGCATAGCCTGATATCTACTCCCTGTGTCCCATATTAATTGTCTAAATTTAAAAATATAAAATGTTGATCGGCAGATATTCCTTGCTTTTGCAGCATATCTGCAAGAATTAGTCTACAAGTTGAGTCAAGTGGGTCAAGCCATAGACAACAGTGACTTCTCTACAGCAAGTTCCATTCTGGGTCCAAACCCCAATGCTGATTGGGTACAGAATGCCAATCTAGCTTTTACCAAGGTGCTCTTCAGGTTCTCTTAATTGCTTTCTTCCATTTTATTCTGGTAATTTATTACATACAAACTCATGTTATTGCTTGAAAATTTTGCCTCTTAGCTGAGTTCCAGCCCTGAGGAGATCACAGAAGTTAACACCTTCAACACTTCCATGGCTTCTTTGATATCATCTGGTAAGCAAAACAAATAAACTATCCTGTGCATGGAAATCCCTCAAATGTCTAGATGGCTAAAGATAACCCGTTTTCTACTTGGCAGTTACCATAATGGATGCGGAGTCATGTAAAAATGCATTCGTAGCATCTGCTAGTGCACTAGAGAAGTGGACTACCTTGACCGGACTGGGGGCACAACTCAAAGGCCTCTGAAATTCTCATTCATGTCCAGCAACTGTTTTCCTTCCAGAGGAGAAAAAGAGTCCATTGGCTTGATTCGTTTTCCTTCGTTATGTTTGTTTCCATTTCTTTCTGGGCTACTACACTTTGTGGAGGCTACTACACTTTGTGGTGTAGTTGAACTTGCCCGCACTGGGAGACTCAGATTTGTATAAAAAAAGAGATTGAGAATTGTAAACTCAAGGAATTGCAACAGCGGGTTGCTAATTCCATTTGAGAACTGCTGGCTGCTGCTTCTATCTTTTGTTTATAATCTTTGTTGTAAGAAGTTTCCGAAACAATAGACATGAAGCTCATTTCAGGGTCAGGATTTAGGATCATTTAGTACCATAAGTGCGTCTAGAGCTGGTCTCATCTACAAGAATTAACAATTGTACCACAGAAAAAATACATACAAGAATTAACGAAGATCCGGTACATGCATATGATACAATACTAACGACAGTGCTGGTCATAAGATAGCATTCTCTACAGATTGCATCACCAAGGTCTCCTTCAACGCGAAGCTGCATCTAAATTCTAAAGCCTAACCCACTAAAATGTCACATCAGCAATCATAACATTATCTATAAAATTACAGTCACAGAAGGGTAAACAGCTAAAAGAACTTTAAGCGACGGACTTTAGATTCAGCAGCTCACTGAAGACGGCTCTGGAGGTGGTTGGGCGTCATTGAAGCCCGAGTGATTATCAACAGCATTAGTCTCACTTACCTCTTTTTCAACTTCTATACCATGTCCAATCTTCTCACCCTTCTCATCTACTACAGCTATTGGTTTTTCATTCTGATTCCCCTCTCCACCTTCCAATTCCTCCTGCTTCTTTTCCTCAACCACAGTTTCCTCAGCCCTATTCACTTCCCCATTCACTTCATCAGCCTTTCTGTTATCTTCTTCCCCAGTCAGCATTTGGTCTTGCAATTCAACACCTTTCTCAGCGTGTAATTCTTCAGGAAGCGCTTCTGTTGTTTCTTTGCTATCCTTTTCAGCTACCACAGGTTCACTTTGCTCGTCAACTTTATCCTCAGCTGGACCGGTAACAGGTTCAGTTTCTGTAATGTGCTCTGATTTTTCATCTGACTTTTCTACTTGCACTTCGCCTTTCGTCTCAGTTGTATCTTTCTCAGGTGCCTCCATATTTTTAGTTTCTTTTCCATCAGACGGTTCTTTAGCTGCTTCCTGAGTCTGGTCTTCTTCACCTTCAGTTTTTTTAGTATCACCTTCAACTCCGGCATCATCCTTCTTCATACCTGTTGATTTCTTGCTACGTTTTTTCTTCACCACAACTTCCTGGTGCGGGGATACTTTTCTCTTTTCACTTATCCTTGCCGACCTCCTAGGGCTTTCCTCAGTACCCCAGACAAATTCAGATGCTGTGGGACCACCAGGGTGGGACTTCAGATACTGCTCCAACTGTCGTCTGTTTGTCATCTGCTCTCCAGTTGGTGCAATAAAAACAATTTCATTTTTCGTTGGGGTACCATCTTTGTTGGACGTAAACTGCAAAAAGAGAATGTATTAAACCACAGGAAGTACATGATTTAATGAACAAAACCAGGAATTTATATAGGCCAACCAAAACTAAATCAGACAAAAGATTATAAGGCACCCTTAAACTAGAGGCCTGCATCTTCTGAGTCAGCACAGTTTCTTGTTGCAATAACAAAGGTCCAGATAAGGCTGCGATTTTGACTCACCACCACATAACAACAATAATGAAATACCAAAAAATCAATGAAAGCATGTGCATGCGCATGCACTTTTTCGTCCATTTATTAAACAACCAAAGAAGGTTATGGATAACAATGAAGTACAAATAATGAAAAAATGATAATGGCTCTCTTCAATTCTCAGAAAAAGGTTAATCCTACTGCAAGAGATACTAGTTATTGCATCAAAACTTACACATATAAACAACTATTTTGCGGATCAGTGGTTCTCATTCTCAAGGTTATGCAGCCAAAAGGGATCAGAGCGTGAAGAAAGCGGGCTGGTAAAATAGCAGTCACTTTAATGATAAGTCAGCTTAAGGGGATATAATTTAATTGTCTAAATGAAGATTAGGAGCTTCGTATAATTTACATGCTTCCTGTCAAACTATAACTAGAGCTGACTAACCTAAAGGGGCAGGGCAACCAGTCTCTTAGAGCACCATATATGTATGGTACAGAACATTACATGGTGACCCTGTCAATGTGTATTACAATAAGCCCCACACTTGACTTCAAACCTCTGCAACTACCCCCATTTTCTGAGAGGTTTATCACAGCAGGCAATTCATGTCTGGCCAGATTACTGGAATTTCACCTGATTTTGTTCTTATAGACATCCGCTCACACACCCTTGACACACTACGCCACAGGGATTCCACCCAATGATATCCCATCAAGGGAAAGATCCACCCAGTGCAGCACAGGCTGGATTGGTATTTCAGCTGAGTTTTATAGCACTAAGGTCAGGATTTGCAGTCAAATCTCAACCAGAGTAAGTACGGAATCCAGCAACAAGAAAAGTAGCACATGTATTATTTGCCTTGTAGCCTATAAATCCTTTCAGTTTCCCATTATCATTATATAATCTCTGCAAAGTCAAGTTCAAAAATCATCAAGGAAAAAAACATGAATGATTTGGGGAACAGTAAAATTACCACCATAAGGTGGTAGAAGAAAATTTATTTGGTCATTCATTGACATTCACATTCAAACTTGTTATATGCATTACCTGTGCGCCTACAGTTGACACCTAATTGAAATCCCTTACAAGCCAAGTCCATTTGAAGGAAATCAGCAAAGTTTTTGACCCATTTCAAGAGAAATGGAAGAGGAAGCTTCTTGGGGCCAGGACTAGAGTGAGTAGCTCAATGGCCAAAAAAAGAGTAGCTCCATGGCAAACATGCCAGTCAGAGGAAATATATGAATAACTCAAAATAGTTTTAAGCCTGTATTCCCCTTAATACTCAAATTCTCTTTACTATGATTTATACATCTAATCTTTATCAAGAGCACTAAGTCTCATAGGATTCTCTGATTAATATTAAACCTCATCACGATGAAGCTTGGTTTCTTATGGGTGACTTGAATTGCATTCGTCATAATGATGATAGACTTGGAAGTATTGAGGTGACTCAATGGCAATTGAATCAACTCAATCGTTCTATTTATGAAGCTAATCTTGTTGATATTCCATTTTCAGAGGCTTTTACTTGCTCCAATCGGCATTCTGATAGCACCTTAACATATAGAAGATTGGATCGGGCTCTCTGAAATCCAGTCTGGATAACCAAGTTTGCAGGTACTTCTATCAAATGCCTGCTACTGGGTTCTTCTGACCATTCTCCTATTGTCTTTCCTTTAGAAGAAAGTAGACCTCATAGTCCAAAGCCTTTTCGGTCTTTCAATATGTGGCTCAAAGAAGATCAATTTCTAATGTTGGCGCCTGGGCTCTGCAAGTGGATGGTGATCCTCAGTTTTCATTTTTAAGAAGCTGTGATCTGTTAAAAGTTCCTTGAAAAAGTGGAATGTTGAAGTTTTTGGCAAGGTTCAAAGCCGTATAGGGGAAGCCAAATTAAAGTTTCATGATGCTAAAAAAAGCCTCCTCCATCACCAGATGGACATAGATCTATTGCAAGAGGAAAAAATAGCTAGAGCATAGTTTTTTCATGAGGAAGATATTGAAGAAAGTTTTTATCGTAAAAAATCCAGAGTTAAATGGTTGCACGAGGGTGATAAATGCACTTTTTCATGAGGAAGATATTGAAGAAAATTTTTATCGTAAAAAATCCAGAATTAAATGGTTGCAGGAGGGTGATAAATGCACTAGATTTTTCCATGCAATGGTTTCTTCTCATGCTCTTAGAAACCATATCAACCGTATCCATGTTATCCAGGGTTCTGTAGGCAATCAACTTTTCACACCTCAAGAGATTGATTTGGCCACCAAATCTTATTATGATGATTTATTTCAGCCTTTGTCTTCATATCTTCCTACTTCCATCCCCTTTCGTAATAAACTATCAGCAGAGCAAGCAAAAAATCTTGTAAGACCTGTTATTGATGAAGAAATAAAGGAAGTCGTATTATCTTCTCCACATAATAAAGCTCCAAGTCCAAATGGTTTCGTTAAAGAATTCTTTATCCGATTTTGGGATCTAGTTGGAAGAGACTTCTTGGATATAATTAAGTATTTCTTTACTAGGTCTAAACTTCTTAGATCTTTGAATACTTATTTTTTGTCTCTAGTCCCCAAGGCTGAAGATGCTAAGTCTTTTGACTGCTTCAGGCCTATTTATTTGTGCAATTTCATTTATAAATGTATTTCAAAAAAATATGGCTTCGCTGCTTTCTCTCATCTTGCTTTTTTGATAAGTTTAAATCAAACGGGCTTCATTAAGGGTAGAGTTATAAATGAAAACATTCTTCTTACTCATGAATTAGTGAGAAACTTTCATTATAAATCAGGGCCAAGGAGATTTTATGTTAAGGTCGACTTAAGGAAGGCTTTTGACAAAGTGAGACGGGATTTTCTTTTCCTTGTTTTAAAGGAAATGGGCTTCAATGATTTAAGGATCTCCTGGATTTCAATATGTGTTACTACTCCATCATTTAGTGTGCTCATCAATGGAAGCAATTGTGGATTCTTTGAAGGGAATTGTGGCTTGAGAAAAGGATGTCCTCTCTTGCCTCTGCTTTTTATTCTTTGTATGGAGGCCTTATCTATTTCTTTGGATTATAAGGCTTCTATTGGCCTTATTTAGCCTCCAAAAAATCGGAATACTCCAAGGGTAATTCATCTTCTCTTTGCAGATGATCTTTTTTCAGAGGAATCTATATCATCAACATCGAGCATCAAGGAGGCTCTCCAAAAATCTGCCAACTTCTCTTCTCTAGAAGCTAATATATCTAAGAGTTTGATATTCTTCTCCTCTTTTGGTATTAAGAAAGATGAGATTATCTCAACTCTTGATTTCCAAGCTAGTCAATTGCCTGCCAAATATTTGAGACTTCCTCTTACTTCTAAAAAGCTCTCTTATTTTCTGTCTTCCCCTTATTAATAGAATCAAAAGCCAAATTGAGGGATGGAAGACTTGTCTTTTATCTTATGTTAGGCGTCTGCAACCGATTAAGTCAATGCTTAATGGTCTTCAACTTTATTGGACCTCAACTTTCAAGCTTCCAAAGAAAGTTGTTTGTCAATTGGAAAAGTTATTTGCTACCTTCTTATGGAAAGGTTGTTCTAGCTCTTCATCTTTTAGTAATGTGGTTTGGCATAAAGTCACTAATCCTACTTCTGAAGGGGGCTAAATGTTGATTATAATAATGCATGTTTATGTAAGTTGCTTTGGTGCATTATCACCAGGAAAAAGTCTCTGGGTTATTTGGGTCCATGGAGTTTATTTGCTTGATTGTTCAGTTTGGACAACCTATAATCCTCAAGCTTCTCATGCTTGACGCTCTATTTTCTCTCAAAGATAGTATCATTATGAATTGCTTTTACAATGCTAGTGATGGTAGAAGAAAATTCACTTGGCAAAATCCTTAGATTGATCATTCTATTCTCCCTTCCAAGCATGGAAATAGAGTTATTATTCAATTGGGTGGTTCTTTGAATGACTGCATATTTGATTCCCTCAGCAATGGAGAATGGTGCCTTCATTCAGACACTTCATACTCAAGAGTTGCTTCACATGTTGCAAATTAATACTCCTATTCTTCCTTCTGCAGAAGATAGTATTGGGTGGATGTCTCCTTCTGTAAAATTCTCCAACAAGTCTGCATAGAATTAACTTCAGCATTCCTCATCAGCAGTTGACAAGTGGACGCTGATTTGGTATAAAAGATGTTATGTGTCAAGCTTATATCTCCTAGCTTGCCCTATCAGGTGGTTTGATGACTTGGGATTACCTTCAAATTAGACGTTTCTCTCCAGCGAATATTTGCTTTCTTCGTGTTGCAGCTTCAGAATCTAGAGATCATATATTCTTTGAATGCAAATTTAGCAAAGTCATTTGGCGTAATCTTCTCTACAAATGTCATATTCAACATTTTGTTGGGGATTTTCAACGAGAGATAAGTTGGCTTATATTCTTCTGCAGATCTAATAAATACTCTGGTCTCTTAAACAAATTTTATGCCTATGTTTCTGGGATTTGGAATGAAAGGAACAAAAGAATCTTTGACGGACTCTCTTCATCTCCGGATTCTTTAGTAAACTTGATTATTGATCAAGTTAAATTCTCATCAGAAGTGAATGGTCACAAAAGCATCATAGCCAACCATTGCGCCTATCTAACGGACGTTTGGGATTGATTTTACCTTTTTAGTTTTAGTTTTAAATTATCTATTCAGCCACTTTGCTGAATTTTACTTTCATCTTTTAGACGCTTTTTTTAGATTTCCTCCTGCGTGAGGGTCTTGGATTGTTCCTCATGGATATTCTTTGTTTCCCAGTTTTTTTGGTTAATAAAATTTTAATTACCCAAAAAAAATACTCAATTTCAATCTTTACAGGTTTAAAACCTTTTAAGGAACTTAACAATTAATTGCATTTCTCTTTTGATTGTGCTCAGTGAAGGGTTTCTATCCCCTTTCGATTGTTAAGCTATCATTCCCCTCTCTTATCATATCTTCCCATTATTATCCTCTTCTCCAAATTTCTTGCATAGAACATGATCATGTATATTATTAATGACCTTCAGATCAGCAACCTTGAATATCAGGTTAAATCAATTGATAATCCTAATATTAAATAATTTTGACATGCACAGTTGAAAAGATCTTTTTGCATAATGAACAATAATAACTGGTTCATTATAGCATAAAAGAACGCCCTTCTTTGCCAACTCAATCTACAAGAAAAAAAACTATGAAGCTGAATAAAAAAAATGTAGATAAAACAAATTATCAAGATCTAGATAAAATTGCAGAATCAGATTGCAGGGAAATCCCATCTTGAAAAGAGTACAAGGCTGGTTCCTTTCTTAAGGCTGCCTTTCAGCTTTTCCCTTTAGTTTCACAAAATTGACACCTTTTCCCCGCTGATATGATCTTTCCATCCACGATTATGGGGGAAAGAGCGTTAAATGCCCTTTACATCTTCTGGAAAGGGCCATCAAAAGGACCCCTAAGAACAAGTAATGATGCATACAAACTACCAGATAAAGGCATATCTACTTAAAGAAGCTAGTTTTTGGTTGCTCTTGAAATACAATAACCTAGATTTGCATGTCAGCAATAAAGATATGCCTTCTCCTTTCAGCTTGACCTTAGATTAAGATGAAACTTGTAAATTATGTTTAATGTTTTGTCAACATAATTGTGCACCTTGCAGTGTGTCAAAATGATAATTCATAGGGTGGGGCAGCATTGTGGTATAATGCTGAATCCAACCCTAGTTGTAGCCACAAACAATCGATATGCACATGTCAACAACTAATAAGCTTATGTCTGAAACAAATACCCTACATATTAAAGGACAACAAGCTCAAATTATAAGTCATCCATAAAGCGAAGGTAAGTGTGGCAGGCGATATAATATGAGATCAATAGTAACAAAGACTCGTAATTGTAGAACAAAAGAAGATTTTTTGATACAACAAAAAGAAAGTTAAAGCATACAACTAGCGAAATAAATGAGGCAAAATCGTTGCTTAGGCATTCCCGGTAAGCAAAAACACAGAACAAATGGTGATGCTTAAATTTGAACTAAGAGTTTTTCTGTTTCCCTTTGATTTATATCTTAGTAAAATCTCAATTACAATTTAGCACCCTCCGCTTTCAAAGCCTTGAGAAGCAAGAACATATTTTAAACAGTATAATTCCTCAAAAAGGACAAAGAGGGCGTCAAGACAGTTTTCAAACAGTGTAATTCCCCAAACGCACGGTGACGCAATGGTCATCCGTCTCCTGTGGAGAGGAGAAGACCTGAGTTCGAACCTTGACCAGGCACATCAAAAAGGGGGGGTCCTAGACTTAGGTTTGCGTGCGCGAGCGTTCACTGCCTTAGCAGTTGCAGTAAAAAAAAAGGTATAATTCCTCAACAAGGAGACAAAAGAACGGAGCAATTGTGCATACATAAAAGTGCTAAACTTAAGCAAAATTAGGCAAAATTCGCACGCACGCCTGCATATAAGTCTCACAGTTCTCAATTACAGAAAAACATAATACAAACACGTCAATCACAACCAAATTCAGAAACGCTGACGAAGAAGGGGGCAGAAAGCGAAAGCACCAAAGTAGAACTACCAACCATTTCTTCACCAAAAACACAAAATTCAACTAAAATTCAAGCAACAAACCGAAAAAAATCCATCGAGTAAGTACCAACTCGACAATTTAACACATAAATGGGCAGAGAGAAAGAGAAAGAAAAAGAGAAAGAGGAGGTACCTTTTTCTTCCAACCAGAGGGAGCGGGGAGCTCGATAAAGACCAATTCGGAGTCGGTAGCCATCAAATTCCGAAAAGAAGGAAGCGAAGCTGAAGAAGAAGAAGAAACAAAGGATCGAAGTCCGAAAAAGAGGTGTTTGGGGAGGAGAGGATAGAATGTTCATAAAACAACCTTAAATTTCAGTGGTGGGACTGCACTTACCTGAGCTGAGACAACTTCCCCTCCCTCACTCTTACCAAATTGCTACTCAATCCGCGACTTGGAGAGAGCCAAGAGCATACCGACAATACTAAGATGGGCTTGGGCCTATCTCATCTAACTTAAATGTGGTGGAGAAAATTTTGAGTATATTCTGTACACCACGCTGTCCGTGTATTTCACCATTCATCAACTAACACGTTAGTCACAGTGCGGGCCTGATGCAAATCATTATAGCTCCCGGTGGATAATGTGTGTAGGTTGGTGATGTGAGATACTTGGACAGCGTGGTGAGCGAAATACACTGAAAATCATTACCTTCTTTTGGAATAACTAGATTGAGTGAACATGGATCCCGATGGGAAGTGTTTATAGGCAATGCTTACTTAAAAAAAAAAAAACAAAGTGGGAAAGTTAGAAATGTGAGATGGGGCCCTCAGAATCCTCTTCTCTTGCATTTTCTCATCAGAAACGGGATAAACCTTTTAGCAAATTGAATATTCTGTATTTGATTAGGATACCATGGATGTCGGTTGGTTGGATTTTTTGGGCATGTTTCATGCATGGGATAGCGTAGCTTTAGCAATGCACGTAAAGAAATTCAATCTAGGTGGAAAAATATAACTTTACCAGCCCTCTCCATTCCATTTCCATCTCCATCTCGTGTGGCACCAACGTGGGGCCCCATGCACTTACCACACTTGGACCTCTTCTTTTCTCCCCGTATGGCTAGGGAAGTATACCCGCACATGGGAGTAGGAGTTATGGATATGGGTCATGCAATACACAAGCCCATATACACTTATGGGCCTCCTACCTCGTCACGTATAGGCCGAGCAGTCGCAATTCGAAAATAGAATCTGCCAGATTATTTCTGCTCCTTGTGGTCCCTTGCAAGAAATTTGCTATGGCAAGTCTTGCATCCATTATTGTAGCTGATCCTCATTTGTTATCAATCGCTCTCAAGCATTACCGGACTCTAGGCGGCATCATCTCATCAATCCAATTTTCCAGACATTCAAAGGCAGATTGCTCTGTTGACCACATCCTCATTGTTAGATTCCATTTCTACTGAAAGTTCAACTTGTTAAATGTTGAGTAAAGCACTAACCAGGCACATCAATACTTTCTTACAAGCACTTACGATGCGTACACTCATCGAGACTGCAGTATGCAGACTATTTGCTACTCGGAGAATTGTCCTCATATGTGCCTTATAGGAGTTAGTCTTGCACGACGACTTTAGAATACAACTACATTGATTTATAATCAGGGGTCAGTTGTAGACAGTTCAACAAATGACAGATTTACAAGTAGGGATTCTTGGTTGTATCAAAAAAGAAAGTAGGGGTTCTTCGAACTCGATGTACAACGTAGTTTCCAGACAAAAATGTCTTCGATTCTTTCATTGTTTTCTCTCGGGTGAAATTTCATGTCTTGCGATCACAATGCGATTCAGTGCTAGAGATGAAATACTTACCTAAATGAATGCCAGTATGAAGGTAACGACATTAATATCTAAGTTCTCTGTTTTGGCAACTGATCAAGGTCTAATACTGTAACACCTGGCCGCTGGTGAAGCAAGGTGTATTGCTGGTGGAGAACAAGTGTTCTGCACTGGGTTAGATGAAGCAGCAGAAGGCAGAAATTGAGCTAGAGGTGCGACTCATACTGCAGGATTTTGAATGCAGTCGTGCTGCCTCACTAAACATGTCGAGCTTCTGAAAGTTGGCTGGCTTCTTGTCGGAGCAGGCAGCGAAGGTGGGAGCACTGTGGGCAAGGACCAGTGGAGGAGGTAGGTGCTAGGCAGACCTCCGACAACCCTCAGGCGACCTGCGTCAACCCTCCGGCGACCTGCGATAACCCTCCGGCAACATGAGGTAGGATCCCAAGAAATAGACCCGGTTCACAAACTGGTTTAGATTTGAATTGTCGGTGGAAATCCACCGACAGTTAGAATTGATTACAACTGACGGTAGAACTTGACCGTCTGTGTATTTCTATGCAGTATGGTACATACAGAGCCAGTATGGTACATAGGCTCTTTTTAGTGATTTTGGGCTGTTTGATAAATAATTTCAGGCCCTAATTGGCATATTATCTTTACATGTTTGATGTTTCTATATCTAAGGGCATTTGTCCTTGATTTTATGCTGACCGATAGCTGAGGACTTAAATAATAAGGAAAAATCCAAGTAATAAACCTAGTTGCTTTAGAGACTTAATCATTTTATAGATAATAAAATGATGACATAAGGGCTAAGCTTGAGGGTTAGGAAGAACTTAATTAAAATAATAACTAAAATACCCTCAAGATTGGGAGTCAGTGTATGAGTGTGAGGGACTTCCGATCATGCGATCGAATGACTATTAAGTCAAAGGTCAGACTATCTGTTGAGCTATTAAGCCAGCAGTTGTGAATTGTATGTTATAACTCTAAGAGAGCTTCATACTAGTAACACGTGATACCTGTTAAGGATCACAAGGTATTGATTGGGGTAGTGTTGCATCTTTTGACTGGTGGAAGCTTTGCCTTCTATATTTTCTCTGTGGATTTTAGAGAGCATTCACATCTTCCCATTGATGGAAGCTCTGTGCCATGGTACATAATGAGGACCAACTTCTATTGGCCAAGCTTAAGCTGTTGTATCTTTCTATGGATTTTAGAGAGAGCATTTACATATTATTTTGGCCCATATTTGCATCTTTCTATGGATTTTAGAGAGAGAGCATTACATATTCTATTGGTCAGGCTTAAGCTGTTACCTCTTCTCTATGGATTTTAGAAAGAGCTTTTGCATCTTCCTTTAATGGAAGCTCTGCACTCATCCTGAGCCGTGGTTACCAGGTGGATTACTGTGCACATTGGAGGTGCTAGCATCCTGGAAGGCTGCGTTCTCCCGACCCACATCGAGCCCAGGAGCTGATGTGGAGCCAGACCCTTCCGACGGTCATACCTTCTAATGTAAGGAATGGGCGAGGCAGTCACCCTTGAGGGATTCAGGGCATGCTATGATTGCTGGTATTAACCGGAGTGATAGTCACGGTGTTTTTGTGCTGTCTGTCATGTAGGTATGTGATCGTTTAAATATAAAGCCCTTGCAATAGCCCTTTCCTAGCCACAACCGATGCCACCATTAACTATAGGTCAGGGCTCATGAACGTCTCATTTGGGAACATGAAAGTTAAGTTAAATATCTTTAGTGCTTCCCAACAACCCTCAAGTGAAGTTGAGTGCCTTATGGTCGACGACCTAGATGACCTAGTCCAGGAATACCTTCCATTTGCTGTGCTTAAAGATGCCCTCGAGCACACCCTTTCCTATGTCTGGATCGATACATATGAGGGCCCACCTGACCTGGACGAGGTCCACCACCATTTAGTGGCTGCCTTACACCCTGGATATACCCCATGGCGACCCCACCCTGACCCTCTTCCTGTGTCCACCGCCCCACCACTTAAACCCTCCATAGAATCCCCACCCACACTTGATGTCACGCCCCAAATTTCCACAACCCCAATATGCGCGGAAGCGATAATCCAATTAAGGTTATAAGGGTAGGAATCTGGGACGAACGAAAAACTCAAATCATCATATACCCATTTACATGCTTGGGTCATACTGGATCGATAAGACTTAAACTATATCCACGTACATGAGATAGAATAACAAAATGAAGTCTAATTTAATTATTACATTATTCGACAAGTCTCCACAATTAAAAATAGAATGGCACACAGGCCGCAAGTTCCACAATCATCAACATAAACAGTAAATTAAAAGTAACTCGTCTTTTGACTTCAGCATCCAACATCACCAAAAGTAATAGCCGATCACTTCCGTTCCATCTTAATCCCTGCATCAGAGGATGCATGAGTATTCCATAGGAAATACCCAGTAGGATACAAGAAAACCCACAATGGAATAATAATTCAAATGCCAAAAGATTCAAAGATTGAAGACAAGTACAAATAGACTCAGGATCAGCATTATGCAGTTCGCTTACCAAGAAACCAAACATCATCTGAGACTCTCAACGGTCAAGGAAGGATAAAATCAATATATAAAATTCCAAACTTATAGATAGTAAGGAGATGTCACAAGAATATCTGCTCCAAACATCCAAAGGGTTGGAGATAACAATTTCTGCTCTCAGCTCTGTCCACTTCCCCTATGGACATCAATACTAGAACATCCTAGAGGTTCTACAGAGGAACCCGGCCATGCGTCTAGGGATGCTGGCCCCATCGGTGCTTACGGGCACAATGGGCGGAGATTGCAGACCTTCCGTAATGTCATACAATCTAAAGCGCATGCGATTGCCGTCATCAGCTGAACTACAGAGGTTCAATAAATCTGAGACCACCATGGGTCTAGCTATGGCTCGTGAGCATACTATGATTCCAACTAAGAGTTCTCATAAATGACTCTTAGCGGAGAAACAAATATTTCAACCGATTGACACTGAATACATCTGAGTCGTCTCATTAAGAGGCTTGAAACACGACTTTCTAAATTCGACTCTTCGTAGGAGTGTAAGACCAAGTTCGAACATAACTTGAATTGACTCAAAAAGGAGTGTTCAACGTCTTAAAACGATTGAGTCTGGGGACTCAACTATGACCCGACAAAATGACTCATCAACGAGACACACCACAAGATTCACCAAAGATCACGCTCTGCCACGTTCACCGTACCTAGCCCTAGAGTTGACAATCCCCGACGCTGAAACGATTGAATGACATGCCCATAATAGATCATATCATAGGCATTGTATACAGGTCAAGCAATGAGGCCTCTTGAACAAAGGATCGTTCAAGATAAGAGATACAAAGGATGATTAATTATGGACAGATATTCTCAGCTCTAAGACCCAAAAGTAAACTTTTATAATTACTGTTACAAAGGCCCTAGAGGTCTTATCACATTTAATTAGTGTTTTAAATATTGTCTTAATCCATAATTAATAGTAATATTATGGTTTAGGGTTTTTAGAACAAAAAATAGTGTTCTATCCCAAATAGAATAACCCATTTCAAATGATCACCACTTCTTGTACAGAGTGAATCAACCTCTAAAATTTTTAATACAGGTAGCCCTGGGAGTCTAGTTTACAACCTGAGAGACGGCATAATCTTTAGATTTTTGTACAATTAGTTATCATTTTATGATTAGGGTTCGTTGGTGCAGGACTAGTCCTAGCCGAGAACAATTAACTTAAGTTATATTAATTAACTAATAATATATATTTTATTAATTCATTAATGACTCTTTCTGACATTATCCTAACATTCTTAACAAATTTGTTGATTTTATTCATTTTCTGCTACAAATTCATAACCCGATTAGTGATTCTCTCCACTTAATCCATTGCTCACATCATACAATTATACCATGTATTCCCGGACACCACAGTGAACAGTGACGTCCTGACAAGATGTCAGACTCCATTAGTACAACAGAGAGTGTGTTTTAGAAATTTTATGTTAATTAATTCATTGCTTAGCATGGCATGTACTTAGATATACTACCCGTTTAGTGATTTCACCACTAAGCATCATTAGACACAACAAACCCAATTATGCCAAGCATTTTCGGACAATATAAGCACCGAAGTGCTCTGACATATTCCAAAGTTTCCACCTTTATTCATCAGAGAACAAGGAATAATGAATCACGAACATCTTATGTCACGCCCCGAAATCCCACACCTCGATCGGAGTGCGGAAGCCAATCAATGATATACATTTGGAGGTAGAGATCCCGGGCGCGAGACCGAACAGTCGATTTCACCACCAATTACGATCATCTCAAAAGGATGTGTAATCGGTCATGCCCATAATCAGTGCAATACAAATACAGACATCAATGAATACTATGAAATAAAATTTACTTAATAATACTGATAATAATCCATTTAAGAAAGTCAAATCAAATAAACCTATAAATCTATGGCACACAATTGCCATTAAATGTCATAAGCATCAAATAAGCAAAGCAAATAATATAAACTCTAAGTCTTCACGGCTCCTGCGATCGCTTCACTACTGCAACTTCCTGATCTCAAATTCCATTTGCGCCTGCATCAGAGGATGCATGAGTATTTCATAGAAACACTCAGTAGGATGTAAAAACCCACTGAATTAGGACAAAAGTATGAATAGGATAAGAATAACAAAGGTTTATGAAGATGCCGCAACATCTGGACTAAACCAAGGATTTATACACCTGAAAGGTTAGTCAATAATAATTCCAACCCGCAAGTAGGGAAAACAACAATAAGGCTCCTACTACACATATGAGTAAGGAGGGAATGATAATCATACTAAAAAGCTCCAGACATTAAAAGTGAAAGGAGTACAATTTCTGCTCGCTGAACCGATCACCCGCAAGTGACTATACCAGAACCACCCTAGGGGTCCTCTTTTTGGAACCCTGCCATGCGTCTAGGATGCTGGCCCCACCAGTGCTTACGGACACGATGGGCGGAGACTGAAGACCTTCCGTAATGTCAACAATCTAACGTACGTATGTTGCCTCTTTTTGGGCAGTGTGGAACCGCAGTACCACAAATATTAGTGACCCCGCAAGATCAAGCAATGGCATAATTTGAGCATACTATGAATCCACTTCCGGAGAGAGAGTCCCGCAAGACCTCAAGTGGAGGAATCAATCAAATAATCATGATGAATAATAATTCAAAGGAATAGAGGCCGCAACACTCTAACCACATAAGGTATCAATCACCGGAATAGACTCTCATACGGAGTATAAGTAGAAACGTCACACAAAGAGAATAACACAATCCATACATACGTTCATGCTCAGCCCTAGATGGAAATTCATATAGGTCTTATTGAAATATATATAAATCAGAGACAAGGTGTTAATGAGTCCTAGATGATTTGGATTCCAAATGGAACCTCAAACCGACACAAACGCTTTATCTTCAAATACACGATTACGGTTTTCTTAACATAGGTATTACCCATCTATCATATTAACCATAACCCAACCTTACTGTAATAATCATAAGGATATAGTCTAGTATTAGTTACTAGCACGTCATACCATCTTCACATCTTATTAAGTGGTTTTACTTAAGTACTTAGTATTTTCACTTAGATTCTGCTCACTGTCTTATGCACAACAGTCCCCTTCCGGCGGCTCCCAGACACTGTACATTTAAGTTTATCTTCTGAAATTTTTATTGCGAATACCCTTGTGAGTCTAGTTTCTAACCCCACCCGTTTTATATTTTTCTGATATCATATGAATTAGTTATGAATTATTTACTGTCGACTGTCCGTGCAGAAATAGTTCTGGCCGAAAGTGAAACACATGATTAAACTTTAATATTCTTATTCCGAACCACTTATAGATAATAATATACTCATGATAGATGATAGTACTCCCCTCCTAGATTAATTACAGATCCTTGAATTAACTAGAATTACCAAAAGATTCCCTTTTTATCATGTTTCTCCCCATATAACACAATCTTAGACCAAATATCTTTCAATTAAGTCGATTTAAGCAAAACGATCATTAAGGCATAAGACTCAATCATTAGACATCATAATCAAAGCAATATCAGAACTTTTATCTTCTGTAAAATTAATAAAGCATCCAACTTTGATCTGATTTACCATCTAGACATGAAGCATGAAGGCATATATGCATGTATCGCAATACACATGGAAAACAAGACATAAATCATTAATCCCGCAAGATTCAAAGCAATACTCCAAGGAAATCAGTAAGAACACTCATCATATAATGTGAGAAAAGAATAAGAAGAGAGGGAAAAACCATCCTACTCTTTATCACCAAAAGACGTCGCCTTTCTACGCGATGTTCGTCTCCTCCGCTTCCTTCAAAGCTTCCCGATCCAAGCTCTTGAGCAATTCCCACTAGAAGAGGTCTTCTAAGAGAGGGATGAACGTGGGAAGGAGAGGGGAAAGCCTCTGGACGTTCTAGGGTTTAGTTTTTCAAAAGCACAAGCCTAAACTCTATGGGTTTATATAGAGTTTTTAGAAGATCTTTGCCCAATCAATTCTACCATATCTTGGGCACTTTCCACCAATGGGAGAGTCCCTAAATCACCCTAGGAACGTGCAATACAAGTCTAGTTAGAATATGACATCTTTCCCAATCAAATCCGCCTCAAAATTAGGTTAGAATTCGCCAAACCGCAACTGGCGATCGATCGTGCAATACGGCGATCGATCGTCCTGCGCTGTTTACAAACTGCGCGATGACGCCGATCGTAGCCGATCGAAGCCGATCGATCGTGTTCCATAAGCCGATCGATCGTTTTTAGCGCGATCGATCGTGTTTATTCAATTTCCCATATCTTTTTACTCCGAACTCCAAATCACACAAAATTGGTGTCGTTGGAAAGCTCTTCTCACCAACTTTAATTTAAACAAAGCACCATACGTTCAAATCAATCATTAAGAGGGTCAAATTTCAGTTTTAAGATACTTACTAATTTTCCGGATGTTACATCCTCCCCTCCTAAAAAGAACATTTCGTCCTCGAAATGCTGACTCTCAATCTTCAAAAAGGTAAGGGTAGGATTTCCTCATTTCTCTTTCCGATTCCCAAGTCATTTCCTCAGCCAACTGGTTTTGCCACAAAACTTTTACCAAAGGAATGGTCTTTCTTCTAAGTACTTGATCCTTTCGGTCCAATATCTTCACAGGTTTTACCGGAAATGTCAAATCCGCTTCTAACTCCATCGTTATGAAATCCAAAACATGTGATGGGTCTGGCACATATTTCCTCAGCATAGAAATATGGAAAGTATTATGTACTTCATCCAACTGTGGCGGTAAAGCCAACCGATATGCAACTGGCCCAACTCGCTCCAAAATTTCAAATGGTCCAACAAACCTCGGACTCAACTTTCCTTTCTTACCAAATCTCATAATTCCTTTGGAAGGTGATACTTTCAGAAATACATGGTCTCCTACTTGAAATTCCAGCTCTCTCCGCCTATTGTCAGCGTAATTCTTTTGGCGACTCTGAGCCGTTTGTAATCTCTGTCTGATCTGTCTTACTTTTTCTGCATAGTATTGCACTAATTCTGATCTCAGCACTTGATTCTCTCCAACGTCTGTCCAACATGTAGGGGATCTACATGGTCTTCCATATAGTGCTTCAAATGGTGCCATTCCGATACTCGAATGATAACTGTTATTATAAGCAAATTCTATCAACGGTAAATGATCATCCCAATTACCTTTCCAATCGATTGCACAGGCTCTAAGCATGTCTTCCAAAGTTTGAATCGTACGTTCTGATTGTCCATCACTCTGTGGATGAAATGCTGTACTAAAATTTAACTTGGTTCCCAACGCCTCTTGTATACTCTTCCATGTTCTCGATGTAAAACGAGGGTCTCGGTCAGACACAATAGATAACGGCGTACCGTGTAGTCTAACAATTTCCCTTATGTATAATTCTGCCAAACTTTCCGGGTTTTGTTTCCATCTAATCGTAAGAAAGTGTGTTGACTTTGTGAGTCGATCCACTATAACCCAAATCGCATCTCGCTGTCTTTGAGTCTTTGGCAATGCCACAACAAAATCCATCGTCACATGCTCCCATTTCCACTGTGGAATCTCCAATGGTTGCAACATTCCAGCCGGTCTTTGATGTTCAGCCTTTACTTGTTGACAAGTTAAACATCTCGATACAAACTTGCCAATATCTCTTTTCATCCTATTCCACCAAACTGTCCTCTTTAAATCTTGATACATCTTCGTACCTCCAGGATGAATGTTAAACTGAGAGTGATGTGCTTCACGCAGAATTTCCTGTCTTAATTCCATGTCTTTAGGTACTACCAATCTTCCTCGAAATCGAATACTTTCGTCTGCTCCTTTTTCAAAATCCGACATGTCCAATAATTTCTGGATCTGCGGGTTCTCCTTTTGCGCTTCAAGGATTTTATCAACCACCACTGATCTTATAGAAAGATTCCCAATGAATGATATCCTCCTTGAAGTCGGCCATTCCAAATGACATTCTCCCATTTTCTGCATCAGTTTCCACTCTTGTACTAACAAGTGAGCAATTATCCCAGTCTTTCTGCTTAATGCATCTGCTACCACATTCGCCTTGCCTGGATGGTAATGAATGGAAAAATCATAATCCTTCAAGTACTCTAACCACCTTCTCTGTCTCATATTCAGGTCCTTCTGGGAAAAGATATACTTCAAACTTTTATGATCTGTATATACTTCAAAAGTTTCTCCATACAAGTAATGTCTCCAAATTTTTAAAGCAAAAACCACTGCTGCTAATTCCAAGTCGTGTGTTGGATAATTCTGTTAATGAATTTTCAGTTGTCTCGATGCATACGCCACAACATGTCCGTGCTGCATTAGTACACACTCGAGTCCACTCTTCGAAGCATCACTGTATATAACGAATCCTCCAGTTCCCGACGGTAAAGTCAAGATCGGTGCCGATGTTAATCTTTTCTTCAATTCCTTGAAACTTTTATCACATTCATCATTCCATATAAACTTCACTCCCTTTCTGGTCAATTTCGTCATTGGCAAAGCTAGACTTGAAAATCCTTCAATGAATCTTCTATAGTAACCTGCCAATCCCAAGAAACTTCGAATCTCCGTCACATTCTTTGGTTGTTCCCATTTTAACACTGCCTCTACCTTCATTGGATCAACTGATACTCCATCTTTTGATATGACATGTCCAAGAAAATTCACCTTGTTCAACCAAAATTCACACTTATTCAGCTTAGCATATAATTGATTATCCTTCAATATCTGTAACACAAGAGTCAAGTGAGTTCTGTGTTCTTCCCAACTTGTTGAATTTGAAATACTTACCAAGATTAGGGTTTTCAAATTTGAAATACTTACCAAGATTTAAATCCGTTGATTAGGACTAATTAGGTAAGACACGTCCTCCAAAGATCCCCCAAAATCAGCCCAAGAGGTTCCCCAACGGATTTGCCTCAAAAATCGTAAAATTAACGGCGATCGATCGGTCTGTATACGCGATTGGTCGTCCGGCGATCGATGCAATACAAAAGCGATTGATCACCTCCCGATCGATCTATCATAAATGCGATCGATCGGTCTGATGGAAAAATTTTTAAATTCAATTTTAATGAGTTTTCTAGAACTCAAAATTACTCCCTTTGAGCAATAAAATTCCACTTTATTATTATAAAATTTATGGTCATTACATCCTCCCCTCCTTAAAGAACATTTCGTCCTTGAAATGCTGCAAATTATTCTTCAAAGAGTTGAGGGTAGGATTTCTTCATCTCATCTTCGGTTTCCCAAGTCATTTCCTCGAAGTGCTGGTTTTGCCACAAAATTTTCACCAACGATATTGTCTTTCTTCATAGCACCTGATCTTTCTTATCCAAAATTTTGATAGGCTTCATCGGAAAAGATAAGTCTGCTTCTAGTTCCATAGTCGTGTAGTCTAACACATGTGATGTATCCGGCACATACTTTCTCAACATAGACACATGGAATGTGTTGTGCACATCTGCTAACTGTGGGGGTAAGGCCAACTTGTAGGCAACTGGCCCAACCCGTTCTAAGATCTCAAATGGTCCTACGAATCTCAGACTTAATTTCCCCTTTTTACCAAACCTCATAACTCCCTTCGATGGAGAAACCTTCAAGAGCACATTGTCTCCTTCCTGAAACTCCATAGACACATGGAATGTGTTGTGCACATCTGCTAACTGTGGGGGTAAGGCCAACTTGTAGGCAACCGGCCCAACCCGTTCTAAGATCTCAAATGGTCCTACGAATCTCGGACTTAATTTCCCCTTTTTACCAAACCTCATAACTCCCTTCGATGGAGAAACCTTCAAGAACACATTGTCTCCTTCCTGAAACTCCAATTCCCTTCTTCGGCAATCTGCATAACTCTTCTGTCTGCTTTGCGCTGTCTGTAACCTTTGCCGAATCTGTTTCACCTTCTCTGCACAGTACTGTACTAATTCTGACTTCATCACTTGACTTTCTCTGATCTCTGTCCAACAGGTGGGCAATCTGCACGGTCTTCCATACAGTGCTTCGAACGGTGCCATTCCAATACTAGAGTGGTAACTGTTGTTGTAGGCAAATTCGATTAGTGGTGGATGATCGTCCCAATTGCCCTTCCAATCGATAGCACACGCTCTGAGCATGTCTTCTAAAGTATGTATTGTCCTTTTTGACTGTCCGTTGCTCTGTGGATGAAAAGCTGTACTAAAACTGAGCTTAGTACCTAACGCTTCTTGAATACTTTTCCATGTTCTGGATGTGAACCTTGGATCTCAATTAGATACAATCGATATCGGTGTGCTATGTAGCCTTACTATTTCTCTGATATACAGCTCAGCTAAACTCTCTGGGTTCTGCTTCCATCGAATCGGCAGAAAGTGTGCTGTCTTAGTAAGTCGATCCACGATCACCCAAATTGCATCTTTCTGCCTCTGAGTCTTCAGTAAGGCTACCACGAAATCCATTGTGATATGACCCCATTTCCACTGTGGAATCTCCAACGGTTGTAACAAACCTGTCGGTCTCTGATGTTCTGCCTTTACCTGTTGACATGTCAAACATTTGGAGACAAACCTTCCAATATCTCTCTTCATTCCATTCCACCAGAAGTTCCTCTTCAAGTCTTGGTATAACTTTGTGCTCCCTGGATGAATCGCATACTGTGAGTGATGTGCCTCTCGAAGAAGTTCTTCTCTCAGCTCTATATCCTTTGGTACAACTAACCTTCCTTGAAATAGGACACTTCTATCAATTCCTTTAGTGAAATCTGTCTTTTCCAACAGCTTCTGCAACTGTGGATTATTCTTTTGTGCCACCAGCACCTTCTCATATATCATCGATCTTATCGATACATTTCCTAAAAATGACGCCCTTTTAGTAGTCGGCCATTCCAAGTTACACATTCCCAAATCCTCCATCATTCGCCATTCTTGCACCATCATATGCGCCACTATTCCTGTCTTCCTGCTTAGTGCATCTGCAACCACATTCGCCTTACCTGGATGGTAGTGGATAGAGAAGTCATAGTCCTTCAAATACTCCAACCACCGTCTCTGTCTCATATTCAAGTCCTTCTGATAAAAGATGTATTTCAGACTTTTGTGATCAGTGAATACTTCGAAAGTTTCACCATATAGATAGTGCCTCCAAATCTTTAAAGCAAACACCACTGCTGCCAGCTCCAGGTCATGAGTTGGGTAATTCTGCCCATGGATCTTCAGTTGTCTCGATGCATAAGCCACTACATGTCCATTCTGCATCAGTACACAACCCAAACAGCATTTTGAGGCATCGCTATAAATGACAAACCCACCAGATCCTGATGAAAGTTTTAGAATCGGTGCGGAAGTCAATCTTCTCTTCAGCTCCTGAAAACTCTTTTCACAATCGTTGTTCCAGTTGAATTTCACTCCCTTCCTTATTAACTTGGTCATTGGCAAAGCTAAACTGGAAAATCCTTCAATGAACCTCCGATAATAACCCGCCAATCCCAAGAAACTTCTGATCTCGGTCATGCTCTTCAGTTGTTCCCAGTGAAGAACGGCTTCCACCTTCGTCGGATCCACCAAAACTCCGTCTTTTGATATGACGTGGCCCAAGAAGTTTACTTTGTCCAACCAGAACTCGCACTTGCTAAATTTAGCATACAACTGGTTCTCTCGTAAAATCTGTAACACTTGAGCCAAGTGTCTTCGGTGCTCTTCCTGACTCGCTGAGTAGACCAATATATCATCCACGAACACGATCATGAACTGATCTAACAATGCCTTGAAGATTCTGCTCATCATATCCATAAACGCTGCAGGGGCATTGGTCAGACCAAATGGCATCACCAGAAACTCATAATGTCCGTATCTGGTTCGGAATGCTGTTTTGGAGATGTCTTCCTCCTTGATCCTCAACTGATGGTATTCGGACCACAAATCGATTCTCGAGAACACTCTTGCTGACTGCAGTTGATCAAATAAGTCGTCGATACTCGATAACGGATATTTATTCTTTATTATCACCTGATTTAACATCTGGTAGTCTATACACAATCTCATGGATCTGTCTTTCTTCTTTACGAACAATACTGGTGCTCCCCACAGAGATACACTAGGTCGAATCAGACGTTTATCCAGCAATTCCTGTAGCTGTTCTTTCAACTCCTTCAATTCCGCAGGTGCCATCCGATATGGTGCCTTCGATATCGGTGCAGTTCCCGGCATCAGATCTATGGTGAAATCAACATCCCGTCTTGGTGGCAAACCAGGCAACTTCTCCGAAAACACATCGATGAATTCATTTACTATTTCAATTTCTTCTATTTTTGGGAGAGTTTTTTCTTCTGACACTACGGTAGATAAAAAGGCTTTACACCCTTTAGCTACTAATTTCTGAACTTTCATTGCAGAAATTAGACGGTTTTCTTTCTTTAAACGAATTCCTTGAAACATTAATTCTTTCTTTTTCGGAATTCTAAAATATACCCTCTTTTTACTACAATCAACGGTAGCATCAAATTTAGCCAACCAGTCCATTCCCAGTATGATATCAAAATCAAACATCTCAAGCAAAACCAAATCAGCAAGCATCACAACATCATCCATCAACACAGAAGAATCCTTCAGATACTCAGTTGCTAACACTGAGTCCCCAACAGGAGTAGAAATGGAGAGATCGCACTCAAGTCTAGAAGGTTTCCTTTCTAGACTGGCAGCAAACACCACAGAAATAAAAGATCTAGACGATCCTGGGTCTATCAATACTCTAGCCAATCTATTCAAGACAAATAGAGTACCTTTGATAACGTCGTCCGAAGCTTGGGCATCCGCCGAGATCAAAGCAAAGACTCGAGCCTGAGCCTTCTTACTCGTCTCCCCTCCTGCCTTCTTGTCACGATTAGGGCAATAAGGCGCAATGTGACCAACTTCATTACAACTGTAACATCTTCGAGTATCTTGTGGACATGGCTTCCCAGCATGAGACGGCTGTCCACAGAATTTGCACTTGCTTCCAGCTTCTGGCCCGTTGTTTCGCTGAGGCTGACGGTAGGGTACTAACGCACGATTCTAGTTATTCCCCCGGTTCGGCTGCTGTTGCTACTGTTTCTGTTGCTTCCCCGGTCAGTTAGCAAAACGACCGTTGTTCCCGAATCGCTTGAATCCAGAGCATTTGAAATTACTGTCCTGACCCTTGTTGGAACTTCCCTTCCGCTCTTGGGTCCTCTTATAGTCATCTTCAAGGATAGAGGCCAACTCCACTGCTTTAGCCACGGTAGTCGGTTGCAAAACCAGAACCTTCGACCTTAGTCCATCGCGTAGACCATCTACGAATCTCCTTGCCTTTACTAGCTCATTGAGACACGCGTCTGTCGCGGATCGCTGCGGCTGTTCAAACTTTGTCTCGTACTGAAGTACGGACATGGATCCCTAAACCAGCTCTAAGAATTCTTTCTCCTTCCTGCGCTGTACATGTGGAGGAAAGTATTTCTTATTAAATACTTCCTTAAATTCTGCCCACACGATCTCTTGTCCTGCCTCGAAATTATTCCGCTCTGCCGATTCCCACCAGAATACGGCTTCACCAATGAAGAGATAGGTTGCAAACACGACTTGTTCCTCTGCTGGAACCTTCATACCCTTGAACAATCGTTCAACTTCTACGATCCATCGCTCAGCCTTTTCAGGGTTGTCATCACCAGAGAAAGCTGGTCCCGCTCTCTTGAACCACTCTAGGGTAGGCGCCTTCACTTTGGGCGTATTGCTATTGCCTCCGCCATTCCGTAGTTCCCTTGCCAACTCCCTTACCGCATCCGACAGATTCTGGCTCGTGGCTTCTTCTTGAGAAAGATTCGGTACGGTACCTGATCGCCTACCACGAGCTCCAGTTGTCGCCATTTTGGAAAATCTACAGTCAAGGAAAGAGGGAGAATTAGAACTTAACTCCAGGTTTTTATTTTAATTCTTCCTCCAATCCATTACTACTAGCGCGAGAGTCAATACCATAACACAAGAACATACAACAATGCAAGCAAAACAAAGAACACACCAATACTGAATTCAAAACGGAGTTTTTATTCAATACCAATTAAAAGTTACACCTAAATCCCAGGAAGAAAAGCAGGGTTATTAAAGATCCTACTCACTTTTAAAGCTTTCTAATCGATTCCCTGAACACCACAACTCAGAGGTACTCGTCTAAAATGGCTAAGGACACATGCATAGGTGCAAACACTAGATGACCCTCATACCAGTCTATCTCCCAATCGGTCATGTGAGGCTACCTATAACCTAGGGATTTGAACCTAAGATACAGCTTATAGAAAAGATCTGGGTCATCCTTGGCACGAACGTAAACTGGATGCTCTAAGACCTTCTGAAACTCCTGGTTTATCAAGAAACCGGTGAACAGATGTTCTTCCTCAGAATCTTCCTCTGGGTCTTCTTTCGGATCTTCCTCAAAATCAGGCTCTTCCTCGATGTCGATCAGGAAAGGTTCTTCCTTGGTTCCACGACCAATGTTCTGCAACCTCCATTCAGCCAACCACTGCCGTGCTGCCTCCTGACAATCCTTCTCGTAAATCCGACCGCTACACGTTCTCGCCATTACCTAAAGCAAAGTACTAATTAGTCTTTAGGTACAATAATGCTTCATTTCTCGTTCTAGGGTTCCACACTTTTATCTCAAAGTTATTCTAAATCTTTGTACCGTGAATAATTATTTAAGTCTTTCTGAGCTCTGATACCAAGCTGTCACGCCCCAAATTTCCACAACCCCAATATGCGCGGAAGCGATAATCCAATTAAGGTTATAAGGGTAGGAATCTGGGACGGACCGAATACTCGAATCATCATATACCCATTTACATGCTTGGGTCATACTGGATAGATAAGACTTAAACTATATCCACGTACATGAGATAGAATAACAAAATGAAGTCTAATTTAATTATTACATTATTCGACAAGTCTCCACAATTAAAAATAGAATGGCACACAGGCCGCAAGTTCCACAATCATCAACATAAACAGTAAATTAAAAGTAACTCGTCTTCTGACTTCAGCATCCAACATCACCAAAAGTAATAGCCGATCGCTTCCGTTCCATCTTCATCCCTGCATCAGAGGATGCATGAGTATTCCATAGGAAATACCAAGTAGGATACAAGAAAACCCACAATGGAATAATAATTCAAATGCCAAAAGACTCAAAGATTGAAGACAAGTATAAATAGAATCAAGATCAACAATTATGCAGTTCGCTTACCAAGAAACCAAACATCATCCGAGACTCTCAATGGTCAAGGAAGGATAAAATCAATATATAAAATTCCAAACTTACAGAGAGTAAAGAGATGTCACAAGAGTATCTGCTCCAAACATCCAAAGAGTTGGAGATAACAATTTTTGCTCTCAGCTCTGTCCACTTCCCCTATGGACATCAATAACAGAACATCCTAGAGGTTCTACAGAGAAACCCGGCCATGCGTCTAGGGATGCTGGCCCCATCGGTGCTTACGGGCACAATGGGCGGAGATTGTAGACCTTCCGTAATGTCATACAATCTAAAGAGCACGCAATTGCCGTCATCGGTTGAACTACAGAGGTTCAATAAATCTGAGACCACCATGGGTCTAGCTATGGCTCGTGAGCATACTATGATTCCAACTAAGAGTTCTCATAAATGACTCTTAGCGGAGAAACAGATATTTCAACCGATTGACACTAAATACATCTGAGTCGTCTCATTAAGAGGCTTGAAACATGACTTTCTAAATTCGACTCTTCGTAAGAGTGTAAGACCAAGTTCGGACATAACTTGAATTGACTCAAAAAGAAGTGTTCAACGTCTTAAAACGATTGAGTCTGGGGACTCAACTATGACCCGACAAAATGACTCATCAACGAGACACGCCACAAGATTCACCAAAGATCACGCTCTGCCACGTTCACCGTACCTAGCCCTAGAGTTGACAATCCCCGACGCTGAAACGATTGAATGACATGCCCATAATAGATCATATCATAGGCATTGTATACAGGTCAAGCAATGAGGCCTTTTGAACAAAGGATCATTCAAGATAAGAGACACAAAGGACGATTAATTACGGACAGATATTCTCAGCTCTAAGACCCAAAAGTAAACTTTTATAATTACTATTACAAAAGTCCTAGAGGTCTTATCACATTTAATTAGTGTTTTAAATACTGTCTTGATCCATAATTAATAGTAATATTATGGTTTAGGGTTTTTAGAACCAAAAATAGTGTTCTGTCCCAAACAGAACAGTCCAATTCAAACGATCACCACTTCTTGTACAGAGTGAATCAACCTCTGAATTTTTTAATATAGGTAGCCCTGAGAGTCTAGTTTACAACCTGAGAGACATCATAATTTCTATATTTTTGTACAATTAGTTATCATTTTCTGATTAGGGTTCATTGGTGCAGGACTAGTCCTGGCCGAGGACAATTAACTTAAGTTATATTAATTAACTAATAATATATACTTTATTAATTCATTAATGACTCTTTATGACATTATCTTAACATTCTTAACAACTTTTACAGAACCCAAATGGTTCTGAAATTTGTTGATTTAATTCATTTTCTGCTACAAATTCATAACCCGATTAGTGATTCTCTCCACTTAATCCATTGCTCACATCATACAATTATGCCATGTATTCCCGGACACCACAGTGAACAGTGATGTCCTGACAAGATGTCAGACTCCATTAGTATGATAGAGAGTGTGTTTTAGAAATTTTATGTTAATTAATTCATTGCTTAGCATGGCATGTACTTAGATATACTACCCGTTTAGTGATTTCACCACTAAGCATTATTAGACACAACAAACCCAATTATGCCAAGCATTTCTGGACAATATAAGCACCGAAATGCTCTGACATATTCCAAAGTTTCCACCTTTATTCATCAGAGAACAAGGAATAATAAATCACGAACATCTTATGCATGGGATAGGCGAATAGAATACCTAATTACCAATTGAGCGCAAGCAACACATGGATTGACATAAGAACTTGTAAAGCAGCCAACTTTCGTTGGACAGCACATGGAAGTGACACTAAAGTAAGACACGAACAAGGAATATTGATGAAAACATGTGGGGATGTCATCTAGGGGTCGGCAAGAGGAAATCAAGGGTATACACTTACCCGTATATGATATTACATACAACTCGAAACATGTATAACATACGACTCGAAGCACGCATTACTCATTGCATGAAACGGAAATTCATAGCATATAACTTGAACGTAAGGTAAGCCATATGATCAGCAACAACACAATTCATGATCATAAAAATCAGAGAAAGAAATAGTGGTAAAAGATTATCCTACTTGCTTTGAAGAACCGAACTTCGACGTGCAAGTAATCCACCGACCGCACTACTCCAAATCCTTGTTGATCCTCCACACCACGACCACCCAAGAGGCACGGGCTACTGCTGCTAGTTGGGAAGGAAAGGGAGAGGACGAAATGGGAGAGGAGAATTATCCAAAGAGGAGGCTTAAGGGCTGCCGGTCCAAAAGATTTACCGACTCCTCCCATGAGATCTTTAAATAGGTAAGGCCTCTCGATCTCCACCACTCATCATCCCATCATCCAATGGCCATAAGTTGACCACCAAAGGAGGGAGTGAGGCAATTAGGGACGTGATCCCATCATCCCAATCAGTTACACTCTATAGTTGGTAAGTATCTAAACCGAATCAATTTGGTTAGAGGTGAAATAAACTCAAAATTTAAAATCTTTCCCAAAATATTCCAAGACAAAAGGGTGTCCTCCATGTATATGGAAAGGCTCCTGATTCCTTCTTAATCATGCCCATAAATTCTCCCTTAATTAAGCCTAATTAACTGGAATTAAATCCCCATTTAAATAGATTATCAATTAGCTATCAATTAGGGTTTTCAAATTTGAAATACTTACCAAGATTTAAATCCGTTGATTAGGACTAATTAGGTAAGACACGTCCTCCAAAGATCCCCCAAAATCAGCCCAAGAGGTTCCCCAACGGATTTGCCTCGAAAATCATAAAATTAACTGCGATCGATCGGTCCGTATACGCGATCGATCGTCTGGTGATCGATGCAATGCAAAAGCGATCGATCGCCTCCCGATCGATCTATCATAAATGCGATCGATCGGTCTGACGGAAAAAATTTTAAATTCAATTTTAATGAGTTTTCTAGAACTCAAAATTACTCCCTTTGAGCAATAAAATTCCACTTTATTATTATAACATTTACGGTCATTACACTTGAACTAAAAACCCTTTGTAGCTCCCTCAAATACGTCTTCCTAGGACCCAACAACACCCTTCTTGTGATTATCTCATCTAGCCTATCCATTGACCAGGAAGCCCAGTTGTTGGAGATCCTTACCATACACCGGCGAGCTATAGGGTGGACAGTGGCTAACCTCTGGGGTATAGACCCCTCTATGTGCATGCATCGCATAAACCTAGAGGACCAGGCCAAACCTTCTAGGGAGGGGCAGCGACGGTTGAACCCACACATGAGAGAAGTGGTGATGAAAGAGGTAGTGAAATTGTAAGACGCTAGAATTATATACCCTATCTCTGACAGTGAGTGGGTGAGCCCCATCCAGGTCATCCCTAAGAAATCGGGCATCACGGTGAAACCAAACTCAGAGGGTGAACTTGTGCCAATACGTGAGACCACGTGCTGGCAGGTATGCATTGATTATAGGAAGCTGAACTCCAATACCCGTAAGGACCATTTCCCTCTCCCATTCATTGGTCAAAATTTAGAGAAGCTACCTGGCCAGGAATTTTATTGTTTCCTAGATGGGTACTCCGGCTATAATCAAGTGCCAGTTTTTCCAGGGTATTAGGAAAAGACGACTTTCACATGTCCCTTCGGTACATTCGCATATCGAAGGATGCCTTTTGGTCTTTGCAATGCCCCTACGACATTTCAGCAATGCATGATGTCCATTTTTTCTGACATGATTGATAAATTTTTGGAAGTTTTCATGGACGATTTTTCGGTGTTTGGTACTTGTTTTGTGGATTGCTTGCATAATTTGTCTTTGGTTTTAAAACATTGCGAGGACACGAACTTAGTGTTAAGTTGGGAGAAGAGCCATTTCATGGTTCAACAGGGGATTGTGCTTGGACATGTTATATCAAAAAGGGGTATAGAGGTTGATAAGGCCAAGGTTGACTTGATTGCTAATCTACCACCACCTACATCAGTTAAGCAAATACGGTCGTTCCTTGGCCATGCAGGGTTTTATCGCCGATTCATCAAAGATTTTAGCAAGATATCACGTCCGCTATGTCACCTTTTAGGTCAAGACATGCCATATGAATTTGATGAGTCATGCAAAGAAGCTTTCACGACACTAAAAACCCTCCTCTCTAGCTCGCCCATCATTTAGCCCCCTGACTGTACACTGCCCTTCGAAATCATGTGCGACGCATCTAATTTTGCTGTAGGGGCAGTGTTAGGCCAACGCATCAACAAAATTCCTCATGTTATATACTATGCTAGCAAGACCCTCACTGATGCTCAATTGAATTACACTACCACCGAAAAAGAGTTGCTTGTTGTTGTGTTTGCATTAGATAAGTTCAGGTTATATCTCCTAGGTAGTAAGATCATCATCTTCTCTGATCATGCAGCCTTGAGGTACCTTCTTTCCAAGAAGGATGCTAAGCCAAGGCTGATCTGTTGGATCTTACTCCTGCAGGAATTTGACTTTGAAATCAAAGATAAGAAGGGATTCGAAAATGTCGTGGCTAATCATTTATCCTGAATTCCTACCCCTGAATTGCTCAGCCACGAGCCTTTGTGGGATTCCTTTCCTGATGAGCAGCTCTTTGCTGTCTCCACCACTGCTCCACCTTGGTATGCACATATTGTGAATTATCTTGTTGTGGGTCAAATCCCAACCTTTTGGTCTAAAAATGATAAAAATTTATTTTTCTCTCGAGTCAAACATTACTATTGGGATGACCATGACCTGTTTAAGATATGTGCTGACCAAGTCATAAGACGATGTGTCCCTGAGAGTGAGTTTCATTGCATCCTATTGCTTTGTCACTCTCATGCCTGTGGTGGACACTTTGGTGGAAAGAAAACTGCGGCCAAAGTACTTCAAAGTGGTTTTATTGGCCAACTCTATTTAAAGACGCCCATGCTTATTGTCAATCTTGTGATAGGTGTCAAAAACTTGGAGCCTTGTCTAAAAGGAATATGATGCCCCTATAACCTATTTTGATTGTTGATTTATTTGATATTTGGGGTATCGATTTTATGAGACCTTTTCCGCCATCTTTTGGTCATACCTATATTCTTGTTGTTGTGGATTACGTGTCTCAGTGGATTGAAGCTGTTGCCACTAGGACCAATGATCATAAAGTTGTGCTAAAATTTCTGAAATCTAATATTTTTAGCAAGTTTGGAACTGCTCGTGCTATCATTAGTGACGGAGGTTCTCATTTTTGTAACAGGCCTTTTGAGGCTCTTCTCAAGAAATACTATGTCACCCACAATGTTACCACACCATATCATCCTCAGACGAGTGGCCAAGTGGAGGTTTTCAATCGCCAAATCAAGCAGATTCTGGAGAAGACGATTCGCCCCGATTGAAAGGATTGGTCCTTGAGACTGAACGATGCATTATGGGCCTACCGGACAGCATTCAAGACCCCTATTGGTATGTCTCCTTATAGATTGGTATATGGCAAAGCTTGCCATTTACCTGTTGAGTTGGAACACCGGGCTTATTGGGATATTAAGGCATACAACTTCGATATGGATAAAGCCGGTGAGCAGCGAAAACTCTAATTGAATGAATTAGAGGAGATGCACTTAGATGCATATGAGAATGCCAAACTTTACAAGATGAGGACCAAAGCCGTACATGACGAGATGATATTCAGAAAGCCTCATCAGAAAGTGTTACCTACAATTCTAGGCTTCAGATATTTCCTGGAAAGCTTCGATCTTGGTGGTCTATGCCTTTTATTGTCAAAGAAGTATTTCCACATGGTGCTGTTGAGATCCAAAATCCAAAAGATGGGAGTACATTCAAAGTTAATGGCCACCGTCTAAAACCTTATTTCGAGGCTGCTAGTGACCTGGCTGATGGGTTGGTGTATTTAATTGATCCGATAATTACAGAATGATCGTGGCTCCGTCTGGCTGAAGACGTTAAACTTAGTGCTTGGTGGGAGGCAACCCACGTATTCAGGTGTATTCCTTCCTTTCCTTATTATGTTTTCATTGTCGTTTTGTTCACATTGAGGACAATGTTCATAATAGGTTTAGGGGAGGGAATATTGGTTACATATAAAAATATAAAAAATTTAAAAATTGAAAAATCATAAAAATTTGAATTAGTTTTTAAGTTGTTTGTTAGTATTTTTGTTAGGTTTTGATAGTTTATCCCGTAATAATGCATGCTACAATTCTTAAGAGATTAATTGAGATTGGAAGTGTGAGTAAGTATACTGGAGGATAGATACACTTAACTGAGCATATCTTTCTGTTACAGTCCTCTTGGAACAAGTGCTTGAACTATGAAAATTCACTCACACACACTAGTACATAAACTAATACCATTTAGAAATTTGTTGAATACTAATCTTCAGTGGGATGACTTTAGTCAGAGCCATTGGATGATGTGTAGTTATCTGTTGAGCTTAAAAGATCATGATAGACCATTTACTTGGCTATGGCAAGGGCTTAGAACCGGACATAGGTTGAGAGTATAATACAACCTGGACAGAGTAAAGATGTGCTGAAAAAAAATATGAATGCTGATAATAAAAATGCAAAAAAATGAAAACAAAATGAAAGAAAGGGGCTGCTTGACTTTATAGGATTAACTTAGGCTAATGCTCTGGCCCGAAGCGGTCTCTTAAAACCTAATGCCCTAAGCCGAATTGGTTGGGAGTCATTGTCCTGAGTCATTGCTAAACCAAGCATCTTGAAGTCAGGCCTTATACAGTCCTATGAAAAAAAAAGTCTGTGGTGTATTATCCTCTCAAATCTAGAATGTTGGACCCGAAGGAGGCACGCATATCTGTGCTATCATGAACCTAAAGATTACGATGACTATGTAGATTTTGATGCTCTTTGGTTAATAGGTAACACTGGATCTGTGTAAAACAGAAATTTAGAATGTATTGCTACAATGTTCTACACTTTTTACTATTTACATTATCATGCTATATCATATTGAGCAGAAATTTCCAAGATGAAAGTGTGGAATAAAACCACTTACTTTAGGGCTTCTATATTCCTGTTGATTATGAACCAAGTACGTGTGGTTAATTCTCTTAAGCATTGTATTTTGTATTTGCCGGAATAATAGGCTTATTTGTTTTGCAATATTTTAATTTTTGCTTTGTTTTTGCACTTAGGTTAATTAGGCTAATTAATACATGTTTGTGGGTAGCATGGCTGCAAACCCTCACGAGACAACACTCGTCCTATTAGGGACACCTAGAGGTTTAACCGCTTGTTGCATACGCTCAATGCAATCGTGTTCCCTACAAAAGTGATGTTTATTTTTATGCATTAGTTCCTTTTGATTGTTTGATTTTGTTTGATTTTGTTTTGATAGGGACTAGTAAAATGTAGGTTTGGGGGTGTGATCTACACATGAAATATGCATATTATTAGCCCTAAGCTTATGCTTATGCTAGTATTTGATTATAATAAATGCTACTTTAATATATTTTTTGGTTTTTGTAGGAAACAAGAGTAAAATGCAGAATTGCGGTGAAACGTGACTCTAATGGTTAACCTTCATTACTTCGATTGCATATCTCAGATGGGACTGATTCAAGCTTCATGTTAAAGTACACGAAATCAGCTTTCCAACACCACTGATCGTTCACAATTCGGAGTTCTAAGCAAAAAATTATGATCATTGGAAATATAGTACGCGAAAGAGGTATGACTAAAGAGAAGAACCGTCAAGATGAGATCGGATGGATGAGATCGATACAACGGGTTTTCATTTAATAAAGAAAAAAAAGAAAATAAATATGAACTGAACTGAACGGTTCAGTTCCTGTTCGGTTCAAGGAAAAGAAAAAAAAATAAAAAGCAGAACGACCCGAGCCGAAGCTCGGGCCATTCAGAAACAAAGCTCGAGCACTCTGTTCCCGCCGGTGAAGGGCTAGGACTGTAACCAGCGGTTGAGACCCCGGTGGGGCTGGGCTGATCTCCGTGAGGCGACGGCGATGACAGATATCACGGCGGCGCTGATGACGGTGACGACAAGACGACGGCGGAATGGCTTGACGAGCGGAGGAACAAAGGAGTGCCCAATCGAGAAAATAGGAGCAGATCCGTGCCGGCATTGGAAAGCTTCGATTTGGATTCCTTCCTTGAATAGGAATCGATGAAGAATCGAATTTGGACTCTTAATTGCCTATAAAAACAGACCGGAGGAGAGCTTTTAGATAGAGAATTTCTGGCGAAAAAACCAAAGCTTTTAGATAGAGAATTTCCGGTGGAAAAACATTACCTTTGAGGGACTGTTTCCGCTGGATTCCGGTGGTGCTTTGGCCGAAAGGGAGCTTTGGCCGGAGGAAGGAGACTTTAAGAGGAGAAAGACCGGGTTTGGGCTGATTTGCAAAACTGTTACAGTGCTACAGTAACCGCGGCTAAGTGGAGAAGACGATGAATAGTATCTACACATGAACAATGATTTTGCTACAGTGCTCGTGAACAGTATTTTTTGGTGAATAGTGCACAATGACTCCGACAAATCAACAGCGTTCTCCTCGTCCGATGGCTGGTTAAATCCTTGTCCAAGGCGTAGATGAAACCCGAGTAAATTAGTTGTATCGTTTTCTTTATCTCATCTTAACTTTTACCTTAATTGGTGTATGGATCTTATTATACAATCACTGTTAATTTATTGAGGTTTATTCTATGTGCTTGAGAGAGGTTAGAGTGAATTCTTGTGAGTTTTAATCCGAGGAATACTTACGTGTCCGAGAGGAACGTAAGGAGAGACTAAGGTGTTATAAAGGAATAAGATTTTATTGATTTATATTCGAGAGAGATAGATCACAGTTCCATATTTTAATTGCTTATGTGTTACGTCCGAGAGGAGAGCACGATATTTTGATTTGACAAGTATATGCCCAAGAGGAATATGCTAGCCAATTAGGAATTTATTCAAAAGAGATAGAGAGACGATAAGCTGGTTTATTGTGTGGTGGATTCGAAGCCTTGACACTTCTCCATATTCGTTTAATTAGTTAAAGTTTACTGCTTTCTTATATTAAATAAAACTACAACTTTTCTTTCACTTGAATTTGGTAAATCATTCATCCATCCCTGAGGTTCAACAACCCTTTAATACTCGCTATAGTACAATTGCCTTGTGTACTTGCAAGGGTTTTAATTTTAAACGATCATGTAGATCCATCGTCATGAATCTTTCTTCCTCTTTACTTCAAAAGATTCCTTCTTTTGCTCCTCTCTAGCCTTTAATAAAGCTCTAGATTCTCCAAGGGTTAGCCCAAAACATTCTCTCATAAGGCCTATTGATAAGTTTGAAGAGAAACCACGAAGTCCCCTTCCAAATTCGAGTCGAAATAGGTCTTATTTCGGTTTTCCGCATACGACGATCGATCGCTCCGTATTGAAGATCGTTCGCCTACCGATCGATCGCAATTCCTTCGCTATTTTCCTCCGATCGATCGCTTTGGCGATCGATGCCGTATGATACTAATCGATCGTAGTTACTATCTTGCGCAGATTAAAAATTCCAGTAGCGATCGTTTTCATGTCCGATCGATCGTTTCCTTCAATACACTGTTTTTGCGGCTGAGGCGATCGATCGCATTGATAGACGATCGATCGTAGTTATTGTTCATAATGTTAAAATAGCTATAACTTTCTGTCGCGAACTCCGAATTATGCATAGTTGGTGGAGTTGGAAAGCTGACTTCTTGGACTTTAATATGAAGCTAGAATCAGTTCCATCAGACATTTATACACGAAGTTATGATGATTTAACTATTAAAGTCTATTTTCACCTCATTTCTGTGTATTACTCTTGTTTCCTACAAAAACCAAAAATTATATTAAAGTAGCATTTATTCTAATCAAACACTAGCATAATCATAAGTTTAGGAGATAATAAAATGCATAATTCATGTGTAGATCACACCTCCAAACCTAGATTTTGCTAGTTCATAGCAAAACAAAATAAAATCAAACAAACAAACTAAAAGAACTAATGCATAAAAGTAAACACCACTTTCGTTGGGAACACGATTGCATTGAGCGTATGCAACAAGCTGTTAAACCTCTAGGTGTTCCTAGTATGACAAGTGTTGTCTCGTGAGGGTTTGCAGCCATGCTACCCACAAACATATATTTATAAACATAATTAACCTAAGTGTAAAAACAAAGGAAAAATTAAAACATTGCAAAACACACAAGCCTATTATCCCGACAAATGCAAACTACAATGCTTAAGAGAATAAACCACTTGTACTTGGTTCATAATCAACAGGAATATAGAAGCCCTCAAGTAAGTGGTTTTATTCCACACTTTCATCTTGAAAATTTCTGCTCAATATGATATAGCATGATAACATAAATAGTAAAAATGTAGAACATTGTAGCAATACATTCTAAATTTCTGTTTTATACAGATCCAGTGTTATCCATTAACCAAAGAACATCAAAATCTACATAGTCATCGTAATCTTCAGGTTCATGATAGCACAAATCTGCGCGCCTCATTCGGGTCCAACATTCTAGATTTGAGAGGATAATACACAATAGACTTTTTTTTTCACTAGGACTGTGTAAAGCATGACTTCAAGATGCTTAGGTTTAGCAATGACTCAGGCCAATGACTCCCAACCAATTTGGCTTAGGGCATTAGGTTTTAAGAGATCGCTTCGGGCCCGAGCATCAG
Source organism: Houttuynia cordata (assembly GCA_039654745.1). Classification (NCBI taxonomy): domain Eukaryota; kingdom Viridiplantae; phylum Streptophyta; class Magnoliopsida; order Piperales; family Saururaceae; genus Houttuynia; species Houttuynia cordata. The sequence goes on along the minus strand of CM077502.1, from coordinate 54,994,536 downwards.
CCTAGTTAATCTTATAAAGTCAAGCAGCCCCTTTTTTTATTTTTTTATTTTTTTTCGCATTTTCATTTTCAGCATTCATATTTTCAGCACATCTTTATTCTGTCCAGGTTGTATTATACTCTCAACCTATTTCCGGTTCCAAGCCCTTGCCATAGCCAAGTAAATGGTCTATCATGATCGTTTAAGCTCAACAGACAACTACATATAATCCAATGACTATGACTAAAGACATCCCACTGTAAATTAGCATTCAACAAATCTCTAGATGGCATTACTTTATGTACTAATGTGTGTGAGTGAGTTTTCTTAGCTCAAGCACCTGTTCCAAGAGGACTGTAAGAGAAAAGATATGCTCAGTTAAGTGTATCTATCCTCCGGTATACTTACTCACACTTCCAATGTAAATTAATCTCTTAAGAATTGTAACATGCATCATTACAGGATAAACTATCAAAACCTAACAAAAATACTAACAAACAACTTAAAACTACTCAAATAAATTTAATTTTTTTTTATTTTCCTTTTCTGATTTTACAATGAAGCACATCCTCTCCCCCAAACCTAATATAAGCATTGTCCTCAATGCACAATAAAGACAAAATACAATGATCACAAAAGGTAAAAGAGAAAGAGGAAGGAAAGTACCAGAGGAAGTGGACTAGAAATCCCGATCATCGCCATCACCATCGCCTGGAGGAAAACGCCATGCATGAAGAAAATCGACTATGGAGTCGAGGCGTTCCGTAATAGCATGCTGAGAATCCATAAGCACCTGCTGTGACTGGCGAATCTCCTGCACGTGGCCAGTGAGATCGGTGATCTGCTGCTGCATCGTCGTCCAGGGTGGTTGAAGAGGCTCACCCTCAAGTGTCTCGGCGTGCTCCTCAAGATGGGGAGCCCGTGGCCACCCACGTCGTGTATGGCCCATCATACGGTTGTACGCATCCACTCCAATGGGCCCCAGTCCATGAGATACTCTAGAATGCTCAGGAAAATGTACCCCATGGGTCAGAAATACCCGCTCTAAAATATATGGATACGGTAACCTCTCATCTTTTTGGCCCACCATCATTTATTTCATCCTGCCAAAGACCAATGAAGGCAAGTCAAGATCACGGCGCCGAGTATCGTCGCCGAATACAAATAACAAATTAGCCATGGTTCAGTCGACTTTCTCTTTCCGAGCCGACCATACATCATGCTGTAGAATTAGAAAGGCAAAGCGGAACTCAAATCGCATGCTGATGGCGGCCAGGTAGGTAGAGGTCCCAGGTCCTACTGCAGATCTCGTGAACCGCCCTGTGATATTGCGGTAGGGAGGAAACTGATATCCATCAAAATCAGGGTGATGAATCGTACCTCTGTCACACCCCATGGCGCTAGCAATATCGGCGACCCGGACCCGGATAGGAATACCACATACGATGCTCTGAATGGTCACCCGCTCTGGATTATCATTGTCTTCAATGGTGCCATTTGCATAGAATTCCTGAACCGGATCCTCGTGGACCATTGCAAATACATTCTGCCTCTTCGCAGCGATATGGGTGAAATAGTTCACCCAATCCGGACGTTCCTCAATCCATCTATGAGTCGAAAGATTGGGAATAGACGGGTTCAGGACCACCTGCCTCTCATATTGTATGGGTCGTGGTTGTGCAGTAGGTTCAGGTGGAGGGGTGGAAGGAACAGGGTGTGATGAAGAAGCTTCACCCCTTGTGCGTTTGTGAGCGACTGATTTCTAAGGCATTGTACCTAAAAACCAAAGATAATATTGAAAATCAAATCAAGGTACAAAAATATGCAGCATGTAATTTCAAACTTAAACATCACAGCAAGCATGAACAACAGATCCACTTCACAATTTTTGAATTATTTTTTTCAGAAAATAAGAATGAAATTCCTAAAAAAATATAAAAATAAAAATTTTATGAAAACTCAGGAAATCGAAAGGGATCATCATGCATAAAAAAATCGCAATCATCAATATAGAAGTATGCATGAGAGGGATATATACCCCGGACATCTAATTTTCGAATTTTATATATATATATATATAGCAAAATATTGTTCACTGCATGAACACAAATCCTAAAAATGAAATAAAACACCTAAAATCGAAGAATCAGAAGCAGAAATGCATGCACAATCATCGCAATAGTCATTATAAGTGAATGCATGAGAGTAATCGCAACAATATCTACCAGAAACCAAGAAAAATCGAGTTTTTAAGGTTCGGCTTACCGGAAGAAAAATGAGTGATTGCGATGAAATGAGTGGAAAATTGCGAAAAAAGACACTGGATATGGATTCTACGTGCAAAAATCTTTCGGGGGTCGGAGTTTCAGCTCAAGCAAGGGTCGGAAATGGCGGCGGCGAGCGGAAATAGATTTCTCTCGCCGCTGCCGTTTGGATTTTAAACGCGAGGAAGACAACCCGCGATTGATCGCACTTTTGGCCGATCGATCGTTTTATAAACCAGAAACAACGCCCGTTAGATTGCAGATGAACGGCATCAATGTACTGCATGGCAATCGATCAGACTGATAAGGCGTCGATCGGATAGCAATCAATCGTTTATATCCGATCGATCGTATCTACTATTCTTCGATTTTTTTTATTTTTTTTATTTTTATTTTTTATTTTTAGCATATCCTCTCCCCCAAACCAAATTTGTACATTTTCCTTAATGTATAACAATTGAAAAATGGCAATAAAAATAAGACTAAGGAGAAGAAAAGGAGAGAATACACATGAATACGTGGGTTGCCTCCCATCAAGCGCTAAGTTTAACGTCTTCAGCTAGATTGGACCAGGATCATTCTGTTTGGTCTGGAGCATCCACGTAGACAGCCACTGTATCCATGTCTGCAACAGTCTCCAGATAAGGTTTCAATCGGTGGCCATTTACTTTGAATGTACTCCCATTTTTTTGATTGTGAATCTCCACAGCGCCATGGGGGTAGACATTTTTCACAATAAAAGGTCCATACCAGCGAAAACGAAGTTTCCCAGGAAATAATGTAGCCGAGAATGGTAAAGGTTAACTTTCTGCTCAGGCTGAAAAGATTTCCTGGAAATCATCTTGTCATGTATATCCTTGGTCCTCATTTTGTAGAGTTTCACATTCTCATATGCCTCAAAGCGCATTTCCTCTAACTCACTCAATTGGAGTCTTCGCTGCTCACCGGCTTTATCCATATCGAAGTACGCCTTAATAGCCTAGTAAGCCCGGTGTTCCAACTCAACAGGTAAATGGCAAGCTTTGCCATATACTAATCTATAAGGAGACATGCCAAAAGGGGTCTTGAAAGCTGTCCTGTAGGCCCATAATGCATCATTGAGTCTCAAGGACCAATCCTTTTTATCGGGGCGAACCGTCTTCTCCAGAATCTGCTTGATTTGGCGATTGGAGACCTCCACTTGGCCACTCGTCTGAGGATGATATGGTGTGGTAACCTTGTGGGTGACATAGTATTTCTTGAGAAGAGCCTCAAAAGACCTGTTACAAAAATGAGAACCTCCGTCACTAATGATAGCACGAGGAGTTCCAAACCTACTAAAAATGTTAGATTTCAGAAATTTCAGCGCAACTTTATGATCATTGGTCATAGTTGCAACAGCTTCAATCCACTTAGACACGTAATCCACAGCAACAAGAATATATGCATGACCAAAAGAGGGCAGAAAAGGTCCCATAAAATCGATACCCCATACATCAAACATTTCAACAATCAATATGGGTTGTAGGGGCATCATATCCCTTTTTGAGAGGGCTCCTAATTTTTGACACCTATTGCAAGATTGACAATAAGCATGGGCATCTTTAAATAGAGTTGGCCAATAAAAACCATTTTGAAGTACTTTGGCCGCAGTTTTCTTTCTACCGAAGTGTCCACCACAGGCATGAGAGTGACAAAAAGATAGGATGCTATGAAACTCACTCTCAGGGACACATCGTCTTATGACTTGATCAGCACATATCTTAAACAGGTCAGAGTCATCCCAATAGTAATATTTAACTCGAGAGAAAAATAAATCTTTATCATTTTTAGACCAGAAGGTTGGGATTTGACCCACAGCAAGATAATTCACAATATGTGCATACCAAGGTGGAGCAGTGGTGGAGACAACAAAAAGTTGCTCATCAGGGAAGGAATCTCTCAAAGGTACGTGGCTAAGCAACTCATGGGTAGGAATTCGGGATAAATGATCAGCCACGACATTTTCAGATCCCTTCTTATCTTTGATTTCAAAATCAAATTCCTGCAAGAGTAAGATCCAACAGATCAGCCTTGGCTTAGCATCCTTCTTGGAAAGAAGGTACCTCAAGGTTGCATGATCAGAGAAGATGATGACCTTACTACCCATGAGATATGACCTGAACTTATCTAATGCAAACACAACAGCAAGCAACTCTTTTTCGATGGTAGTGTAATTCAATTGAGCATCAGTGAGTGTCTTGCTAGCATAGTATATAACATGAGGAATTTTGTTGATGCGTTGGCCTAACACTGCCCCTATGGCAAAATTAGATGTGTCGCACATTATTTCGAAGAGCAGTGTATAGTCAAGAGGTTTAATGATGGGGGAGCTAGAAAGGAGGGTTTTTAATGTGGTAAAAGCTTCTTTGCATGACTCATCAAATTTAAATTGCACATCCTGGCCGAGAAGGTGACATAATGGACGTGATATCTTGCTAAAATCTTTAATGAATCGATGATAAAACCCTGCATGGCCAAGGAACGACCGTATTTCCTTAACTGATGTAGGTGGTGGTAGATTAGCAATCAAGTCTAGCTTGGCCTTATCAACCTCTATACCCCTTTTTGATATAACATGTCCAAGCACAATCCCCTGTTGAACCATGAAGTGGCTCTTCTCCCAACTTAACACTAAGTTCGTGTCCTCGCAACATTTTAAAACCAAAGACAAATTATGCAAGCAATCCTCAAAACAAGTACCAAACACCGAAAAATCGTCCATTAAAACTTTCAAAAATTTATCAATCATGTCCAAAAAAATGGACATCATGCATTGCTGAAATGTCGCAGGGGCATTGTAAAGACCAAAAGGCATCCTTCGATATGCAAATGTACCGAAGGGACATGTGAAAGTCGTCTTTTCCTGATCCCCTGGAAAAACTGGAACTTGATTATAGCCGGAGTACCCATCTAGGAAACAATAAAATTCCTGGCCAGCTAGCTTCTCTAAATTTTGACCAATGAATGGGAGAGGGAAATGGTCCTTACGGGTATTGGAGTTCAGCTTCCTATAATCAATGCATACCTGCCAGCCCGTGGTCTCTCATATTGGCACAAGTTCACCCTCTGAGTTTGGTTTCACCGTGATGCCCGATTTCTTAGGGATGACCTGGATGGGGCTCACCCACTCACTGTCAGAGATAGGGTATATAATTCTAGCGTCTTACAATTTCACTACCTCTTTCATCACCACTTCTCTCATGTGTGGGTTCAACCGTCGCTGCCCCTCCCTAGAAGGTTTGGCCTGGTCCTCTAGGTTTATGCGATGCATGCACATAGAGGGGTCTATACCCCGGAGGTCAGCCACTGTCCACCCTATAGCTCGCCGGTGTGTGGTAAGGATCTCCAACAACTGGGCTTCCTGGTCAGTAGATAGGCTAGATGAGATAATCACATGAAGGGTGTTGTTGGGTCCTAAGAAGACGTATTTGAGGGAGCTAGGAAGGGTTTTTAGGTCAAGTGTGGGTGGGGATTTTATGGAGGGTTTAAGTGGTGGGACGGTGGACACAAGAAGAGGGTCAGGGTGGGGTCACCATGGGGTATGTCCAGGGTGTAAGGCAGCCACTAAATGGTGGTGGACCTCTTCCAGGTCAGGTGAGCCCTCATATGTATCGATCCAGTAATAGAAAAGGGTGTGCTCGAGGGCATCTTTAAGCACAGCAAATGGAAGGTATTCCTGGACTAGGTCATCTAGGTCGTCGACCATAAGACACTCAGCTTCACTCGAGGGTTGTTGGGAAGCACTAAAGATATTTAACTTAACTTTCATGTTCCCAAATGAGACGTTCATGAGCCCTGACCTACAGTTAATGGTGGCATCGGCTGTGGCTAGGAAAGGGCGGCCAAGGATAACAGGGCTATGAGATTTGGAGTTGGCAACAAGTTCCATGTCTAAAACGACAAAATCAACAGGGAAGTAGAACCGGTCAACTCCAACAAGAACGTCTTCTATAACACCTCTAGGTCTGCGAATGGATCGGTCGGCTAATTGAAGAGTGACTGAGGTGGGCTGCAACTCTCCGAGGCCAAGTTGTTCATACACTGAGTAAGGGAGGAGGTTGACACTGGCCCCTAAATCCAAGAGAGCTCGGCTAATGGTATGGTCACCAATGACAATGGATATAACAGGGACACCTGGGTCCTTAAATTTAGGTGGCATATCACTGGTCAGTATAGAGCTCACTTGGTTAGTCAAAAAGACCTTTTGGGTGACATGGGATTTGGTTTTCCTCTTTTGGGTATACAAGTCTTTCAGGAACTTGGCATATGCAGGCACTTGTTTGATGGCATCTAAGAGGGGAAGGTTGATCTTAACCTGCTTGAACACCTCTAACATTTCCTCTATTCATTGGTGGGACTTACTAAACGGGGAGGGTTGGTTGAGGCATTGAGGAAGAGGAGCCCGAGGGATATAAGATTTTTCATTGGTGGGCTCAGCTGGGACATCCTTATGTGGTGGGAGACTAACCGAGACAGGTGTGGTAGGAGTGGGTTCTGTAGCTTTATCTGGGGAAGTTGTTTCACTTGCAATACCCATGGATGGGTTCTGAACCTTATTATCAACTTGCTTACCACTCCTTAAGGTAGTGATGGCATGTACCTGCTCATTTGGACAATGGGAACCTTCGACGGCAAACTGTCCACTAGGGTTCTGCTGTGGTTGGCTTGGTAGGGTACCTGCTTCCCTACGATTTATGGATTGGGCCAACTGTCCCAATTGGGTTTCTATTTTGGCAATGGACTGTGTATGAGAATGGACAAGCTGGGCCTGTGATTTTTGGTCTGTTTTCATCTCCGTTAGGGTGGCTAGTATTTGGCTCATCTGGTCTTCTAAGGATGGTTTCTTATTGGATTGGCCAAATTGAGGAGCTGAGGATGGTTGATAAGTTGGAGGTTGGTTTTGGAAGTCCTGTTTTGGGGTCTGATTAAATTGGGCCCCTGGTTAGGTTGTCTCCGGGCAAAATTTGGATGATTTCACTACCCCGGGTTGTAGGTATTTGAATAAGGGTTATTGGCTATAGGGTATCCTTGTGCAAAGTTGGCGTGCTCCTCTACAAGATCTGGATACTGGGAGGCGGAGGGGCAGTCAACTATGGTGTGCATAGGGCTGGCACAGATGGCACATGCATCTTGAGAGGTTGGGGTATATGATAAAGTTTTCGCTCAGGTCCTCTAGTAGATCCCAAGCATCATCCAGAGTTTTCTTCATGAAAGTGCTTCCACAAGAGGCGTCAATTAGTGTCTTGTGTTGATCGCACACACCCTCATGAAATCGTTGAACTAATTGCCACTTGGGCACATCATTGTGGGGACAGGACCGGAGTAGGGCTTTCATTCTTTCCTAACTTTCATGGAATTGTTCATTGGGTAGTTGGGTAAAAGTGATAATTTTATTTCGGATCTTATTGGTATGCCCTACAGGGAAATATTTCTTTAGGAATTCAGCCTGAAGTTCCTCCCAAGTGGAAATGGAGTTGTGTGCAAGGGAGTATAGCCATTCCTTGGCCCTGTCTTTTAAAGTGAATGGGAACAACGTAAGGCGCACCTGGTCATTAGACAGTGTGAGTTTGAAGGTTGTGTTAACCTCCAGGAAATTTTGGAGATGCCTATAGGGGTTCTCATTGAGTTGGCCGTGGTATGTGGGCAGCATCTGGATGATGTTGGGCTTAATTTCAAAATTAGCCACGGTTGCAGGCAGTAGGATACACGAGGGGGAGGTGTAGGCAGTGGGACGATAGTAGTCTTGCAGGGTACGGGCATGAGGCATTAGTGGATTCTGGTTTAGGCCATTCCCACCCCCAAGGTTTATGTTGTCCGCCATTGGATGGATTTCAGGGATTGGTTGGCTAAGAGATCTACAGATTCTATAGAGGCACTCAGGATCAGGATCGAAGGCAAGGTCGAGGTTTAGGGAGCGACGACCATGCATGCACAATAAAAATCAAACAAAACCTGTGCAATCCTAATAGCGACAACTAGCAAGCATCAATCCTAGATAGCGACAACTAGCAACCTAATAGCAACAGCTAGCACGTCATGCAATCCCACAAAGAAAAGAAAACACCAAGCACCCAAATTATTCTAAAAGAAGGTTAAGAGAGTGCAAACAGTGGGAAGGGATCGCCCTTCCAACGTTGGCGAGAAGTCACGTCCTCTCTTAATCCTGCAAAAGAAGAAGAATGCAATTAAGCAACTAAAATTAAACTAGATTAAAACTAATTATTCTAAAACTAAACTATTATAACTATGCTAAGAATTCAGTAAACTATTGTGCCATCCCCGGCAACGGCGCCAAAAACTTGATCGTTTAAATATAAAACCCTTGCAAGTGCATAAGGCAATTGTACTACGGCGAGTATAGAAAGGGTTGTCGAACCTCAGGGACGGATTAATATTTTACCAAATTCAAAAGAAAGCAGCAGTGTTGATTCTAAACTAAGAAAGCAATGAACTTTTAACTAAATTACTGGGATTCAATCAATATAGAGAATATCAAGGCAGAGAATCCACCACTAGACATGCAATTACTACTCTCAATTATTATTAAGCATAAGTTAACATGATATGGTAATTCGTGTTCTTGATCGGACACACGAATTACTAATGAATTCACTAACGTTCTTGATCGGACACGAAAGTTCATCCATTATTGTGTAATCAATCTTATCCTTGATCGGGCATAGAATCAATCACAACTCTATTATAATGTAATTAATCTTATCCTTGATCAGGCATAAAATCAATCATAATATCTAATTCTATTCATAATCAATCAAGTCTATGATCAAGCACTCAAAAGAATACTTATGAAATCTCATTAAGCATGAATTATAATCAACTTTATAAAATTAAACTACCAAGAGTAGCAATACACATCTAGGGCTTCATCAAGCCTTGAATAAAAGTTTAATTACACATAGAAAGAAAGAAAAGAGAAGCCTATTTATGTAGATCCATCGTCATGAATCTTTCTTCCTCTTTGCTCCAAAAGACTCCTTCTTTTGCTCCTCTCTAGCCTCCAATAAAACTCTAGATTCTCCAAGGGTTAACCCAAAACATTCTCTCATAAGGCTTATTTATAAGTTTGAAGAGAAACCACGAAGTCCCCTTCCAAATCCGAGTCAAAATAGGTCTTATTTCGGTTTTTCCGCACACGGCGATCGATCGCTCCATATTGACGATCGTTCGCCTACCGATCAATCGCAATTCCTTCGTTATTTTCCTCCAATCGATCGCTTTGGCGATCAACGCCGTATGATACCGATCGATCGTAGTTACTGTCTTGCGCAGATTAAAAATTCCAGTAGATACGATCGATCGTTTTAAGGTTCGATCAATCGTTTCCTTCAATACACTGTTTTTGCGGCTGAGGCGATCGATCGCATTGATAGACGATCGATCGTAGTTACTATTCACAATATTCAAAGGCTATAACTTTCTGTCCATTTTTGTCTATTTTCACCTCATTTTTGTGTATTACTCTTGTTTCCTACAAAAACCAAAAACTATATTAAAGTAGCATTTATTCTAATCAAACACTAGCATAATCATAAATTTAGGAGATAATAAAATGCATAATTCATGTGTAGATCAGTATGACATTCAGTGAGTCTGTCTATATGGGGACAAATACTTAATTATTGAACTTGAACTTAGGAAGTAATAAAAGACTTTGCTTGAAAGATTAATAAAAGATTCAAGTGGAATCCTGTAATAGGTTGTATAATATGTTAATGCAAATCCTGGTTTATTGTAATGTTGATGACTGTGTTATGGTATCCCACTGAGTATTTTTATACTCAGCACTCTTATGTAATGTAGGTGTTGCTGTGGAAGATTGACTTCGCACGACACTCGGGGATTTGGTGGCTTAGCCATGAGGACGTTCAGGAAGCTGCATAGTACTTCTTCACTATCGGATTTGTTCTAGACCTTGTTGTAAGGCGTGAGCGCCAACTATTTTCTAGTGTATTTTAAGATGGATAACAGACTTACACTTAGAGGACTTGCGTTAGTTTAATCGACTTTGCATCTTGTAATACTAAATGTATATATGGTCTTGTATCCATATTTGTGAACCCAAGTTATCACGGCCTAGATGCTTAGTCAAAAATTTAGAACTAATTATTTATCGCATAGAAGAATAATCCTCTGATTTTTTTCTGCTACTACTCTGATTTAAAAATGGTACTCCCTCCGTTCCAAAATACTATGTACATTTGAAAAAATTCTCATTCTTATTGAATCATGAAAACGACAAGGAAATCACATGACTCCTTCTCCCTAATATCCCATCCAACTCGTATGCTCATTCATGAACAAAATTCTAGTCAATCTTTCTAAGTCTCCTCCAAGTTTGGAAAGAGGAAGTCACTTAATTTGGCAAAATGTAAAGTATATTTTGAAATAATAATATTTCTAAATGTACATAGTATTTTGGAATGGAGGGAGTATTAAAAATACGGGCCATGACAAATAATGATATCTAAGTTATGATTTCACATTTTTGCAAATTGCAAGTGAGTCTATAAAAAAAGTGTAAATTGTAGAACAAGGAAGGTACACTATACGTTTGTAGTTTGTAAGGATGGAACCGGGCCTTTTAGAAGCTAGGCAGAAGTAGGTTTATCTGTAGATGTTGCAGCTGGGGCCTGGAAGGGGGTACTAGGAGCCGGACACGCATGAAGCAGGGGCTCTGTCGTCCTCTTGTCTCGTGCCCGTCCGGATGCTAGCACAGCAGCCACCATGCAGAAGCCTTGCCTTGGTGGTAGTAATCCACCAGGGCAAAGAAATAAAAGCTGGAGCTTGGAATGGCGCGTTGTTATCAAAGTCGTCTTGCACTTTTATTTTTTTTCCAGTACTTCTGCATGCACGCAGTTCTGTACCTTGCGTCCTTTGCCAGGCCTGTGTGATTGAGTGCACCTGGCTTGGAATACGTATCTTTACTTTTTTTGGAGGCGTCGCCGTTTAGCCTGAACTTTAAGTATTGAGAAACGATCGAGAAGTGGACTTCTGCTTTAGTTGGAGTGGTATGCAGCTCTACCTTGCCCAGCTTCCTCCGCGTTCTCTCTTTCTCTCTCACCCTCCTTGACTCTGTCTCTCTGCGTTGTTGTCATGTTGGTGTTATTTGTTAAAAACGACAGGACAGAATGTAGCAGGGGGACCACAATTCTCAAGCGCATCCACAGTGCATTTGATGTTGGACACTTCACAATCCAAAACATTTAATACAGATTGTTTTTTGTTTTTGACAGTCCAAAACAACATTATTGAATGCTTATATTTGAGTGAAACCGTACACGAACATATACCTCCTCTAAGAGGATGAAGTTGTAACTTATGCATGTTTTTAGATGAAAGTTTAGTTCTCTTGAGTCACCGTGGAGCCAAATTCGAGGTGTATTAAGGACTTTGGAGACGAGAGTAGATGAAGAGGAATGAAAGTTCTACAATTAGATCTTCGGTTTGCAAACAGCGCCTGCCCAGGCGACCGGTTCATACATTTTTTTCATCACGAAAAGTATGCTATTTCCACTATTTAATACATGGGTAGCAGACTTCTACTTCAGGTTTGGATGAAATAATTTTCAATGAATGAAAATATACCTGAGACACTATTTTAGGGCCTTATAGTCTCATTATACACAGATTACATAGGCCAAGTTGGTGCAGGAGTCTTTGATCTTTGTGCATTTCAATCCACCTCTCTTTCAAACAATACTTACATTAACGTCATGGAGAAATGGACCTTTGCCGCTGCATTTGCAACTATTGTTGTTTCAGGTCAGTAGGTCACCAAAAAATAGCAACAGCATTTAAACCAATTATCATTTCTGTTTAATCTCCATTATGCCTAGTTTGGTCCCTTGAATGGGATACGCCTTTCTCTTTGTCACCATAATTCATACTCCATGCCACTAATAGTCCTATTCGATTTTCAAAATGAACTAAAGTTAGCATTTTACGAAACCAAATGAGACTATCTATATGGGATGCTGGGAGTGTTTAATTAGGACAGATGAAAGGCAATGCAAAGATGTCATGACTCACACACCTTAAATGTAATCCACGCCCCTCAGACAGGTCGTGGTTTTGGAGCCTCACAAGAATGGAAAAGAAAATCTTCTACGGCCCAGAAATTGAAGGGGAGAGTCCAGCAATTATTCCTTGCAGATGAAAGAATGAGTACAGGTACCATGTGAGGTGACCCCCAAAGCTTTATGGCCACTGGAAGACTTTGCCGTGTGGCAGCGAAGGCCCACCACTGTCAACTATGCAATTCAATGAAAGATAGGTTATAGGGACCTTTCTCTGCAGTCTATATACCGTATTAAATCCTACAGAAGGGCGTATAGATATATGCAAAGGGGGTGAGAAGGTAACAATTCTTAGACACTTCATGATCAATATGTCTTACCTCTGCATCCTATTCAATAACTTCTCATGCTGCCACTTCACATTCAGTAGTCAGGCAGCAAATCATGCGCGTAATATGCAAAGAATTCTCGCATTTCCATAACCATCAACATCCGATGTGTAGATTTATGGGCCAAATCGGGCTATTAAAATTGGATGGAGCGAGTATCATTTTGTTGGCATTAAAGGCGCGTTTGGAAGTTGAGAAGGATTCGTGACGAAAATTTTTCACGGTTAAATTTTGTCACCACAAAAGGAAAACTGACTACAATAAATGACTTTCAATTATAAAAGATTCATGATGCTCACAATTGTGTATTTCAAGTTTTTTACATTTTTCAGGGGGAAAGGTGAAAATTGTTGACAAATTCTCGTCACATTTCACCTTCCAAACACATTTCACGTCTTTCACGCATGAAACACTGATTTTTCACCATGAAAAATTGATTTTTTCAAAGCACCCATTAATTACTCTATTTTGCTTTCTCTTTACCATAACTCTTTCTTGGTATGTTAATGGGGAGATTTGGATTAATAACTCATTCTCACTTGACATAAATAAGCAGAGAGCAAGCATACTGCCTCGCTAACCAGTAATGATAAGACCTTCTGGTCTTCATTTATCACACTACATCAATAAAAACAATTGTGGAAGGCCATTTTATTGTATTGTTGGCGCAATATAAGTGCCAAAACACTTGTACTACAATAAGGACACCGTTCATTTAGCTCCATCCGAGAGATGGATTAGGCACGTACAGTAGCTCAAAGACAGATCATCCAGTGAACCCATAGCCAAGACGCTAAGGAATATTACGCAATCTAATATTGCATGTAGTACATCATCCATGCACAAAATCTAAAGTGTGGATTGGCTGAAGTTCAGGCTGTTAAATGGGATTAAAAGGATGGAAAATTGACTTCTCCGGAATCTATACGTATTTCTGGTTCACTGATCACTACCATGTCTGATATCCCTGCAAAAACTGATGCCAGATTTTTACGAACACTCATTTTCAACTCATGGCAATGTATAAAAAGATCTTGGAAATAAAAAACATTTTCAGATGTACGCTGTCAACACTCGGTCTCTGAAAAACTTTACGATTCAGGTTCATTGCATGACGCCAAACCCATCATGCATACATATACAAGTTAGTGATAAAAAAAATACATATAAAAATTATACAGCTTTGAAGATGATTTTAACTGCCAAAAGAAGGCAAACTTGTATATACAATCCCTGAAAATGATGAAAAACGACAAGAAACATGCCAATCCAGGCAATTGTTGGGTGTCTGTCAAGAATCAGCCCTTCTGTATGGGTTCTTCTCAATCTACACCTTCATCGGTTGGCCACAATTTTGCTAACTGCACCAGCTTGGAAGGTCTTCGAAATATCCACCTCTCAAAGATTGTAGAAGAAAATTTATCCGAAAGAGAAGAAGAAAGAAGCAGAATGAAAATAAATTTTACTGGACTAGTGGTTGATCACATTTATGTGAGCCTTAGCTATTCACACCATGGATTCATGCAGTCCTGGACATGGAAAGCGACTGAACGCAAAGGGCCACGTTAAACCCACCCCAAGGGTCGGCCAAGACGACAAGCGAGAGATACCGATAAATCTCTTGGTCTTATTTTCTAAAAATTTCCGTCCTCCTTATATGCATTTTACTTATTTCTCTGTGGATGAGCTTTTATGGTGTTTGTCATCTTCCCTATCCTTTTCAGAGATGGCTCAGCTTTCGTTTGAATGTTCATACGTGAATCATATTGTCGTTATTTCCTTTCTTGTCTCCTTCTGTTAATTTTGGTCGCCCACCTCGGGCGCCATTGTTATAGGGGGGAGGATAGGGATTGAGTTTCACATCTTTGTATGATGGATATAGCCAAAAACTCCCCTTAGAAGCCCAATTGCCAACATTCACAGCCGACGACCATTTAATACTTCCTCTCCCTAAGGAAACCCTAAAAGCACTCCTCCAATCCACCCCAGTACTCTCCTTGATTTATCTGTTTTAATGGAAATAAAAATCAATACTAACCTTCAGATTTTCATGTGACATTATACCTATGTGAGGGAGCTTGAGTTTCACACAAAGAAAAAGTTTGGGGGCATGAACTAAAGTTTAGTTTGCATTCAACACAACCTCATATTATTATTGATCTCTTGTGGTGGAGAGCTAGAGTTGTGACTTTAATGGTATTGGAGACTTGCACTCATGAGAGAGAAATGAGGGCATGCCCAACTAGGAGGGTCATGGTTAGGGTGGCACCTGAATGAAACTGCAACTTTTTATGCCATTCACAAGATGCATTGGAACTGGGGCCCTACTAGCCCTGAGAAAATGATAGCAATTACCACCTATGCTAAACTTGTATTCATCACTTTGTTATTTACATAGATTCTACTAGATAAGAAATGGAGAAACTGTCAGTGACTTTATGTATCCACTATGAAACTCATCATCATGCATACCATATAAAGAACTTAATGTTATTTTGTGCTTGCTGGACACTGCTTAAAAGTTAAAAACCATCATCCGTACCATGAGAGGGGAAAAAATCTTTAGTAAGTTTATGGTGCTTTATCTCTGATCAGATATTGGACTTCCCGCTTTGGATCTCACCGCCCTCTTTTCCTTTTTCAGTTTCTCTCTTCTTTTATTTTCTTTTCCAGCTTCCTCTCCTTCAGTTTATAAAAGGTTGAGAGAGGGCGAGATAGGTGAAGGATAAGGGATTTTTATTCCTTGTACACTTAATTTCATCTGTTATTTCAACACAGAGACGCTATCCTCTTCTTTTTTCTCTTTGACAAAAAGAAAGTTCCTTCCTGGTTCTGTTCGAGTTGGAAGTCGCTTCAAGCCTAAGACATGTCGAGCTGCGTGGATGTTGGGTCCGAGAAAGTTTGTTACATACCCTGCAATTTCTGTAACATCATATTAGCGGTATATATTATATGAGCTCCAAGCCTCCAACTCTATTTCGCTATTTGATATCTTTTGGGGGGAGAATGGGAGTGCATGGCTTTATCCTCTTCAAAATAGTTTATTTGGTTCACTGCAGTTAAATCAGCTCCTAGATCTTGAGATTGTTGCTTATCTGTTTTTTTAAAATGATATGATGTTCAATTGTTATATATTTTGTGTCATGCTTTTTGAAGTTTTGTTTACTGTCTTGTTCTTGCACCCATATAATAATCTTTGTTCTTTTCTTTTGTCAAATCATCATGTAAGGTGATTCAACTTAACAACAACTAATAAATCCACTCCTGTCTGGAAAGCTTTCTCATCATAAAGAGATGTTGTCAAGTTATTACAGGTTTCTATTAAATTTACAAGCATCACATGAAAAAAGAAAAGGTGCGTATTATGTAAATGCTCATTGGACACATTTAAATTTAGTAATGTACAACAATTAAAACAATAAGCGAAGAAGCCCTATTGATTTATTTTATTCCAAGAAATATTGATTTTATCCCACGCTAAGTTGATAAAGGCACATTCACCTTCTTGTGAAAAAAATACAACTAGCTCATTCTGATACAATGTATATTTTTCGCAACAGATGACAGTAGCATATTAACATCAGGCTCTCTTTCTCTCTTTTTTTTTATTTAATTAGCTTTTTGATGAAGGAGGCTCTCTTTCTAAGGAAATGGAACATTATTTTCTTTGCTATAAAATGGGAAGATGATTTGGATGTGTGTGTATCTCTTTTCCAACTTTTGATAGATGATTTCCTTCCAACTACAGAGGAAGAAAATAAAAAACTTGAAGGAGTAGCTGAGGTTTTGCTCTTCTCTCTCAAGTCTCAACTCTATTGATCTATCTAAACTTTGGCTGTGCAGGTAAGCGTCCCATGCAGTAGCCTGTTTGACATAGTGACCGTCCGCTGCGGCCATTGCACCCATCTCTGGTCCGTGAACATGGCCGCCGCCCTGCAGACTTTGTCCTGGCCAGAGCTTCAGGTCGACATTCCAACATAACAATACTTTAATCATTCTCATATTCACTAGCTGAGCTCTCATGTATCTACTAGCACCAGTATGACCAGTGTTTTTCTTCGTCTGACTTTTGATCTAGGTAATTGAAAAGGATTCTCTCGAACTAAAACATCCTGACAGCCGCTAAATTGACATCTACCTCTTCAACGTTTTTTTGCTTTAAAAATTTGAGATCGAAATATAATTTTGTTCTCAGTTGAGTATAAATATTATAGAGATTATATAAAGAGGCACAGATCCTGCTGGGGCCAGTAATGGCAATTTTTTTATCCCTAAAATCTTGTAGAGCTTTTTCTATTCCCCATTTGTGACTTGATTGATGGGTGGCCGGTGCTCAAAGGTTTTTTGTGATTTTCTCTTTCCATCAGTCCTGTCTTCATGGACGGGAACATCACCTGGAGAGAGATCTGTTTACGTTTTCTACTACCGAAATGATTGTTGCTTTTCGAGAAAGAAAAAGGCAGCGAAGTGACAGGAAACTCATGCTAATGGACTATGCAACCCTATTGGCTCAACTCTTAACTGTTGGATAGAAGACGAAGCCAGATCTCCACGTTTTTTACTAGCTTGTGTGTGTTTAAAAAATTCTCTCTTCTTTTTTTTTTGGGGAGAAGGGGTACAACTCTCTTTTCTTCTTTCAAACTAGGCTAGGTTCCCTTCGTGGCTCCTGACCGATCTCTCGGCAGTGCAACATTTTCTGCAACTTTTTCTTTTTTATAAATTTTCTTTTTTATGAATTTTTTTCTTCCATTTTCTACTTGTTTTCCTTTTGCAGTGCGGAATTGCACTTCCTTTTGTCCTCTCTAGGAACCCCATTTTCTATAACATCGTTTTCTTGTACATTTTAGTCCTTATTTTTCATTTGAATGCAGAAGTTTTCTTGCACTTAACGATAAATAGCCTTCTTTTCTTCCTTTTTCTTTTTGTACATTTTGCAATGCAGAGTTGCACACCTTACTACATTGTTACACTCTTTTCTTTACTAACTGCATTGTGTGAACATGTCAGACCCCGTGCTTCCCTTCCCGGGATTACAGTTTCAACTTTTCATCCTCCTCCAGATGCAACAAGGCTAATTTTCGCCCAGCTTCGACCACTAACGAAGAGAGGAGTGCAGCTAATCGTCGTATGTTTGTTACTTGGAAAACCCATAAATTTTCCTCTGAATGAATGCTGTTTAAGACATATAGATGTTCTACTGTGCTTTGAACACTTCTGTTCCGCTTCCTCGATCCATGCAGCTCCAGAGAAAAGGCAAAGAGTTCCATCTGCATACAATCAGTTTATCAAGTAATACTTATCCTGTTCAATGCTTCATTTGTATCCTCACATTTTACAAAATAAACTCATAGATGATAAAATATGGCCTGCAGGGAGGAAATCCAAAGGATCAAGGCAAATAACCCAGCAATAAGCCACAGGGAGGCATTCAGCACGGCAGCTAAAAATGTAAGACGGCCTCACTTGTGTTTGCCAGTAGGATTAGCTTTGTCTTTGAGCTTCCATAAAAACTCACTTCAAATTTGTTCCTGCCGCTTGCAGTGGGCTCACTACCCTAATATTCATTTCGGCCTCATGTTGGAGACCAACAACCAACAAAACTAAGGTAAGGTTTCTTATCTCGTTGTAGGACATGTTATATGTATCACTCAAATGACCTTTCGTGCAGTTTTTAGAAGAGTTATGAAGACAATGACTAGCTTGTTTCCACGGGAAACCAGTTGATACCGTCCAAGCTTGTTGAAATATAAATAAATAACACTAACCCATTAGTAGCAGCTTAAATTGTTGGGAAATAAGCGTTATTTAATGTAGTAAAACTTGTGGCATGTAGGCAATAACCATATTTTTGAAGCATGAAGTTGGAATGCTTTATTAGTCAGAAAAATGAATGTTGGATAGCAGCTTGGTACATGGAACTTTGTGCAATTTCCACCGGAGAACGATAGCACGTCTTTTATGACCTATGAACGTACAGTAGCTATTTAGAGGCTTAGCTACTAGTATTGCGTGAAAACCGATAATGGTAAAAGTCGACATCTTTCGACTTTATCAACTTGAGCCTGAACTTAGGGTTTTAAAAAAGAAGACAAGTGACTGTCAAGGTGTATATTTCTTTTATTCTTTAGAGATCATCAGACCTACAAAGCACCATAAGAAGGTCCCTGAAAGATAATATTAGTTGAATAAAAAAGTAATAATCTAATTAATATAATAGGTGATGTACTGGTGAACTAGCAAACCTGGATTTGTAAACCTTCTTTTTTTTTTCTTTTTCTGTGAAGCCGAATAGCATTTTGCTAGTCTTTTGTGAGTTATTTAATTCTTCAGATGAATGCAATTTGCAAATTATGTTACTAATTTCGATTATATAAAATGAAGAAAATAATATATGTTTCCTATGTTTTCTTTTGGTGCAAACTGTTTTTTTCTACATCTTTTTACCATATTATTGTAGATATTTGCAGACTACACATATGCTAATGAAAGGCATGTCTTAACCAATTAATAAATCGGTGAGTTATGAATATATTATCAATAATGAGTGGGCACTGAAGAAACTAGCTTAAATTTTGTGTTGTGCAGGGACCTGACAAGCATGCCATACTAAAGAATGATCCGTGCAACGAGTTTTAAGAATGTTTATGATCACTCTCAATCAAAACAACATCATCAAAATAATTTGAAGTTTGTGGGCTTCTCTATGTACTAAAATCCTGGTGTAGACGGAAAGAAACATTGGCGTTTTTTCATTGTTTTGTCATCACTTGACTATGTCATTTTAATTTTAGTTGTAATTACTTATGTTTCACCTGTTCCCTTCATATGGCTATCTGCATTGTCAATTTTATGCGCTGATTCCTTTAAATGAATTTGAAGTCTCATTTCCTTATAATAACTGAGTTACATAGATATGATTAGAGTTCGGATTGTGTTGTAAATAAAGAAGGCAAATTTCTTATTAGCAAATTTTTGTGTAATAAAAGATGCAATTAGCGGGTGGCGTTGCATTTTATTTTTCACTTTTTGGTATCTAAAAGACATAATTTCTTTGTTGGTAGGAGCTTTCGCTGCAGAATCTTTTACATATTCAGGTTAAGCATTTTCCCTGAACTGGAGTAGGTTGAAGTTTTTACTTTCTTTTATACACGAAGTTTAAATTTGTTGCCATTGATAATGCATGAATAATCGTACAAATTCCACAATGTATGGAATTATGAATTCGCATCGATAATCTATGTACTAGACATTGATTGTTTCCCGATAATGCTCGTGTATACCCAATGGCATCATTTATACACATTACACACATAATGTGGAATTTATATAAATTCCATCAAAAATGATTTTTTTGAAGATATTGGCAACAAAATTCCTAAATTCGCTGGTCTAATATGGCTGGTAAATGTTCGACCCTTCCTTCATTTAATCGATAAATTTTTTAACGTAAATCTGCCCCTCCGCAGCATTAGCCACCAATCGGATGCTGGCATGTCAGCGCCCCAAGCCCTTTGTCCCATATTAGCTGCACCATTTACCCACTCAGGCTTGGGGCGTTGACATGTCAGCGTCCCAGGAGGGGCGTTGCCCTCCGCAGCAGATTTGCGTTCTAAATATTTAGATATACTGCAAGTCAAGTTCATATGGACCTATGACGATATAGGGGGCATTTGGATAGTGATAGTGAAAGGTAAAAAAAAATTATTAGCATGAAAATAATCAAAGTAATTTTTTTGATTGTGCAAAACCCGTTTGGGAACCTGAAATTAATAATATTTTCAGTCTTTCACCATCAGCTTGACTCTTGATTGGTGACTTGCACTTGGGAACTTTAAAAAAATAAAATGTAATTTATGTATGGTAAAGCCAGTGAAAAATTTCTATTTTAGATAGCGGTGTCGGTGGGCGATGGCCGGCCATGGGTAGCGGCGCTTGTGGTGGGTGGTGCCGGCGGAGGGTGGGCGGTGACCGGCGGGGGTGGTGGGCTGTGCTGACGGTGGGCGGCAGTGGGTGGTGGTGGGTGACAGCGGCAGGGGTGGTGGTGGGCGGTGGGTGGCGGTGGCAGTGGACGGTGGTGGTGGGTGGTTCCAGCGGCGGTGGGTGGCGGGGGTTGTGGTGCCTGCGGCGATGGTGGTGGGCGGTGGGCAGTGGCGGTGGTGGTGGGTGGTTTACTTTTATTTTTATTTATTATTTGACCGACGAAAATCTCACTATTTAACGGTTGAATCCTACCGACATAAATCTCACTATTTGATAGTAGTATTCCACTGACAAATCTCACCACTTGAAGGTCGATTATCATCGACATAACTCATTATTTGATAGTCAAATCCCACCGATATAAATCTTATTATTTGATGGTCAAATCCCACTGACAAAAATCTCATTATTTGACGATCAAATCGCATGGACAAAAATCTCACTACATGACAGTCAAATTCCACCGACATAAATCTTACAACTTGATAGTCAACTAACTACCAATGAGAAAACTCTCACTACTTGACAGTTGAATCCCACCAATAGAAATCACTATTTGATTGTTAAATCCCACCAACGGAAATCTCAATATTTAACGGTCAACTCCCACCAACATAACTCTCACTACTTGACAGATGAATCCCACTGACAAAAATCTCACTATTTAACGATTGAATCCCATCGACATAAATTTGATTATTTAATAGTCGAATACCACTGACAAAAATCTCAGTATTTGACGGTCGAATCCCACATACATAAATCTCACCACTTGACGGTAGACTCACACCAACAGAACTCTCGCTACTTGATAGTCGAATCCCATTGACAGAACTCTCACTACCTGACGATCGACTACCACCGATAACATTCTTACTATTCGATAGTCGAATCCCACCAACATAAATCTCACTATTTGACGGACGAATCTCACTGATAGAACTCTCACCACTTGATGATCAACTCCCATAGACAGAACTCTCACTATTTGACGGTCGAATCTCATCGACATAAATCTCACTAATTGACGGTCGACTCCCATCGACATAGCTCTTACTACTTGACGGTCGAATCCCACCAACAAAAATTTCACTAGACGATGGTCAATTCCCGCTGATAGAATTCTCATTATTTGATGGCCGAATCGAACTGACATAACTCTCACTACTTGACGGTCGAATCCCATTGACTAGACTCTCACTATTAGATGATAGAATCCCACTGACAAAAATCTCACTACCTGCTAGTCGAAAACCACCGACAGAAATCTCACAATTTGATAGTCATATCCAACCAATAGATATCTCACTACATGACAGTCGATTCCCACCAACAAAACTCTCACTATTTGACGGTCGAATTCCACCAAGAGAAATATCACTACTTGACGGTTGACAACCATCGACGGACGATTCATAGCAACCCACAAACTGAAATCTAACTACTTGATGATTGATTCTCACCGACAAACACAATCACTATTTGACGGTCAAAATCCACAGATAGAAATCTCACTATTATAAGGTTGAATCCCACCAACATAAATCTTACTATTCGACGGTCGACTCGCATCGACACAACTGTTGCTACTTGACGGTCAACTCGCATTGACAGAACTCTCGTTACTTGACGGTCTAATGCCACTGACAAAAATCTTACTAGACAACGGTCAATTCTTGCCGACAGAAATCTCACTATATGATGGCCGAATGCAATTGCCAGAGATCTCACTACTTGACAGACGAATCCATTGACAGAACTCTCACTATTAGACGGTAGAATCCCACTGACAAAAATCTCACTGCGTGCCAGTTGAATACCACCAACAGAAATCTCACTATTTGACGGTTGTATCCCATTGAGAGAACTCTCACTATTTGAGAACTAAATTCCACCAACATAAATCTCACTACATGACAGTTGACAACCACCGACAGAAGGCTCACTATCTGACAATCGCAACCCACAGACAGAACAAGCACTATTTGATGGTTGAAATCCCTTGACAGAAATCTCACAACTAGACGGTCGACTCCCACTGACAAAACACTCACTATCCGAAAGTCGAACCAACCAACAGAAATCTAACTACATGTTGGTCGACTCACACCGACAAAACTCTTACTACTTGACAGTTGAATCCTGCCAACAAAACTTTCACTACCTGATGATTGAATCCCATTGACATCACTCTCACTATTCGACAATTGAATCCCAACAACAAAAATCTAACTATTTCAAGGTTGAATCCCACTGACAAAACTTACACTACTTGATGGTCGACTCTCATAGACATAACTCTCACTATTTCACGGTTGATTCCCACTAACAGAAATCTCACTATTTCCCAATCTAATCCACCGATAAAAATCTCACTACTTGACGATCGAATCCCACCGACAAAAATCTCACTACATGATGTTGATTCCCATCGACAGAAATCTCACTATTTGAGGGCCGAATCCAACCAAAAGGACTCACACGACTTGACAGTCCAATCCCACCAATAGGACTCACTATTTGACGATAGAATTCAACCAACAAAAATCTCACTATGTACCAATCGAACACCACCAACAGAAATCTCAGTGTTTCACAGTTGTATTCCACTAACATAACTCTCACTATTTGATAATTTATTCTCATCGATAGAACTCTCACTATTTGACGGTCAAATTCCACTGATAGAAATCTCACTACTTGATGGTGACAACCACCGACAAAAGACTCACTATCCGATGGTTGCGACTCATTGCCAGAAATATCACTATTTGGCGTTCGATTCCTGATCGTTTAAATATAAAACCCTTGCAAGTGTACAAGGCAATTGTACTATAGTGAGTATAAATAGGATTGTCGAACCTCAGGGATGGATTAATATTTTACTAAATTTAAAAGAAAGCAGTAGTGTTGATTCTAGACTAAGAAAGTAATGAACTTTTAACTAAGTGAGAATTAATCAATGTTGAGAAGACCAAGGCTTCGAATCCACCACAATAAACTAGTGTATCGTTTCTCTCTCTCTTTTGAATAAAGATTTTCAATTGGCTAGTATATTCCTCTCGGACATACACTTGTCAACTCAAAATATAGTGCTCTCCTCTCGGATGTAACACATAAAACAATTAAAATATGGAATTGTGATCTATCTCTCTCAAGTATAAACCAATGAACTTTATTGATATATAACACCTCAGTCTACTCACGTTCCTCTCGGATACGCAAGTATTCTTTGGATTGAAACTCACAAGAATTCACTCTTGTCTCTCTCGAATACAAAGAACAAACCTTTATTGAATTAACAATGATTACACAATAAAATTCATACACCAACTAGAGTAAAAATATAAGATGAGAGAAAATAAACTACATAACGCCTTGGAAAAGTGTTCTTCATGTTCTTCATCTTCTTCTCTCCTTTGCTCTAGCCTCCAATTTAGCTCTAGTTCTCCAAGGGTTTCTCCAAGATTTATTGCCCAAAACGTTCTCCCATAAGGCCTATTTATAAGTTTGAAGAGAAACCACGAAGTCCCCTTCCAAATCAGAGTTGAAATAGGTTTTATTTCTGGTTTTCCGTATATGGCGATCGATCGCTCCGTATTGCCGATCGTTCGCCAACCGATCGATCGCAATTCCTTCGTTATTTTCTTACGATCGATCGCTTTGGAGATTGACACCGTATAATACCGATCGATCGTAGTTACTATCTTGCACAAATGAAAAATTTTAGTAGATGCGATCGATCGTTTTGAGGTCCGATCGATCGTTTCCTTCAACACACTGTTTTTGCAGCTGAGGTGATCGATCGTATTGATAGCCGATTGATCGTAGTTACTATTCATAAACTTCAAATGGATGTAACTTTCTGCTCCAAACTCCGAATTATGCGTGGTTGGTGGCGTTGGAAAACTGACTTCTTTCTGTACACGATGATTTAACCATTTGAGTTACTTTTTACCTCATTTCTGTGTATGAATTTTGTTTCCTACAAAAACCAAAAACTATATTAAAGTAGTAGTTATCCTAATCAAACATTATCATAATCATAAGTTTATGAGATAATAAAATACATAATTCATGTATAGATTAATTCCCACCGGTAGAACTCTCACTAATTGACGGTTGACTCACTACTTGGATGCTCTACAACCACCAGTAGAAGACTCACTATCCGACAATCACAACCTAGTGACATAATTCTCACTACTTGACGGTCAAATTCCACCAACAGAAATTTCACTATTTGAGGGTCGAAATACGCTGACAGAAATCTCACTATATCTCACTACTTAACAGTTGAATCCCACTGACAAAACACACTATCCGACAATCGAATTCCACCAACAAAAATCTCACTACATGACAGTCGAATTGCACCAATATAAGTCTCACTATCTGGCGGTGGCATTCTATCGACACAAAGATCACTACTTGACAGTTGTCTCTTACTAATAGAATACTCACTACTTGATAGTCGACTCTTACTGACACAACACTCACTATTTGACAGTTGAATCCCACCGACAGAAATCTCACTATTTGATGGTCGATTCCCCCTCCTACAGAAATCTCACTACTTGACAGTCAAATCCCACCAACATAAGACTCACTATCTGACAGTCGAAACCTGCCAACAGAAATCTCACTATGTGACAGTTGAAATCTATTGACAAAAATCTCACTACTTGATAGTCGAATACCACCAACAAAACTCTCACTGCTTAACGATCAATTCCTACCAACAGATTTCTCATTATTTTACGGTCAAATTCCACCGATGAAACTCTCACTATTTGACGATCGAATCGCACAAATAGAAATCTCACTACATGATAGTCGAATTGCACTGACATAAATCTCAATACTTGATGGTCAACTCCCAAGAGAAAACTCTCACTACTTGACAGCCGAATCCAACCAACATAAATCTCACTATTTGACAGTCAAATTCCACCAACAGAAATCTCATTACTTGAAGGTTGACTCACACCAACAAAACTCGCACTACTTGATAGTAGAATCCCACCAACAAAACTTTACTACCTTACAGTCATATCCCACTGACAGCACTCTCTCTATTCAACTGTCGAAACTCACTGACAGAAATCTCACTACTTGACGATCGACTCCCACTAACAAAACTCTCACTATTCGACGGTCAAATTCCACCAACAAAAATCTCACTAGATGATGGATGTATTCCACCGACAGAAATCTCACTACTTGATGGTTGGCTCCTAGTGATAGAACACTCACTAATTGGCAGTCGACTCATACTGATAGAAAACTCACTATTCGACAGTCAAATCCCACTGATAGAATCTCACTACATTGACAGTCGAATACCACCGATGAAAGACTCATTATCTAACAGTCAAAATCCATCAAAATAAATCTCACTACATGAGATCGATATCTAACAATAGAAGTCTCGCTACTTGGCAGTCGAATCCCACCGACAAGACTCTCACTACTTGACGGTCAATTCCCACTAACAAAACTCTCACTATTTGACGGCTAAATTCCACTTCTATAAATCTCACTACTCTAGGGTGGAATCCCATCAACAGAAATCTCACTACTTGATGGTCGACTCTTATCGACAGAACACTCACTATCCGACAGTCGAATCTCACCGCCAGAAAATCTCACTACATGACGGTAGAATTCCATCGACAAAAATTTGACTATTTGATAGTCGAATCCCACCGACAGAAATCTCACTACTTGATAGTCTATTCCCACCAAGAGAACTCTCAATATTTGACGGTCGAATTCCATTGACATAAATTACACTACTTGACGGTCCACTCACACGAACTGAACACTCACTATCCAACCCACCGACAAAAATCGCATTACATGATAGTCGAATTCCACTGACATAAATCTCACTATTTGACAGTTGACTCCTACCAACCAAACTCTCACTACTTAAACGGTCGAATCCCATCAACAAAAATCTCAAAATTTTAGGGTTGAGTCCCAGCAATTGAAATATCACTACTCGACGGTCGACTCACACCGCTAGAACTTTCACTATTTGATGGCTGTATCCCATCGACATAAATCTCACTACTTGACGGTTGACTCCCACCAACATGACTTTTATTATTTGGCGGTCTCATTCCATCGACAAAACTCTCACTACATGACAGCTGATTCCCACTAACTGAACTCTCACTATTTGACGGTCGATTTCCACTTACAGAAATCTCAATACTTGAAGTTTGATTCCCATTGACACAAAACATTCACTATCCGATAGTCAAATCCCATCGACAGAAATCTCAATGCTTAATGGTCGATTCGCACCATGGAACTTTCACTATTTGACAGTCGAATCCCGCCGACAGAAATTTCAATATTTGATGGTCGAATCCCGCCGACAAAAATCTCACAACATGGCAGTTGATTCCCACAAATAGAAATTTCACTATTTGGTAGTTGAATCCAACCAATATAACTCTCACTACATGATAATCAAATACCACCGATGAAAATCTCACTATTTGACGTCGACACCCGCTGACATAACTCTCACTACTTGACGGTCGACTCCCATCGACAAAAATATCACTGCATGATGGTCGATTGCCGCAGAGAGAAATCTCACTATTTGACAATCGATTCCCACCAACATAACTCTCACTACTTGTCGATTGAATCTCACTGATAGAACTCTCACTCTTTGATGGTAGAATCCCACCGGCAGAAATCTCACTAGTTAATGGTCGACTCCCACTGACAAAAGACTCACTATCTGACAATCGCAATCCATCAACAAAAATCTCACTACATGATGGTAGAATTCCACTGATAGAAATCTTACTACTTGATGGTTGATTCCCATCGACAGAACTCTCACTATTTGACGATCGAATTCCACTGACAAAGATCTCACTACTTGACGGTTAACTCCCACTGTCAGAACACTCACTATGTAACAATCAAATCCTACTTACATAAATCACTACAAGACAGTCGAATTCCACTGACAAAAACTTTATTACTTGACGATCGATTCCTACCAATAGAACTCTCACCATTTGATTGCAAAATCCTACTTATAGAAATCTTACTATTTGAGAGTAGAATTCAACTGGCAAAATCTCACTATTTCACAGTAGCATCCCGCCTATAGAAATCTCACCATTTGATAGTAACATTCTACTAACAGAACTCTTACTATTTGACAGTAGAATTTCACTGACAAAAATTTCACTATTTCAATATTTGATAGTAGAATTGCACTGACAAAAATCTCATTATTTGACAGTAGCATGCCACCAATAAAAATATCACTATTTGACAGTAGCATTCCACTGACATCAAGCTCACTATTTGAGAGTAGCATTACATCGACAAAAATGACTTTATTTGACAGTAGCATTCCCCCAACAAAAATCTCTCTATTTAATAATAGTATTTCACTAACAAATATCTCACTATTTGACAATAGAATTCCACGAAAAAAGATTTAACGATTTGACAATAAAATTCCACGGGCAAAAATCTCACTATTTGACAGTAGCATTCTACTAAGGAAAAATCTCACTATTTGACAGTAGAATTTCACCGATAAAAATGACTTTATTTGATAGTAACATTCCCCCAATATAAATCTCTCTATTTAATAGTAGTATTTCGCTGACAAATATCTCATTCTCATAATTTCACTAAAAAAAATCTAACTATTTGACAATAGAATACCACCGAAAAAAATCCAACGATTTCACAGTAAAATTCCGCCGACAAAAATCTCACTATTTGACTGTAGCAATTTACGGACACAAATTTGACTATTTCACGGTAGAATAGACACAAATCTCACTATTTGACAATGCAGTGTCACCGGCAAAAATATAATTATTCCACGCTACACTACTAAGATATCCATGTACCACCTAAAAAGGCAGTTGATTATTTTCCTAAAGCATTAAATCCACGGGTAATCCCCACGAGCTTACCCACGGGACTATGCATAAAGCTCATCAGTCATCACAGCCTCTTTGAAAGTGCATGCCCCCACACATCAACGGATCCCGTGGCTTCATCTCGTAGTTCATTAACATTACTCTTTCTTTCGTTTCAGGTGGCATCCCATTCTGTCTCCAACAAGCAGTGCTCTGTTGGTGGCTTCGTACGTGTTTCCACTTTGACTTTCAAGCTTCACCTTCACGTGTAAGTTGGAAGTTCGGAACCGGTCTGGTTCAGCAAGCCAGACTTTCCTTAGCAGCTGATCATTGGCAAACATCCCAGTTCCGCTAAAACCCTAAAAACAAGTAACAAAGCAAGCATCCTCCTTCCTTCCCTCTCTCCTCTTCGTCAATCGTCGTCGTCGGCCATGGCGGTCGCTTCCTTGGACAAAGAGACCTCCGAGAACGTCCTCAGGCAGGTCCATTATCTCATCCTTCCTTTCTCTTTCATCTATTTCACTGGTCATTGCTTTCCACCTTGAATTTTCGAGTTTTTGAGTTGTTTTGAAATGTGTCTTGCAGGTGGAGTTCTACTTTAGCGACAGCAATCTCCCCCGGGACAAGTTCCTCACCGACTCCATCAATGAGAGCGATGATGGCCGTAAGTGCCTTTCCACTTTGACCTTTTTTGTGGTTGGGAGTTTATTGTTCGTTGTTTTAGTTTGTGATTGATGCATGGTTGATGTTGTGTTTGTCAGTGGTTAGTTTGGCGTTGATATGCTCCTTCACGCGTATGAGGAACCACCTGGGGCTGGGCTCCGTGAAGCCGGAGGAGGTTTCCGAAGGCACGGTGCTCGCTGTTGCTGAAGTCTTAAAGCAATCGTCTTCGCTTAAGCTCTCTGATGACGGTCAGTTTAACACTTGCTTGCTTTGACTTCTATATAGGGACTGTTTGGTTCGTGAATTTGGAATTTAATCCAGAGGGAATTTATTGAGGCTGAATTGGTATAAAATTTGAATTTCGTTTGGTTGCTAAATTGAAGATTTACAATCCAGATGAAATTTATTCAGGTAAGTGGGGCCTGCATGTTGAATCTGGAGGAGATTCACTAATTTAGCCTGAATTTGGGAATTCTCCTTCAGATTGAATTTTAAATTCAGCCTAAATTTATGAACCAAAATGATTCAGTTAATTCTCTCCCAATTCAGGCTGAGCTAAATTCTCAAACCAAAGAGCCCTACATTGTTACTCCATGCTGGGATGTGGTCAATTTTAATTTCAGCAGTTACGTTGTAGCTGTTCTGACTTCTGAGAATCTTAATCTGACAAAAAAGTGTGATTCTCATCTTGAATGTGCACATTTGAAGACAACTGTGGATGTATTATGTATTGAAATTAAGCCACTATATTTATTCTGAATATATATCTTCTTATAATTTTTTTGTCTTATTTAAGTGTTTTTTATGCATATTTGAAAATGCGTGCTTTTTCCCAAGTTGGGTGCATTAAGAGCTGCTCTAGCTCATCAATTTATATCTTATTTGCTTGAGTTGTGTATGATTTCTGGTGTCTCTTACATGTATGTGTATTTTTTCATCTCCAGGAAAGAAGGTAGGCAGGACGACAACACTGCTAAAACCGGAAGAAGTGATTGAGCAAGTAGATTCAAGAACAATTGCGGCATCTCCATTAGAATATACTATCAGACTTGACGAAGTAGAGTCTTTCTTTTCTCAATATGCAAAGGTAAGGTTGTCTTACTCCCACTTTCGAATTTACATACATTTTATATGAACACCATGTCTATGACATGTTTATTGTGCCGTCAAATGGTATTCTTATGTTACTTGTAATTGCCTTGCCTAACTTTGTATCATAATTGCACTTGGTCAGCTAATGTAATTCTTTATTAATAATACTTTAGTCGAGTGCCTACTTTTTGGTTCACTTTATATATCTGTAACGCAAATATAAGGTAATAAATTATATCATGGTGAAGTATGAGCATACATGTCAAATCTATACTATCTTCTCAAATATTGTAGTCTTCTGTGTTCATTCTTATTTGCTTGTTGCCTTCGAATATTGCTTGCATTGTCATCTTGCTGTATTTCAAAAAGGTTGCTATCCCTAGGTTGAGCTCTTGCAGGTAAATAGTGTTAGGCTTCCACGTCATGTTGCCGACAAAAGATGTTTTTGTGGCACTGCTTTGGTCGAATTTTCTACAGAGGAAGATGCTAAGAATATTATATGCCAACAGCTGGTATATGGAGGCGCAGAACTAGAATTGAAACCCAAGTAAGCATACGTACTTTTCAAATAATCTTGTGTGTTGCGTCTATTAACATTGTTTTGCTTTTGGCACAAGATAATTGTGTTGTCGAAGTGGTCGTCTTGTTGGTTGCTTTCCTAATTTGATGACGTTTGCAATGTTATTACTGTTGTGATCAGGAAAACTTTTGACAATGAAAGGGAAAACTTGATGAAGGAAATTGAAATGACCCGCACTTCTCAAGATTTTAACAATAAAAAGGACTTCCACATGAATGAGAGGTTTGTAAAATCTTATCTTGTTCTGTGAAGTTGTTGACTTTCCTGGATGGATAATAAAATGTTCTTCTGATGGTGCTTCTCTTTTCTGGTTGTTTGCCTTTATAGCTATCCCAAAGGCCTTATTGTTGCTTTTACATTGAAAAACCTTTCAAGTGACACTGCAGAAGATAATGGCACAATTCAGGACACTGGTAATAACGTTGGGAACCAAATGTGTCCAAGTTCAGCTGATAATGTTGATAGCACTGCTAACAACTCTTCAGATGGTGAATCCAAAGACAGTGAAGTAAAGATTTCCGGTAAAGTGAATGAAGATGTTACTGCAATTGAAAATAACAAGAATGGTGTTGAAGGTGAAGCTGGTGATATAGCAGCACCTTCTACCCATAAGGATGAAGTCGTTACTAGGGAGGATTTAAAGCATGTTTTCCAAAAGTTTGGAACTGTCAAGGTAGTGAAGCCTTGTTATTAGTGATGTTAATGCTTGGATCATTTTAGGAATTTGTGCTTGGCTTTCTTTAAATTCTTAGTCCTGATTACATAATAATCCCTACTTCCCAAATATTCTCTAATCACTCTAATCACTTCCTGTTGAACATTTTGCTGGCAAATGCTTGTTTTGTCGTGTTTAAGATCTAAATATGTACTATTACTGCCTCTTCATTTTTCCAACAATCTTTCTTATTTACATTGAAGTTTATTGACTATCGGATGGGTGAAGAATCGGGATACATTCGCTTTGAGAAGCCAGAAGCTGGTCAGAAAGCACGTGCTGCTGCAGTTTTTGCTGATGAAGGTGGTCTGAATGTGAAAGGCCATTTAGTTACCTTGGAACCAGTAACTGGTATGTCTTCATGGAAATACTATTAAATATCTTCTTGACAACTCATGGCCACTATTTTTAAACAGAAAATATCAGATTATTAAGACATGCAAAAGAATTTAATGCACTTTTAGGTTCCAAACTATAGTCTGTATTCAAGCCTAAAAGTACATAAAACTTGTTGTGTTTCAGGCAGTCAGAAGGACCCGTTATGTTGTGAACTAAAAATAAGCTTCTAGTGAGGCAGGAAATTCTACTAGTGGCAAATTTAAAATTATGCTTTCGTTGTTGGCAAAGGTACTTAATGGGAAAAAGATAGTGCTACATGCGCTGGGGATTTGGCGGGTGTCTGTTGGAGTGAAAAAGTGGCAAAGTGGGCCTTACATTGTCCACTTTTTTACTATTAAACAAATACCTGCCATGTTACCGGTGTATGTATACATCGGAGTACAGTTATCAGCTTCCATACTTAATACCAACTCAAGAGTAATAAAAGATGTGAAATGATGCTATTGAATATGAATATGTTTCTGTTCCATTTACCATATTTTGACTTTTTGAGGTTGTAAGACAGAAAAATTCATATTAACATTTCACGTTTGTTTTACCCTTTGAACATGGTATATAGCGGCAACTTTCTAGAAGTTTTTTATGCATTCTATGTATTTCCTAGAGTCTCTTCCTATCTCTGTAAACATTTGCCAGAAGTTCTATGTTGGTATCATATCTGTCCCTTGACTATAATTTAAGATAAGGAGGTGTTATGTTCCCCCATGTCTCAGATGTATCTTCGATTTCCAAATGCATCTCAGATATTACTGAAAAAAATTTAGAAATGTTACGTCATATGGAGTCATAGAAAAATTTGAAATTTCTCTCACAAGTATGTTTTTGGCAATCAGTATCTAAGTAATTCGGACGTTATGAATTTTGTACTATTCGTTTGGTATAATATTGCTGCATTCATTAGCATGAACTGTTCCTGGAACATTCTTTATCCTTAACTATCTAAATTTGCACTACAGGTGATGCGGAAAAGCAATATTGGAGCTTGCTTCGTGGTAATCAAGAAAGGCACCGTGAAAGTAAGAACGGCAGAGGAAGGTATGCTATACTGAATGAATAATCATAATTGTAATCAAGTAGCACATTTTTCCAACCATTTAGGGTCAGCGTCATGGATCTATCTTACGCCTCCATTCAGGCCTGTTTTGTGCCAACTCTTTTGTATAGTCACATCCTCTTTTATTAACTCCATCCAAGTTTTTTTTGGTCTCCCTCTCCCTCTTTTGACATCATTTACATACATCCTTTTTTTTTTTCAAAAGGCATCTATTAGTCTTCTTTGCATATGCCCATACCAAAACAACTACATTTCTTCAGCTTCTCCCCTAGAGGAGTTACCCCTAAACTCATTTATATATTCATTTCTAACCTTCATAGTTATCCCATTCATCCACCTTAGCATTCTCATTTTGACTACATTCAACTTATTTATATGACTTCTCTTTTTGGTGCTCAACACTCTGCTCCATAAAATATTGCAGGCCTAATAGTTGTTCTATAGAATTTGCCTTTAAGCTTTTTTGGAACACGCCAATCATACAAAACTCCTAAGGCTAAGGCTGCACTCCGTTTTACCCACCCAACATTTATCCTATGCATCACATCACTATCAGTATCCTCTTCTTTGTGGATAATTCTTTATGGATAATAGATTGCAAGTAACGGAATTGATCACACTTTGGCACTTCTTGCCTATTTCAATTAATGTTTTACCTGTAGTTCTATCTTTTCTTAAAATTTAAATTTTATGCACTCTCTCTTAGTACTATTTATTTTGGTACTCTTTAATTCTAGAGCCTCCTATAATTCTAGTTTTGCATTTAAACTTACTTTACTATCATCAATTAAAACTACATCATCCGCAAAAAATACATATGCCAAGGTACATTACCTTATATATATATATATATATATATATATATATATATATATATATATATATATATATATATATCTAGTTAGCTTATTCATAACTAAAACTCTTAAGGCTGAATAATGTGTCGTAAAATTTTTTGAAGATATATGCCGAGGACAATAATATACAAGGAGAATACTGCATAAGCAGCTCTGTTGATGTCCGTTTTTTGCAGAAATGAGTTGATATCACTTTTTCATTGGTTTGCTTAACTGAGATTAAATTTATAGCTTTTCACATGCCTTCTTAATGTCAGTGTTCCTAGTGTTTGCCCATTTCTCACGTTTTTTAAGGCCACTAATTAATACGTTGCTGGTTGCAGGGGAGGCAGGCAGAATAACAGAGGTGGAAGACGCTATGACGGGAAGCAAAATAGAGACAGAGGCAATGATTTTGCTAAGGAACGTCCGCATAAAGCTCAGAAAGTAGGACCAGCATAAAAGACGATAGGAACAAGGCAATATTTCTTATCGGGGGCTGGAAATTTTGTTGGCATAAATTGCTAATTTATTACATACAAAATGACTATTATCCGATATAGAAATAACAACTGTTAAAAAAATAGTGATTGCGATACTGAGTGTGGCTCTGGTTTTGCACTTATTTGTTCCACATGAGGGGAACAAGTAAAGTGGCCAAATTTTGTTTATTTCCATTCTCATAATAGGTATTGATGTGTTGAGAATGAGAATATTTATTTTAATGGAGAAAAGGCCTGATAATAATGTCCTATCCTCTATCACGACTTTTTTTTACTGACGATGAGTTTTACTATTATATTTTTCTGTATTTAAAATGATGGGGTCCATGTGCAAATTAAAAGAACTTGATGGTCGGTTGGCTCGTAATATTGGAAGTAGCTCAAAGATGATTTGATCGGCTAACCTTATTTTTTTCTACCTAGAAAATAAATTTCCGTATGGTAATGCTGGTCCTGATTATTTTCTTTTTTCCTTCTGTTTATCCCTAGTGGCCAAACCAATGTATCTACATTCCATGCTTATCATCTCTTGGTCCCACCACACTGTCAACAAAATAAGGCTTCAAGAATACACAAATTTAAATATAAAAAAGTCGCATTTATTTGAACAAAGAAACGAATTGGAGGCAGGGTGTTTTTTCAGCTTCTGGCTCTCATGTGGGCATTTCTAAAGGAGCAGATCATTGGAACAGAACCTGTTGAACAAGAAGTCTTGTCCATGTTCAGGGAAACCGGACAAACATTTGAAAATTGAAGGGCATGATATATTCTCGGACTCATACTTGGTAACTGCTAGTCTGCTACGAGCTTTGACAAATCAGAATTCCGTCCTGCCGGATCAATATATAGAAGACGGCAAGAAAAAGAGCTCTACACTTCCAAACAACACAGAAAAATCGAAAAGGCCGTCCAATGCTGGCACTAATGCATAGGCATCACACAAGCCAAACAAGATGCCCAGCAGAATGCACGTATAATGAATGAATTCAAGCCCATTCATTCAGTTTTTTGTTATTAATAGATCGAGAACGAAAATCCCAGAAACTGCTAACAAGTAACCTTTTTGGTAACCGAACTAAAAGAATTTCTGCCCTTGGTACTGCCATGCCCAAAACTGAATTTTGGGACGGAAGTATCACTCTTAGAAGAACCAGAGGTACATGCAAAAGAGAAAACTAGCCTCCTTTCTGAATTGGAGGAACCAAAGCTAAAATGGGGAACTGTAGTTTCTACCGTATAATGCGATGTACTGGGAGCTGCAAAAGATACCACCATGGTAGGAGTCGGCAATTCACCATGTGCACCTGCAGCTAGAGGGAAAGTGAAACCAGCACCAGAATCAGAAGTTAAACGGCTTCCATCTTCTCCCACAACGGCGATAGATGATAAAGCTGGCTTAGTTCCAGACATGGAAAACTGAGGCCTCCGCTGCTGAAGTTTATCGCCCCAACTAACATGAGCTGATACTTGGTTCAAGTTTTGAAATTGCACACCACCCGAGGCAAAAACATCCTTAGAAGGTACATTAAACATATGGTTAGCCATTATAAATTAAAGCTTCATTTAAGTAACAAAAACGACTATGCATGCCATGCCAAGATCTGAACATTTCTAATCTCTAATGCCTATCTAAGTTTTAAAACAATTTTGTATAAAAAGCAATTTCCAATCATAATCAAGACAATCATAAAAACATTTTCGCCTTTTCAGAAAGGTAAAAAAATTTCAAATCAACCAACCTTAATCAACATGAGAAGTTTTTATGACACTACTCTGCCTTAAGAAGCACAATATAACATTCACAATCACACCAAAACCTATGATTCTCTACGTACATACCTTATCTGTTTTGCTGTGTGAGTTCTCAACATCCTTGCATTTGTTGTGAAGATTTTCAAAATTCTTGCTCTTATTTGGAGGGTTGTCAACATTTTCAACATCTTCTATAACTTTGGTAGGAAGCCAAGAGTTAATCATACTGGAGCCAGTTGCAGGATTTGAAATTTCAACTCCTAACGCAGAAGCTTGCTTGTTTCCAGTGTTTTCACAAAAGTCCCCTTTTTCTTGACTTTGGCCATTGGTTGTTGGAGTAGTCACTCCAAATGTAGGCATCCTCCTTTGAAGGACCAAATTTAGCTCAGCAGACTTCTCTTTTGGAGATGGGAAAGTCCTATCAAGATGTTTTAGTATCTTTCGAGCCACCTTACTTGATTGTGGATGAACTGTGGAGCGCCCATCAGCAAGCTTCGTGATCTTCCCATCTGAGGAATAGTTTCTCACAGTCATGCTTTCCATTGGTTCAGACATTTTGTTGTTCTTTGAGGCAACTAATACATTAGATGTTGATGAGAGCCGACCAGCTGATTTTAGAGAATATGACAAACTGCCTCTGTTGGGGGTAGCAGCTTCTAAATCTCTGAGACGTGTTCGCCGGATAGGCCCCACTGTCGTAGAACTCTCATCTACACCAGAAGTCCTCTTCATTGCCTGAGTCTAAAACACAGATAAGGACAAAAATACATTCAATATGTATTAGCATATGTGTCAAGCTGTCCCACAACATATAGAAGCTTTTAAAAAAACAAAGATGCAGCCATTCAAATTTTTGGTACCTGGCTTCCTTTACAAAAAGGAGTGGCCTCCTTCCTCCATTGAATTGAAGGCCGTTGCCCAAAGGCTGAAAACTGAGCATGAGAAAGAAGG
Organism: Houttuynia cordata; assembly: GCA_039654745.1. NCBI lineage: Eukaryota > Viridiplantae > Streptophyta > Magnoliopsida > Piperales > Saururaceae > Houttuynia > Houttuynia cordata. The sequence continues at coordinate 54,957,405 of CM077502.1, read as the reverse complement.
AAAAAACATATCAGCAGAAAAATTATTCTTTACCTATGCTGCAAAAAAAAATCAATTCACTGTGTACATGCAGTGAATTATATACAATACTGATATACAAGAATTGACTGAAAAAGAATAGGCAGAAATAAAAGCTTGTCAGACTTCTAATGTTATTGTCAGTATGGACCTTGGAAGGCGGCCTTGAATAAGGAGTACGCGCCAACCCATGCAGCCCAATTGGATTTCTATTAGTCTGGGGGGTGACATAGCTAGGTGTGTTTTGCACAATCGAAACCGGCCAGCATATAGGTGATTTTTGCACAGGTGATTGGAGAGAAAATCTTGATCCAAAGGTATTGACCGATGGAGTTCTTTCATCCCTTAAATTCTGACGAGTGACAGCAGAACCTACTGCTTGGGCTTTTATAAAAGCTTTTGCAATTTCAACAGGCGATGAACCAGCATCATCTTCATTTAGCTACAAACAAATAACATGAATACTCAACTTCGGTAAACATTCTTTAATAATGAACACACAATAAGCAGCTGCTGTCCAGTAGCTCACCCTCTGATCCAACGGTTCATCCTGCATATGTCCAAATGACACATTTGGCTCCTCATACTCCCGTGCACCTTCTACTGCTGCCAACTCAACATCCATGGTAGCCTCTGGCTGCGCATTATCATAAGAAGAACTAGCCATCCTTGAGCGTAGCAATATTATTAATCTATTATATTCATCTCTGCATATGTTAGGAGACAATATTAAGTTATTTGAGTTGCCATTACAAGCCACTATATCCAAAACCCCAGACCCAAATATACACAACTTGCCTAGTAAATGTTTGCTGTTTCAACAGCTTTTCTACATCAGAAAGCTCACTATCAACATTAATACCATCCACACTGCTTTTGTGAACTTCACACTGTGTATTATCCTTTAGCATGTCAACATCAGTGTACTCGCATGATTCAGATGTTTCAACCTGCAATAACCATTGACAGAGTATGCCAAAAAAAAACAAACTATAATCCTCCATAGAAACATGATGATAAAGTTCATGTCAAATACACAATCAATCACCAACCTTCACAGTTCGCTTGAAACAAGAATGTGTGATATCAGAATAGTAAAAGGACATGCTAAAATAAGATAGATAAGAAGGGACTCACAACATGAGTTATAGCTCCCTGAACTTCATCAATTATCTCCTTCTTCTCTGGTTACAAAACATAAAGTTCAAGAGTCCATAAAATTGAGTATAGCAAACACTACGTAAATTGAGCTCAAGAACTACTCCCTCCATCCAATAAAGCCTGTCTGCATTAGAAAATGAGTAAAATTTATTGGACTCTAAGGCCCATATATAAAACAGAGTCCCCTCCCCCCTCTTCTGTGTTTTTGGTCGTGAGAGAGCAAAGTCAGCCATGACCCGTATTTTTTCAAGAGCAGACGGGCTTCATTTGACAGAGGAGTATATTTTCTTAAAAGAGAGAAATTTTCTCAAAATAATAGAATTTAAGCAAGAGGGTTCACACGCTTAAGAACCCAGAAACAAATGAAAAATTGCAATAGGGTAATGCTGTTTCCTCCTCAATTAACAAATTCACTTATTGAAAATAGTGAAGTTCTATAGCATTTTCATTATTGTCTAAAAGATATCACCAACTGTCAAACACCAAAAAGCCATTTTATCAATGGTCGTCTAGACACTTGGACATATAAAAAAGAGAGCTATTATTAAACAGTGCTTTTCACAAACCAGAATAACCATTTATGTCATTTCTGGAGGAAACAGATGCCCAAAGTGTCGTCTTTGCTATGCCTTCAAATAACAAGAGTTCAAGCAACTGATTGAGTGTTGTGCAAACCAAACTGGTTTTAGCCAAATTCAGATAATACTTCCGTTGGCTGCATGACTTAGAATTTTTTCTCAATACTACATTGTAGCAATCAGAATTCTTCATTTCCGTCTCCCATTTCTCATTTTTAAGGTTAAAATCTAGCCTGACGGCCCTCACCATTCAAGTAAACACAATTAGCAATATCTCCTCATACTTCTCTAAACATACGAAAACTACCATAAATACAATTGCGGCAAATAACGTTCAGTTCCTTCAATGGTATTTCTCAGAAAAAAAGAAAAAACTTGCAGTCATTCCAGTTAAATGTAATGCCCTGCATGCTTACTAAAACAAGGGTTAGAACTTGTATGAACGCCTGAAGCAACTTATGAAATAAGTATTCTGTACTTTACATAAATATACAGTAGTTCTCTCCAAGGACATCCGACGACGTACTGTCGAAACATAATGACCATCAAACACTCCACTTCGCATCCATCAGCCTTCGGTCCCCCACAGTCCCACAGAAACTATTAAGACTAACCACAGAGAACCCAAATGCACGTAACTAGAGATCAATACCAAGAAACCCCCTTTTAATCAAACAACCCCTGTGTGTTCTAATCGCCCACAAACCCGCATTGTTCAAAATTTAATTTTTATCCAAGAACAAACTTCCAACACATAAGATCATCAATAAAAATCCAAACTAACCAATCCTAGCAGCTGTTCACTGCTTAATTCTCCTGACTTCCCATGGCATTCAACTTCAAACCCTAACTCAATCTTTCAAAATAAAAGAGAAACGATAAGTTGCGACGGAAGCGGAGTAAGAACTAACCATCCTGAGCAGGTTCAGGCGAATCGCGCGGCGAAGGCTGGGGCGTGGAGAAAAAGGAGGGAAGGAACCGAGTGGCGAGATGGGAAGCAGGGGTGATGATCTTCTGAATCCACCCGCCCTTCTGCCGTACCGGAGCGGCAAGGGGGCGGGCGTAGGGGGTCGACAGGGGCTTCCGGTGACCATGCCTCTCGAACTTCCCGCCGGCGCCTCCGCCTCCGTAGAGGAGCCTTTTCTCCGCCTCCGTCGCCATTCTAGTCGGCCGCCTCTGCTCCAAACAGGGCCTTCACGCCGGGCCGGAAAGTTGGTCTTTTTGCCGGTCCGGATTTCGGCGTGGAAGGAAGCGCGGCAGGGGTAAAATAGGAAGAACAGTTTCCCAAGCGGGCCGTAGGGGCCGACAGTTTTATTGGACGTCGCCGAAGAGGCAATATGGGCCGATGCTGGAAGCATTTATCAAGGGGAATTTATATAAAAAATCACGAAAAAATTTTTTTTACCAAAATGTGGCACTGTATCAAATATTTACCGAAATGGTGTTCTGACATGCGGGCGCCTGCGTGGCTTTTTTTTTAAAACCAAACCAAAAGGCGTCGATTGAACCGACGCCTTTTAATGCCTAATCGTTTTTCGTCCCATTTTAAATAGGCCGTCACTTCAACGATACATATCTCTCTCATTTCTAACCCATTTTTACTCATTTTTTTTTCGTTCTTCCTTATTTTTAGTGCTCTTTCTAGTGATTATGATATCACAAAGATGTTGAGCCATCACATACCATTTATCGTAGTTTTTGTAGTATTTTTTTCGATAAATAGTATGCGATAGATCAACATCTTTGCGATATCATTATGACCAGAAAGACCACTAAAAATAAAAAAGAATGAAAAAAAAATGGGCGAAAATAGATAAATAATAAGAGAGATATGCATCATTGAAGTTATCACCCCTTTAAAATGGGACAGATTTGTTTTAGTGGGACAAATTTCAATGATGCATATCTCTCTCATTCTTCATCTATTTTCGCCCATTTTTTTTTTCATTCTTCCTTATTTTTAGTGGTCTTTCTGGTCATAATAATATCGCAAAGATGTTGATCCATCGCATACTATTTATCGAAAAAAATACTATAAAAACTATGATAAATGGTATGTGATGGCTCAACATCTTTGTGATATCATAATCACTAGAAAGAGCACTAAAAATAAGGAAGAATAAAAAAAAATGAGTGAAAATGGGTTAGAAATGAGAGAGATATGTATCGTTGAAGTGACGGCCTATTTAAAATGAGACGAAAAATGATAAGGCATTAAAAGGCGTCGGTTCAACCGACGCCAACCGACGCCTTTCTCTTTTAACCGAGAGGCGTCGGTTCAACCGACGCCTTTTGGTTTGGTTTTAAAAAAAAAGCTACGCAAGCGCCCGCGCCACGCAGGCGCCTGCGTGGCTTGTCAGAACACCATTTCGGTAAATATTTGGTACAGTGCCACATTTTAGTAAAAAAAAAAATTTTCATGATTTTTTATATAAATTCCCCATTTATCAATTATCACGGATTTCCTCACTCTTTTCATTTCAAATACTCATTTTTGTTTGGCAAAGACATCGGGGGGATGTATGTAATAAGTTGCCTTTCATATGTGTTGCATACTTGTTAATCACTCACAAGAGATTGGGTTGCCAAGCTTGTTGAAACTCTACATGTTCAGTATAGGGCATGACCAATGTTTAGTTTTTGACAATTGAAAACTGTTGAAACAACTGAAACTTTTCTCGTTAAATCTAGAAAGAATGATACAAGGTCTATTTATAGTGACATGAGTGTACAATACTTAAGTGTATAATAGTTAGTGTATAGAAAACACATAGCAACATTACTTCTTAACTACAAACTAAGTATACAACAACTTAAGCTGATTACATCTAATATCCCCCTCAAGCTGATGGATCATGTACTGATGCCATAAAATTGTCCTCGAGCATGTGAAATCTCTGAGTTGACAAAGACTTAGTAAATATATGCGCAAGTTGGTCACCGGTAGAAATATGCTTCACATTAACTGCACCAGCCAAAACCCTCTCTCTGATATAATGATGATCTATCTCAATGTGTTTAGTTCTTGCATGAAACACAGGATTCACCAAATGATAGACACATGTTGTTGAGATATATGAAGACAGTTGAGAAGCATTTGAAGCCAAGTTAGTTCTGTAGCAACTGAAGCTAATGACCGGTACTCAGCCTCTGTGGAGGACCTAGACACAGTAGTCTGCTTCTTGGATTTTCAAAGAATTAGATTGCTCCCAAAAAATACACAGTAACCTGTAACTGACTTCCTATCTGAGATATCGCATGCCCAATTAGCATCTGCATAGGATGTGAGAGTTGTAGAACTAAGCCGAATCAAAATGCCATGATGTAAAGAGCCATGAACATATTTGAGTATACGTTTGACAACAGAAACATGAGCAGTAGAAGGGGAATGCATATACTGACATATAGTGTTCACTGCATATGTAATATCATGTCTTGTATTTGTTAGATATTGTAAAGCTCCAACCAAACTTCTATATAGAGTAAGATTAGTGCATAATGAGACTGAGTGAGAAAGAGACCAAATTTTGTATGTCTAACTTCAATACCAAGAAAATGATGAACTAAACCAAGATCCTTGATTGCAAACTCAGAACCAAGTGTATGAATCAACTGTTGGACATAAGTAGAATCATTTCTTGTGATCAAAATGTCATCCACGTAGATGAGAAAAATAGTAACTATGCTTTCAACTTTTTGAACAAACAATGATGTATCAACATGAGAGATAATAAATCCTTTAGACACTATGAATGAAGACAACCTTTTATACCAAGCTCTTGGAGCTTGCTTTAAACCATATTGTGCATTTTTTAACTTACAAACATACTGTGGACACTTTGAATCTATAAAACGAGGAGGTTGGGTCATAAAAATTTCTCCATGTAGATTGCCATGTAAAAATGCATTAGGCACATCTAATTGCCTCACAGACCACTTTTGAGAAACTGTAAGACTGAGAATAAGTCTAACTGTTGGAAATTTAACCACAGGACTAAATGTTTCAAAGTAGTCTTCACCCTCTTGCTGATGATAACCTTCAACCAGAAGCCTAGCCTTATATCTAGAAACTGAACCATCTGGATTTCTCTTGATTTGAAATACCCATTTACATCCAATGATAGTCCTGCTAGGTGGTTGTGGTACAAGAGTCCAAGTTTGCTGCTGAATTAATCATTATACTTAGATAACGTAGCTTCTCTCCATTGAGAAAATTTGGAGGCAACAACATATGTGGTAGGCTTAGTAAGTGGAATAGGTGTAGAACTGACAATAGTATGAAGAGAGAAAGGAATTTTGGGTTTACAAATACCAGACTTACATCTTGTTGTCATGGAATGTGTTGGACTAGTTTGAATACATAGAGTAGATGAAGAAATAACAGGAGAAAAAGATGGAGAAGAAAGAGATGCAGAGACAGATGTGTTAGATGTAGAAGACACAACTGGAATAGGATTATTAGTGCCAGGACTGGAGAGATTATGAGATAAAGTTTGAAGTAAAGAATAAGGAGAAACAGAAGATTGTGGTGGATTATAATAAGAAGTTGGTAAAGTAAAATCCTCATAGTTTGAAGGTATTGCGGAAGAAGAAGAGTATTGAAAAGGAAACTCATTTCCACAAAATCTAACATGTTTAGATATGTATATTTTGTGAGTTTGAATATCAAGACATTTGTATCCTTTAGCTTGAGCAGCATACCCTACGAAAACACAAGCTGTTGACCTGGGTTCTAACTTATGAGAAGTATAAGGGCGAAGCCAAGGAAAACACTTACATCCAAACACTTTAAGAAAGTCTTAACTTTGTGAAATAAAATCTGAAAAGGAGACATAGAATTTAATGAAGGAGAAGGCAGTCTATTGATCAAATAAACTGCAGTTGACACTGATCTGACCAATAAGAAATAGGCATAGAAGCTTAGAGTAAAAGGGAAAGTGTGTTTTCAATGAGATGTCTATATTTACGTTCAGCCACACCATTCTGTTCAAGAGTGTAGGGACATGAAAATTGATGTATAATACCAACTGAAGAGAACAAATCAGAAAATTTTGAATTAAGAAATTTAGTACCATTATCAGATCTAAAATAAAGAATAGAAGAAGAAAAGAGATTCTCAACCATTGCTTTGAATTGAACAAATATTTGAAATACATCTGATTTATTTTTAAAAAGATACAACCAAGTATATTTTGAGAAATCATCTACAAAGATGATATAGTATTTATAACTTAGAAATGAAACTTGGGGAGCATGACCCATACTTCAGAATGTATTAGTTCAAATGGTCTTTGATATAAAGCTAAAGAAGAACTAAAATGTAGCTTATGAGACTTACTCATTAAGCAACTATTATAAGAATGACTAGTAGAAGAATTAGTCACATGTAGTTTGACCGTAGAAGCAACTTTTTGTAAAGTAGCAGGAGAGGGATGTCCTAATCTGCAATGCCACAATGAATAGGTGAAAGAATTAGCTGAAAAAACTGAGACAATAGTTATAGATGGTTATCGCATAATTGGATACAATCCATGATGACTAGACCCTCGAAAAATGATTTCCTTGGACTGATTGTCCTAAATAAGAAAACCAGTGACATTAAAAATAATTGAACAATCATTATCAAGTGCAAGTCTATAAACTGATAACAGATTCTGAGAAACTTTAGGGACATGCAGAACCTTATTAAGTTTAAGACAAGAACGAGAATAAGAGAAATGACTTGAGCCAACATGATGAATTTGAAGTGAATCACCATTTCTTATTGAAACTGAGTCTGGACCACCATATGGAGCTTGAAGAGTGAGGTTACCAAGATCAGCAGTAATATGGTTTGAAGCTCCATAGTCTAGAATCCATGGTGAAGTATGTGAAGTAGAAGCCTCATGATCATTGTTGGCTGGAGAAGTAGAAGTCATAACTGAATATGCAATAGGAGGTTTTCCCTTGTTTCTATATGTATTTGTTCCAGCTGAATTAAAGAAGGTGGCCCTATATATGAAGGGTTGAACGTATGATAACACTTGTAAGCTACATGATTTGTTTTACCACATATCTGACAAGGCATCTTTTACTGAAAACTATTATGGGATAGACTATGTTGACTACCACTTGGAAAGTAAGCATTATGTGCACCTATAGAGGCTTGAAAATGCTGAGTAAAACCATTTTGAAAATTCCTTTTACCTTTGGAGGAACTATTTTTATTCTTATAATGCTGACCACCAAAGCTTTGTCCATTTCTTTGAGTAAAATAACCAGTGACTGGATCATAGTATGTAGACTGGGAGGTAGCCATTATAGCAAAATTTGATAAAGAAGAACCAAAATTAAAAGAGTTCTTAAGAGTAAGTGATGCTTCTTCTGCTAACAACAATGTCCAAAAGTCATGAAGAGAAATGGAACCTGCTCTAGTAGAATGGTAGTAGAGAAAGCATCATAAACATCAGATACACCAGTGAGTGTATGCAAAATCATTTCAGGCTCAGGGACTGGAGATCCAGCAGCAGCTAACTGATCGACCAGATTCTTTATACGATCAAGATACTCAGTCATAGAAGTTCCTAATTAAACTCTTTGGAGTTGAATCCTCAAATTAAGCACATGAGACTTTGAAACAGAATTGAACCTATCTTCTAGAGCAATCCAAAGATCTCTAGTAGTTCGAATGCCCAATACATGAGAAATAAGAGATGGAGACAGTGTTGCGCGAATACAAGTAACAAGATGAACATCATAAAATTTCCAAGCTGCAAAGTCAGGATTGGGAATTTTTTGACCAGAATCATCAATGATAAACTCAGGTGGACATGCTATAGTCCCATCAACATAACCAAAAAGATCATAAGCTGAAAAGAGACCTTCAATTTGATCTCTCCATACTAAGAAATTGGTGGAATTAAGCCTAATTGTGATTAGAGATGTTAACTTGGAAACTAGAAATTTGATTGCAGGAGGAAGAGTAGACATGACTCTAAATTTGAATGATGGAAATCACAAAATACAGACAAGAAGAAGAAAATTCGAGTGAGGTATTTGATCAAACAGCTTACAGATAACCTAAGTAGATAGATGAGAAACAACAAGTAAAGAAGCAAACATGGAAGAAGGAAGAAGAAAGACTTATCTAAGTAAGCTTGATGAAGCTTTAATGGCAAATAAGACCATGAGAGTTGGGCGGAAGCAACAAAGGAACTCGATGCAGCTTGAAGGAAACAGAAACTTCTCAGTTAGACAGCTACAGTTGGAATAACTTTGATAGCAAAACTCCTCGTGAGCAGTAGCTTTAATGGCAGAAGAGAGCGAGAAGATCCGAAAAGAACTGAAACTTTTCTCATTAAATCCGGAAAGAATGATTCAAGGTCTATTTATAGTGACATGAGTGTACAATACTTAGGGTGAAAATTTTCAAGGCTGATAGTTGACATATGTTTGGAAGTTGAAAAAAGACATGGGTGACAGGTGACAATTTTCACTCTGTTTTGGCTCAACTGATTTCTGTTTGGGAGCATGAAAATTTATCAGCCTGATTTATGTTTGAGAAGCACAGTGAGAAATACCCTATCACGGCATAAATGTACCAAAAATAGCAATTTCCCGATCACTGATGAGCCTATTTCCCTCCGCCTGGAATGAGCTTTGCCTAGCCAGACCCATCATTCTCTCCTCTGCAGGCCAGTTCTCCTGCGCCCCCCCCGGCTTGCTGGTCGGAAGAGCCCTGTATTTTACTGTGACCTGGCATTACCATTTGCTTCGCCTCTAACATCGATTACTCGATCGTGTTGCCCATCGTGTAATCAATTACAAGATTGGCAGACTAGATTACGCAATTGCATCAATATCGATGTGTTCTGCTATCATATTATCGGTCGCTCGATATAAGTGCTCATCGTCTAATCTATTCCGCTCGATACAATCCCCTTCTCTATCAGGCAATTGGGATGTCGAAGTACTTGCTCATCGTGTAATCGATTACTCGTTATCCACCTCATCGCGTGGGCATCTATCGTTGGTACAATTACTCGATTGAGGTTCTCATCGAGTATTCAATTACTCGATATAAGTGCTCATCGTCTATTTTAGTCCGCTCTAGAAAAACCATCTCTATCGTGTAATTGGGATGTCGAAGTACTTGCTCAACATATAATCGGTTACTTGTTGTCCACCTCATTGCGTGGGCATCTATCGTGGTTTCGATTACTCGATTTTGGTGCTCATTGAGTAATCTATTACTCGTTATCGGAGATTTTTATTATTCTCTTTCGCGACTGCCACGTCAAACGTATCATTTTATGTTTGAGTGCCGTGTACCCTTCATCGTGTCATTATGCATGGGTGTCGTGTAATTCAACGCACGTGTCAGAGTGCATGCCGGACCCGTCACCCCCGACGCCTACTTACCCAAAATGCTCTTGCCCTTCACCCCATTATTAATACCCGCTTCTGGATCTTGAACACCATTGCGTTTCCACTTTCCGGCGGCAATGGGGTTTCATATTGCCAGCGGCGGAAATAGGCATCCAGACGATTTAAAGCCGGGTCGATCTGCAGGATATCCCTCCTCAGGGTGTCGGGTTATCGTCGAGCTGACCATTCCTCCAAAGACACCTCCACCCACTAGTAAGATTTAAAAATCATACATTTTTTTATTTAGAAGATGCTACATTTTTGTTATATCGTTTGATTTCGCGTGTCCGATTGCACTATTGTGCTCGCATATCGTGTCATGGGAACCCGATGCTATCAATATCGTAACCTGATTTGAAATCCTACTGGATGCATTATAGAACAGATGGATCCACCGCCTTCTCCCACCATTACAGAGCAGGTGAGCTCCTTATTGACACATAATCTTTCACCAAAGTATAAGGACCCAGGATGTGCAACCATTTCCTGTTTTATAGGGAACCATACTGTGGACAAGGCATTGTTAGATTTTGGTGCGAGTGTCAATTTGTTGTCTTACTCTGTGTATGAGCAACTTGGGTTGGGGGAGTTGAAACGGACTACAATAACATTACAACTTGCAGACCGATCCATTAAAGTTCCACGTGGTGTTAGTGAATATGTTCTGGTACAGGTTGATAAATTTTTCTTCCCTGTGGACTTCATTGTCTTAGATACTCAACCTGTACCGAACATAGGTAGTCAGATTCCAGTAATTTTGGGACGTCCATTCCTGGCGACGTCCAATGCTATTATCAATTGCAGGGATGGGGTGCTGAAATTGTCCTTTGACAATTTAAATGTCAAACTAAATGTTTTTAATGCTTAAAAACAACATTCACCGTCAGATGATTCTTATGCAGTTCATATGATTGATACTCTGGTGGATGGTGCACCTCTATGGATTTGTCCTGCTGATCAACTTGCTACTTCTTTCATTAACTTTAATGTGCGCAGTAGGACCACAGAGGGACTGAATGTTGGATTGAAAGACCCTGGATAAGTTGGACTAATGGAGTTTCGTCTGGCTGAAGACGTTAAACTTAGCGCTTGGTGGGAGGCAACCCACGTATTAAGGTGTATTCTCTCCTTTTATTTTCTTTTCTATGTTATATGATCATTGTCATTTTATATTTTGTTCACATTGAGGACAATGTTCATAATAGGTTTGGAGAAGGGAATATTGATAAAAATAAAAATTAAAAAATGAAAAACCATAAAAAATTTGATTAGTTTTTAGGTTGTTTGTTAGTAGTTTTTTATAGGTTTTGATAGTTTATCCTGTAATAATGCATGCTTCAATTCTTAAGTGATTAATTGACATTAGAAGTGTGAGTAAGCATACTGGAGGATATGTACACTAAATTGTGCATATCTTTCTGTTACAGTCCTCTTGGAACATGTGTTTGAGCTAAGAAAACTCACTCACACACATTAGTACATAAAGTAATGGCATTTAGAGATTTGTTGAATACTAATTTACAGTGGGATGTCTTTGGTCATAGTCATTGGATGATATGTGGTTGTCTGTTGAGCTTAAAAGATCATAATAGACCATTTACTTGGCAATGGCAAGGGCTTGGAACCGAAAATAGGTTGAGAGTATAATACAGCCTGGACAAAATAAAGATGTGCTGGAAAATATATATGTTGAAAATAAAAATGCAAAAAAATGAAAACAAAATAAAAGAAAGGGGCTGCTTGACTATTATGGGATTAATTTAAGCTAATGCTCAGGCCTGAAGCGGTCTACTTAAAACGTAATGCCCTAAGCCAAATTGGTTGGGAGTCATTGGCCTGAGTCATTGCTAAACCTAAGCATCTTGAAGTTAGGCCTTACACAGTCCTATTGAAAAAAAAAGTCTATGGTGTATTATCCTCTCAAATCTAGAATGTTGGACCCAAATGAGGAGTGCAGATTTGTGCTATCATGAACCTAAAGATTACGATGACTATGTAGATTCTGATGTTCTTTGGTTAATGGGTAATACTGGATCTGTACAAAATAGAAATTTAGAATGTATTGCTACAATGTTCTACACTTTTACTATTTATATTATCATGCTATATCATATTTGAGCAGAAATTTTCAAGATGAATTAGTGTGGAATAAAACCACTTACTTGAGGGCTTCTATATTCCTATTGATTATGAACTAAGTACGTGTGGTTGATTTTCTTAAATATTGTAGTTTGCATTTGTCGGGATAATAGGTTGTGTAAGGACCCTAACTTTTGAACCGGTTTATTTCAATATTAGTCATTGGTTAATTGTGCGGTTTAAGTGATTTCCGATTTAACTCGATTGTTTTTTAAAATAAATGAGTTTACAAAGGTTTTAATCAAAACTGATTTCATAATCATGAATTTCAAGTGATTTTAGATCAAACCTGCATTTTTGGAATTTTTCAGATTTTTCACTAATTTTGGAAAATTAGGGTTTGACGGGCCCCGCCGCCGAAATTAGGATTTTGTGACCAAAATGCCCCATACATTACAGAAAGTCATTACAAAAAATTTCAGAATTTTATGGACTAAATTTCGGATTAAAATTTCTAAATTTTCTAATTTTAGCCTAAAACCTTGTTTTTACCCCAAAATTTAATTAGGGCTACCCAAAATCTTTCTATAAAAGGAAGGTGTTGTGCCCTTTCCCAATTTGGGAAAAAGGCTTGGCTGGGAGATTAGGAGCCTCTTTCCCCATTGCTTGAAAAAGAAGGGATTAAAGGTATTTATCCTAATCCTTACTTATTTTCTTCATAGTTTTCTTAAGCATTCTTTAATCTTGACTTCTTCATTGTTTCAATCCATTTTGAAAGCAATAAAAACTACTGTTTTATATTTTTCTAGTAAGCCTAATCTTCAAAATCATGTGTTTATGTTTTAAAAGGCCTAGATCTAAGGTTTAGCATTGGTTTTCAAAGCTTAATAATGATTAATAGAGTATTAATATAAAATTATTTTGTTTGAAAGGTGTTCAAGAAGGTTCAGGGTTTCTCTCATCAAATCAAGGTAATGAGTTCTTCAATCTCAGCTTTGAGTAGTGAATGGTTTGTTTTAATAGTTTTTACTTGAATGAGTGTTCTTGTTTAGGGCTCTAATTGCAGGTTTAATAAATATTAATCTTTTGTTATGATTTCTTGGGGTTTCATCTTAGAATGATATGTGAATATGTTCTGAAATGTTTGAGGCATGTATTAAGTTTTCAAGATGTATTAATGGAGTCTCGGTTTTTGAAATTTTGAAAATGGAAGAGATGACCCGCGATCATCTTCTCGATTTTGATTTGCAAACCGATTTTTAAATAGTCATAACTTTTTAGTCCAAACTTTGAATTATATGTGGTTGGTGGCGTTGGAAAGCTGACTTCTTGAAATTTAATATGAACTTTGAATCAATCTAATCTGATATCTGTGCAATAAGTTATGAAGATTCAAATATTAGAGTTATTTTTTACCTCATTATTGCATCTTACTTTCATTTTTTTTAAAAAAAACCAAAAATTACATTAAAGTACCACTAATTCTAATCAAACACCAACATAAACATAGTTTAAAGGACATATGGAATGTATAATTCATGTGTAGGTCATATGGCTTATGAGTAATTGAGGTGATCAAATTATGTTTTATTGTATGGTAAAATAGCATGCTTGTAGGAGTAAGCCTTCAACTCTACATTGATGGATTTAAACTTGATGATTGAAATTGCTTTGATTTCAGTTAGAATCATTATTTTAGAAGGTATTTAAGCATGCAAATATTGCTCAATGAGTTTATGTCGGAGCATGAATCATGTGATTAGAATATGCATGAATATACACACACATGAGAATCTATTATGAGATTTTAGTTGATTATGCTTTGGATATGTTGCTATGTTATAATGCCATGTGATTTCTGGTTATTGTCGTTTATGTAAAACCATTATTGAGTTTTATACTCACCCCTCTTTCTTTGTTTTATTTTGGGGCTGCGTGGTGCGACACGCAGACGGACAAGATCCTCTATTTGAGGAGCGATCGTAGAGAAAGCGGGATGGGGCATGGATGCCTTAGATTTGATTAGTTTATCTGATTTGGAGTTATTTTTATCTTTATATGATGAGACTTGTAGACCCTGTTGATTTGAGCTGGTATGTTGGCTCAAAGTTTGCGATTGTGGGTTTGATGACTTGTCGACTTATTTTGAGTTAAGCTCTACCTTTATTCCTTTTATTTACTCTTTCTCAAAATTTTTTGCGTAACTCTGTTAGTGAGACCGCCCGTTTGAGGGGCATAAGTCTTCCGCTACATCGCTTTAACGTCACCCCCGTGTGCCGGTTCGACTCTTACACCGGATTCGGTTCGGATTGAGCGGTGCCTAGGGCGTGACAGGTTGTGTGTTTTGCAATGTTTTAATTTTTGCTTTGTTTTTACACTTAGGTTAATTAGGTTTATAAATACATGTTTGTGGGTAGCATGGCTGCAAACCCTACGAGACACAACTCGTCCTACTAGGGACACCTAGAGGTTCAATGGCTTGTTGCATACGCTCAATGCAATCGTGTTCCCTACGAAAGTGGCGTTTACTTTTATGCATTAGTTCCTTCAGTTGATTGTTTGATTTTGTTTTTGTTTTGTTTTGTTAGGGACTAGCAAAATGTAGATTTGGGGGTGCGATCTATACATGAAATATGCATTTTATTATTTCATAAACTTATATTTAGGCTAGTGTTTGATTAGAATTACTACTACTTTAATATAGTTTTTGGTTTTTGTAAGAAACAAGAGTAATACACAGAAATGAGGTAAAATTTGATTTTAATAGCAAAATCATCATAACTTCATGTGCAAATATCTGATTGGTCTGATTCAAACTTCATGTTAAAGTTCAAGAAGTCAACTTTCCAACTCCATCAACCACGTGCAATTCGAGTTCAGAGCAGAAAGTTATAGTCATTTGAAATTCATGAACAGTAACTACGATCGATCGGACATTCAACACGATCGATCGCCTGAGCCGCAAAACAGTGCTATTGAAGGCAACGATCGATCGGCACTCAAAACGATCGATCGTATCTACTAGAGTTTTTGAATCACGCAAGACAGTAACAGTGATTGATCGGAGTCATATGGCATCAATCGGCAAGATGATCGATCGGAGGAAAATAACAAAGGAATTATGATCGATCGGTAAGCGATCGATCGGCAATACGGAGCGATCGATCGCCGTGTGCGGTAAACTGAAATAAGCCCTATTTTGACTCAGATTTGGAAGGGGACTTCGTGGTTTCTCTTCAAACATATAAATAGGTCTTAAGGGAGAACGTTTTGGGCCATCTTGGAGATCACATTTGAGCTACTTTGGAGGCTAGAGAGGAGCAAGAGAAGAGTCTTTTGGAGCAAAGAAAAAGAAGGATTCATGACGATGGATCTACATAAACAAGCTTCTCTTTTCTTTCTTTCTATGTGTAACTAAATTTTTAGTCAAGGCTAAATGAAGCCCTAGATGTGTATTGCTACTCTTGATAGTTTAATCTTATACAGTTGATATGATTCATGCTTAATGGTATTTCATGAGTTTCTTTTGAGTGCTTGACCATAGGCTTGATTGATATGAATGAAATTAGATCTTTTTAAATTCTTGTGCCTAGCTAAAGGTAGGCTGATGTTAATTCTATGCCCGACCAAGGATAGGATCATTAGCCCAAATGATAATTCTATGCCCGACCAAGGATAGAATTAGCTACAATAATTTATAATGGGTGAACTCTCGTGTCCGACCAAGAACGTGATTGGATTCATTGTGATTTGTGTGACTCGTATGTATTACAGGTAATTCTTATATCCATATATTCAGCTTATAGTGTAATTGATTACTCGATTCATGTAGATATCGTCACATCGAGTACTTGATGGCAGTGGATATCGTCCCCTCGATTACACGATAGGCATCTCTACCGTGTAATCAATTACTCGATGCCGTGTAATCGATTACTTGATGGTTATGGATATAGTGTAGTCAATTACGCGGTTGTCTTGCCTATCGCATAATCGATGACTCGGTAGCATTGTATATATATATATATATCCATTAGTGCCTAATGAATTTTGTTCTCACTATGCAGATATGGTTCTTCGAGCACACCAATTTGTTTCACTCCACCATGGGTCCATGTAGTCCAAGAGTGAGAAGGTTGCCCGGATCTGGGGTGCTGGTGGTTGATGCAAATAAGGGCATCCAATTCCATCACCGATTTTGACCGTATTACGTTCACCTACTGGAGATGTTGGATGTCCAAACCAATGTCGTTGATGTCATAACCCCATTATCAGAAGAGTCATCTCTCATCCCCCACCAGCAACCTCAACCTCCATCGTCACCAAGGACGAGGACGCCGTCAACTATCCACCATCATGTCACTTCCTTGCAGGGTATTCTTGAGGGGATTAATTCCCTCCTTAATGTCGCCCTCGAACAGAGCGATATGATGGAAAGTCAAGGCTTCAGAGTTCCTCAGGTAATTGAGGGTATTCAAAAAATGAAGGAGTGGAATCACTCAGTCAGAATTCTAGTTGACAAATTGGGAGTTGACGTACTAGAAGCTCCCCGGCAACCACCCCAGAAGGTTCATAAGCATGTGCATGTCGGCCGAAAGCGGCCACACCCCGACCAAGGTGAGTCGAGTCGGATGCCGTCAACAATAACTGCACACCCAGAACATGTTGGTCAGTCACCCCGTGCGATGCCGGTAGAGAGGCCCCAAATGGACCAGCCGAATGTGTCACCCCGGGCTGAGGCAAAGCGGCCTCCAACGGAATCGACTATATCTCCAGCCATTCCTACCCGACACAAGGTGCCCGCCCACAAGACAACAAAAGCAGGTAATTTCCCTATCACCCACCCAATATAATTCACCATATATATATGCCTATCGAGTAATCGATTAGTCGATAGATGTCTCCATCGTATAATTGATGACACGATAGATCTGTCAATCGTGTAATCGATTGTACGATAGAGGTTCCCTTCGTGTATTCGATTGCACGATAGCTACTCTATCGTAGTTGCTTGTTATACATTCCTCTAAAGGGGCATCCTCATGTCCGTCATTGCCTTTTTCTTCTTTTCAGCATCTAGGGCAAAGATGACTTGCGTCGTGTAACACCCAAAAAATTAGTAAGTATATTAAAACTGAAATTTGACCCTCTTAATGTTTGATTTGATTATGTTTTGCTTGTTCATGTCCGTCATTTCTTTTTTCTTCTTTTCAGCATCTAGGGCAAAGATGACTCGCACCGTGTAACACTTGGAAAATTAGTATGTATATTAAACCGAAATTTGACCCTCTTAATGTTTGATTTGATTATGTTTTGCTTGTTGGGATTAAAGTTGGTGAGAAGAGCTTTCCAACGCCACCAACTATGCATGATTTGGAGTACGGAGTAAAAAGATATGAGAAATTGAATTTTGTTGGCCATGGCTGCCATCGATCGGCATATTGAACCGATCGACCGCCTATCAAAACGATCAATTGTAGTCACTATGATTATTGATTGTTTTGTTTCGGGTAAAGGGATCGATCGGCAATAATTGCGATCGATCGGCTGTAACGCGGTATTGTAGAAAAGCGCATGCGACGATCGATCGTCGTATTGTCGATCGATCGCAGGTTGCGGTTTTGCGATTTCTAGTTTAATTTTAGGGCGGATTTGTTTAGGAAAGATGCCAAATCCCAACTGGACTTAAATTGCACGTCTCTAGTGGGATCTTGAGGCCTTCTCATTGGTGGGAAGTGTCCATGATATGGAAAATTGGTTTAAGAAAGGATTTTCCCCAAACTCTATATAAACCCTAGAGAGTTAGCTTGTGCTATTGTAAAAACCTAGCCCTAGAATGTCCAGAGACCTTTTCCTTCTCCTTCCCACGTTCACCCACCTCCTATAAGGCTTCTTCTTGTAGGAGGTTTTTCAAGAGCTTGGAGCGGGAGCTTTGGAGGAAGCGGAATCTTTGGTGAATTAAGAGTATGATGGCTTTTCCCTCTCTTTTCTTCTTTCTTATGATGTTTATATGTGTCATCATTCAGTAACTTAGAGTATTTCTTTGATTCTTGTGAGGTGAATGAATTGTGTCATTATTTCCATATTTAGTGCATCATAATCATATGTGCATTCAAGCTACGTGTCTAGATGGGAATTCACACCTAAAGTCTAATGCTTTATTAATTTTCCAGAGACTAAAAGTTCTGATATCGCTTGGTTGACCATGATCCACGTTGAGTCATGTATGATTGTCTTGCATTAATGGTCTTACTTGGGATGTATCAATGTTTAAAACTGTGTTATATGTAAAGGAACATGAGAAGGGGGTGTACTTTGGTAATTCCAAGTAATCCTAGGGTCTGTAATTGATCTAGGAGGGGAGTATATGGTCTGTTAATCATATATTATCATCTATAATGTGTTATTAAGTGAGATAATCAAGTTTAATTAAGAGTCTTAATCTCAGCCAGAACTATTTCTGTGTTGATAGTCTGTAATAAATAATTCATAACTAATTCAAATAAAATTGGAAAAATATAAAATTAGTGGGGTTAGAAAGTAGACGGGTTAGAAAGTAGACTCATTAGGGTATTATCAGTAAAAATTTCAGAGGTTAAGTATTACTGTACAGAGCACAGTAGCCTTCGGAATGGGACTGTTGTGCAGGAGGCAGTGAGCTGAATCCAAGAGAAAATTCTAAGTATACAAATAACATCATATAATATGATATGATAATAATTAATGTGTCAATACCCGTGATTGGACTATATACTTATGGAATATCACAGTAAAAATTGGGTTAGAAGTAATCTAATTAGGAGGGATAATCCTTTGATCAAGAGTTTCATAACTATCTATCTTAAAAGCGTTGATGACGGTTTGTGATTCCGCTTGGAATTCAAATCATATAAGATTCTTGAGTATTCTTAAAATTTTGATATTTATATTATAAAATTCTAATGCGTATGAGGAATTCCTATCTAGGGCTGAGCATGAAAGGTATATATTGATTGTATGGTACTCCTTAGGTGAGTTGTTATTATTCGAAGTGTTTGGGTTGTCTTGTTATTCCTAGAGTGATTTGCATGCCTTTGAAAAGCTTGTTATTCTATGCTACTCCAATGAGTGAGTTATGTGTTGACCAAAGACTTTGACACTTCTATCCATACTCCGTGAGAGAGAGTCTATTCTGGTAGGAGATACCTTATGATCTTAGAGTGTTGCAACCTCTATTCCTTTGATATATTGCTCATATTGTTTACATGATTATTTCTTCCACTGAAGATCTTGCGAGACTCTCCCCATGGTGGATTCATAGTATACTCAATTAAGTTATTGCTAGATCTTGCGAGGTCACTTATATTTATGGGGTTGCGATTCCATACTGCCTGAAGGGAGGCACTATACGTACGTTAGATTGTGGACATTACGGAAGGTCCTCAGTCTCCGCCCATCGTGTCCGTAAGCACTGGTGGGGCCAGCATCCTAGAGCATGGCAGGGTTCCTAAAGAGGACCCCTAGGGTGGTTCTGGTATATTATTTTAGTCACTTGCAAGCGACTAGTTTAGCGAGCAGAAATTGTAACTCCTTTCACTATAGATGTCTGAAGCCTTTGATATGATTGTTATTCTGTCCTTACACATATGTTTATTCGGAGTCTTATTGATGTTTTTCCTATACTTGTGAGTTGGGCTTGTTAATATTGACTAGCCTTTCAGGTGTATAGACCTTGGTTCAGTCCAGATGTTGTGGAATGTTCACAATTCTTTGTTATTCTTATTCTCTTCATACTGCTTGTTTTCATTCAGTGGATTTTTACATCCTGCTGAGTGTTTCTATGAAATACTCATGCATCCTCTGATGCAGACGCAAATGAAAGTTGAGATCAGGAAGTGCAGTAGTAGAAAGGCGGATGCAGGAGTCGTGAAGAGTTTAAATACTATCTAGTTATTTGTTTGCTTTTGATTTATGCTTATGACATTATTGACAACTGTGTGCCATAGATTTATAGTTTTATTCTATTTAAGTTTCATTGAAGAATCATACTGGATTGTTATTAAGAAAATTCATTTTATATTATTCAATGATGTCTGTTATTGTATTACACTGATTGGGGGCATAATCGGTTACACATTCCTTTGAGATGATTGTAATCGGTGGTGAAATCGACTATTCGGTCGCGTGCCCAAGATCTCTACCTCGAACTGTATCTCATTTGTTGGCTTCCGCACTCTGATCGAGGTATGGGATTTCGGGGCGTGACACGCCGAGGATGAGCCTATTTCAGTTATTCCAAAGTTTACGCGCGGGAATGCTAAACATGTACATAGCTTCCTCCAAAAGGTAGACGATGAGGTTGAAGAAGAACCTGCCCCCACTGCTGCCTTCCCACCCAGCCCTCCCGTGCCGAAAGGAAAACGAAGGCGATTAGTTAAGGCCGTCCAGGTTTGACCGACCCCTCGAGCAGCAGTGCCACCTAATGAGACGGGTCCGTCTGAAGAGAATGGTGATGATACGCACATTGGCAGAAAGGGAAAGGAGCATGTAATGGAGGTTGAAACAACAGAAGTTCGTTTGACGACAGACGTACCCACCGACTACGTGGGTACTAAGATATGCTTCGAAATGGATGTGTTGTCACCTAAAGATCGAACAACGATTATGCACTGGATGAGGCACCCAAGGCAGAAGTATCCACTAGATACATTATATGATGCAGTCTACTTAAGTTTGCTGCAAACCGAGGAAATAAACTACACAGTACATGCACATGATGCTAATTTTTTCAATGGAATATCTTTGATTGGAATACTAGATGGTTATTTTATTTAAATACATGCAGGTCATTGATGCGTTCTTCGAACTGCTTCGAAAGAGGCAACAGATGAACAGGGATGTATTGATGTATATATACTGCTTCTTTGGAGGAATCATGGCCACTAAATATATTGAACTCGTAAGTGTGCGCCCTCTTCTTATTTTTACATGGTGCTGTCGGCAATCAACTAATATATATACTTCTCATCTCATATTTCATTCTTATGTAGGAGTTCTTGCCCGCTGGTGATAATAAACAGCTTATAGATAAGTTGGTAAATAGCTTCCTGAAGGGAATCGACAGAAATATGACATATGCCTTCTTCCCAATGCATACGGGCACCCATTATTGTTCCCCACCCTACGGTGGCGATTCTACAATCCTCTAAGCGGCCATCCAGCAACGCACCCACACCATAAGAAAGCCGCCGATCATGTAGTGGCCTGCCTGAATAAGATCCTCGCAAACGAATTTAAGATGAAGGGAGCTGCTGGCTGGTTGATGTCCCAAATAAGGGATGCACCCTTCCAACGTAATTCCAAAGACTGCGGAATATACGTAATGATGTACGCAACACAGTTGGCATCAGGGGTCATTAAACCAGTTTTTTATGAGACGGCCATAACAATGCTCTATCGGCCTATCATCGCTGCAGTTCTGTTAAGGGGACGTATAGAGAGGGAATTTGACGACGTAGCATCAGAAGGTTTACAGGACATTGCATTGGCCGCAAAAAGATCGTAGTGTACTAGAAAAAGGCAAAGTAGAGTACATAATAATCGTAGAGCCATCCACTGAATATGATCATTAATTTACATATAGACATTGCCATGTACATAATGAGAGATTCATGTACATAATGATAGATTCATGTATTAATAGTTGTCATTACATGATTTGCAATTCCTGCACCTCTATCGACCAATCGATGACGCGACTGAAGAGCTTATCGTGACCTCGATTACTCGATATGCATGGCAAGGACCACTATCGTGTCGTCGATGACTCGGCTGATGTGCTTATCGTGACCTCGATTACTCGATATCCATGGCATCGTCTACCACTATCGTGCCGTCGAATACTCGATATGCATGGCAAGGAGGAGTAAATGGACCACATTTACCGTCGACGACGTGGCTGACTCGCAGGTGGATCAGGGGGGGTATTAATGGAGTTCCCGATCTCATCCCGGATTCGATCTCGCAGCTGAACCATTAATCCATCATCTGGCCCTGACCATTCCCCGGTATGACTACTAGACGGATGATTGTCATTAGATGGTTGTACCACCACTCGGAATGCTTCATCTGTTTCGTACGCGGGCAGCAACCAATCTCTCATGTCAGAATCACTGGCACTATTGTGTTGCTCGTGAATAAAGTTGTGCAATGCGACACAAGCATACACAAACTTTACTTGCATCTCAATTAGATAAGGGGGCACGTTTTCCATAATGTGCCAACTTTTTTTGAATGCCCCAAATGCCCTCTCAATTATATTCCGGAGAGACGCATGTAAGTAGTTGTACATCTCATGCCTTCTAGTCGGCTGTCGTTGTTGGAAAGAAGCAACATGATACCTGTGACCTTGCCCCTTGTACGGACCGAGGAACCCCACCTTGTTCGCATATCCTGCGTCAAGTACTTGCCCGACGGTGGTCGTGGGAAAGCAAAATTTCTGTCTTCTAATACAGAGTCGAGAATTCGCTAATCATGGGCGAACCCCTCCCACCCTGTGACGACATAAGTAAAACACATGCTGAAATCGCACACACACATGACATTTTGTGTAGTGACCTTTTGTTTACCCCTATATGCGTTTGACACATCCGACTTCACCTTCGCCATGACATGCGTGCCATCTATCGCCCCAACGCAATCTTTGAAAAATAGAAAAAATTTTCTTTTATTCCGAATGTAAGATGGCATGTGCTCGAGTGGAACCATGGTGCATATTCGAGCATTGGAACCATTGTTCTAACGTGGTGAACACCTTATACACATACCGATGTATGGTCTCTTCTGAGTGGGAAAATTCATGCCCCAACTTACGAACCGATGTACCGTGACCCATGAGCTGACAAAATATCATGAGTTGTTCTTCAACAGATGTGCCTCGACTATCTTCCAGACCGGATGCTCTAGCCTGTCTACATAATTCAACGAAGGTCTGTTTGTTCATATGACATACGTCCCTGCACATTCGATCATTTGTAACGATATATAACATGTCACCTACTAACTCCTCTCCCCTGTGGCGATGTGGGTGAACAACATTACAAGATGGAGGATTTGATAAATGTTCCATAGCAATGACACACTGATTAACTATTGCAGCATCCTCATCGTCGTCGCCGAAATACCTCCACCTCTACAAATTGAGAATAACGAAATCAGCATACTGCCGATTGACTAATATTAATGTTAATGGGGGAAGCGGATTTGCTTACCAAAGGGTCCATTGTTTCCCTGCTCTGGAAGTAGCAAAATATTGTTGTGTAATCAATTGTACGATGGGAGTGGCTATTGTCAATGCGATTACACGATAACCTCCAATACCGTGGTCGTTGGAGAAAAGGTAGAAGATATATAAGTAAGCAACGAGGTTCTCCAATATGTATATATAAGCATTCCCGGACTCACATGCAAACAGTATGAGAAATGGCAATACTCACATGGAGAAAAATATTCACCACACACTCATGGCCTACATATAGGCTAGAGGAGTCACATGCATACAGTAGGATAAACAATAAAAAATAGTTCATACAACAGTCATAAAATCACAAGTTTCTTGAAATAAATAGTTTGTCAGGGGCATCTAGATGGGCGGTGTCTTCCCATCCCATAGGTTCTTCAACCACTGGTCAGCAAAATATGCATCATCTTCTAGGTGCAGCTACAACTGTCTATTAGTCTCAGTCGAGAAAAATGTTATTGCAAAACTGTACATTGGGTTAGAGGGGGCATATCCAAGGAGGCAGTGTAGTAAACAAAAACATCTGTTGATTTCATCAATCTGTGCTTGCTTCTCTGCGACCTTCGTCTCGGACAGCATACGATCGTGCTTCTCGGCAAGCGCATTTCTTGCCAACATAGCGTCAAACAGAGACTGGAAGCCGGCTGATATTTCAGAAGAGGAGTAAGTCTTCCTCTTCAAAGTCTTACGCTTGGCACTAGGGGTAGGAGGGGTAGGCCTGAGGGGATCACTGGTGGCGTGTGGAGGCATCTGTTAAGGGAGTTTGGGAAGCAGGAGAGTCGGCATTCGGAGGCTCCTACACACCAAAACATGAATAATGTTATTATCACAACAAATGTAAGACAACTACAAATACATATCGATTACACGATACAAGCGGATGATGGTATAACAGTATCGAGGGTTCATGTTTGTGCACTTGGGATAGGTTGCAAGTAGGACGTACTGAGGGGCCAGGGCCGATCGGGCTTGCTTGGATATCATCATCAAGGAGATTGGAGAATGAATGATGGCATGTGTTATCTCCCATATCCTCTCTCAAGTACTGATCAAATTCATTGGGATGCATCCTAGGGTGATCCTCATCGGTACCGTGTGAACTATCCAGTGGCAGCTGTGCACTGGGGGGCACCGGATTTTTTGGACGTCCATCATAAGCCTGACTTCCAGTAGCATGGTTGCCATCGAATTTTATCGATAATAGACCCTCAATCTCTCTCGAGTATCCCCAAGACTTCAATCTCATGGCCTTCGGGTGTCTCTGTGGCAGAAGGAGATGAGAGTTAGATTGGCAAGGAAACATCTTGGGTTCGAGTTTGCAAGAAATCCAAAATTACAGTTACGGAATAAAATGTCAGACGATACGCACCTGTCTAAAAATCTTCCAAAAATTAGGATTTTCGGAGGTATATATTTGTGTTGCTTTGTTATACCCACAACCAGTGTAATCTGACATCCACTTCCATGCATTGTTGAGGTATCTAGTCTTGCCATAGTGACTGCGTATTTTTTCTTCATTCACAATTATACCCTTCTTCTCCAACTCTTTGCTTACATAGTCGTAGCCTCCAGGTTGAAGACCCTTACCCTTACGAAATCCTGCCATAAGTGCATCGGCATACGATCTGATAAATGCATAGTGCTCTTCCTTGTTCCACTCAACTTGTTTGACATACTTTGATTTCTTGTCTGGGCTTGTCATCTATTCCACACAAGAAGAAGCATATGAGAAGAGAGATGTTGACATAATCGAGTACTCAATTTATGTGTCTACCGTCTACCCGATTACTCGATCTTGAGCCAGCTACGTTGTATAATCACGATAACTACATGGAAATCGAGAGATCGAGTAATCGGGTAGACGGAAGACACAGATCGAGTAATCGAGTACTCAATAGATCCATCTACCGTGTACCCGATTACTCGATCGTCATACACCTACGTCGTATAATCACGATAACCACATGGAATGATGGAAATCGAGTAATCGGGTACATGGTAGACACATATATCGAGTAATCGAGTACTCGATTTATGTGTGTACCGTGAACCCGATTACTCGATCTCGAGCCATCTATGTCGTATAATTATGATAACCACATGGAAATTGAGAGATCGAGTAATCAAGTAATCGAGTACTCAATAGATCCATGTACCGTGTACCCGATTACTCGATCGTCATCCAGATACGTCGTATATTCATGATGACCACATGGAAATCAAGTAATCGGGTACACTGTAGACACATTACTCGATTTATGTGTGTATCGTGAACCCGATACTCGATCTCGAGCCAACCACGTCGTTTAACGATTCACGATAACCACTGGGGGAATCGAGTAATCGAGTACCCGATTACTCGATTAATCGATATACATGTGGTTATCATGATTATACGATGTAGGTGGATGACGATCGAGTAATCAGGTACACGGTATATGGATCTATTGAGTACTCGATTCCCCCGGTGGCTTATTGGGAGACAGCCCAATCGGCTAAAAAAGAAGAAGTATTGATTAATAAAAAAGGAGATCGTGTAAGAGGTGAAAACAGAAGAAAATAAAAACTGGTAAAATTGGCAAAAAAGAAGCAGATCAACCGAAAATCGTTAAACGAAGAGGCAGTACATATGCATTCACCCGCATAATATTCATTCGTCTAATCGTCATCGAATATGCATCCTTTATAAATTTTTTGAGATCTTCAGTAATATGCAATGAGCTCGCACATATGTGGACTCATGCTCACATGTTCTGGGAAAAATTACAGGGAGAAAGGCATATGATATGACAAATTAAAATTCAAAATTCAAACAACCAGGGTCGTGTGCTTACCAGCACGTCAATAAAAAGGGACGGTCTTTGACGATGGTCGAGCGGGGAAGCATCCGATTGATATGGCAACACGGTACTCGACGTTCGCCTCGGGGAGGGGGGGATTACACGGTGCGACGGCAGGAGTTGCAAGAGGGAGGGGAAAATGGTTTATTGGGGGTGGGGGAGTTGTGTGAGAGACGGTCGGAGGAAGATGGTCGAAGACGGGAGTGATGGCGGCTGGGATGAGAGTGAGCAATGAAAGGAAGGAGAAAGGAAAAAAACCTAAAAATGAGAGGGAGGGGCAGCCTGTGAATTTTCGTCAGGCTAATTCTCACTCGAGGGAGAATCAACCTTTCAGGGGTGAAAGGTGAAAATTTGTTACCTTTCACCGTCAGGACCCACTATTCACCCTTTCAGCTAAACAAACACAAATCAGGTGATAGGTGAAATATGGCTTATACCCTTTCACCTATCACCGTCACCGACCACATTTCAGCCTTTCAGCTTCCAAACACTTTTCTTGTCATCTTTCTGGACTAAAATATGACTTTTTTCAGCTTCCAAACGCACCCTTAGTGCACAGTAGTTAGTGTACAGAAAACACATAGCAACATTACTTCTTAACTACAAAACGGGCCGTTTGGGGCGTGATTAAAAGCATATGGATATAAAAGCAGATGGGATGTTTTGCTACACTGTAGCATCTGGATATTTTATATATCCAGCTGAAACACCTCAGGACGTGTTTCAGCTGGATATAAAAATCCACCTGGATGCTACAGTTTTTATCCAGAATCCAGTCTGGATGTTTTGCAATAATCACGCCCCAAACGGCCCCTAAGTATACAACAAATTATGCTGAATACATCTAATAAAAACACAGGCTATTTTAATGACAGATGTGTAAAGTGACAGCCAGAATGATGAGCTGTAGTGTAGTAGTACTTAAGATGATCATATATCTTATGCTAACATAAAAAAATTCTTAAGATATTCTTTGTGATTGTACAAAGCCATTTGATTGTCAATGTGTTTAATTTTTCTAAAAGTGCACAAATTGCATATAGTGATGAACGATGACGCAAAGAAAGAGAGCATATCGGCGAAGGAGGTTGTTTATGAGCTGAATAGCTGACCCTCAGTCCACCCATAGGCCCATTATAAGCTGAGTGAAAACGTTTTCATCTAGCTAGTCCTTCCAAGTTCCAACAATACCACAGAAGGCTGCCACTTTCTTTTATCAGCATTTGTGGCCACCATTATATTGTTATCATTGGAAAAACTCATGTAGAAGTTTGAAAATCAACAGCTAGTAGCAAAACATTGAAAACCCTCATGTAGGTCAATTATTTCGCGTGTTTCAGACCACTTGAAGGTACTAGAACAAATGCTAAACAAGGACGGATGAAAGATGCTACCTAGGAGATATTCGTACATCTTGAACAAGACCCATATTGCCTGAATTTGGGAAGTAGAATGCCCACTCAGAAAAGTCTGCAACTACCAGACCATTGAGATGGGCAGGTGTTGTTATCATTGCTGCACTTTGAACCAAATAAGTCCCCCATGCACGCTTCCATTCATGTTGATGTGGACTAGGATCAGCCGAAGTCAAACACTCATCCATTGGATTCAGACGGGACTTTTGGACTACAGGTTGAAGCAAATAATATCGAAAGTCCATGTTGATCTGCATTTTGACATTGTTGTCATTTAATACAGCCGGTCGAGATAAAGCAGGGAATGAGTCAATTGCTGTTGGGACTTTCTTCCACCAAAAAGATGTGAAAAATGACAGAAAGTGACGGCCACATCTTAGCAAGCATAAAAACGTCTTTTAGTCTTATAAAAACATATCAAAGATGAAACATGACCTGATTTGATTATAAGTTGAGCTAATTTAGTTACCAATAGTTTTCACAAGCAAACAATAACTAATGTTAAGTTGATCAGTTCATCTTTGGTACTGTGTCACTTGTATACATAATTAGGCACTTGATCCCTATGTTTCTCTCGAGATCTTGGTTGTCATTCGTCTTTCATCCTTGTCTGATGCGGATGACCAAAGTTGTAATATTAGTTAATCAAAGAATAAAGTTCTACGAACAGACTCAAATTAAGCTTGCTGACGCCTAAGGTCGTGGGTGATGCAACTATGCAAGGAAGAAGACGATCGCATGTGACCAGCTCATCCCACGCTGTATATATGTTTGTAATACTACTCCCCATTGAAATAGTCTCTAGGTAGGTTTGTAATAGGCCACCAGATCCGGCTTTTTCCTAAGTTCGCAAATCGTGATTAATTAGCTTAAAAAAGCCCATCTCTATGCTCATTTTAATTAGATTGTTTGGTGGTATCGATCAGTCCAAGATCAGGAAAGAAAAAATAAGAAACATCAATCAACATGCTACGGCATTACAACGCTTTCTTATTGGTCTTCGCACACAAGCGATCATTAAAGTTATTAGGAAGAGGTTTAGATGCAAAGTAAATACATTTAAATTTATCGCTTTGTTAAACAACGATGCTTGAGAGAGAAGCCTGACATGTGATTTGGCATGGGTACTAGAGGATCCCGACTAGCTACACTCATCAGTGGTCCCTGGCTCGACCTGGGATTTAACATCTGAATTAAAGATGAAGAGAATTAATGAAAAGAATGAGAACAAGGGTAATGTGCGATATATGACTTCCCTTTATTAAAGACGACAATTTGAAGATTAATGGTAATGGAACTATACAACTATTGTCACTTAACTTGAACCCGTAAAAGAGCTATACCACTTAGCTGTAGCATTTTTTCCTGTAAAATGTATGATAATTAATAGTAACATTTTATGTTAAATCGCCCAAACCCTTCTTGTCTCTGTACTTATTTTCAGAAGTGGACAATGACAGTTGGAAACAATTGAACTATGGAAGATAATGACATCCCATATAAATATCATGGACTGTACTAGCTTCTGTACTATCTTTACTAAAAAAATGTAGCTAACGACAGTTATAATCAGACCTAAATGAATCAATTAATGGGTTTTCATCTATGTTTTGTTTTATTTACTTTAACTCCCATTGACCGTCACCTTCCTTAGCTGTTAATCCACTGCCGCACTAACGGTAATCCTGCTTCAACTCTAGCTTGCCTACCCCTTTAAATAAGTTGAAAAAGCCAGATTTTATAACCTGGGAACGAGAGGAAAGTCTCGGTGAGACAAGAAACAATTATGGCGTGGGGAAAACTCTAAACGACCTAAATCACCTTTTAATATTTAAACACTAGTACATTTGAAATCCAGGTCCTCTCCCATGGCCAATGTCGCCCACCTTAGTGGGAAAACGATAAAAATAAAACAAAATCGTACTTTAAAGTAGAGGAATATTTTAGAATTTCCATGGAAGAAAGCTTTTTCAATGAAGTAAGGAAGAAACTCTCAATTTCCATTTCCTTTGAAAGTTTCAAATTACTATACAAAGAATAGATGGGATTTATTAAACAAACATCGGACAGATTATACCCTAAACGCCCATTTCATGTACTCTCTCATGGTCATTATGTACTCTCTCATGGTCATTAGCCGCATGAGTTTGGGCCCTCCGGTGTCCCCTATATAAAGGGCAGTGCAATCGAGCTATTAAAACAAATGGACAATGTATCATCATGTTGTAAACCCATTGGGCACGGAGGGAGGGAGAAGGGGGGTTTGAATTCTCAAGACCCCCACTTCATTTGGCGGGGCTTTGCATGGTCCTGCCTAGGGGTGGGAAAATCCTACCCGACCCTATTACCCGACCCGACCCGACCCTATTGCAAAATAGGGTCGGGTGCGGGTTTGAAAATTTTACCCTATTTAAAATAGGGTCGGGTAGGGTAATTACCCGTATTACCCGCACAACCCTATTTTACCCGATGTACATATTATAAAATATTATAATATATATTTAATATTGAATAATCTAATTTTTAAATATAATTTTAGTTTTAAATCACCAAAAACTTTATATTAACCATATTTATATTAAAATTTAGTCAAATAAAGGTCAATTTTGACTTTTTAAATACTAGATTAGCAAATAAAATTATTTATTTTTATTTTATTTTTTAAAAGTAGGGTCGGGTCATTACCCGCCCCGACCCGATCAAAGTAGGGTTAGGGTCGGCCATTCTCGACCCTACTCATGAATAGGGTCGGGTAATTACCCGACCCTATTTAGGTAGGGTAAAGGGCGACCCCACCCTATTTTACCCGACCCGACCCGATTCCCAGCCCTAGTCCTGCCTAATATTACCAGCTGTCGATTGGTTGAGAATTATTAGGTGCACATGACCCTATTGACAAGTAGAATGGCCCTATGTCCTAAATGTCAACCATGCTCATCCAAAAGCTCCAAATGGAAGAAGCATCATATAGTGGAGACTAGAGACGTAGAATAAAACTAAGCTCACCATTAGCCGTTCTAGGAATATGAAACAAAGATGTAGAACAAAAACCGCGAGAGGTCTTCAAAGGCCCTGATCACCAGATTTATAAGCCAAGAGAAATCATCTTGTCAGTCTCTAGACTTAAAGAACAGGAAGACAGTTGCACTCGAACACTATCCACTCGACAATAAAGAGCACATGGTGCTAGTTCCATGGAGACCCAAACATGGGACTCTACAGGGGTGTCCAGGGAAATTGCCATCCTTCTGGAAGGGAAGGGAGAGAAAGAGATTCTTAAAAAAAGGAGTGGAGAGACGTGAAAACAAAGAAGGCCGGTACAGTTGGTTGTGAAGAAGCTGGGGGAATGTCGACTGCATCCAGTCCCCTACGCGGTGGTCTTCACTCTGAGCCAAGGAGGGTGGTGGCGGCCATTTATGTGCATTTAATGTAAGCTGCGTCTCCCAACTGCATCTGATTCTGCCTCACCCATCCACCTCTTCTCGCCCTCGACCGCAAGGAATTTAGCCATTGGATCTCCTCTAAAGTCAGAAGCTTGCTTTGGTCCCACCTTCTTCACCTGACAGATTTAGCACAGTTTTTCAGCAAGGTGGATGAGACTCCTACACTGAAGTTGCCAGTAATATACCCATGTCCGTTTTTTGCTCAATTTTGCAGCTGGCTGGCGGAATGAGGTTGGTCAGTCTCCTTTGATTCACAAATTTTTCATCTTTTGCTATCTGAATTGAGTTTTCTTTTTACTGGAATTGTATGGGTTTTGCTTAAAAGTTTTATCTTTTCTTTGATGTTGTCTTTATGGTCTACTTTTAGTTGGTTGTTCTAGGATATTATGGAGGAGATGAACATGAGATTCTTTTGATATGACAAGAGTTCAAATGCTAGCTCATGACTTGAAATGAGTCTGCGATTACTGTGACCCAAACTCATTTTTCTATTGTGATGCCACACTATAAATAGTTTTCTATTGGAATGAAACTACTTTGATGTTGGACTTGTAAAAAAATGAGCATCCAACATGTTCTTGAACGTATTTTTGCATATGTTTCATCTTCTGTTATGGCGCATCATGTTTAGAGAATGAAAGATGCTGGATTTCAATGTAATAGGAATACTTAACCTCTTTATGAAAAACTAATGTCTAGGAACTTTTGGGTCTTTCCTCCTGTTTTTCTTTTTTGTTGACCTCTTCTCTACCTGCGATTGTTAAATCTCAAATTAAGCTAACCCTTTACAATAAACAGCAACGTCTATGGTCTATGTCTATTCTCCATTCGTTCAATAATTTGTCACATAAAAACTTAACTAATAGTGAACAATTGAACGCAGAGTGGTTTATAATTTCTTTTCTTTCACTAGTGCTTCCATGTTTCTGGTAGATGCTTAATTCAATTCCACATTATTTGTTTTTCAGATAATTGCCTCCATGTCAATGATTATCACTTTTGGGTGGTTTTACTAGTGTTGAGCAGCTGATTACTGTGTCTCAGTAGCCATGGAAATCCAAATCTTCTTTCATCTCCTGTGCTTAATCTGTTTTTACATAATTCCCCCAAAACTTTGCATTGCCAGCACTCAAACTATTGGCCAGATTTCTCCGCATTTTGAGGGAGCGCAAATGAATTGGGTTGATAATCAAGGCCTTTTTCTGCAATCCAAAAGCAAAAACTTTGCCTTTGGTTTTTATAACACTCAAGGGGATGTCACACTGTTTCTGTTGGGTGTGATCCACATGGGCAGCTCAAAAACTGTTTGGACTGCGAACAGAGGTTCTCCGGTCAGTAATTCAGACAAATTTGCCTTCGACAATAATGGAAATGCTTACTTGCAATCTGGTAACAACACTGTTTGGTCAACCAATACCTCAGGGAAAGGAGCTGTGGCTATGGAGTTGCAAAACTCAGGCAACTTGGTTGTGTTAAACAACAATTCTGACCCTGTATGGCAGAGTTTTAGTAATCCAACAGACACCCTTTTGTCAGGTCAGAACTTCACTAGTGGAATGCGACTTGTAAGCAGTTCTAATACTTACAATTTGAGCTATCAGCTTGAAATCAAGTCAGGGGATCTTATGTTTTATGCTGGTTTCAAACCTCCACAGCCATATTGGTCCATGCAAAGGGATGGCAGACAAATCATAAACAAGATTGGTGAGGACATCTACTATGCTAACTTGGAATCTAATACTTGGCGGGCATATGATCAAGATCAAAATTTTCTCTGGCAATTCGAGTTTGCTGATGCTTCCGACCCCAATTTAACATGGGCTGCTGTCTTGGGTGAGAATGGGTTGCTGTCATTCTATAATCTGCAAAATGATGGATCAAGTGGTCCTGAATCAATAACAATCCCTCAAGATCCCTGTCGCACACCCGAGCCTTGTGGTCCTTACTACATATGCCATAGTAATACACGTTGCCAGTGTCCTCCTGCACTCAGCTCAAGCAATTGTAGACCGAATTTGGATTCCACATGTGGCTCCAAGGGTGGGACGGAACTTGTAAGTGTGGGGGATGGGCTTGATTACTTTGCTGCTGGTTTTGTTCCACCCATTGCTAAATCAAATCTTACAAGCTGCAAAAACATGTGCATGGCCAACTGCTCTTGCAGTGCTCTGTTCTTTGAAGAGGTGTCTCAAAACTGTTTTTTATTTGGAGATATAGGAAGCTTGCAACAATCTGGGAATAGCAAGACTGGATACGTCTCATATGTTAAGATTTTGAGTAATGGAAATGGTCAAGGTGATGGAGCGGATAAGGGAAGTGGTAAAAAACACTCTCCAATTGTGGTAATCAGTGTGGTTGTCACACTGTTTGTGA
This sequence comes from Houttuynia cordata, assembly GCA_039654745.1. NCBI lineage: Eukaryota > Viridiplantae > Streptophyta > Magnoliopsida > Piperales > Saururaceae > Houttuynia > Houttuynia cordata. The sequence continues at coordinate 54,923,814 of CM077502.1, read as the reverse complement.
CTTTTGGTTTAGTATGTGCTGGAGTTGTATACTACCGGAAAAAGAAGGCCTCTGAGCCATCAGATGGTTCTACAGATGAAGAGAACTTCTTGGAGGAGTTGTCAGGCATGCCTGTCCGTTTTAGCTTCAAAGAACTTCAAACAGCTACGAGAAACTTTGCAGAGAAGCTTGGTCAAGGTGGATTTGGTTCAGTTTACCGTGGAGTGCTGCCAGATGGAACCCACATAGCTGTGAAGCAACTGGAGGGCATTGGCCAGGGAAAGAAAGAGTTCCGAGCTGAAGTCAGCATTATAGGAAGCATCCACCATGTTCATCTGGTAAGGCTCCGTGGTTTCTGTGCTGAGGGGGCTCACAGGCTTCTTGCATATGAGTACATGGCAAACGGGTCTCTTGATAAGTGGATTTTTCAGAGTAATTCCAAGGACAAATTTTCACTGGATTGGGATAGGAGATTTAATATAGCTCTGGCCACTGCCAAAGGGTTGGCTTACCTCCATGAGGACTGCAGTGTGAAAATTGTCCACTGTGACATAAAACCAGAGAATGTTTTATTGGACAATAATTATGTGGCCAAAGTCTCGGATTTTGGACTAGCAAAGTTGATGACCCGAGACCAGAGCCATGTGTTCACTACCCTTAGAGGCACAAGGGGCTACCTTGCACCAGAGTGGATCACAAATTATGCTATTTCAGAGAAGAGTGATGTTTACAGTTTTGGCATGGTGTTGCTTGAAATTATTGGAGGAAGAAAAAGTTTTGATCCGTCACAGGTTTCTGAAAAAGCGCATTTTCCTACTTATGCTTTTAAGAAGATGGAGGAAAAGAAAATCAAGGAAATTCTTGATTCAAAGATGAAATTTGATGCAGAAGATGAGAGAGTACCAACTACAATTAAAGTTGCTTTATGGTGTATTCAGGAGGATATGCATTTAAGACCTCCGATGACAAAAGTAGTTCAGATGCTTGAAGGCTTATGTGAAGTTCCTGAGCCCCCAACCTCTTCTCAAATTGGCTTTCGCCTTTACTCAAGTTTCTTGAAGACAGTCAGTGAAGATGGCATTTCGTTGGGACCATCAGATTGCAACACTGGCGTATATCTATCAGCAGTACGGCTTTCTGGCCCTAGGTAACAAAAACCTATGTTTCTAATAGATTTTAATTAGGCACCTTTTTGGAGACCTTGTATTTTTCATCTATTTCCAATGTTCTTAATCTGTGTATACATCCATTATCGTGAAGTTATATGAATACAATTGGTAGACCCTGCTCTGAGTTGTTATATTGAAGTGCAGATTGAGAACTTCCTTAGTTCTGTATGTTGTTTTGTGTCAACATGGCCAATGTAAGTAAAGAGGAAAACTAACTTGCAATCATCTTTTGGGGGAGTACTATTTCTTTTCACAATTTTCAAATTTGCTTATAAACATCAAGTGAGTAGTTTGATGATATATTAGAAGTGATATATGTTCTATTGTTTACACAACCGATATTTTATAATTGCTAATAAATAAAATATATCCAAGTGTGTGGTGTAAGATCCATAGAGATTGATGGAGTTTTTATAGCCAGCTGTCAACCTGATGCTAACCCTCCTCCTTTTCTCCTGACTTGGGACTGGGCATTATGAGACACAACAACGGAGTTAAACTAAAGTAACATAGAATCAATTTAGTTTCGTGCCGGAGAGGTCAACAACGGAAGCTATATTTTTGTTAAGAGATGTATAGGGATAGAAAACAAGACCTCTTTATGACCTTCATAAATGTAGAAAAAACTTACGACAGAGTGCCGAGAGAGCTAATTTGGAGTGTTTTGAAGAAGAAGGGAGTCATAAGATGTTATATAGATATTATAAATGATATGTATTAGGGGTTTGCAACTAGTGTACATACAATTACCGGGGGGAGGAAGGAGTTTCCAGTTATAGTAGGTCTTCATCAAGGGGCAGCCTTAAGTCCTTATCTTTTCGCTTTAATTATAGATGAGCTACTTCGACATATACAAGATAGTGTACCTTGGTGTATGTTTTTTGCTTAATTGATGAGAGTAAAGTAGGTTTGAATACAAAACTAGAATTATGGAAGGAGGCTCTAGAATAAAAAAGTTTCAAAATTAGTAGGACTAAATAGAGTGCATGAAGTTTAATTTTAAGTAAGGTAGAACTATATGTAGAACCTTGTTGAAATAGATGGGCAAGAACTGACAAGGTGTGAGCAATTCTATTACTTATGATCCATTATCCATAATGAATAGGATATTGATAGCGATGTGGTGCATAGGATAAATGTTGAGTGGGGAAAGTAGAGGACAGCCTCAGGAGTTTTGTATGATCAGCGTGTTCCAAAAAAGCTTAAAGGCAAGTTCTACAGGATAACTATTAGGCCTGCAATACTCTATGGATTGCGAGTGTTGGGCACCAAAGAAAAGTCATATAGATAAGCTTAATGTAGTCAAAATGAGAATGCTAAGGTGGATGAGCGGGATAACTAGGAGAGATAGGATTAGAAATGAATATATTCGTGAGAGTTTAGGGGTAGCACCTTTGGGGGAGAGCTGAGGGAGAATAGGTTACGTTGATATGGGCATATACAAAGAAGACCAATAAATGTCCCTAGAGAAGATTAGAATGTATGCATGTAAATGATGCCAAAAGAGGGAGATAGAGACCTAAGAGAACTTGGATGGAGTTAATAAAAGAGGATATGACTTTGTTATCTCTTACAAAAGAGTTGGCACAAAACAAGTCTAAATGGAGGCGTAGGATCCATGTCGCCGACCCAAATAGTTGGAAAAAGGCGCTACTTGATTACGATTATGTTTATGGTCCAAGTGTAATGCTGAAATTATATGCTTCAACATGAATGCTAGCTAATTATTGTCTAACAACCAACGAGGAAAGCCTCCTGAATTGAATCATAAAATCCAGTAAGATCTGATGTTTGTTCGCCCATCAACTCTTGTGTTTCCTAGTCCGTAGATTCTGAATGATAAGAGAAAATTCTTCCAGACTTTGATGTAGGTGTCTGCCACTGTTTAAAAATGTGCATCATACTTGCTGGTATCAGTATATGCTTTAAAAGCCTGCCTTTGCGGGTTTCATTTTTCTGTAGAATAGAGTTCTTAAACTTGACCTAAGGACATCCTCTAATTTCTTCCATATTTGGTTTTATAAAATGGGTTCAATAATAAATTTATGAAAGAACTGAGTATCAAATTATATTATGGTAAACTTATTCATTTTTTTCCTTCAAAATTAGAATGTAATTTAGGATTGCATGTTGCTGCAACCTGGAGCCTTATATACCTTGCGGTCATCTACTAGAAATAAGTAAGTTTAGGTTAGGGCAGTCTCTTAAACAAACTGTGCTTAACTTTTCAAAGACTGGATATCACTAAATGTCTGTCTACACCCCTTTTTGTTTGAAAAAATAGTTACTACCAGGTTGGGAAGTGGATATTTTAAAACATAAAGGCAAACCAAGACACAAATCCATTAAATGATCCAAAACCATCCAAGAACAGATCCTCCTATCAAACCAATACCTAAAAACAATGCCATCACAACCCCAGCACATTCTGCTTCTTCTGCAGGAACCGATTTAGGAGCAAGGATCATAAGGGCACTAGTCAGATACCCATTTGTGACTCCCAGCCCACTGGTTAAAACTATCACTGGTGCTTCTGTTCGGAAGAAGTGTGGTCCATGGAGGCTAGCTGCAAACAGAGGATAGAAGAGAAGCCTTGCTGTACATGACCATGTAACTTTTCTAATACTGCTTGGAACAAATGTTGCCGTCATACACTTCCCCACCAAGTCAGATATATTGTAAGCAGTTAAAAGCAAGAGGGGGTACCAATCGCCAATACACTTTGATTTTACATCCTCACTCATAAACCCTGGGAATATGGATAGAGTTACTGTATATATGATTACGATGGCAAATGCTGGCCATTTGATCCGTGTCAAGACTTCCCAAAATTTTGGTTGCACTGTTGGTCCATCAGTGCTGGGAAATGTTTTTGTGGAAGTTGTTGCTGACACGTGACAGTCTTTCTTTCTATAATTCTGCATGACTGGCAATTTTTCTAGAATGTTAAAGCAGACGAGGCATCCACCCACAATGAAAATGGCAACCATGAAGTAGAGGTAAGCACTTGTTTTCAGACCTTGTGGTGTTTGAGGAAGTGATGCTTTTGTTATTATCCTTAAAGAGGAAAGTAGAACTCCTGCATTAAAAATTGATTGTAAGCTAAAAAATAATAATTCAAACAACTTTGCATTTAGGTATATGCTTGAAAGCTGGGACAAAATTTATTCTTCCAGCAACAGAATGAATTATAAACAAAAGAAAGGGTTTCTGCTCATTATGTGCACATTTTAGCAATCAAATAAATAATTTGATATGGAAGACGTTTCAACAATTATATTATCATGTATAGCAGACTAAATATTTGCGAATGATGGATTAAGCATCAATCAGCTTAGAGGAGTTCCTGATAATCCAACTCTCAAATACACGCAGATAGTGAACTATTTTAGGAAGATACAAGTTTTCTACGATTATTCAGCAATATATTAGCGGATTTTAGAATACACAAAATGTCGTTGACAAGTTCATGTGGTAGGTGCTTCCACAAAAACATTGAAGTCTCAAGTTAGAAGATGATGCAATTAATTTTAACAATCATGTTTGACAATATTAGACAGAGGATGGTTCTCATGTCCCATAGGGTATACAACTATAGATGCATGTTATATCAAGTACCAATCTGCTTTATGATTCCTCTATGAATCTGAGAAACGAGCAAGGAGTCTGAATAGGAGTTTCTTGAAAAGACAGTTTGAGTACAGTTGTGATTTAAAAATAGGTATTTTGGCCTTACACATTGTCCAATTTCCCCACATATATTTATGCTAACAAGAAGGTGCTAAGAGGTAAGTAGCACTACCTGAACTAGCAGTTCCGGCAAATACAGCTTGCATATATCTTTTGGGCAGCTTCCCAACTGCACCTATCAAGCTCCCCCCAACCAAGCCATCAGCCAGACCGCAAACTCCAACTGCCGCAACTGTCACTCTATAAGCTTCATCCTGTCTTCCTCCATTTTTATTCACCCAGCCCAGAAGTGGGACTATGAACAGAGAAAAAATAAAGAGTGACAAACCCACGTTCATTCTCAGCCTCAATCCAACTTTTCTACTCCACTCTCCATAACACATGAGAAGAGCAAGAACTGGGAGTGAAGAGCCCATATAAGCCACAGAGAAGACCCTGCTCACATGCTTCTCCGGATAAAGGTGGCCAAAATAGTCCACTGCAGTAATGAGAGCATTCCATGGAAGCAAATTACTAGCACCAAGTATAAAGTGGATCAAATAAGCACAATTATAGCAATCTTTCGTCTGGCCTTCAAATTTGTCATCGGCTTTGAACTTTCCTTCTTCCATTACAAACTTAGCTCCAACAAATTTTTGCTTGCTTGGAGTTTTGTAGCCTCTGCTGAATGAAGAAAGTGATTCAGGTGCCTGCACTTATCTCAAGCAGGATGAAGTCTGGTGTCAGATCATAGAGTCGAATCATTGAGTTATGTCATGGGCATGAAGAGCGGTCCTTGTTATCGAACATTATTCTCGGCTCCTGTGACCGCTGTACTACTAAAGATGAGGATGAGTGGTTCCAATAATGCAAGTGTTGTCACTGGAAGGGCACTCATATCAGGCCGGGGAATCAGCTGATAAGGGTGGCAGTGTCAAGGCCAACCGGAATCTTGCAAGGTGTTTGATTGGTGGGGATTACGCCGGAGGAGGACGGGTCCAGAATCCCTTCACGTGTTGCCGGGAAAGTTGACTTTGTCGCCTACTGAGTTTGCTTCTATTTAAAATGGTAGCAAGTATCTAGACTTATAGCGCATTGGATGTGCTCTTTGCTTAGGCAATTAGGCTTCGTTCAGATCATGTGAGTTCAGTGGAAGCAAATCAGTTAGACAGTTGAGAAGACAGCCAGGCCTTTTATTTGGACTAAATTCCCACAATGGCGTCTGTCACTCCATCGAATTGCCGTATGTGCCCCCGCCATTGCGCAACATATAAGCTTCCCAAAACATAATTTGGTTAGGAAACCAAAATCTTTTTTGTATATTTCATATTCCTACACTTAGGATGAATGAGCAGTGCAAGAGTTGTTAGGAAACCAAAATCTTTATTGTATATTTCATATTCCAACAATTAGGATGAATAAGCAGTGCAAGAGTTGTTAGGAAACCAAAATCTTTATTGTATATTTCATATTCCAACACTTATGATGAATGAGCAGTGCAACTGACCGAGTAGAGATCCCGTATCCTGACAAATAATCCCCTCGAGGCATGTACAACACCCACACGTCACTCATTGCATATGACCCCAGCTTCAAGTAACATGGTTATGGCTCACAAATTTTTATGTTACAATTCTTAAGTTCTACACTCCCTTTTAAACCCTAAAAAAGTTACTTTAAGGTTTATATCCAAGCCAATATGTCCAACTTGGCTTCCTTTTTTTGAGGGCCGAAGTTAAGGAAGAGAGGGCCTTGAAGCCATTGTTCTTTAGAACTTAGGGGCCGTTTGGGGTGTGATTAAAAGCAAAACATCTAGAGTTGACATTCATGTTTTGCTACACTGTAGTATTCATGAGGTGTTTTAACGGGATACAAAAAAAACATGAATGCTACAGTAGAGATCCAAAATCCACTCTGGATATTTTGGATTTTTCATGCCCCAACGAGCCCTTAATGGAGCCAAATAGTCCTCCAATGCTTCAACTTGCATTATTGAAGATGTTATATGCTCCAGTGAAACCAATGGCTGCCCTTTGCTTAGACGTCTTTGATGATGGCATTTTGGTATGAGTGACAAACTCGAGGAAGCTTTTTCTTGCTAAAGCAGCATTGACAGCTTCATCTGCGGAGAACCTTACGGGCTAGGATAAGTAGGGATGCTGGTGAGAGAGACGAGAGGCCAGGGCCCATGGGCCCCAATCGCATGCGCCATCACTTTCCATACTTATGGAATCAATTCCCTGCAGGGAGAGCGACACGTGTTCGGTTCTGATCTCACCTTTACTTTTCTGTTTTTAGTAAAGCTGTCGACGACCACGCCAGCTTCTCAGTGGGCCTGGAGCATCTAGGTATCTCTTACCTCTATCCAACTCAGCGCGTGTAGCCTGACCCACAAATAGATTTTGCCACATCAAAAATAAAAAAAAGGCTGAATAAAAGAAAAAAATTACAATTTTACTGGGTCTTCTGCCACGTGTCCCTTGATCATACTTCCAGGTCACATAATTATCCTATCCAACCCAAGTACCTTGTGCTTTGGCCCAATCACAACACTTCGCGCCAGAAATATCTTCCCTTTGGGCTTCTAATCTCAAGAACCAGTGCTCCTCCAGATTGATAATGGCGGGGAGCTGGGGATCTCGCCCGCTCTGCACTCTAAACTCCTCCCTTTCTTCCTCGTCTGATTCCAAAGTACCGGCTATCCATGGAGTGAAGAGAAGCTTCTCTTTCAACTCTTTCAAATCCTTCCAGAAAATGGCCTTTGATGCCATGTGTAGCACCGGCAGTGAAGTGCCCAGTAAGCCTTCAGCCGTATTAGGTCCTCCTCATTTTTTCATTGCAATTTAAGAGGTTATGTAGACTCTTTCAATTTAAGGGCCTTCTTGATGCTTTTTGTGAGTTGTTGAATTGATTTTTTGGAATTGCAGATGGGTACAAATCCAAGAATATGCTTACAAGAAGAGGTTTTTCGTTGGTATCCACCACCCTTCCGTTTTGGCTTGCTGTTCCTGGTTTGGAGCATTGCTTTGCTTCTAATGTGGCAGAGTAATTCTTGTTGCCTTTTGTTGTAGTTGTCTGTGTGTTTTTCGACGTGTAGAATTGTTTCATGTGTGTAGATTGGAGGATTGGAGTTTTGAAAGTATTGTTAGTGTTCTTATTATGATTGTTTGCGTATTGTAAGGTTAGATATGAGACAAGCGTCTCCTATTCAGGATGGAATTAGAAAGGTAACTACAAAGGCCAAGGCTGCTGGATTCCTCCGGCTGGCATTTCATGATGCTGGAACTTTCAGTCTGGATGACAAATCAGGTATCTAATTTTTCTCAATCCATGCAACGTGCACTGAACAATCTTTTTTAAGTAAGCTCAAGTAAATCTGCCAGTGAATTGAAGAAACCTAGTTGAGCGAAAGAGCTATGAACTAGCAATCTATGCATTTGCGGAGATGTTTTTAGCCTGTGGAAAATAATTGTAAGTAACAAGCTATTTGCCCTTTTGGCCACAATAAAGCGTTTCCTTGTTGGCTGCTTGAACATTTCAAATGAATTTACCTTTTTTCCTATATTGAGAGAGTATAGATTTGGTTTATGCTCCTGAAAGATTGTGTTGATGCAGGAGGTATGAATGGTTCCATAATTCATGAACTCGATAGGCCTGAAAATGCAGGACTTAGTAAATCCGTAAAGGTATACACTACAGCATTAAGTTAATCTTTGATGGCTACTGTATTTTCCCCACTCAACATTGAGCTCAATACCTTTTCTTCGACTTCAGCTAACTATGTATTTTTCTCATCTAGGTATTAGAGAAAGTAAAAAAGGAATTAGAGAAAGCGTCATGGGCAGACATTATTGCAGTGGCTGGGGCTGAAGCAGTTTCAACATGTGGAGGCCCTGTTATCACAGTTCAGTTGGGTAGGCTGGACACAATGTGAGTGGTAAATTCGTGGCTTCGTCATGGATGGAATTGTACACGGTTTAAAACTAGTTATACACTCAGTTCATCTTATGTAACAACTGAGATTTTCCATCTGTTGAATCTTTGACAACTTCCAAGGCAAGTCAACTTGATAACAAACGTTAAGTTATGCATCAAAAAGCAACCTGCTAAATATTGTTTTAATAATATTGGAAGATTTCTTCTTAAAATTGGTTCTGAATCGTAGTGAATTTGATCCAACATGTGTTTTGTAGGGATCCAGATCCAGAGGGTAGACTTCCACTGGAATCCTTGGATGCTCCTGGTCTGAAGAAAGTCTTTTTGAGCAAAGGCTTTTCGTGAGTGCTCTCAATACTTCGATTTTTTTAAATTCCGATTTCTCTGTCAAAGTGTTTACTGTCCGTAATTCATTTTACATTTATTGCTACATTTCACATTAACAAAGAAGAAAAGATGCATGAAGTCCTTGAGCAATTGCGTCAGTAGATGAGAATGGTTTTATTCGTCACATGTGTGTACTCACTAGGTTTGCTTTTTCTCCAACTAAAATGAGTTGAGCCTATGCTCTATAAAAGACTATGTAGATAAAAGCCTTTTGAGAAATTCAGATATTGATTCTAGTATGCTGGTTTTAGATTTTGAAAATCTTTTGGCTATATTTGCATTGACTTTTTTGAAACAAAAACCTGAAAAAAACCGTTACCAAACAGGCTGTTAATGGTTGTCATGGTAATGAGAAGAAGAAACAGCAAGGTGGAGGAAAGGACATTATATGCATGATTTCGGAGGCTTTGATTGTGAACATTAATACAAGCGGATGGTGGCTAGACTCGGCTGCAATACGACATGTGGCCGTGATCAAGGAGTCATTTGTTGATATGAAAGGAATAAATCCTGGAGAGCACAAAATTTATATGGGAAATAATACTTATTGTAATGTGCTTGGGATTGGTTCTATTTGTGTTCCTCTCACTGGGGGAAACACTTTAGTTCTTACTGATGTCCATCTTGCACCATCTATTAGAAAGAACCTGATTTCTGTCCCTCTACTGACTCAAAAGGGATTTGAAGTTAGGTTCAAGGGTGACAAATGGAATGTGGGAAAGAAGAACAATATTTTATTTATCACTTCTTTGATTGATGGTTTATTCAAACTTGATGTTGCTAATGACTTTGCTGCTAATTTTAATAATATGATTAATTATGAGTATTTGACTTGTGTTTCTCTTGATGATGTTTTATTATGGCACTTGTGCTATGTCATGTTAATATTAGAAAATTACATCGCATATCGGGTAGTGGTTTATTACTTAGAATTGGTGATGATTTACGCATTTGTGAAAATTGTATTTCTGGTAAAATGACTAGGCTACCTTTTCCCAAATGTCAAGACTCAAAGGGGTATGTTATATTTTATTACATTTATAGATGACTATTGAAGGTATGAATATGTTTACCTTTTGGCAAGGAAGTCTATGGATATGTTTATCTTTTGGCAAGGAAGTCCGATGCCTTAGAAAAATTAAAGGAATTTAAGGCTGAGGTTGAAAATCAATTAGGATGAAAAATTAAAGTTCTTAGAACAGACAAAGGTGGAGAGTACACATCTGATTTGTTCAAGGGCTATTGTACCAATCAAGGAATAGTTCATCAGTATACACTTTCGTATACTTCTCAACAGAATGGAGTCGCTGAAAGACGTAATAGGGCATTGTTGGACATGGTAAGGTCCATGTTAAACCACTATGAACTAGGAACACAGTTTTGGGGTGAAGCACTAGACACCGCTATCTATGTACTAAATCAAGTACCTTCTAAGTCGATCAAATTGATCTCGTATGAGTTATGGATGAGTCGACGTCCAAACTTTTCGAACCTAAATGTGGGGGGTCAAAGGCCCATGATAGGGTGCCTGATCAACTAAGAAGCAAGTTGGATCCTAATACCATAAAATGTAATTTTATGGGTTATTGTGATCATTCTAAAGGTCTATATCTTTCTCAAGAAAATAAGCATCCCTAGAAAACCATGAGTCCAGGGATGCTTATTTTCTTGAGGAAGATATAGACGTTAAAACTCCTAGTCAAAGAGTGGAATTATTTGAAATAGAAAAAGTTAGTGCCACTAGTAATGAACAAGTGATAGGAAATACATCAAATGAGGATGTCGAAACTCTTTCATCGAGAGAGCGTAGACCTTCAGTTATGCTGAAGGATTACTATGCAATGCTCGACGAAGATGAAATAACGATAGATGAACTGGTGCTTAATGATCCTATCACGTTTGAGCAGATTATGAGTAGTCCAGATTCCAAAGAATGACATAAGGCTGTTCAAGAGATAATGGATTCGATTTTGAAGAACAAAGTCTGGGAGATTGTTGACTTACCAGATGAAAGGAAACCTATTGGTTCTAAATGGATCTTCAAGAAGAAGCTCAAAGCAGATGGATCAATAGAGAAATTTAAAGTCAGACTTGTGGCGAAAGAGTTCACCCAAGTAGATGGCATAGACTTTAAGGAGACGTATTTTCATGTTTCTAGGTTTATCTCCATACAGTGTTTATTGGCTATTATGTCATACTTGGATTTAGAGTTGCACCAAATGGATGTAAAGACTGCCTTCGTAAATGATGATTTAGAGGAGGAGATTTACATGGAACAATCCGAGGGGTTTGTTGTTTTCGGGGAGGAACAACGAGTGTGCAAACTTATTAAATCATTGTATAGACTTAAGCAATCTCCAAGACAATGGTATTTCACTTTTCACAAGGTGATTAGTGAATATGGCTTTGTGGCCAATGATTATATGCAGAAAAAGCAGATACTGAAAATATTGATTGCAAAATGTTTTGTAGCCTATTTTAAGGAATTTTTTTGCTTTTAGCTTTCCAGGAAAGAGTGTTAGTATCCATGCAACCTTATTCAGTCTTGCTCTGCTCATTTAAATGTCTTTTCACTCTCTTGAAATTAAAAATTCATCTTGTGTGAATTTATATCTGACATATATTTTGTTGTAGTTTTATACATTCATACCATCATCACTATCGGTGAGCTGCTGACATTTATAGTATATGATTATTCTCCTATTTGATGAATCAGATTGTCATTTTGGCCATGATTTTGAATTCATTTATTTAGATATTGATTACGAAGTTATTTTGTCACCCCAAGATTCAAATCCTCGCCTAATGAACATTTATAGATATTGTGGTAGTTTTAAGTTGGGAAAAGTTTAAATGAGATCGTTCTCATATAGCTTACATGAGACCAAGTGATCTTGAGTCGGCGGCGGTGATGATTCACACTTACCTACCCAATGATTTGACACCCATCGTCAGATCTTGATCTGACGGATGGAAATGGCTTGGCTCATGCAAGCTACATGAGAACGATCTCATGTAAACCGGTCTCTTTTAAGTTTTAACTAAATGAACAGTTATGCTTAATTTGATACTTCTCTTCATATACTAGTACTGAGATATAGATGATTCCAATAAGGATCCTCTGTTTTCAATATTTTTAGTCATTCCTTTCAATAACTTTTTAATTTCCCAGTCTGGTTATTCTGGCTATGTAAATGTTGAAATATGGGTTTTCATGCTGGACACTACTACTGAAAGAAATTAGCGTGTCTTCTGTAAGTTGGAGCTTCTCTAGATCCATCCTCCCATAAATGAACTTTAATTGTGAATTTAAATAGTATCTTAGCAACAGTAAAATCAACTCGCTAGATTAGAATCAGTAATATATTATGCAATAGTGACAATGGTATGCTATAAACAATTTATGTTAATTATATTTTAATGCACATTGGTAATTCTATGACTTGAAATTCAGTTTTTGTCATACAACTTATCAGTGAGATCTGTTTTCATGTGTAACCAACTGCTGAAAATTTGTCGAATTCTTGCAGCACCCAGGAGCTAGTTGCACTCTCAGGAGCTCATACTCTAGGAAGCAAGGGTTTTGGCAAACCAACTGTTTTTGACAATTCCTATTTCAAAGTGCTTCTGGAAAAAGCATGGCAGTCTTCAGGTAAGCAATTTGAACTGCTAACATATGCTCATTTCGTTCGGGTGCCAGCTGATGCCCTGAATGAGTCTTCTTTCAAAAATTTTCCTATGATGTATATAATACTCATATCAAGTCCCTCTGTGAACCATTTTCAACATCTGTAGATCTGATTCCTTCCATGGCCCTTCATCTTTATTTTCAAGGTTTTGCATCACTATTTTTGAGTTGGTTATGAAATTATATAAAGATTGTTTTATTTTTATGCAGATGGCATGTCTAGCATGGTAGGACTTCCTTCAGATAGAGCCCTCGTTGAGGATGAGGAATGCATGAGGTTTTTCTCCATTCTATCTGAACTGTGGGCAATTATATGTTTCTGAGTTTCTTGGAGCCTAGATGTCTTAAGTAGGGACCTAATTTTGTGCAAGTAGCAAAGAAGATTTTAACTTCATTTTCATTGCTGCAGGTGGATTAGTCTGTATGCAAATGAAGAGAAAACTTTCTTCGAGGATTTTAAGAAGGCTTACATTAAACTGGTGAATCTGGGTGCTCAATGGAGAAGTGCTTAAGGAGAAGTCATTTATCAGTTACCAGTTCATCACTATCAGAAATAAAAAAGTTACCGGCTCATCACAGCGCCTTTATCTTGTTTTTATTTTGGCTGGCACAACTCTTGAGCTGAATGCTAATGTCAACCCTTCATACAACAAAAAAGTCCATTTTTTTAAATTTTTTTTGTTAGTGTCAACATTGTAATCTCAGTTTTCTTATGACATGTCAATATAAACTTGCTTGTTGGCCTTTGGGGGGATGAAATTATTTCATTTGTTTTCTATAAAGAACTAGGAGTAATAGGTCTAGCTATAAAAAAAAAAGAAGTAATAGATTTGCATTGTTCCTTGGAAGAAAGCATTGATTTCGAAGAGTAGACACAGCTCATTATGAGGCACATTCCATCAGAGTCACGGACTCACGGCACAGAAATTTTAGTTTAGTACTTTTCTAGTGGGCCCTAACACGTATCAATCTTGGTTTAGTGTTAATAATTACACGCCGACAATTGCAATCAAGCGTGGTCAAAAGTGGGCCTCTTCATTCAATTCCTAAAAACTGGTGGGCCTAATCTACTCGGAGGGCTGCGTGTAAAAACAATGTGGGCCCCCACGAATTTAAGGAGAACTTTTGTCATGTGATTGTGGGCACAATCATCGAAACGGACATTTTTTTGGGCTGCCAAATTGCCGTAATTTGGAGCCTTCGTCCCAAAAAAAAAACGTTCAAATTCCGCTGTTTCTCTCGGCAACCGGACTCCGCCCTCCTCTTCCAGCGCCGCCACCGGAGCACCGCCCAACGGCTTCTCTGCTCCTTGGGCCTCCTTCTCTCCACGCCCGTGTGGTTGTTGCTCTGCTTCAGCTGTGGTTGGAGAGGCGGGAAAGTGGAGTTCTTTGGAGCCAACATGTGCATATACTATCGTGTTGAGTGAAATGGTTAGGCTGCTAGCTGTTTGTTGGAGCTGTTTCTGAGGGCTTCCTGCTCATCATCAATTATCAGGTATCTTTCTGTTCTTTTTTATATTCAATAACAAAAATAGCTGCTCATGAAGGTTTTATAGCTTGCTTTTTTTACTTTTTATACACATTTGAGGTTGCCATTTTGTGGCATTGTGTTTCTAGCCTTCTTCATTGTGGCCATTCCTACTATTTTTCATTCTGTGTCATTTTGCTTCTAGCTTCCTACATTGTGGCCATTCCTACAATTTTTGCTACTCTTCTTACGAGTTAAAAAACACATATTAAGAAGGCTAAAAATACCATGGACAGAATTTTGTGGAAGTGTTTTTTTCTAATTTTGCAGGCATTTATTCATAAAGTTTTGTGGAGTATTTTTTTTTTCGTCTGAATTTTAAGAAAGGTGGATTACTTGAAATCTGCCTTAGGGTAGGGTTCCTGCTGAGCATTTGACAGGAGTAATGTTTAATGAGTTACAACTTTCTTTCGATTGTAGAGTGCCATTCCTCAGGTAAGACATGTCTAGCGTTGAAAATAGAGAGAGTGGCTAAGGTATGAAGGTCAGGGGTACATCCGCTGCTTATCCGGCCTCGAATCTATTGTGGTGAGCTTGCTGTGGAAGCAGTTTTCTGATGGAAATGAATGGCTTCATATCCAATTTAAAGCTTTTTTGGTCTGTTAGGGCAAGCTCAGGAGTTTCAATTTTTTTGTTAACGTTACCAAACAACGTGAAACATGTATTGGTTGTCTTGTTTTATCTGTCAGTATGTAGTGTCAGCTCAGGAAGAGGGATTGTTTTGTGCAGGTAATCGCAAAAAAGAATAGGGGTACATATGGGAGTAAAGGCCATTCAAAGTACTCACTGTTCTCCAAAGGTGGAGGCGGTGGACACTAGAGCACCGTTTCAATCTGTCAGAGCTGCTGTTAGCTTTTTTGGTGAAGGTGCATTTGTGTCTGAGAAACACACAGTGCAGCGGTTGAAGTCTCCAGCCACAGAGGTTTGTATAATAAAATTATTTCAATAGATTTTATTCCGCAAAAGGATGATGATCTTTGCGTGGAGGGAATAATTTTGCTGCTCTTAAATAAGCTGAGAAATTATTCATTACATTGAAGCTGTTAATAACTTAATTAAGGAAGTACGTATACATGCTTGTACTTTATATCCATGATCTTCTAATTTGCTTATACTGCCTATGAAGTTCTTCCTGAAAGCTGAATATTTTTGTTACATTTCAACTTGTTTTCATTTTGGCATTTCTGATTTGAAAGGTTTTTCTTTTGTATTGCTCTTATGGGAATATATTGTGCCAAGTTGTTATTTTTCAGCAATACAGCTTGCCCCATTTCAATGCTATGGTTCTTAATGGAACCAGCACAAGGTTTTATGTGATATCTTAACTACTATTTAAATCGTAACAGAATGTACTGGCAAAGGATACAGAGGTTCACTTGGCCCTGAAAGAGCTGAACAGGGTCAAAGAACAATTGAAGAATGCTGAGATCACTAAGACTCAGGCTTTTGCCGAGCTTGAGAAAGCTAAGAAAACTGCTCAGGAACTGACCCAAACACTTCAGTTGGTGACCGAATCCAAGCAAATGGCAATTCAGACCACAGAAAAGGTTGTGAATGGGGCAAAGCTGCTTGAAAATGGAAGCTCTATGAACCTTCAGGTCAACAATGAAACTGAGCAACACGAGCTGGACATCAAGAGAGGAAATTATGTAGCAGCCATAGGGGAGCTTGATGCCGCAAAACAGGAACTCAGCAAACTCCAACAAGATTTTAAAGATTCTTTTCATGCCAAAGTTGCTGCCTTCAATTCTAAGGAAATCCTGTGTGCTACTGATGCTCACAAATTGAAAGCAGGGAAGCCTTTGGAGGAGCTAGTTTCTGTTCAGAACTCTGTGGTTCATCTAAACGTTGGTTGTATGCCAGCCAAACAGGAGCACACAAAGATTTTATCTGCTAAGGATGCTTTTCAAGAATCCTCCAAACTTTCCATGGAAGAAACATGGACGAGCTCAAAATCAACGAAGAAAGAATTTGATGCAGCATTGGCTTTGAAGCTGAAGGGCAATATGACTAAAGCAGCTACTGAGATACGAATCTTGCAGCAAGAAATGGAAAAAACAAGACTTATGGACATAGAGTCTGTGAGAGGTGTAACAACTGAGCTCCATGGTGCACAGGAGACTTTGCAGAAGGTGGCAGAAGATGAAACTTTCCTGCGGAACATTGCAGAATCCCTCAAGCAGGAGATTGAGAATGTGAAGAAGGAGCATTTGGAACTCAAGGAGAAAGAAGCAGAAGCAGAATCTATTGCTGGGAACCTTCATGTCAAACTGCGGAAAACAAAAGCTGAACTTGAAACAGCTGTTGCAGGTGATTCCAAAATGGCAAGGGCATCTGAGGAGTTAATCAAAACCTTTGAGCAGCTATCTACTGAATCTATGAACGCGAAGAGGGAGGCTGAACTAATGATAGAAAAAGTAGTTGAATTGAAGAAAGAGGCTGAAGGAGCTCGCGCAGCCCTTTCTGAAGCTGAGAGAAAACTACAAATTGCCTTGAGCATCTCCGAACAATCCAAGGTTGCTGAGGCAAGAGCCCGTGATCAGATCAATGTTTTATCAAATAAAATAACTGCTGCTAGTTCACGTACATTGGAGAGGGGGTCCCAACTCACAATCACGAAAGGTGAATATGAAGTTTTGAGCAGGAAGCCAGAGGCATCAACTTTTCTGGTGGAAATGAAAATCTCTGCTGTTCTGGCTCAGGTTAAGGCTGTAAAGGCGAGTGAGAAAGAGTCACTTAAAACATTGGAGCTGAACCAGAAGGAGATTGAAGAAATGAAGGCGGCAAGGGAGGAGGCTTTGAAGAGGGTGGAAATGGCTGAGGGAGCAAGGCGAGCTGTTGAAGGAGAGCTTCGAAGGTGGCAGGAAAGGGAGCAGAAGAAAGCAGCTGAAACTGCATCTCGCATTCTAGCAGAGGCAGAGGTCTCCTTAGGGACTTCAACCGCAAGGCATGGGAAGGCCCTCTACTCACTGGAAAAGAATGGCATGACCAAGAAGACGACGGAGAGGAGTCCCGGCCCTAGGAAAGCATTGTTACCTAATTTAAGTGGCATCTTCCAGAGGAAGAAAAGCCATCTGGATGGGTCTCCATCCTATCTCCCAGGCGAAAAACCAGTTTGAGAATTTGAGTGATTATTCAACTAAAATCTTGTTCACCCTCACATAACTGCTGTCTTTCATGTCTAACCAACTTGGAAAGAGGGGAGAATTTTGTAGGGCCTTTTCAAGTTCCTGTATAGTTTTCTTTGAACAGGGTATGTAATATAATCCATCTTCTCTGAAGTCTTTGAGCCGTTTATGTTAATTAAGATTGCTTAAGCCATTAGTTAAGATACTGAACTCGCCGAACAAGGGAGTTCGACTCCATAACATTGATGCCACCCAATTTATGTGCAAGTTGAAACATAAAGAGGAGCGATAGCAGCTTCAAAGTTTACAAGCGCACTGAATTGGATTCCTAAACTTTTGATATTCTTTCACGGCATCCTGTTATTGAAGTCATCAAATCCCCAGAACTGTCATAAGTGCCTGTATTTCATCTTGTTTCCTTGTTAACATAATAGGAGTAATAATTAGTTTTTTTTGGCATCATAATAATTAGAAGTTAAAAATGTGTGGGAAAGTAGCTCTTCTGCTATTTAGTCTAGTTTGTATTCTAGCTACTGCATAAATCACCAAAGCCCTTAGCAAGTTGAATTTTTGTAGTACTTGAAATAAGCTTGGTTGAAATAGGGTGTGAGTAATTGGACATACAGAGTAGGAAGACTTTTCAGCTACAAACGCGTTGCAGCCTTACAGCTTGCGGTGCATCTTTCACGAGCCTTTAAGGAAAAACCATAGTCACAATGCTTCAATGTCGGTTTATTTCGGTGAGGGGCCAACACAAAACGAAATAAAAACGAAAGGGCCCCTCACCCGAAATAAGCTGGTTTATTCCAGCTGGATGATGCTAATTTTTCACGCCCCAAACGGCCTCTGTATGTCCAATTACGGCCTCTGTATGTCCAATTACTCACACCCGATTCTAACCAAGCTTATTTCATTTAAGGGGCCATTTGGTTCGTGATTAAAAGCAAACATCTAGCTGAAAAAATTCAGCTGGATGTTTTTTTGAGATTTTTTCAATTTTCAGCTGAAACACGTCATGCTTGACAGTTGAAAACATCCCAAAAAAACATCCACTGCTTCTTTCACGCCCCAAACAGCCCCCAAGTAATGAAAAAAATCAACTTGCTAAGGGCTTTGGTGATTTTGGGCATATAAGCTTATTAGGATAATTTTTAAGGGCTTTGGTGATTTATGCAGTAGCTTGACTCCAAACTAGAGTACGTAGCAGAAGAGCTACTTTCCCATATTTAACCTGAAAAGGAGCCGTTGATTAGATCCAATGGATAGAAAGATGCACCGCAAGCTGAAAGGCTGCGACGTATTCGTAGCCGAAAATTCTCCTACATAGTACTCCCTCCATCCTATTTTAATAGCTCCATCCGAAAAAAATGCTGATTTGTATTTAATAGTAAAAACCCTAACTAGTGGAGGTAGAAGAGTTCCAAATCCACTTAAATTGACCATACGGAGCATCTAAAACAAGACTCCTCTTTTCCAATGGTGCATCTAAAAGAGGATGGAGGGAGTATCATATTAGCTCTCTATGTACCATGGTCATGGACTCCGTTTATATATTAATATACCATTTTAGGACCATTATGCTCATGGACTCTGGTTTAGCCCTAACCCACCTATGTGACCTGTGAGTTGTGACTAGAAAACCCCCGTAGCTCAGCGTCACTGACTCACGTGGACAAACAGATAAATGCACTTGATTATCCGTAGCCCTTGATTACCTTTAATCTAATCCACATTAATGCCCTGTTATAATTGCACGCCTCAAAATCCTAACTCCCCACTTCCACCACCTCCCGCCGCCGCCAGCTCCAGAGAACTCCGACCAAGTGGGTTCCGCCCCTATGGCCAGCGGCGGCAGCCGAGACGATGCCCTCTCCTTCCTCAACCCCTCCTCTTCTCCCGCCGCCGCCTCCTCCTCCGACGCCGACGCCTTCCTCCACGACCCCTCCCCGCTGCCCCCCGGCAGCGCCTCCGGGAGCTTCCAGAACGACGGGTTCCTCGCCGCGTCTGGCGGAGGCGACAGCGGGAGTAGCAGCGATGCCGAGTTCGGGTTCGCGCGCCCGGACTTCGGGCAGGGCCAGCTCGCCGGGACTGTGCAGATGTATGAGCGGCATGTGTTTCTGTGCTATAAGAATCCTCATGTGTGGCCTCCTCACGTGGAGGCGTCGGAGTTCGACCGCTTGCCTAGGCTTCTGTCCGCCGCCGTCATGGCGCGCAAGGGGGACATGAAAAGCAAGGTTTTGGCTCTTCGTTTACCTTCTCTAATTGATGTGATTTATGAAGTTTTCATCTTGGTGGATGATTAGTTTGAGTTGAAGGTATTCATGATGGTGTGTGTGATTTGATGAAAATTTTTAGGTTGTTGGAATTGAACTTTATTTCATTTTGTTGTTATTGTGAAGCCAAAACTAGGAGGTGCATAAATCCTGAAATGTTCATAACGGACACTACTATTAAATAGTACTTGAAGATTTTTGTTCAGCTTTATAATGTTGTTTTATACTCCCTCCGTTCCAAAATACTGTGTACATTTAAGAAAATTCCTATTTTTATTGGACCACAAAACCCACAAGGAATTCACATGTCTTTTTCTCCCTTATATCCCATCCAACTCCTATGATCATTCGTGAACAAAGTTCTAGTAAATCCTTTCAAGTGTCCTCCAATTTTGGAAAGAGGGAGTCACGTGATTTGGCAAAATATACACAGTATTTTGGAATAATAATATTTCTAAATGTACATAGTATTTTGGAACGGAGGGAGTAATATACAACTTGGTGAGATGGGGTTAGTGTAGAAGGCGTATGCCACCATCTGAGGTAATTCATATAAGACTGGAGTCTGCGTCCTAATCCTTGAGGTATCTGTAATTAGTAAAAAAAATTATATGTAGGGTAAGTGGTCAAAAGTTAGTCTTTGGTTCTTTATGCAAAACCCTAGCAATCTCTTGGAAGCCAGCCATTGTTTTATTTTCCTCCTGATCGCTGGACCTTCAGTTAACTTTATAACCAAGAAATTGGATTGCATTTTGTATACTTGCTTATTGTTTAACTTAATTGCTCATTGGTAATGATGTGATCCATGGAATTAGTTGGACCAGAGATAAATGTTGGATAGTAAAGAAGCAGATGTTTTTCTGTTTATCATGCAAAGAAGCAGATGTTTTTCTGTTTATCATGCTAAGTGAGCTTTGATGCCATGGGTCATTGCCTCGTTGGTGGAGCTATAACCTTGCTTCTCTTATGCTATAATAATTACACCTTTTGATCTGTGAGGGATTTCTGTAGACTCGCCTAACCATATGTGAGGGCCGTGATGGAATCGAGACGTCAAATGGAGATGTTTTATTATTCCCTGATATGGTCCGATATAGGTAAAGATCTCCAGCTACTCTTTTCTGATGACTTATATCATGGTAGCATAATCTCTATTAAATTTTTCTTAGTAGTTATAAGCTCATATGTGGCTGCAGGAGCTTGACTCATTTTGATGTTGACACTTTTGTTGAAGAGGTTCTTGTGAAAGGACATGATTGGCGTCCAGGGATGCCGGAAGCTTTAAAAGGCTGGCACATATTTATTTGTTCCCATGGAAGTCGAGATCGAAGGTGTGGTGTTTGTGGGCCTGCTCTAGTCGCAAAATTCAAAGAAGAAATAGATGCTCAAAATCTTCACAGCCAGGTTTCTGTTAGTCCTTGCTCACATGTTGGTGGGCATAAATATGCAGGGAATGTAATTATATATGGGGCTCATGACAGAGAAGTGACAGGCCATTGGTAAGAGAATTGCTATCTGTTTCAAAGTTTTTAAGTGAATGATTGCTGACAAAGTTGTGGTTATCTCTCTCTTACATAGGTATGGCTATGTGACTCCAGAAGATGTCCCATTATTACTTGAGTTGCATGTTTGTAAAGGAGAGATCTTAGAACCATTATGGAGGTAAATGTTTTTTTTTAAGAAATAAAATAAAATGATTGCTTCAGTATGTCGAAAATTAAGTTATTAGGAACATATTTTTTGAAATCCAAAACTTTCGGAAGTATTGGGACTCTGAAATCTTTTCCGGTGATTGTAACTGTTCTTCAAACTAAATTACTTGGAGCTCGATTCTAACTTTCTTATGAGGATTTCCTTCCATCAAATAATTCCTATCCACCCTCACTCCCTCTTGAACAAATAATATCCATCCCTTCGAAATACTATTCTTACTATAACCTTTCTGGTTATCCTTACTCTTCTCTCAATCTTTTTATCTCTTTCCTGTTCTTTTTTTTTTAGAAAAAAACTATTGTGCCACAAACTAGAGGTAACTCCAAAATTAAAAAGGAAAAGCGGGGTAGCTAATGAAGAACAAATTCTTTTAGGCATCATGGTATCCTTCAAAAATTGGATTGCCCTTTTCTAGACTATGAAATATGCCTAAATTTGAATGCAAACGGTCGAAACTGCTCTATCTAGCTTTCCATTGATTGATATAATCTATTACTTGAAGCTAAGCTACTTGAGATTGGACTTCTGCTTTGAAAGTATTTTTTACTATAAGGACTACAATACTGGCCAAATTGTGCAGACCTGGCATGCTATGGAAAGAGAATTTTGGATTTTTAAACTATTATTGACAAAATAGCTTATAAAATCATGGAACTACCTCTAAGTTGGCATAACTTTCATCACAAAATTGTTAATTTTGTTACTGTCCTTCATTTGTTACACAAGATATGCTGTTCGACATCTGTAACTTGTGCTTGTTTTTCAAATGATGGCAGGGGGCAGATGGGCTTATCTGAAGTTGATCAGAAGAAGGCCCAAGAACTGAGGCTCAGGCTTAATGGTGAACTTATTCTGGAAAAGGCAAGTGAATCTATCCAATCTGCCGATGCTGTCGATACTAGCAACAAAACCGCGTGTGATACAACTCAGTGCTGCCAAGGCAATGGGAAAATTTCTTGTTGTCAAAACACAACTACAGCCCCCAGCGATATTGAGATCAATCCCTTGAGTGGGAAAGGACCTGCGAAGGTTGTTGAAAAGAGAATTCTAGCCAAAGAAAGTAAAGGAAATAGCAACAGCAAATCTGGCATATCACGCAAGCCATGTTCAATGCCAACCTGGTTTGAGAGTTGGGAGCGTGAAGATACTTATGCTGCTATTGCTGTAGTTGGGGCATGTGTTTCAGTTGCCATTGCGTATAGTTGTTATAGGCAGCTGGGATGAACTATGGTGGGCGTTTTTTTCGTTAGATATTCTTTTATTTCTAGCTTTGGCTGTTGTAGATTCGGGTGTTAATATATCCACAGGGAGACGTTGGCCATTGTTATTAGTGTTTGCATGTATTATTATGAATGACGAAGTGTGGTGATGAAAAGGGGATGTTGAAAGCTCCATTGTGCAAGAGGTCTCTGCCCAAGAAGTTTTTCGATCCTATAATAGCAGAAATATTCAGTGCTCTGGGCCATTAGCCATCCACCACATGTTGCAGCCAGTATTACTACTCCAACAGCACCAATAAATTATTGTACAATACTTGTACCAGAGTTCAATGCAGAACCCATAAAAAAAGGTCACTGCACGAAGGTGCAGCTGTTGGTGGGCCATTCTCACCCCCACGTCATCCGCCCATGAGTGCTGTAATGAAGAGATGGGGAAATGTGTTGGGCATGATCCTGAACGCCTTCTCATCCCGGCGTGTCTCTAGGGGCGAGGGTGCCAGGATGCGAGAGTAAGTGGCATTACTCAATTATTTGGTTATTTCTCTACCTATCATTATTAAGGTGGGTTAAAGTAAGTCACAGCTGGCCAGAGACCGATGTACCAAATGTAGGTGGCAATTAGTGTTAAACCTGTCCTGCCCTCAAGAACATCGTGGGGGCGACAAATTGCCTACCAGCTACTGCAGCTCAGTACAAGTAATGCTACACACAAGCTAGAATTCATACATGGTGAAGTTACTACATGACGGACGAATTTTAACGTAAACAAAGCATTTTCCGCTCAACACACTCCGAGACTTGAGACTGTCCAGAATGGGGGAAAAAGTGCTGGTCCTTCAGGACAGATAAAATATGTCCTGTACGTGCTAACACCCTTCTGAATCAAGGCAACTTTGCACAAGTTATTACTGAAGTTGCACCTCCATAATCCAGCTATATTATTGCAAGAAAATAGTTTTAGAAAATGAGAGAAAGCAAAAATCCATTAACCGAATGTTCTGTAATGGCAATTAACGGCTTAAAATTTTATTCTTTCACATATCCAGTTTCAAGTGACCTACAAAAAATGTTTGAACGGTTCATTTTCCTTAATGATTCCTGCCCCATTCTTTGCATTTCTTCAACATGTCTTAAGCTTTTGATACAATGACTAATAACTCGAAGTATACATAAGTACAGCTTTCAACTTTCCTTACATAATATGCATGACCCACCTATGGTTATCGCAGGCAACACTAGTATGCTTTAATAACTTGTGAGTCCAAATGGCAGAAAGCCGAAAGTAAATGACAGGAAGTAAGGATCCTGCTCCTCATGCATTGGTTTCAAGGTTACAAATGTTTTGTACCTCATTCATGGTGCTTTTTACTGTTCAATTTTTACGCCACTGAATGAACGAGAGAGACCATTCTGGTGGCCAAGTCTCTGGAACTCGGATTGTATGGTTTCAGCTATTATTTTATCTTCAGGATCTGGTTCGGGAAAATCAACATGAAAGGAACCTTGTTTGATGGGAGCAACAGGGTCTACATCCAACGACTGCTCTTTGGTATAATTGTAGAACTGCTGGTGGAATGAGTGATCTAAAGAAAAGCAGTTATCTGTGCCATTTGCTGAATTTCTGGAAGAGCCTGAACCCTCTCTTCTACAGAAATGCGGAAGGGATGCAAAATCCATTACCTACAGAAACGAGACAGACAGTTAAAAAAAATTCAGAGTTTGCTCTGAATGTATGATGCAAGCTTTATCAAATAGCAAGTTATTTTCTGGTTTACGAATCCATAAACCAAAAATTCCTGATAATTAAAACATTTCATGTTCAGCAAGCGCCTGTAACCTTCAATAACTCATCTCTCCCACAGCCTTGAAGCACCTGCACTTTCCTCCTTGTCCTCTCCTGCAGAAGAGGCTTCACAACCTGCATATAAGTTCATTCTCAGCAATCAGATAAAAAGAAAAAAAAACCTGAAGCATTCCCTGCATTCTTCATATGAAATGCCTGCTTTTATGAACATTACTGCCATAGAGCATAACACAATTTTAATGGAGAAGAATAACTGAAGTCCTTGCCAAAGATAATATGAAACATACCTTCCAACATGCTGAAAATATGTAAGGAGCATTAACAATATAATATGTATCCGTCTTCTCTGGATAGTTAAGATCATCTATAGTAGATATAACAGTTAACAGCTGCATAGAACATTGCAAAAGCAAACAATTCATCAAACAGGTTCTGCATACATTTACCATAAATGATTTTGACAAAGAAAATGGGGAATGTTTTCTCAATTCAGAAAAAAAAAGGAAAAAAATTATCCTTATTTGCATATATGATTTGTTTTGTCAATATAATTGACCTTGCTTCTGAATTAGATGCAAATTTGGGGTAAAAACCATGTTCGTCGTGTGAATTCAAGATTAAAGTTTTTATTGATAACAAGTTTACCATACTTTTTTTTATCGGTTTACCATACTTTTTTAGTGTAGGTTAGAATTGGAAAGATTATATTTAAGAATAAACATTACATTGAGTATAAAAGTTTGTACTTCTTTATTCAAGTTCGTACTTTCTTTGCAATGCATACATTGAGTATACTAGAAGTGCTCATAAGAAGGATTTGACTCTCACCACAATCAAAGTTTGTCATTTAATACGAGGTTACAACCACTCCAGATTGTCTTTTCCTTGCATCTAATTTAATTTTTAATGGCAGATGAGGACATAGCCAAAATGATTTTCACCATTGAGTAAAAGAATCTACAACTCTAAAGTGCAATTCATAAGTTATAAGATGGTCTGCCTGATGAGACTTTGTATAGCTCTGAAATGGCTTGAGAGGTACCATCAAAGGGAGGGCAGACATGACTGCCTAGCCATTCCTTTTGACCATGTAATGGCCCTCAAAAACGTCCTTCATCTCTCACATTGTCCTACCCGTTAGTTATAAATCACAAATTTAAGTTACCAGTCAAATTGCACGTGCAAAATGCACGTGCTCATAGGACTACACAATGTGTATTACTATTAATTATCATTATTAGCATCCTTAATTACTTCATTTTATGAAAGGATTCTCCATTATTATATGCTACATAATTGTGGGGATTCCTAACTACTCACAAGGAGGAATCCAATCAATTAATACCATTATTAGTCCTCTAATATAAAAGTATCGTTTCAATTGGACACTTAATTTCTTATTTATTAGGATTAGGGTTACTAAATAAGAAGATGACAAAGAAAGGGCACGTTGGGGAACTCACTTGAAATTGTCTGTTTGACCCTTTTTACTTTTAATAATAGTATGGATATGGATATGCATATGGATAGGCCAAACTTGTTCAACAGAAGGCGTGAAGTAATTTGTTTCACCAGAAGAGAGGTATAAGTTGAAGAGGGGAAAAGGAGGTGAAAACATTTAACTACAAAAAAAGGGTACGGATTCTGATTCTCTTTTAAAAGGAGTTCAATGCCCATTAGAATTACACTTTTTAATCTTAGCAAATTCAGAACATGTAACCTTTTAGTTACAACAGATGGGAGATTTATTAAGATTTTTTGAATGAATGGTTGGCAAAAGATCTGCCATGGAATGTTTGAACAGGTATAATGCATGTGTATACATCATTAGACATTCATGAAGCAGAGTTGAGCATGGCATGATGACAAATAAGTAATTACCTTTATTTGGCTAAGAGCAGAAAGCTTAAGACCAGTCATATCCAAAACCTTCATGCAAGTGCCAATAGGCCGCCCATGCTTTTTAGTTACAGAGGGCTACAGTAGTCATATATTTGCTAGAGTAAGTATTGAGTATTCTGTTCATAAATTGACTAAATCATGGTATTTAGGAAGAGAGAGTGACATACCAAAACTACACGATCTCGATATTCATTAATTTGTATGTGAGACTGTACATAATAGTGAACCTACAGTGCAAATGGTCCAATGGAACAAATCTTAATCTTAATGCATAAAAAGCAGGGACAGAGAAAAGTGAAGGAGTAGAAGAATAAAGTAGCATGTGACCCATCTAGGAGAATTAACTAGTGCACGATAATGTATCTGAACTTCTTGTATCAGATACATTATCATGGATAAGAACCACAAATGAAATGTATCAGGTTGATTAAAACTTTGGTCAGTCAATGTCACTCTTATATTTTCAGTCAAATCCGACTCAACATCTCGAATGTTCTATCGTTTCCATCCTTCGACTTGTTATACACAATTTTCATCCGAAATAGGGTCATCTTCATTAAGAAAAAAAATTCTAGACATCATAGAGGCCAGCACATAGAAATCTGCTATCCTTCTCCCACGGGAAAAAAAATTGCTTCATCATATTGATTTAGAGATTGGATAGGCTTTGGTCACTCCATAAGCATGCTCTAGCCAATACAGTCCTTTTTTTTTCTAATTTAGCCTTACAGTCATTATGAAGCTAAAGATGCATATGATCGTATAACTTTTTTTGCTCGGTCGTGCAACCATAAAACTTCTAATATGGACAAGGTTAAGATCAGAAAATAACTAACAAAAGAAAAATGCAAGTTAGATGAACTATTACCAATACTATTAGTGTAAACAGACCCACCAACTACTTTCAATCTCAACAATTTCTCAAGTAGCGACTTCACCACCATATGTACGTTATCCCAACAGCTTGGGTAAGCAAATTAAGCTTAAAGTTTCATTAGGGGGGCATTAACAAAATTGTAAATTGGTCATGTCAAATTCCTCAAAAAGGATAATTGGTTTTCTTCTTAGCATTGATCATGATATAATGATTAAATTGCAAACTTGGTAATAAAATAACAAAGGCATAAATACAGAAACTTAAATAAGAAGGAAAATCCAGCATTTATTCATGTTATTAGTACGGCTCAGGAGAACACTAAATACAGTGTTTCGGACCAGCTTAAATGTGGATGAGATATTTTACTTTCCTGGAGAGTGGAGAAGTTGTACAGGACAAGGCTAGCCAATTTATTCAAAAATATAATCCCATATTAGTATCAACCTAAAGCAAAAGAAGAAAACCTCAATGTTGAGGAGATATCCTATTCCCCTTAAAGTAGGGCCAGTTCTAAAGCAAAAGAAGAAAACCTAGTCAAATATCCCTAATATAATTCACAGTAGTAATATAAAAGAATTATCATTCGAAGTAAAATATAATTGCTTCCAAACAGTTTGTTGAAGTGAGAGTTTTTACTGCGTGACAGACTAAAGAAGTTCTACCAATTGTATTTTATCAAAAATAAAGCAGACTAGAAAAAATATATAATCCTTACAGATGCTTTGTCATATGTGCTTTGCCCAACCCCAAGTGCAAAGACAGGAAGACCCTGATAAATAAAATGTATGAAATTTATGTGAGTGATGCACGCAAAGAACTGTTATTATGATGTTTTCATGTGATTAGAGTTCAATTGAGCCTGGCAAAATGCAAATACGAAGATAAACACACACATACATACAGAGAGTATGCACCATTACGAAATGCAGGTCAGGTTATGCTATCAGTAGGGCAGTGACAGTAAAACAACAGAAGATTGATGGAACCGTTAATGACCATAAACAATTATTAGATCTGTCGGAAAGTATTTACCATAAAAAGATCTAAGAGTTGGGCAACTTTTGGAAAAACATCTATAATGAGTACATCAAAACAGATATAGGATGTGGATTTATACTTCAACTAGGGGGGGACATGGAAATTAATTATGCTGACATTACTGAAAAAGAGGGAAAATTTACACTCTCACAAGAAATAATGATTCAAGGCAGCAACAATGTGAAGAAAAGCCAACAAAGTAGAAATTTACCTGCTTTGAGTAGCCGGAAAGTCCTATAAGTTGTGAATCACGTACAGCTCTGTATAAGTCAACTGGGATTATCGGTTTCTGTCATAAATAGTTTATCATATTAAAGTCGGAGCAATCTGAAAACATTGTCTGAGTTTTTTCAAATGGGAAAAAATATGTCTGGCTGAACACGATCAGTGTAAATATACCAATTACAGCGTCAAAGTAATACAATTACAACATTGACTTCACTTCACTTCAATTACTTTTCTTCCTCCAAAGAAGATTTAAATATTTAATACAGATCCTGCTACACTTGTACAACTCCATATGTGGGCTAGATAAGCCTCTTCATTAACTGGTACATATAAGTTAGTTTGTTTCTGATTTTGCAACTTAGGTCAAACATATGCATACAACAGCACCAACAAAAACAACAACCATAACAACAACAGAAATAATAGTAGTTGTAATCTTTATATATACTTCTATAAAAGTCAAAAGGGGGCCAGAGAATATTTACAATGAGCTCCTTGCAAATTCCTTACTTACATCCTAATTATGTTAGGCTATATAAATGAATTCTCTTATATTAGGAACCCATAATGTTTATAAATGTAACCATAGTCATAATCAAGTAGCGCTTTTCCCAACAGTTTGAGGTTGGCGACATGGATCTTACACCTCTATTCTAGCCTGTTTTGTGTCAACTCTTTTGTAAAGAGATAGCTAAGACATATCATGTTTTATTAACTCCATCTAAGTTCTCTTGGGTCTTCCTCTCCTTCTATGGGCATCATTTACATGCATCCCTTCTAATCTTCTCACCGGAGCATCGATTGGTCTTCTTTGCATGTGCCCATACCAACACAGCCCATACACCATAAGCTTCTCCCCTAAAGGTGCTACCCCTGAGTTCTCTTGAATATACCCATTTCTAAGCCTATCTATCCTAGTTATCCCACACATTTACCTTAGCATTCTCATTTCGGCTACAAGCAATTTATCCATATGACTTTTCTATGAAGGCCAACACTCCTCTACATAGAGTATTGCAGATCTAATAGATGTCCTAATGCAGGTCTATTATGTCTATAAACATAGTCCAGGGTAAATATGCCAATTACATAATGGCTATATGCCAATTAGGTAGGAGGGTGGAGAATATATACAATGAGCTACTCGCTGATTACTTGATACTATTAATTACATCCTAATCATTGGAGGCTTTATAAATAAACATTAGGAATCCATAATGTCTATAAAAATAGTCTGGGTATTATATGCCAATGACGTAATGGCTATATGTCAATTATGTAGGAGACTTTTTAGGGATGCTATGGAATAGTCATATATGCCCATGGCTACGTGCCATGGATTTACGAGAACATTCACAGCGGACCACTACGAAAGGCAAATAAGTGCACAAATTAAAGGTTATACTTCACTCTGATTGGGTAGAGCAAGATTAGAAGATCGAATTGCTTGATTTGTAAAAGTCCCTTTTTTGGCATGAAACTCAGACACAATATATTACCAACGTATGAACGTAACTGTTTTTTTTTTGGTAACTAATGTAGAAGCGTTAACTTGCTAAAATTAGAAGAGGAGGAAGCAGTTTGATCTCCATTCAAACTTGTAACTTGCATCTCTTGAAGGCCCACGAACGGATTTGCATTTTGGTCCATCTCAATTTGGCACCCTCATGTGTTAGGCACTTGTTGTGTCTCTTCTTAAGCTCCATCAGAAGCATTCATGGAGGCACTCTGCTGAAACACTCATCTTTCTTCATCAATATGTTATTAAATCTATATTGCTAAACCTCTCTCATGAGGCAGGAATTCAAGTTGTGAGCATAAGATGCATAAGTGTGACAAGGGGGGTCTCCATTCTAGAACATATTGATATGGGTTAGATATGGTAGGAAATCAATTAACCATGTAATGATGAGAACAATATGCAGATTAATATATAAAAGCAAAACGATAACATGAGGGACAGATGTTGCATTGTAGTGAGAGGCCTATAAACTTCAATTCATATGACAGTACCTGGAAGAGTATTCTGTGAAAAGTACTATCTTCACTAAATCATATTACGTTCGAACCCATGCTTGCATTTGCTCCATTATATGGATCTGGTCGCTTTGTTAGGTACGGTTCCTTGAAGTTGTTCATATAAAGACAATGAATTAACATTGTAGAGGACTTGGTGGAGGACACACATAGTAGACATTTTATTATTTAAAAAATTAGATTATAGTTGAACTCCTTAACACTTACAATACTACGGTTAAATAATACTCCCTCCGTCCTGAATTACTATTTGCATATCCGTAATTTTCCGGTTCGGAAATGGATTTCTGTACCCCCTAAAAAGGCATCTAACTAGCATCTCACCCTTCCTTTCCTAAAAAAAACAACTTTTCACCATTTCCCCTTCTCTCCGTGTCGGGATTCTCCATGCGCATAGTACAGATTGCAGAGCCTTCCTCACCATGTTGTTGGAGAAGGGAAGGAATAGCAGGAGACGCAGGCCCCACTTTATTGAAAAAATCATTTTCAAGCTATGTTAATAATAATACCGGACAGGGAGTATTTATAGAAAACTTTATATGAACATCAACAAAAACAAGAAAACGTGTGCATTTGCACGTGCACTTGTACTAGCAACAATAAGACCAATAAGTATATTGACAAAAATATCAGAGAGATATATACGATCTTCAAAAATGATAACAAGAGTATTATTAATGACAACAATGACGACAACCATTACAAGTAAGAGACTACCATTTCTGGCAACTAAAGCAATGAAACTCACTACTCGTACACTTAAGTTCTTTATTTTTTGGATTGGTACTCGTGGACTTAAGTTGATGTAAGCTGAGCATTTAAAAAATTGCTTTGAAGGATACGTAGTACTGACCGCCAGTATGTTATCAATCTCATTTTGTAACCGCCAATGTAGGCAATCAATCAACTGCAGAACAATTGCAGACATAATTAGTAGATATTTGAGAGCAAAAAAGTTAGGTGTGGGGATATGGTATGGTATTGAACAAAAGATCACCATTTTATGAGCCTTTGCAACATCCCAGTCTCTTGCTTTGAGGAAACGTATTAATGCCTCTACAGGATATCCTTGATGTATATTCTGGAAATAAGGATAAATAATTTTCTAAGTGATTGATTAAGTCTCAACAAGTATCAAAATAATTTTATGAAGTACTTAAGTTTTGCAATTAAGATGCCTCCTTAGATTTTAGAAAACTTAAGTCTCCGTTCCCATCTGACAACACGTTACAAAATAAAAATTGGACATACATCCTCATGTCAGACAAATCAAAGTTAAATTCAACTGGAAACTTGGCATTCTAAAAGAATAAAAGATTTTTACATAAACTTTTGAAGATCCCCTATCTTAGTTGCAGAATACAAGGTCAATTCGAAACGTAGGCTGATGCTGCCAACTTCAATGCAAGACATACATGGTAACAGTTACTAGTACCTTAATGAAACACAAACTGAACTAGGAACTGAAAATACTTTTAAATTCTCCATACAACCCAAAGCCCACATCAATCCCCCGCCACTAAAAACAGCAGAGGAAAACTAAATTGTGAAGGGTTGCATGATCCAAAACCATCATGGGAGATGGATCAGGAGAATTGACACTAGATCCAGCATTGCCTGCGGGTTTCTGCAATATTAGCCAGAAACTCCAACCGCCCCACCCATTAAAAATTCAGTTCAAATCCGAATAGGTACGAGGAAGAGAGGAAAATAGCATGATAAAAAAAAATTATATGCACACCAATTCCCTAATCAGTGCAGCATTATATGGAATCAGGATCAGAGAATTGTTATGCCAATGGCCACATTCCACTCCGGTCAAACGAAGTGATGGATCAAAATCTGATATTTCCAGCATTGCACGAATCAGAGAAGACACTAACCTCAAATGCATTCTTCAACGGCTCCTCTACTGCCACAGACGAAGAAAAAACAATTTTTAGAACTTGAGCAACCGTTGCTGCAGTCAAGAAAAATGAAAGATAGAAAAAGAAGGAATCAAGAAGAGAAAACTGAGCTGACCTTGATCGGCCAGAGCATTCAGCTGTTTGATCGCGGCTTGTGTGTCAATGCCCATTTCCAATTCTCAAATTTCAAATTATAAACAAACACCAATTTTACCAAGAAAACAACAACAGGTCTGAGAACACTTGTGCAGTTGTGGTTTGAGACTGGGCTCTGACCTCCTCCCCTTCCTCCCTCCCACCCAAAAAAGCAGTTATAGTAATCAAACTTCAAAAGAAGTGAAGGCTAGATTTCCTATAAATAAATATAGAAAAAGGGAGAGGGAGAGGAGAGAGAGAGGTCAAAAAGGGCTCTGATCTCTTAGAGATTTGACTGCAAAATTACAGAAGATTATTTTGGGATTTTGGGAGAATCTGGAAATCAATTCAGAGCTCTGATTTCTGGTAATGGTGGCATCTCTTCTGCAGAACAGAAATGGAAAGTGACGAAAAAAATGAAAAAATAATTAGATAAGAAATTAGCGGATTTATTTAAATGGAGATACGAGTATATGCTTGTCCGTTTATGGACACCACGCGCAACCCTCCCGTGCTCGCCGCGCCCAGCCATGGCATGAATTTACAGTTATGTCCCCTGGACTGGCTGGACACTGAAAATGGAAAAGTCATTGGACTCTCTCTGTCCATTATAAGCTGGCAGTATTTAAAAATTAGTTAAATTTATTTAGCCCGTAGGGCCCACAGAATTCTAAGCTTCTGCTCCTCCTCCCCTGCTAGTGGTCTTAACTAGCCCAGCTTTAGGATGTTTCGGCTTTAGCTTGAAATTTCAATTTTGAGTTCAAGTTGAGCTCGAGCCAAATCGAGTGGTTTTCGCTCGTGAGTTGGTTTTGTTTCATTGATTTTGGTTTTGACGTCCACGTTCCATACTATAATATTGGGATGAAAGACTATATATATATATATACATATGCGTGTTCTAATTAGTTTTGAATCGATAGATGTTAAAAAATAGTCATAGTTTTCACGAGACACATTACCAAACTCTTTCAAACACAAAGAGTGACGTAATTGTATATAAAAAAATAAAAATGACATAAGATATAATAAAATCCTATACTTGATTGACATAAAATTCATACATAAAGTGTAATATATGTATGTACATATTAAAAAAATAATATATAAATGGTAATTTTTAACTTTTCTCGAGCTTCGAGCCGAACTTCGGAGTCGGTTTTAACACTCTTACTCCTTGCTCATGCATGTTCATGAGGAGCAATCATCTATCTGCAGGGTAAATCCAATCATTTAATTCTGGATTTGTAGAGACTATTTCCAAAGAGCATAAGGTAAAGGAAAATTCTGATTATTGTTGTCAGACTACTGCGTTGACGAAGGCTTAAGGCAACTTTTCCCCAAAAGAAGAAGGCTTAAAGCAAAAGGAAGTAACAAATTAGTAGATTTATGTAATGTAGATAAAGTTTTGTATTACTTCATAAGAGAAATCATTCGATAAATGGGACTCCTAATTAACAGTCCCATTTGGTTTTCCAAAATGGGACTACTAATTAGAGATTACCTTACAAGCTAGCATGATGCCCTTGCTTCACTAGCAACATAATTTAATTAGCACCCACTTAATTATGTGAGACTATCCTAAGTCCCACCAATTTGTAAGTTTCTTTTATATATTTTTTGGCAAAAGGTTATAATTTGCAGTTTAGTTAATCTACCATGCCACTTTTGTAAATGACCTTGTCCTCGGCAAAGGGAAAAATAACTCTATTCCAAGTGACTAAATCAGAGTCCCCATCTCCAGGTGTTTTTTCTTTTCTTTCCCATAAATAGGATTCCTCATAGACATGGGAATAGAGACTCTTTTAAGTGGTCCAATAAAGCATTAAATTTGGTAGTGAAAGCAAGAACACAAGTAAAGCAGGAGAGAATCCCACCGTTGTTTTGTTATCACAATCCCTCTTTTGCTTTAATCAATTCTCTTGTTGGCTCGCTCAAACATCACATGACATGATGAAAAAAGATCAAAGAATCATTGACATTTTGCAACTTCTGCAAATTTGAGGAATTCAACACATGTGTTCTGATCTATGATTCTCTTGTAAGCAATGCTAGCCAGCAATGCCTGTACATGTGAACATGACCAAAGTCTGCTAGAATTGTGCGCACATGTGTAGATAAAGGAAGGTTGTTATATCTACCATGTTTTCGTGTGGTTGTTTTGCCTTGTTACAAATGAAGGCAGACAGACCACATCTATGCACATGCCTGCATGTGGGAGGTTATGGGCATGGTTCACGTTAGATAAAAGAAGGTTGAATCCTGCAAGCAAACCATCTACTATAGTTGGCCTTGTTTCACATTACATTGTCAATTGCCTCTCTTGTTTTCAAGGAGGGGATGATTGGTTACAATTTAGAAGCTAGTCCAATCATAATTAATGAGGTGAGTGGTTATTCAGCAGTAGATGGGGAGAAGTTATTAGGTACGCGGCAGTACCTAGAAGTTGTGCTCATCACCAATGGGTGATTGATACGATTTCTAATTTGAGGGTCCCTTGTGGGCCCTCATGACAAGTAGGGGAGTCGTGTCAATCACCCATTGGTGGTGAGCATGACTTCCCCTATGCACCGCATACCTAATAATTTCTCAACGGGAAGACTCTAGTTGACATATTATATCACCAATAGCTTGTTTATATGCTCCAAGCACACGCATGTTGGCATTCGCCAGGTCCTTTCAGGTCGTGAGATTTTGATCGTACGCCTCCTTTTAACATATGGGACAAGGCGCATACTTTCGAAGATGCAACTTGACATAGATTAAATATTTTGTTGCACAATGCACATTAAGAGCGGTTGAGCTGGAGCTAATATCATAACATAGTTCATTCACTGGATTGGACCACTTCTGATGAGCAACCCTACTTCCTCCTTGTTAGGCGACACATGAATGGCGATATTAATCTGCCTCTGAATAAAAGTCTGCCTTGGAGGAAAATGAATTTTTATAAATAAAAAAAAACTGTAAGCACTAACGATTAAACTCAAAAGTAATTCTAGTTGTGGCCATTTTCCACACTACTTAGGGACCCTGAGAACAGCCTCAAAGCATGTTCTTATGCTCACACGCAACATTCAAGGATCAAGAGATAACTAATCTAAGATGAACATGATCCCAATTTTTTAAACGAATGAAAAGTTGATTCAACATGCTCCTATTTCTCTCCTAACCACAAGCGAAAGGGAACGATCTTTTGTACTCCCCTCCGGTCACTTTTAATAAATAAAGTGTTCTTTACTATTCGTTTGAAGAAAACTATATCTATCAAAGAAAACTGTATTTATTAAAAGTGAACGGAAGGAGTATCTCCGTCAATAAACAAAGGGCAGGCAAATATGCCTATTCTGCACTTAAAGCATTATGAGTTAAAAAGGGTGAAATATATTCATTCATTTATTTTATTTTTGGTAATTTGCTAATTGCAATTTGCAATGCGTTTTTAGTTGTTCATATTTCAGCGTCAGATGGTGAGTGGTATGTAAATGGACATTGGGCTTCACCATGTCCTATTCAATAATGTAGAACCTCAATAAAGGCACTTGGATGGATCTCAATAATGGGCAGCACTCAGTTGTTGAACTTGTTTTTGGTTAAGCTCAATTCCAGAACTTTTTTGTTGCTTAATTTTTTTTAGGAGTCCACCTATCTTGTTGTGAAGCCTGCCCCCGTGAGGTGGGAGGATTTGCAAGGTTCATCATCGTCTGATTTTGGGTATACATTTTTTTGGACGAGTCGCAATCTTTTCTTTTAGTACTGACTCAAATTTTGGATCCACAAGGACCTTAAATGAAGTTGAACAGATCCATTTTGCTAATACATCATCAGTAGTCGATCTAGAGGGAGTGTGGAAATGATGTTAAAAAGGGGAGGGAGACCCAAAAGAGATGACTCCAAACCGCCTAAAATGGAGGGGTAGAATCCATGTCGCTGACCTCAAACAGCTCTAAGGTGCTACTCCCTCTGTCCGGAATTATTATCATAGTAAGGACTTCCAAAATGAACTAAAATTAGTTCATTATGAAAATCTTTATGATGATAATAATTCCGGATGGAGGGAGTACATCATTATGATTATCATGTCTCACTACAACAAATTTGACTTTTAACGACGGAGAAGAAAATCTGTTGATATTATTTATCATTGGCGACAGCAAGATATTTGTCGTTAGAGGAAGGACATTGGACGTGTATCCGTCGGTATTGAAATTTACTACGACCGATATTGGCGACGGAAATCTGTCTGTCGGTATATGATCTATACATGAAATATGCATTTTATTATCTCCTACTGCCGTTTTCTCTTGAATTTGGTAAAGTATTCACCGTCCCTAAGGTTCGACAACCCTTATTAATACTCACCGTAGTACAATTGCCTTGTGCACTTGCAAGTATTCACCGTCCCTAAGGTTCGACAACCCTTATTAATACTCACCGTAGTACAATTGCCTTGTGCACTTGCAAGGGTTTTAATTTTAAACGATCAGTATACTTTCGACAGTTTTTTCCTACCCCCTCCCACTTCCCTCTGCTTTTCCCTTTCTTCCCTTCTCTTCTGCTCTCGGCCGCCACCTTCACTTCCCTCTCGATTTCTTTACTGCCGCTCGACCATCGCCTCGGCTTCGACTGCGTCGTTTGATTTTGATTATGTTGGGGGGGAGGGGGAGGAGGAGTGGCAGAGCTGCTGGGCGGGGCTGCCGCCAGAGCTGCTGCGGGAAGTGGTGAAGCGGCTAGAGGCCAGCGAGAGCACGTAGCCGGCTCGCCGGCTTGTGGTGGCCTGCGCTGCCGTTTGCCGATCATGGCGCCAGATGTGCAAGGAGATCGTCGGCAACCCCGAGATCAGCTCTAAGCTCACTTTCCCTATTTCCCTCAAACAGGTTTTTCGGACATATCCCTGACTCGCAAGTTTATGCTTTTCTTTTCCTTGTTTTTTAGCTTAGCGAGATTTTCGGACAGTTGGGAAAATAGGATTTCCCCAAGAGTTCATCTTTTCGGCTTTTCGATTTCCCAATAAATCGAATCTTTGGTTATGGCAAATCGAAAGCGATTTTTTGTTAAAAAATCGAATCTTTGGTTCTTAGCTGGAATATTTTTGTTAAATTTTGATTTTTTAGTATATGTCTTTTTAGAATGATGCTAGGGTTAGAAACATGATGTTGAAATGAGAAAATGCCTTTTTTTAATTGAAACTCCAAAAAATGGGATGATGATCCTTGCTTCTCTAGCAATCTCTAATCGCACAATCTGATATTGCAGTCTAAGTGTAGATGGAAGTGTGGTATGGTCCAATTCTGAATTATAGTAAGTGCTGGGAGTTTGCAGTATCTGTTTGATCACAATTTTGAGTATTCTATTTAAGAGAGAGGTTTCCCAGGAATTCTTAGAGGAATGTTACCTATAGTTATGGTATGTTCTTGCATATCTTCACCCCATTTCTAAATTAATCCTATAGGTACTTATAGAGGAGAAAAGTATATGATTGATTCATATAAGGCATCTCATTGCTGAGGGGCTTTTTAATTGTAGTGTCTGTCAAATGGAGAGTGGCTTAAGTCATTGATCTATGCTCTAGCTAATGCTATCTTAATTGTTCTATTTGTTTAGACAAGTTAGGTGCTTTTCATGAATTCCTTAAACTGAGGTTAAGTGTGTGGGCGTAAGCGGAACTATTTATAACATGATTGCTATTATTTATGAACTTTTGCCATGTTTTGATTGCTATTGATTACGTTGAATACATTAAGCCCATGCAAGAATTATAATCATTAACTACAAGGGAAATGTATAAGAGAGTCTGAAAATTACGAACCTCAAACATGTCACTGTTGCACATGCTCTCTTTTATATGTCTTCAGCTATCTGAAAACAAATTTTTTCTTACCTGCTTGAGTTTAATGGGTATTTCCAGCCAGGGCCTCGTACAGGGCCAATTCAGTGTTACATTAAAAGGAATAAGGCAGCCTCCACTTACCATCTCTACTTGGGTCTTAATCCTGGTGAGTCCTCTTCTCAGTTAATCTCACTTCCCTTTTATCTCAAAGGTATGTGGAATGTAATATTATAAACTTTCTTTTTTAAGCTTATATTTTTAAGAGTATGTGTATTGCTGGAATATGGTTACCCCCTCTTGTATGTTGGAGTTCATCGAATGTAATTGTTTTGTTATACGTTATTAGGTAATGTTGGAGAATAGTACTCACTTCGTCCCACTTTAATACCCAATTTGATTTTTCAAAATGAACTAAAATCAGTTCATTGTGAAAAACTACATTGGACTATAAATATGGGACAAAAGCATCTTTATTGATAACAGCACTCTTTAAGATTTTGTTGTGACTTGTGAACAAACATGTGAAAGAAAGAGGAGGGCAACTTGGGCCTATTTTGCACTTGGAAAGTTGCAAGGATTTGTATTATGGGTGCGTTTGTTTGCACCTTTCAGGGTGAAAAAAAGCATATTTCAGCCCTGAAAGGTGAAAATTTTCACCTTTCAGGGTGAAAAGTGTTTGGAAGCTGAAATGGTGAAAAATGGTCGGTGACGGTGATAGGTGAAAATTTTCACTATTTCACCTTTCAGCCCTGAAAAGTGTTTGTTTGCTAAAAGGCCGAAAATTGGCCCCGAAAGGTGAAAGGTGACAAATTTTCACCTTTCACCCTGAAAAGCTGATTCTCACCAAAGTGAGCATCAGGCTGACGAATCGATCGTCGCACCTCTTCGACGAAAAAAAAAATCAACTCTCTCACAAGGTTCGTCCCCCCGGTGAGTACCTCCACCCCGATGGTGCCCCGTTGAGCTGAGAGAGGTTGTGCCCCCCGTCCCCGCCGCTCATTGAGCCCCCCTCCCCTCCGGTTGCCGCCGCCGCTGATTGAGGCCCCCACCTCGTCGATGCCGCCCCGTTGAGCTGAGGGAACCCGTGCCCACCCCTCCTGGGCAACTGCTCGGGTCGTCCAAAGCCGGTCACCCCGGTATTTAGCCCGACACCTCCGCTGCCGCACCGTTAAGCCAAGGGACCCCCCTCCCCGTCATATCTCCCTCATTTTTAGTCCGTTTTGGACATTTTTTTCATCGTTATAAGAAAGAACACTAAAAATGAGGAAGAATGAAAAAAAATGGGCCAAAACGGATTAGAAATGAGTAAGATATGCATCAGTGAAGTTTGCCCATTAAAAAAGTTATCGCGTAATCGATTACTCGATATGCAGTACTATAGTGTATCTAATTACTCGATATGCAGTACTATAGTACTATAGTGTATCAAATTACTCGATATGCAGTACTATAGTGTATCAAATTACTCGATATGCAGTACTATAGTGTAACCAGTTACTCGATATGCAGTACTATAGTGTATCAAATTACTCGATATGCAGTACTATAGTGTATCAAATTACTCGATATGCAGTACTATAGTGTAACCAGTTACTCGATATGTAGTACTATAGTGTATCAAATTACTCGATATGCTGACGAATATTCCTATCAGTGTGACTTATTTTCAGTTCTCAAACATATTTCACCTTTCACAAATTAGGCGTGAAAGTTTTCACCTTGACGCCGAATTACTTTCAGCTTCCAAACGAGCTGTCACCAATCAGGAAAAAACACCCTTGATTATTTTCAGGCTGACATAAATTTTCACCTTTCACCATGTCAGCTTCCAAACGCACCCTATATTAAATCTGGAATCTGTTAACAATTTTATGGTTCTGGTGCTAATTTTTGTCTATTTTGTGCTATTCTTGTATGCTCGAAACTGAATGGTTCTAATGCTAATTTTTGTCTTAGTTTGGTGGTTCATGTACATGCACTTTTTAAGCAGGGTCCTTTGTTAAAGGTTACCACCCCTGATTCATTTTCAATATAACTGAATTGTACCAAAACTTTTTTGTTTGGTGGATAAGGTGCTTGATTCTGATATTAAGCATCAGGCTTGAGGTCCACCAGTAAATAGACGCATGCTGCTATTAAAAAGGATAAAGGTGAAAATTCAGCTGTCTATGGAATTTGAACTTTTGGCTATTGTTGGCTCTGTTTTTCTTGTCATTTGAGTTATGTACCGAGTCATGTATTATGGCTCTTCATTTAGTTTTGTAAGAAAACAGTCAACCTAAAATTCACTTGTTTCTGTGTTGTTAAGTGGTGTTGGCAACTTACTTGTTGCAAGTATGCATGTGGAAAGTTTCAAACAATCTGGAACTAATGATGGGCCTGTTCAACTGTTATCTTCTCGAATACTCGTATGTGAAGCAACAGCAGGTCTGGTTGTTGGGAAGCACTAAAAATGTTTAATTTAACTTTCATGTTCCCAAATGAGATGTTCATGAGCCCTGACCTACAGTTAATGGTGGCATCGGCTGTGGCTAGGAAAGGGCGGCCAAGGATAACAGGAATTTGGGATTTGGAGTTGGCAACTGGTTCCATGTCTAAGACGACAAAATCAACAGGAAAATAGAACCGGTCAACTCCAACGAGAACGTCTTCTATAACACCTCTAGGTCTGCGATTGGATCGGTCTACTAATTGAAGAGTGACTGAGGTGGGCTGCAGCTCTCCGAGGCCAAGTTGTTCATACACGGAGTAAGGGAGGAGGTTGACACTGGCCCCTAAGTCCAAGAGAGCTCGGCTAATGGTATGGTCACCTATGACAATGGATATAATAGGGACACCTGGGTCCTTAAATTTAGGTGGCATATCACTGGTCAGTAAAGAGCTTACTTGGTTGGTCAAAAAGAACTTTCGTTTTTTTTTCAGTTGGTTTCCTTTTAGTTTTCTTTTACTAATATATTACCTCTTCCTCATGTGCCTTTATGCTTTCATGGTTATCTTTCTTTTCCTTGGTAGTTTTCCATCTTGCCATCTAGTCACTGGTATTGATTTGTTAAAGTGCTACTGAGAAGCTATATGGGAAATGGGACACATTTTTTCTTTCATATCTTCTGTTGTGGTCACTGCGACCACAAGGATTGCTTGACGGCAAGGAGGAAGAAGAGGAAGAATAGAGGAAAGATAAGTTCTTTATTGCATAGCCTCCTCATGAGGAAGACGATCTCCATATAAAGGGATCAGATGGCGCATCTGGCTAGTGCGCCATCTGTCTAATTGGCGCTACTCTGATGGGCCACTAATTGGCGCTAATTATTCTCTATCAGCCCGTTATCTAACAATTAGCCTAAACGGGTCTGATTACAATAAATCAAATATCCTAATGACTGGAAGTACGCGTGATGGCATGCTGGCCTGCTAACGGCGGGGTGCTGGCCTGCTGACAGCGGACGTTGGGCTTGGGCTCCTGGCATTCACAACACTCCACCACGCTCCGCTACTGCATTGTCCTCAATGTGACCAGGACGGAAATGAAGCAGAAACTCATCCTCCAGGACCCACTCCGCGTCCTCTAACGGCTGACCCTGCCAAGCGACTAATACTTCTGTCACAATACGTCCAGCGCGACGCGCGCGACGTTTATCAATGAGAGAAGCTGGCACTCGATCGCCAGGGTCGGGAGAACCCATGAGAGGCAATGGTGAAACAGTATCTACCAGCTGAGGGTTACCCACGAAACGGCGAAGACGAGATACGTGGAACACCGGGTGAACCAGGGACCTAGTAGGTAGAGAGAGACGATAAGCGACCAAACCAATCCTTTCCACAATGACATACGGCCCATGAAAGCGAGGGGCCAACTTCTGATCAGGCCGAAATAATGAGGTCTGGCACTGGGGCATAACTGAGACATAGACGTGATCACCCACCTTAAACTCTCTATCAGAACGTCGCTTATCATATATCTGTTTCATCCTATTCTGGGCTGACGCGAGATTGGCCTTCAACTGTCGGAGGACTTCATCACGTGTCTGGAGCAATGGAGGAGCGATGAGGCACATAGGATAAAATGGTGGGGGGAGGACGGCCATAGACAATTTTGAATGGTGTGAAGCCGGCACGTGTGTGATAGGCCGTATTATACGACCATTCAGCCCAAGGAAGCAATTGCAGCCAGCGGCGGGGCTGATCCCCTACAAAGCAACGTAAGTATTGCTCAAGACATCGATTCACAACTTCAGTCTGGCCGTCTGTCTGCGGATGATATGTTGTACTCATATGTTGTTCCGTCCCATGTAACTTAAAGAACTCCCGCCAAAATTGAGAAATGAAGATCCGATCACGGTCACAGACTATAGTTCGCGGCATGCCATGAAGCTTGGCAACATCGCGCACATAGGTTTCAGCAACCGTGCGGGCCGAGTATGGATGACTCAAAGCAGAGAAATGGGCGTACTTAGAAAGACGGTCAACCACCACCATAATCACCGTCTTCCCACTTGCGGCGGGTAAGGCCTCAATAAAATCCATGGATATATCTTCCCAGACCTTGTCCGGGATAGGGAGTGGCTGCAGGAGGCCCGCAGGAGAAGAGGATGCAGATTTGGCCCGTTGGCAGACATCACAAGCAGCAATATAATTATGCACGTCCTTCCAGAGATC
Source organism: Houttuynia cordata (assembly GCA_039654745.1). Lineage (NCBI taxonomy): Eukaryota > Viridiplantae > Streptophyta > Magnoliopsida > Piperales > Saururaceae > Houttuynia > Houttuynia cordata. Next base: position 54,880,714 of record CM077502.1, on the reverse strand, counting down.
GGCCCACAAAAAACTTTGACTGACACGTTTGAAAGTGGGGAACGTGCCCTCATGTCCTGCAACTGGAGTATCATGAAAGTGGGAAATCGCACGCCATCGGAGATCCGAAGAAGCCGGCACCCATAACCTATCCTTCCAGAATAAAAGATTATCCTGCCACATGAAGGGCGGCTCAGCATGGGGATCGGCCTGCAGTCGACCAATCAAGTCCTTGGTGTCCGTGTCATCAATATAAGCACGTTTGAGTTCAGGAAGGAAAGGATAACCAGGAATAGAGAAAGCATACAATGTTCCGTCCGCAGGTCGACACGATAAAGCATCCGCAACTGTGTTTTCGACCCCCTTCTTATAGGTAACTTCATAGTCATAACCCAATAACTTGCTGACCCAACGTTGCTGAGAGGGAGTAGAGACCCGCTGGTCCAAGAAGTATTTCAGTGGCTGATGATCAGTCCTAATGAGGAAACGTCGGCCAAGTAAGTAGGGCCTCCATTTTGAGATAGCATGCACAATAGCAAGCATTTCTTTTTCATAAGCCGAGAATGTCAAAGATCGACTCGACAATGCTTTTCTGTAGAATGCAATAGGTCGCTCTTTCTGGAGGAGGACAGCCCCGAGGCCCACATCAGAAGCATCTGTCTCAATGACAAAAGGCAAAGAGAAATCTGGGAGCGTCAGAACATGGGCCTGGCCCATGGCCTGCTTCAATAGATCGAACGCCTCCTGGGCCTTGTCAGACCACATAAAAGCTCCTTTTTTGAGTAAGGATGTAAGTGGGCCAGCAATAACCCCATACCTCGCAATAAACCGCCTGTAGTAACCAGTTAGGCCCAAGAACCCACGAAGGGACTTGACACAGGTGGGTCGCGGCCAAGAGAGCATGGCGTCGACCTTAGATATATCAGTCGCCACTCCAGCGTGTGAAATAATATGACCCAAGTATTTGACCTGTGGGCTCAGGTGGTCGATATGGTCCGCTAACGATGAACTGTATATCAATATGTCGTCGAAGAAGACGAGCACAAATCTGCGGAGATAAGGGCGGAATAAATCATTCATGAGACTTTGAAAGGTCACTGGAGCATTCATCAGTCCAAAGGGCATGACCAGGAACTCATAATGGCCATCATGCGTCCGGAAAGCCGTTTTGTGGATATCATGAGGCTGCATTCGAATCTGATGATATCCCGAACGCAGGTCCAGTTTGCTAAACACCGCCAATCCCTCCAACTCATCTAATAGCTCCTCGATTATCGGAATGGGATACTTATCTTTGACTGTGATTGCATTAAGAGCCCGATAATCCACACAAAAATGCCAAGATCCATCCTTTTTCCGAACCAATAGTACCGGGGACGAGTACGAACTAGTACTAGGACGAATAATGCCGGATTGTAACATTTCCTGGACCAGCTTCTCAATCTCCGTCTTTTGCACATGCGGGTATCTATAGGGCCGAACATTGGCTGGTGGGGCTCCAGGCATGATAGTGATGCAGTGGTCATGGGCCCTTGGTGGCGGAAGACCCGATGGCTCGAGGAAGAGGTCCGCATGCTCAGCAAGGAGATCGATCATGGCCGCGGGTAGATCCGGTTGGTGCACATCGACCATAGCACGCTGTTGCAAAAAGAAGCCTTGAGGTGTAAACCGAAATAAAGATCCTACCTCTTGTGCCGTGTGCAAGGTTCCCGGTTGCGATCCATGCAGGCGGATACGCTGGCCGGACACCTCGAAGTCCATCGTCAAATCCCGAAAGTTCCATATCATATCCCCTAATTCTTGCAGCCATTGAACGCCAAGCACTACATCCGCCCCTTTCGTGGGTAATAAAAATAGATCAGTAATAAAAGAATGCCCTTGAATCACCAATGTTACCTGCGAACAAACCCCCATGCTGCGGAGATGCTTGCCGTCCCCGATCAATACGTCAAAGGGCTTAGAATCAGAGACATAACACCCTAGACGTTGGGCCACCTTGTCATTAATGAAATTGTGAGTCGACCCACTGTCAATCAGAACTGCAACATTTTGGCGTTTCAGATGGCCCTGCACATGCATGGTCCTGGGAGTGAACGTGCCCGAGAAGGCATGAACAGATATCTCTGGCTGTACCTGGTCGTAGAGGCCAGTGACCTCGTCATACTCAGCTACCTCCCCATCGTCCGCTTCTTCGATGAGCAGACAACCGCGAACCGAGCAGCGATGTCCAGGCACGTACTTCTCATCACACTTATAACATAGCCCCATGGCGCGCCTTTCCTCCATCTGAGCTTGTGTCAAGCGACGGATGGGAGGGTTATTGGGACTTGGCAAGAGAGGCCGACTTGGGCCAGAGCCAGGGGCTGGAGTCATGGCTGGGGTATGGCCGGTGTATGGTCTCGGAGTCAATCCCATATCTCGATCGGAGTGCGGAAGCCAATCAATGAGATACATTTCGAGGTAGAGATCCCGGGCGCACGACCGAACAGTCGATTTCCAAACCGATTACAATCATCTCAAAAGGACGTGTAACCGATTATGCCCGCAATCAGTGTAATACAATAATAGACATCAATGAATACTATGAAATGAATTTACTTAATAATAATCCTTTTTCGAAAGTCAAATAAAATAAACCTATAAGTCTATGGCACACAATTGCCAATAATGTCATAAGCATCAATAAAAGTAAAAACAAATAACTAAATAATCTTTAAACTCTTCTCGGCGCCTTCAATCCGCCATTCCACTACTGCACTTCCTGATCTCACTTTTCATTTGCGCCTGCATCAGAGGATGCATGAGTATTTCATAGAAACACTCAGTAGGATGTAAAAACCCACTGAATGAAAACAAGCAGTAAGAAGAGAATAAGAATAACAAAGGTCATAGACATTCCACAACGTCTGAACTTAACCGAGGTCTATACACCTGCAAGGTTAGTCAACAACAATTCCAACTCGCAAGTATAGGAAAAACATCAATAAGGCTCCTACTACACATATGAGTAAGGAGAGGATAATAATCATATCAAAGGCTCTAGACATCGAAAGTGAAAGGAGTTGCAATTTCTGCTCGCTAACCTGGTCACTCGCAAGTGACTAAAATATACCAGAACCACCCTAGGGGTTCTCTCTTTGGAACCCTGCCATGCGTCTAGGATGCTGGCCCCACCAGTGCTTACGGACACGATGGGCAGAGACTGAGGACCTTCCGTAATGTCCACAATCTAACGTACGTATAGTGCCTCCCTTCGGGCAGTATGGAATCGTAATTTCATAATTATAAGTGACCTCGCAAGATCTAGCAATGACTTATTTGAGCATACTATGAAACCACCATGGGGAGAGTCTCGCAAGGTCTCCAGTGGAAGAAACAATCATGTAATCAATATGAGCAATATCTCAAAGGAATAGAGGTCTCAACACTCTAAGATCATAAGGTATCTCTTACCAGAATAGACTCTCTCAAGGAGTATGGATAGATGCATCAAAATCTTTGGTCAACACATAACTCACTCATTGGAGTAGCATAGAATAACAAGACAACTCACACGAGGAGTAACATACAATCAATACATACCTTTCATGCTCAGCTCTAGATAGGAATTCCTCATCCGCATTAGAGTTTATAATACCAATATCAGAGATAAGAAATCAGAGAATCTTAGATGATTTGAATTCCAAGTAGAATATCAAACCGACATCAACGCTTTTTAAAATAGATAGTTATGAATCATTTGTTCAAAGGATTATCCCTCATAATTGAATTACATCTAACCCAATTCTTACTGTGATATACCATAAGTATATAGTCCAATCACTGTTATTAACATATTAATCGTTATCATATCATATTACATGATGTTATTTGTATACTTAGTATTTTCTCTCAAATTCTGCTCAGTGTCTCCTGCACAACAGTCCTCTTCCGACGGCTACTGTGCTCTGTACAGTAAGGCTTAACCTCTGAAATTTTTACTGTTAATACCCTCGTGAGTCTAGTTTCTAACCCCACTAATTTTATATTTTTCTGATTTGATTTAAATTAGTTATGAATTATTTACCACCAACTGTCAGTACAGAAACAGTTCTGGCCGAGATTAAGATTCTTAATTAATTTGATTATCTTACTTAACAACACATTTTAAATGATAATACATCAATAACAGACCATACACTCCCCTCCTAGACCAATTACAGGACCTAAAATTGTCTGGAATTACTAAAGTTCTCTCCTTTCTTGTGTTCTTCTATATATAACATAGTTTGTAATCATTAATACACCCCAAATAAGGCAATTAATGTAAGACACACCTTAGAGTCACAAATTCAACGTGGATAATAATCAATCAAATGATACCAAAACTTTTAGTCTCTGTAAAATTAATAAAGCATTAAACTTTATGTACGAATTCCCATCTAGAAGTGAAACATGAATGCACATATGATTTGTGATGCACTACGCATAGAAATATTGACACAATTTATTCATCTCGCAAGAATCCAAACAATAACTAAGGTATTGACTCAAAACACTTGTCAAAAGCATATATAATCAAAAGAGAGAAGAGGGGAAAAACCATCCTACTAATCCTTCAAAGATTTCGCCTTTCTACGCGCCTCTCGTCTCTTCCGCTTCTTCCAAATCTCCCGCTCCAAGCTCTCGCAAACTCCCACAAGAACAAGCCTCCAAGGAGATGGGTGAACGTGGGAAGGAGAAGGGAAAAGTCTCTAGACGTTCTAGGGTTAGCACAAGCCAATTCTCTAGTGTTTATATAGAGTTGGGGGAGAATCCATTCTCAAACTAATCTTCCAAATTATGGACACTTTCAACCAATGGGAAGGCTTCACAATCCTCCTAGAGACGTGCAAAACAAGTCCAATTGGGATTTGGTATCTTTCCCAAGCAAATCCACCCCAAAAATACGCTTGAAAACACAAAACCGCAACCGGCGATCGATCGTCGTATGCACTGTTTTACACTACCACGCTACAGCCGATCGATCGCTATTACTGCCGATCGATCGCTTTACGCGAAACACAACATTCACAAATCACAGTAACTACGATCGATCGTTTTGGTAAGGCGTCGATCGGTTCAAGCTTGCCGATCGATCGGCTCTTATGGCGATCGATCGCTGTCACGTTCAATCAAAATTCAATTTCTCATATCTTTTTACTCCGAACTCCAAATCGGGCATAATAGGTGGCGTTGGAAAGCTCTTCTCACCAACTTTAATTTCCACAAGGAAAAACACAACCAAATCAAACATTAAGAGGGTCAAATTTAGGTTTTAAAATACTTACTAATTTTTCGGGTGTTACACTACGAGCCCCATAGAACTCCTCCATATCATCCTCCATCTCAAACTGCATATTGCGAGGGTGCATGTTCATTGAGGAATTAATACGAACACCTTCCAGGCCTCGTGACTCCTGGCAGTTATGGCCCCCATCAGCGTCTAAGTGCATAGATCCAATTTGCATACCTCTCGGAATAGAATGACCGATAGGATTACCCAGGATTGATCCGCCCATTGTCTGAGAGCCCCTGGCCGTTCTTGGCCGCCAAGCCCTCCTGCTGACGACGGTGGAGTGGTCCTGAGGGTAGCCTGGGTTGCGATCTCAGCCTTCATCTGCGTCTTGGCGAGTTCGACATGCTGCAATCGCATGTTAATCGAATTGAGTAGAGACAGCATAACCTCTTGTGTAGAATCAGTATTCACCCGGGGACTGGTAGCCTCCTGCGTCACGTCTGGCTCAGGCTGGACGCCAGCACCCAGAGCTGGCTGCTTGCAGGGAGGCATGATCGCCCTTGGATCAGAACTGCTTTGATACCAATGTCGTGGTCACTGCGACCACATAGATTGCCTGACGGCAAGGAGGAAGAAGAGGAAGAATAGAGGAAAGATAAGTTCTTTATTGCATAGCCTCCTCATGAGGAAGACGATCTCCATATAAAGGGATCAGATGGCGCATCTGGCTAGGGCGCCATCTGTCTACTCTGATGGGCCATTAATTGGCGCTACTCTGATGGGCCACTAATTGGCGCTAATTATTCTCTATCAGCCCGTTACCTAACAATTAGCCTAAACGGGTCTGATTACAATAAATCAAATATCCTAATGACTGGAAGTACGTGTGATGGCATGCTGGCCTGCTGACGGCGGGGTGCTGGCCTGCTGGCCTGCTGACGGCGAACGTTGGGCTTGGGCTCCTGGCATTCACAACATCTTCTTTTTCAGGCAAGTAATGTTTGTTAATCAGAGCTAACAAAGGATAGTCTAGAAATGATCTCTTGTTACATAGTCTAGTTTTGACATGATTGCATAACATAATGTATGGTCTAGCTGGCATTCACTCTTGACAGAATATTTGTAACAAATTACAATGTAAATTTAAGAGAAACACTGCTTTTAATTGGCCTAGAAATTAAAATAATATATACGACTAATTACCTCTATCTGTACGGCTTTTGACATGTCATTTTATTTTTACTTTGGTTGATCAATGCTGACAGTAGGTTCATTTTGGTACAGATTGGTGCAAACTATGGACTATGGTACAGATTATGGTTGGATTTCCATGATAGCAGGGAGAAATTCCTCCTGGTCATCCAAAGGGTGTTCCTTATGTTGGTGGGAAGTAAGTGCATGAAAACGCTTTTTTTGTTATGCTTGTTCTTCTCATAATTGGCATAATAATATCCACGTTGCTCAAAAATCAAATGAACCTTGACTTTTTCATTGATTGTATTGCAATTTCCTTCAGCTGGCTAATTTGGTTTTTCTCATAATGCAGGTATAATTAAGGTTGCTGCTTGTGCCAAACACTATGTTGGAGATGGGGGTACCCACAATGGCATCAATGAGAACCATACCATTATTAGTTTACAAGGGCTAATGAGCATGCCTAGTTGATCAAATTGGAAGCAAGGTTAGTTAAACAATAGAGTTCCTATATATAGCACATTTAATTTTTGTAGTTGAAGTCAGCATACAATTTTTCTTTTTTAGAACAAACTCACAGTCATAGTTATAATCAAACAGTAGGAAGGTCTGATCACCTCCTGCAAATGGGTCTGGATCTTGTAAACAATTGTGCACATACTCTTTGTTTTGATAAAATCTATCTATTTGACAACTAGTGATGCACTTTTCACAGAATTTTTTTTCTTTCATGAGCTATTCATAAAAATGTACTTCATACTTGATCAATGATCTTAGTTCCAGATAGTTCATGGCTAAATCTCTCAATTAAGCTCTGCCGCAATGACATAGTTGGAGTAAAATTGTCAAGTCATGGATTTTAAAAGTAATATGGCTAATGTTGATGTCATGTTTCCAATGCTAGTTTGTGTTGTGTATGAAACCTTTTGTGGATAGAAAAAAAAATAATAATATGATGGAAAATGTAAAATATCTGAGATAAGGTTGGGACCATGGTTTTTAAAACCGGACCGGACTGGCCGGTCCGACCGCGGAGAACCGGAACCGGCCAGAAAACCGGTCCGGTTCGTCCGGTTTACCAAACCGGCCGGTTCGGATTATAATAATAATTTTTTTTGAAAAATTTTTTACAAGAGGGGAGATTCGAACCTCAGACCCCCCCTGCACCCATATAACCTTAACCACCTGAGCTACATTTGTTTTGATGTTAGTATTATACAAATACATATATTTATCACTTATTTTACTTAAACTAGCCAAACCGGTTTGACCACGGTTTGACCGCGGTCAAACCGCAGTCCAACCGAACCGGCCATCAATCCGGTTCGATGGCCGGTCCGGTTTTGAAAACCTTGGTTGGGACTCATGACTGTTTTCCAATGTTTATGCAGCTAATGAAGGAAGAACATGACATGTTGCTCGGGAAGAGTGATAAGGTTGAAGAGACTGCTGATAATCCATTATAGTGTAGATGCCATTTGGGATGAAGAAGATTGGCGGGCTCAATATGGTCAAGTCATGGAATATGGGGATTTTGATGTACTTCCCTTTCCTATAAAAAATTTGTGGGATTGGCACATGGATGTGCAGACTATTGGGAGAAAGAGGAAATATGTCTTTTCAGTACAATTCCTCCCATATGTGAAACACGTCTTGTGGTACGAGTTGCAATAGGTCTGCTTCCATGTTCCACCAATATATATATGTAAAATGATGTTTGTCTTATTTTCATAAACTAAGAATGTTGTATTTGGTGGCGTATTATATATATTTTATATCACATGTCAGTAAGATATCTTCTCAATGGCCATTTTCGCTTCTGCCATAAATTTGTGATCTAGCATTTTTTTGGTCAGTCAAGCAAGGTAACTTGCTTCAGATACTATTTTATGAATTATAATTGTTATCCATATTAGCGGCATAAAGCTGCGACAGATAAAATCTGTCACAAATGGGCTAAAACCGTCGCAATAGATATCTAAAGGAGTTTGTAATCAGTTATAAATATTTATACCGACGGCAACAGAAATAAATCCGTCGGGAAAACTGTTGATAAAGATGTTAAAGACAGATTGCCATTTTTCTCTCTAAATATCATTAGCGGTGCCACTTATAACGACCGGGCTAGCGGCGGAAACAATCTGTTGCGATAAAGCTGTAGCGACAAAGTAGGTACTTAGCGACGGATTTTGCCGTCATTAAAGGCCAATTTTGTTGTAGTGACTATCATATTTTCAGATGAAGTAACAAAGCTTTAGCCAAATTCCGTTAACTTTGGCCCACTGCTTCACTTTTTGAAGCCATTTGTCATTTTTTATTCTTCACTTACCCCTTTTGTAACAACTAACGAGTCATGACACACCATGGAAGGAGAAAGTAGGGCCAGTTTCAGATGGCCGGGCCCGTGTGTCTGAACCATTTAAAACTATACATAGAAGAGAAATGCGATTTTAAAACTACCTTTTTACATATCATATATCACAATTCACAATTCATATTTTATCTATTCTTTGAATATTATTTGAAATACTTATCTTATGACTGAAATCATGAATGTAAAAGAACTATAAAACTTAGAAGGCAAAGTGAATGTGGTCCTAAGACTGACTATGTTTGTGAATCTAAATGAGATACATTAACACTCACTTTCTTGATTAGATCTAAATGAGATATTGAAAGGTGAAATATGAGATTTTAATGCGAACGCTTCTAGGTTAGAAAATGTTATGGAGAAGGCCTCAATCCCGAGAAAAAGTATGAGCTTCTATTCTTGAGTCGATGCGAGTGATATGGTGGTTTTAAATTCAAATTTTGGACCCTCGACTCGGAGGTGGTGTCCATGAAGGACGAAGAAGGAGGTGTTGTGGTGGTGGTTGCGGTGGCGGTAGTCGTGGAGGAGGCAACAATGAAAGAGGAGGAGCTGCTTGTGGTGGTAGTAGCAGTGGCAATGGTGGCGGAGTAGGAGGTGAGGGTAGCGGAAGAGGAGGTGGTGGCGGTGGTAGTAGAGGAGGTGGTGATGGCGGCAAAAAGGAGGTAGTGGTCGGGGAAGGAGGAGAAGACAATGGCGGAGGTGGAGGCACCATAGCAAGTGGATGAGGAAACCTACCGATGTGTGAGGGGAGGGCTAGTGGCAGAGATGTCTTTCTCTTTCGCCGCCGCCTCCTCGTCCTCCTCCACCTACTCCTCCTTAAGGTCTATTTGGTTCCCTGGAAAGGAAGGGAAAAGAGAAAAGGAAATTGGGAGAAAAATGATTACTTTCCCATTGTTTGGTTTACAGGTAGAATCCACCTACATCTTCCTCTTCCCCTCGCAATCTCTTGAAAGGGCCCCACTTTCTCTACTAGTTACCCCTCTTCCCTGGCCACAGCAACTTAGCCGCCATGGCGAGAGCTGGCCAAAACCAAAGCCCGTCATGCCCAGTCTGGCACGATGTAGAGGTAAGCAGGGCGAAGTCGAAGGAGGCATGTGCGATAAGATGGCCGAGAAGTCAGAGGAAGAGAGAAGCAATAGGCATCACAGCCATTGCCAAGGCGGTTGGAGAAGATGAGAAAGAGAGAAAGAGAGAGAAGAAAGGAAAGTGGAGGGTTTCTCTTTCCTTTCCCCAAGTTACCAAGGAACCAAACATATCCTTAGTCGCATCGACCTCAAGAACTAAAACCTACACTTTATCCCGAGATTGAGGCTTCAGTCATGACCTAGCCCAAGTACGAGATATAAACAACAATTCTCACTACCAGAGTGCACCAACAAGGGCCAAGCCACAACAAGTGGATCACCATGCTTAAACATATGGCAATCATTACATAATTGGAGCAAGTGATAATATAAAATGAGAAAATTTACAAACGTCTCAATTTGAAAAAGCTTAGGGGGCCGTTTGGTGCGTGAAAAATCAGCACCATACAGTTGAAAAAAAAATCCAACTAGTTAGGATTTTTGGGATAATCCACTAACCAGCTGAAACACTTCATGGTTAGTGAATGGATTTTTAGGAGCGGATGAAACTGATTTTTCACGCCCCAAACGACTCCTTAATCCAATCCACAGCAATCAACCAAAATGAACTAATTAAAGTTGAGTCCCCTATCTCAAAATAAGACCAATGACGTAACAGAAAATTCTAACAACATTTATTCATATCTAGAAGAAAATAAACTAGCATCCTATCCCTTCCTACAATTCCCATGGGCGTGACACCTCCGTCTCGCCGTTCCTACGCATCCAATTTATTCACCATACCTGCGCGCACCAACACGCATGGTGGAACAAGAATTCCACCTGTGAGCTCACGCAGCCCAGTGATAATAACTCCACAATAAAATATGCTAATAAGAGGGAAAATAACATATGCATACTAAAACATCAGTCATAAAGCACCATATAATACAATTAGATAACATCCAAGGCAGTGAAAGAAACATTAAATCTGGACACTTTCAATCATCCAACTACTAAATTGCATCACACCAAATGTTTCTTAATATATACTACCATTTCAAAGATCTGTAATCCAAATGGTTCTACCTAGGATTGTCGCATGCACATGAACAACCCGTTAAATGAGCATGCCGGGGATTCTCACAACCCGGCTCCTCCATCATGTCACAGACTCTAACCGCTAACACGAGGAAGATTATATTGTGTCACGGACTCTAACCGCTCACACAATGCTTAGATAATCTCCTACCTCTCAGTCTTGACCATACCCGAATCATGTTTTACATTGTCTTAATTACCTCTTATGCATATCATCACCCTGCTCTACCCACAAGGTTTTAAGCATACAACATATGATCACTCAAATCATCAACCAGTAGGATACATAGCACTTATTTAACTATACCAGACAGATTTGGCAAACCAATAGATTACCTAGCAGTAACTCAAATATAGCAATCTGATTGGACAAACCGGTAGATTTCCTAGCACTCGTTCATGTATAGCGATCAGATTTTAGCAAACCTGTAGCATCATTAAATCTGCAAGTGACGTGAATTTGAAATTGTGTGTAGAAGCAAAAAGGAAGAATGAATTAGACATACCAAGCTGAAGTGATGTAAATAGTGTGTACCAACTGTCTGTAATGCAAATTAGTGTGTGCAGGATTTTCAAACAAGTAGGTGGGCTATTAATATGTTATAAAAAAATAGACTACCTCTTTCTATCTCCATCATATTCAAGACTCTAGGTCTGACACGTAATGGGACCTTAACATATGATCATTAGGATAAGAAATAACCTAACAAGAAGCATTTCGCAAAATTCTAAGTGTACAACACGACTATTGAACCTGGAGCACAAGTAGAATTACAGTTTGAACCTGTCCAAAGAGCATGCAGATTCATGAAGAAGAGTAAGCATTGGTGAGATGGACAATTTAGAACATTTAGAACCAAACCCTACAGAAAAATGCAACCTTTTTAACTCTAAAAAATCTGAACATTTAGATCAAGACAATAACAGCAAAGGCATCTACTATCTGGCCGTTCTAATAGGGTCCATTAACTTCATCTCAGAATATAAATTCTAGAGACTTGCCTTGCTTAAAGTGCAACTCAGCCCAAAACCCCGTCACCCACTACGTACAAACCACCAAGGTCGAAGCAAAGATGGAGGAGGACGAGAGAAGGGACGCGCAGCGTTGGTGTTGAGCAGCAGTTTGGAAGCTATTGCTTCACAATGAGCACCTGAACTGCCCACTACCCACCGTCCTCCTCCTCCTCAATTTGGGGAATTAGTTCTCAGGTAGGTTTTGACTGGGCTTCACGGGTTGGGCTAATATATTCATATGTCATGGGTTGGGTCTTCCTTTAAAAGCAATTGGGCTTGGCTTGGGTTCTACTAACCACAAGACTCACTTGGCTCAAGCCAAGGACCCACTATGTCTCTCTCCCCACCCCCTTTTTTTAAAAACAAAACAGAACTTGAATTTTATATGATAATTAAATTAATTACCGTAAATTCAAATGTTACACCTTCTCTGACTTCGATTTGAGTTCGTATTAAAATCTCACATTTTTACCTTTTGAAATCTCATTTAAATTTAATAAAAATAAATAAGCACTAATTTATCTAATTTAAATATGCAAGCACCATGAGTTTTATGACCACCTTTACTTTCATTTCAAAGTTTTGTAGTTTTTTTGCATTCATGATTTCAGTCATAGAATAAACATTTTAATTAATATCTAAATAACATATAAAATGTGAATTACAAATTGTGATATAATAAATATGTGATATGTAAAAAGGTAATTTTAGAATCACATTTTTGACCCCCAACATGGAGGCAGCGGTGGTGGTGGCAACGACGACGGCAATAACAGTTGTAGTGGTGATGGAGGGGGAAGAGGGGTTGACAAAAGAAGAGGAAGAACTAGTGGTGGTAGTAATGGTGGTGGAAGAGGAGGCGCCGGAAGAGGAGGAAATGGTGAAGTTAGAAGAGATAAAACAATGGTGGAAACGGAGACAAAGGCACTTAAAGGAGGAGGAGAGTCACCAGAGTTCAGGAGGCCTGAAGATGTGGGAGGGGAATGGAGAGGAGGGCCAGTGGAATGAGATAAAAAGGGAAGAGAAAGAGAAGAGTGATACTTATGACTTTTAATGCCACATGTATGGGTGTTTATATGTGCTTAGGGTCAATACTACTAATACAGGTGGAGGGCTTTTTTTTTATATCAAATCTACATGAGGGACAATACGGTAAAAGCCCCCAAATTTTTTGTTTAAATGATTTAAAATTTTAGTTCATTTGAAAAAAAAACTGTGACAGGAAGGAGAATGCATCTAGTAATGTAGAGTTTTTTCCATATTACCTGGCGCCAACTCTGATATTCCCATATTACCAGGTTTTTCTCGTGAAATCTCATATGACCCGAAATCTGGACTTGAAGTACCCAAAATGCCCTTTCTTCTATTTTTTCGTGCTAATACTGTGCGAAGAGGCGTGTTGTGTACAACACGAAAAAAGGGTGAAGTTCTCCGGCGATATACATCGGCGACGTCACCGGCGACCGGCGAGTTAGAGCGGCGATTCAACCGACGGAATACACGGACGAGTTCGAGCCTATTCGCGTCCCCCATCTCGATATCGAGCTGCCCCCTGCTGGATTTCGACGACACGACTGAGGGAGAGTGGACAAAGGTGGAGATTTGAAGCGCATCCGTCGGGATTTCTGATCTTCAACCCTCTGAGCTCCCCCGCGGCTCCCTCCGCCTGCATGCAACAGGCGGATTGACCGGATTGAGCTTCGGTTGACGGCGAGGAAGACTGTGAAAGGCACCTGCGAGGAAATACAGACATACAGACGACTAAACTGCGGTAAGTTACAACTATCCTTACTGATTTTAGTTTCATAAGGTCCGACATTTGAATTTTAAATTTTTACTATGAACTATAAAGTCGTGTCTGTAGTAGACACGACTTTGTATTTAGTCGTGTACGCGACGACACGACTTTTCTATTTTCGTGTTGCACCGAGGAGATTTTTCTACTGACCACTATACCTCACTCCTTGCAGATGGATAAAAAAAGAGATGAGTCTATGGAGGAAATACCATCGGAAGAGGAGGAGGATCGTGATTTTGTCTTGGCACCTCGGCAGCGAAATCAGAGGGGCATGAAAAGGAAGGCTCCGATGGACCGACCAGTGAAGAGAACATATAATGCGCGACCGGCGCTAAAGACGTGTTGTCAACCGGGAGCGATGAAAAAGTGTGCGGCCCTCCTACAGCGTCACCAAAGATGTGCCCAAGTGATCAAAGATGCTGGTTTCGCTGTCATTTTTGAAGGTGAGGACGTAGTTGTATCTCGGAACCTCCTCGACCATTTGGTCAGGTACTGGGATGAGTCGGCGAAGGTCTTCAATATCAAGGGTAGGACGCTACATTTCACAGAGGAAGATGTTGCCCTTATCACCGGATTGCCCGCAAAGGGCGAAAGAGTTGAGGTCCTCCCCTCCTTGACACGCCGACCGGAAGGTCAATTCTTCAGAAAGTACTTCGCCGCGAGGAGAGCGGAAATTCCACACCTTGAGGAAATCATAGACAAGCTTAGCGCGGGCGAACTGAAGATGGAAGAGGAGGACATTGCGAGGATGATCATCTGCCTCCTCTTCTGCACGGTGCTGTTTCCACACAGCACTAGAGCGGTTCATCCCTCTTTGTACCGTTACATTGACGACCTCCCAAGATTGAGGTCATACAATTGGGCTGGGGCTATACATAAGATGTTGGTTTCTGGTATAACCCATACCAGCAGACTAGTGGGTGCGAGATCGCAAGGAGAGTGCCTGGGCGGTGGATGCCTAAATGGCGCCGCATATGTCCTTCAGGTATGCAGCATTCATAGTCCTCGATCGGGAAAAAGTCTTATACAATACAACTATATATATAGTCGTGTATTATAGAACACGACTATATTTATAGTCGTGTATAATGGAACACGACTAGGTATATAGTCGTGTTCTTTAGGAGACGACCATAGTTCAATTCGTGTTGAACTTATAGTCGACTAAGGCAACCGCGCATTGTTATAATGTATACATCTGTTTACTATGCAGATTTGGTTTTTCGAGCACACGACAATCTTCCATCCTGTCATGGGCCCTACCAGCCCACGGGCGAAAAGATGGCCAGGAAGTGGGCCCCTCATTACAGAGGTGAAGAAAGGTGCACAGAAGAAGCACCGTATGGCCGACTATTGGACGGGAGTGTTCCACAATCTTCAAGTAGGGGAGGAACTCGTCGACGTAATCAGCCCCATGGCCGGAGAGGCATCTCTCCTTGCTTCGTCAACCTCAGGGGTCCCTCCTCCACAACGACAGAGGCCAGAGAGACCGGAAATCAAGAGGACTCCCAACCAACCTGCCTCCACTTCCTCGAGGACGGCTGCCCAGTCCACTGCAACTGCAATGGGGCGATTGGAGGGTGCGCTTCAGGGCATACAGTCACTAATTGAGATAGCTCTGTCTTCGTATGAGGAGCTGGGAAGGAGAGTCGGACCTCTGCGAGAGGTTCTCCACTCTAT
Organism: Houttuynia cordata; assembly: GCA_039654745.1. NCBI lineage: Eukaryota > Viridiplantae > Streptophyta > Magnoliopsida > Piperales > Saururaceae > Houttuynia > Houttuynia cordata. The sequence continues at coordinate 54,865,256 of CM077502.1, read as the reverse complement.
GAAGGCCTCTGCTGCCTCAGCGTCAATGCTGTTAGAAGGTCAGATCTTTAAGCATGCTAAGGAGGAGATGACTGAAGAGCCGACGAATGAGCCAAAGAAGCGGCCCGAAATGGAGCCAGAGAAGTCATCGGTGCATCAGATGGAGCCAAAGAAGCGGCCCCGTGACAAGGAGCATATGAAGAACACTCCGATTGGTATGCGGACAAAGGAGCTGGCAAGGAAGTCACATCTGGATTCGACGAAATGGGGTAAAGGTAAGTTGTAGATGATTATTTATTTTTTCGTGCCCCATGGTACACGACTATTATACTTGTCGTGTTTCATGATACACGACTATGTGGTTTATCGTGTTTCATACAACATGACTATGTTTTTTATCGTGCTGCTACTACTGACACGAATAAGTAAAATGTCATTTTAGCTCCCATCAAACGCGCGGATGAGGAAGAGAAGATTGAACGGGCTACAAAGAGATCCTCTGCCAAGTTGTTTTTGAAGAAGCTCCAACCAGAATTCAACGACGATATGGAGCGTGCAGAAGTCGAGTCCCAGCCGACGTACAGACGGGACCTATTCCCCCCTGGTGTAGTGGTAAGGAAGCGAATGAGGACTGTCTCCGAGAGGGAATTGCAGAGGATTAGGGAAGATGACCATATACGGAGAATGGCGGAGGAGCAGGAAAGAAGGAATAGGTCCCCTCAGCCGAAAGCCGACTCCGAACAAACCATATCCAATCGACAAGCGACCTCTATCATCGATGAGGTCATCTCTTCCTTACAGCAGTCAGATATCGAAACCGTCAAGGAGGAGGTGAAGGAGGATGTGAAGGACGGGGATGGCGAGGAAGAGGAGAAGGCGGATGTTCTGGAGAAGGAGGGGGAGGAGGAGGAGGGGAAGGAGGAGGAGGTGATGGAGGAGGTGAAGACGGAGGAGGTGAAGGAAGAGGAGGCTGAGGAGGAGGAGGCGAGGGAGGAGGAGGAGGTGGCGGAGGGCACTGGCTTAACCGCATTCCAGCCGGTTGACGTCGATGTCCTCCTAACCCCTCAAAAGTCTAAGTCTGTAATTGCACTCCCCGACAACTATGCCGATTTGGAGTTATGCTTCGACATCGGGGTATTGTTAGAGCGGGATAGAGTGGCAATAGATGGATGGATCACCAATCCGAGGAAGGCTTATCCAATCCCCACGCTATGTGATGACGACTATGTATCCCTCCTACAAACAACAGAAATAAACACCAATGTAAGTAAACCTATGCTCCTCATATGTTTTTGTTGACATAAAGTCGGTATTCGAAGACACGACTTTGCGCCTAGTCGTGTCTTCGCAACACACGACTATACGCATAGTCGTATCTATCGACGACACGACTATCATGAAAATCGTATATATAGAATAATCGACTTTTAATTGGAAGTTGTATATTGCCTTACTTCGAGTGTACTGACTCTTGTGGATGTTTTCCATAGGTTATAGATGCATTTTTAAGTCTGTTGAGCCAGCGCAATTAGAGAAACCGGATGAAATATCCGTGGGCATTTTTTGGTTGCCACGCATTCAAAGAGATATTCGACAACGTAAGTGTTCCCTTCATAAGGAGTGATAAGTAATTAAGTATGATATTACGAGCATCGTTGTCTAACTCTCTTGCGGTTTCGCAGGAGCACCAGGAAGGAGGAAATAATGCCAAATTGGTTAGAAAGCTCGGGAGGATGCTCGACGGCTTGAACAGGAACATGTTCTACGCATTTTTCCCAATCCGCACAGGCTCCCACTTCTGCCTCGTGTATGTCCATTTCCCGCACTGTGTATGGTGCTTCTACAACCCGCTGTCTGGCAGATCCCAATTATATCCGCATCATAGAAAAGCTGCTGACAAATTCACGCAGTTCATGAACGTTGTGATGGCAGGCAAGCTGGGGTAGTTTGGTTGGCTAGACTGGAAGATGACTCAGATAGCCAAAGCGCCGTGGCAACAGAATTCGAAAGACTGTGGCATCTTCATCATGATGTACGTCACGCATTTGGCGTCTAATGTCAACCCACCGGAGTTTGATCAGTCCACAATTACACGACTGTGGCGACCAGTCATCGCTTCAACCTTGATTCGGGGGGTTATTAACAGCGAGTTTGACGACGATTCTGGACAAGGCACAAAAGATGCCGTCACAGTTGCGGGTTTTATGCGGCTTTCGGATAAAGAATAAATTGGATTTCATTTTATTCACATTATTTTAATGTACAAAGTGCATTTGCTGTAATTCCAATTCTTTTTTTGACACCTTGTTGTACAGTTCTCTTTCAAATAATTCCAATTCTTTTTTTGACTCATACCAGATGTAGACAAAATATCGCAAGCATGACTTTGAATACGGCCTTCATACAACAGGACTACGTATATAATCGTCTCTGATGGAACACGACTTTATATATAGTCGTGTTTCACAATGCACGACAGTATAGATAGTCGTGTCGAAAGATTGTTTTTCATTTCTTCCTTTCTTTATCTTTACATGCGTACATTTCGGTAGAAGTTAATATGCGTTATACAAGAATTTGACTACATCCTAAGTGAAGAATGGTGGGGGCTGAGGTAAGCCGGAGCGGTGTACATGCGATGTCTCCTTCGTAGTCAGTTTGCCTTGTTGCGAAAGTGTTCGTTTCCTGCGCGTCCGATTTTCTTTCGGAACCGGGCTCTTGGTGCACTTTGTACGGTTGTGACCAACTTCACGACAATTCCCACATTTCGAACGTGGTCTTGCAGGTGGCTCGGGCTGTGATTCAATTCTCTTTGTCTTTCTCCTGCCCTTCTTTGGAGCTTCAAGCCTGGGCGGTTCGCATTTAAATAAAACCCCGTAATTTTCCCACTGACTTCTGTCTAAAGTAGGGAAGACTACTTCTTCGTACATGCTGCGGTACGTACTTGCGCAGTACCACTTCTCACAATATTCTACCGCTTCCAGACTCCTCTCATCAATACATGCCATGGCGTGCTTGCATGGAAGTCCCATGCTCTGGAAGAAGCCACATGTGCAGGTTCTATTCGTAAGGTCAACAACATCCTGATGCGAAAACATGAACAACATCAGTGTCTTCCAAGAATACTCGTGTCGTCGAAGACACGACTGTATGAGTAGTCGTGCATGCGACGACACGACTGTATGAGTAGTCGTGTATTCGTCGACACGACTTTGTTATAGTCGTATCTTATAGAAAACGAATTTATGCTTACCACATCGTATAAAGATGTCACTTCAAACTGCCGTAATGATAGCGGTTGAACTCGAACTGTTCCAGCACTCTGATTCCTCATCTGATTGATATGATTCTGTGCATATTTTGTTAACGGAGTCGGTAGCCCGTCTGCTTCTATTCGGCGTCTCTGAAAATGGACGCTTGTGGTCGCCCGCGTTTGCTCGATCAACCGAGTTATTGGCCAAAACCTTGCCTTTAGAAGCATATTATTTACACTTTCTAACGCGTTCGACGTGAGAGTGCCGTACCTTTTACCCGGATATTCTACGTTCGCCCAATGTGTTTTCGGAATATTGTCAACATATTTCCAGGCCGCCTCATTGTGTTCCTTCATCTTCTCCATGGTTGCATCGAATTCTGGTCTCCTGAAGTATTTTGCAGCTCGGAATAGAAGTTTCTTCAGGTACTTATCCTTCCAAGTATTAAGCATATTTGCGGCCATATGCCTTAGGCAAAACCCATGGTGAGCCTCGGGAAAGACATCGGCGACCGCTCTCAGAAGGCCCTTCTGTCTATCAGAGACAATAGTGTCCAGGGAGGCGGGGGGTCCGTAAAGAGAAAACATTTTAGTAAGGTGAGGAACCACGTCCTGTACAAGTGAGAGACAAGCATATTAAACACAGAATGCTCCAGGTTGTTATAAGGTCGTGTAAAAACAAAACACGACTGTATGAGTAGTCGTATTTTCGAAGACACGAATGTGTGCCCAGTCGTGTCGTCGAAAACACGACTGTTAGAATAGCCGTCTTTCCTGCTTCTATACTTACCACGTTTTGATATTCTCTTTATCAACAATTGCATATGCAAGACATATTAATTGTTGATTGCCGTCGATTGCTGTAGCAACCAATAATACTCCAGGGTACTTTCCTTTTAGGAATGTTCCATCAAGCGTGAGCAATGGTCTCAGTGTTCTTCGGAATGCTCTTGCGACCGGGCCGAACATCCAAAACACACGTCTGAAGTCGTAGCCGGCTAACTCAATTGGGATATAAGGTATATCAGCTGATCTTTCTATGACCACATGTGTACCTGCGTTAGACCGCTCTAATTCCCTTCCGTAATGTGGCAAAATACGATATGCATCTTCAGGGTTGCCATCGATCAATCGGATCAATTCCTCTTTCGCCCTCCATGCCCTTTTATAGTTGACTGTGACGCCCCAATGCTTCTCAATGTATTGTTGGATATTTGAGATTTTTATGGAGTTTGAATCCTTATGGAGGCCATGACACTTCCTCGCAATCCAGAGGTGAGAAGCCAATGGATGATCTTTCGAACTTAGAGAAGTGTCACATGTATGCCGTTCTTCCCTCCTTGTTACGCTGACTCCATCAAGTCTGTTCGACGCTCGTATGTACCACTTGCACCCCGAAACCTTGCACGTTGCAGCGAATGTGTCCTTGCTCTCATCCGCTACTTTGAACATGAACTTCCTCTTGATTGCCAGATCAGTTAGAACCATCTTGAACTGCTTGACGCTTTCGAATCTAGCCCCTAAGGTAAGTTGTGCCTCGTAGTCTTCTGCTTGCAAACTTCCGGTCAACATCGTCTCCTCTTCACAATGTTTTGAAGGACCGGCATGTGCAGAATAGGTACCCCAATCCCAACCACCATCACCCTCAATATTGAGATAGTCATCGTCCTCCGACGCGACAGATTTCCCTTTACATGTGTCTCCTGCCGTGGGACCTCTAGAAGTCGATGTTCCCGTGTGATCTGGCTGGCTGAAATGTGGTACTGTAAGAGGCTCATCCCACTCATCTGCAGACCATGGTAATTCATCTTCATCCAACAATTCTTCTTCATCTGGACTGGAATCTTCATCTTCATCTTCTTCTTCATCTTCACCTTCTTCTCCATCTCTGAAACTGCGGGAAAAAAGATGTATCAATAGACTTGAGAAAACGATAGCACGTACTAGGAGGTATTGTCTTATGCAACACGAATTGATTTATAGTCGTGTACTATGCAACACGACTAGGTATATAGTCGTGTTCAATACGGCACGATAAAATTTTTAGTCGTGTACTATTATAGTCGACTATAATAGCACACGACTTCCCTGTATCCGCGCCTTAGAAGTCTCACCTCGCATAGTCTCCATCTCTTCCTCCTTCGACTGCTGATGCGGGTGTCTTATTGCCCGGGCTGGACGGCCTCTCCGGCGGTGTCTTACTGGCCGGCCTCACTTCTGCCTCTGGTAGCCTCTCCTCCTCCTTATTTGCATTGGCATTTATTTCCTTATTGAGAGTCGAAGTCTCCATGTTATTGCCCGTAGAAGTCCACTCCACGTACAGGCGGAGTAGTCCATTTGTGCCTTGCTTGCTCTTGTGAAGTATAAATATTGACTCCACGTCTTTATCGTCTTCAAGGAGAAATGTGTATTCTTCAGAGTCAACACGATATGACAAAGTTAATGTACCAGATGTAAACTTAAGCGGTAATCTTTCTTCCACTAGCTGCAACAGTTCCAGGTACTTTACTCGTGTATCTATAGGCAGGAGCTTCCGTTTCCCGCCCACGTACTTAGCAGAATTTGTCAAAACTCCATCGTAGTGTAAACAAAGAACTATCTTCTCCATCCGTACCTGCCATTAAAATACCGAAATAAGTTAAAAATCCATGAGACACGATATATTGAAAACCGTATATGAGTGAAAAACAACGTCTATGAGTCGTGTTTCATCAAACACGACTATTGTTACAGTCGTGTTGTCGACGACACGACTATAACAATAGTTGAAAACTTGCTAAGTTCTCAACTTTCTTCTCCGGAACCAACTTTCATGATAGAAATCATCGTATTTTTACTTCACCATCACAGTTTTTTCGATGTACCTTGCCTTCGTTGAAGTTGTTTTCCAATACCCGATCTTTCCCGCTCGTTTTCCCGCTTGTTGCCGCGAAGATGACCTTTCCGGAGTTCGATAGCGCCGGCGCCGGCGCCGGCGATGATATGGGCAGAGAGGCCGGACGGAACGCCTTCTTCTCCGACTAACGGCAGCTTCTCCGGGTAGTCGCTCTCTTTCCGGGTAATATGGAAAACCGAAGAGTGGGTCGCTTATACTTAAACCTAAGGGCATTTTGGGTACTTTCCGGGTCATATGGAAGAAAAAAAGTGATTCCGGGTAATATGAGAAACCCGTGTTTGGCGCCAGGTCAGACGTAAAAAGCTCAGTAACGTAGTAACATATTAAAATTGATGCACGGGAGGCTTGTGCCTCACCTTTTCGGTTGTGAAACGCCTCTAAGCTCCCTTTCAGTTTTTCAAAACACTGAGTTGTACCAACATGAAATGTATGCAAGCAGAGCAAGTAATTAATGCCAAAAGATTACTATTTACATAGGCGAACTATGTGAAATGCACAATAATTGAACTAAAGCATGGCCAATATTCATGTTCAGAGACCGGCCCAAAAAAACTCCCCACCATAAAAAAGTTGGCGGGGGCATGTGCATACAAATAAATGAACCTGGCCAAAACCATTCACATACTATTAAATCAATTTTGCTAGCCAAAATTTGGCGGAAGTTGTTCACAAGAAGCTTGTGAGAGACCAGCAATTATACTTCCTACTGGCACCTTCTTTCACACGGAGTTCAAGACATGTAAGTTGAGACTCAGCAATTATACTTTTCTTCTGCAAGTTGCTTCGATTGTAGGGCTTTAGCTGTATAAAACCTGCCTAGCTTGTCCAACGAAGACAGTAGGGCGGTCCTATCAATTTCTTCAAGCTTGAGTCCCACAAAATTCTCTTCAATATATGATTTAGAACACATATAGAAGAGCAAAAAGCCAGCCGTGACTCCGCAGATATTTAGGCCTAAGCATGGGTAAGATATAAACACGGTCATATATTATATTAAGCTAAAGGTCAAATTACAATTTAAAAAAATCTTAATGAATAGAAACCAAAGGAGAACATAGGGGCAGCAGACGAGGAAAATAAGCTAAATAATCAATAATCAAACACTTGATTGCTGAATAATTCTCTTGTAGCATAGTCGCAGAATTAAGGGAAAAAGTCTTCACTGCTCTTTTTCAGTGATGAAGTACAAAGCTACGGGGGAGTATAGCCTTAAATCTACTTTCCCAATACACTACCTCAGTTAACCTAAAAGATGTTTTCTATAAAATCTATCTTCAGTACTTTACTTTTAAATGCTTTCTACAACTACACCAAATTTGTATTGTCCCTGTTTCTTTTCTTAAATTGGTACCTTCGAATATAAAAATTTAGCAACCCCTACAAACTAAGTCCTAACAAGTAGTTTTCATCACCTTTTTAATGCGTATCAGTTAGTTTTCATCATTTACTAGCAACTATATAGGCAATAGATAAGAAAATACAACAATTAACAGCCACCTACCAAGAAGTAACTAATAAATCAATATGTAGTCAATTGACATGGGAAAAAGAACAAATAACTAAAAAACCAGTTGCTGCAAATACCAGGTAAAGAAATGCTTCAATCAACTGCTACAGTGTGCCCTAAAAATTTTGTTATCCAAAACCAAAGCCCTCACTACCCTCATGGATGGCAAGTAATAAACGTTCTTGGAGTTGCTCTTTGGATGGATACTCTGGGAGGTCTAACTGATTGAAACTGCAAAATATAGCAGAGCGTAACAATTGAGTTGGATACAATTTGCATCCCATAAGCAATTAAAAATGAGTTTAATTCATACACACAACAGATCTGTGAAAGTGCTTCAGTAACACAAACCATGTATGAGCTGAAGGAAGTCTCTCTGGAGCTCCATATGCCTTGTGAATTTGGAAGTGCTGAGGACCAGAGATACCTTGCAATGCTTTAAAACCCTCCAAGGGAACCTGAAAATTTAGTACATGCTTATTGACTTGGTAAATAGTAGTTAACTGAAGCCATTCCATTAACTTATACAATGCAGATATAGAAAAAAACACCAGTAGAGATGTAGTTGTCGCCATAAATTATCCAAGAGGCACTACCTTGGATGTTCCAGTGACAAACTGCAAGAACCTTGCCATGTCTTCTTTATTAAAAGACTTGACAACCTCCCAAAACCACTGAACAACACCAGATGCAGCAGTATAACCAGTATATTCGGTATTTTCTTTCAGATCATCAACTGCAAATACCAAGAAATCCCAACAAGAACACATGCTCAAAACAAGGCCATATCATGTCAAAATGAACTGAGCGAAAAAATCTTAAAAATCTTACGGTCTATTTCTGGAAGCCCACTAATCAAAAGTTCCAGCTCCTTGTCATTAAATATTGAGACAAGATCTCGAGGAACTAATTCATAAAACCCATCAAGAAAGCTGTTGATCTGTGGACGGATGGCATTTGATAGTATATGTTCAGCAACAAGATCGACATACTCATGCTTTGTATCTTCTGTGACTCTAATATTTCTTCCTCCCGGTATAAGCTCATAATCAGTCACCTTTATAAGTACATTGCGGATGAAAAGTAACGATTAGGTAACAGAATGAATACAATGAGATTTAGACCGAAATGCCAGACCATAAAAAGCATTTTTATTATTTAAACTTCATTTAAGATAGAAAGGTTGTCCTCACCTCGGTTCTTTCATATAGGATGAGTTTCTCCTCATCAGCATCCATGCTAAATGTCAGATCAGGAATCTCGCTCACATCATTCTGATCAAAATAAAATAACATCACCATCTTATAAATACAAGAATTGTAGCACACGTAAAATAGCATCCCAAAATATACAAATTGCCATTTGATTCAAGTCACAAACCTCAAGCATCCACTTCAAATTTTTGTAGTAGTCAGGATCAACAGCCTCTATATCATGGTAAGTCACCTTGACGCCAAGAATGTGCTTGTAGAAAGAGCGAGTGAAGTAGACATCCAAGAGCTGACCATCAAACAGTGCTTTTCCAACCTGCAAAGTGCTCCCATGACCCAGTAAGAAAAACTGTAGAACTAACACAAGACTATAGAAACAGAAGGTTATAAAACATAGACCACATTGCAACAAGAACTCACCAGACGACCCACAAACTTGAAGTAGGAGAGATGCTCTGTTTGGTAAACAGAGTTCGGGTTGGGTTGAAAAGTAGAATTGCTGCCCACTGTAGTAAAAAGCAAAGCTCCTTTGTCAAATATTACTCTAGATAACAATTGGTACCATTCTCTCGTAAGTCCACCTGCATCAATACCCTCTTCTCCTTGAAACTGAACTGTTAACCTTCCTTTCATGTCTTGAATTGGACGCATCCTCAATTGATTATATGAGTCCTCCAAGACATAAGCCCTACGAACACTTATACGCAATGGAGCCGAAAGAAGCTGCTCATGCTGTTGCCTGATCCTTGAATGGAAGTAGGCCTTTTTGTTGTCAAAATCAATCAACCTCGGTGCCTTCAACATCATTGATAGTGATTTTTCCAGGTGACCTGGATTTTGCCGAATGAAAGCATTTAATAGACGCCTATGCCTGTCAGTGAATCTGGAGAATGTTACATTCCCATCAACACGCCTTTGGCTTGTCCAATCACATTTTTCTGAAAGCTGTGATGATGAAGTCCCTCCTGATTCTTTAACTTCCCTAGCAGTTATGTTGACATACTCTTGTTGCGTCATGGAATTGTTAGCTTGTAATTTCTCGCACAGGACAAAGAATGCTTCTATAAAAGGAAGAAGTCTCTGGGTTCCCGGAGGTAGAGGTGGGATCAAAGAGGAGGGCCCACCACCAACAAGACCATTACCATTTGCATCAGACATGGAAGGAGCAAAAGTAGAGCTCTGACCCAACTTTGCCTCTGTTAAGCTTATACATTCACTTAATTCTTGCCAGAGTGGTCCAAGTGCAACATTTAATTTGTACAAAATGGTTTGTTCTTCTTGTTCCTCACTATTCTTTTCATTTTTATCTCCATCAAGATCAGAGGAAGTTAAAGCACTGAGAGACTGCAGTACACGTAAGACTGCAGCCCCGGCCATTGAGCCAGCACGTAGGCCCAGCAAGTGTGTACTCCTTAATGTTGTGAGCTCATTCATGGCAGATCCACTTAGCCTATTCGCCAAACCAGCTAGCTGACTTGTAAATAATTTTCGATGGGGAGCAGCAACTGAAGCCAATTTTTTCAGTACTTCAGCTGCAAGTGAATAGACTTTGTCCGAAAGCCTAGGGAGTTACCACTTAACACAGTTATTAAAATAAGAAAGAATGCAACATTGAAGCTATAACAAAAACGATAAAGCCCTAATTCTAAAATTTATGACCAGCATAACCAGCATGGTAAGAAAAGAAAACTTTTCAAAGCTAAAACACAGGGCAGAGTAAAATACCCTTCATGAGCAAGCAGGCTGCAAAGGTAGCACAAATCAGACTCAGGTAGCTGCAACATGATGTCATAAAGATTGACAATTTTATTTTGAACGCATGAAGGTCCTTCAATGTCCACATTTTTATTTGACTCCTGATTTTCTTCCAATGGAAAATTTTCCTTGGTGGTTAAATCAATGTCTCCATCAGATTTATTCACATCAGTACGAGCCTGCTCAGACTGAGGAAGACACCCAATATTTGAGATAACATTGTTCACTATCACTTGAAGCAAGTTCATGACCTAGATAGCAAAATCACGACCAATAATTAACGCAAGCAAACTACAATAATTTAATTATAAACAAATGGATGTCACTTGGAACCTGTTCAAGATGAGCACTACTGCGTAAAAAAAGGGGTTGATTAAGAAGCTTCAAGAATAATATTAGAGGTATATCCTTCTTTCCAGACGCCTGCATATTTCCTTCAACCATCTTCTCTTTTCCTTTCTCCTTCAATTCTGATGGAGTCATGCTAGAAATTTCATGACTGGATGGAGTATCAAAGTAGAAAAGAATGTTCGCAACAGAGACATGATTAGTTGCCAAATATGTCAAGATCTCAAGAATGCGACGAGATACCAGTGGTGGAAGACCTAGACAATTATGAAATTTTTAAATTGTAGGTTAACCCTATAGAGTGAACAAATTGAAACTAAACATGCGTTAATATCAGACAAGTTAAGCACCTTCCTGCCGTTGTGGCCGACCGTAGACAACATTCCATTGACAACCATACAGTCGTTGAGAAGTACTTGGCGCAGGTCCATCAACAAATCCATTAACTTCTGGTGTAATCATGTTGAGCATGAGATGGACCAGAGTTGCTCTTGTAGCAGTATGTACACATAGGTTCATCAGAAGTCTCTGCAGAAGACCTTTCCCTAGTGGCTGACCATGCAAGAGACAAAACCAAAGCCACTCAGTCTTCCAAAGAGAGTTAAGACCTTGCACGTTTTATCACAGTGGGACCACCATAGAAAAGTCATAGAAGGTATTTGAACATATTTTAAGAGAGGTATGTGGAGCCTTCGGGGTCAAACTTAAATAAGTGTCATCAGAAGAGAATATTTATATTTATACTTCAAAACGTAAAGATATTACACTCAATGTTTCCTAGATATTCAGGGAAATCATTAGGAAGTGCCAGAGAATGAGAACAACAAGTATGATTGGCAACAAACCCAGAAAAGAAGGGTTCGTATTAGTAACAAGCATCTAGTAATTGAAAAATTGTCAAACTGGAATGGACAATGAAGATCAATTAGACCGTCTTTACATATATGTAGCTAGACATATGCAAGATAGTGTACCTAGGTGTACGCTTTTTGCATATGATTTTAATTGATGAGAGTAAAATAGGTTTGAATACAAAACTAGAATTATGGAGGGAGGCTCTAGAATCAAAAGGTTTCAAAATAAGGAGGACTAAGGGTCCGTTTGGTTAGAGATTTTAGGAGTGGGAAATCTGGATTTTAGGGAAGAAGAATCTGGGCGTTTGGTTGGGAAGAAGTAGCTTTTAGGGAAGAATTTAAGGCTCAATGGCATATTTTATAAATAAATATGAAAAGTAGGGGCAATTAATAAGAAAAAATACGGTTTTTTTTACTAATTGCCCGTTTTTTTTTCAAAATTACAAAAACTGCTATTGATAAAAGTCAATGAAGTAAAAACTTAATTCTTTTGGAAAATCTCCTTTGGATTCTTCTAAAATCCAACAGGCCCTAAGAGTGCATGGAATTTAATTTTAAGGAAGGTAGAACTATAAACATGTTTTGTAAATAAACATGAAAGGCAGGGGCATTTATAAGAAAAAATACGTTTTTTTATTAATTGCCCGTCTTTTTTTCAAAATTACAAAAACTGCTATTGAAAAAAGTCAATGAAGTGAAAGCTGAATTCTTTTGGAAAATCTCTTTTAGATTCTTCTAAAATCTAGCTTCTTTTGGGCTGCCAAACAGGCCCTAAGAGATGGAATTTAATTTTAAAGAAGGTAGAACTATAAACATGTTTTGTAAATAAACATGAAAGGCAGGGGCATTTAATAAGAAAAAATATATTTTTTTTATTAATTTCCCGTCTTTTTTTCAAAATTACAAAAACTGCTATTGAAAAAAGTCAATGAAGTGAAAGCTGAATTCTTTTGGAAAATCTCCTTTGGATTCTTCTAATATCCAGCCTCTTTTGGGCTGCCAAACAAGCCCTAAGAGTGCATTGAATTTAATTTTAAGGAAGGTAGAACTATAAATAGAACCTTAGTTGAAATAGATGGGCAATAAGTGCTAAGGTGTGATCAATTCCGTTACTTAGGATTCATTATCCATATTGATAGTGATCTGGTGCATAAAGGCAAGTTTAAAAAGGCTCGGGGTGGGTAAAGTGGAGGGCAGCCTTGGGAATTTTATGTGATAGGCGTGTTCTAAAAAGGCTTAAAGGCAAGTTCTATAGGACAACCATTAGGCCTGCAATACTCTATAGAGCGGAGTGTTGGGTACCAAAGAGTAGTCACATAGAAAAGTTGAATGTAGTCGAAATGAGAATGTTAAGGTGGATAAGTGGGATAACTAGGAGAGATAGGATTAGAAATGAATATATTCGTGAGAGTTTTTAGGAGCAACTCTTTTAGGGGAAAAGCTGAGGGAATGCAGGTTAGGTTGGTATGGGCATATGCAAAGAAGAACAATAGATGCCCCTGGGAGAAGATTATAAGGGATGCATGTAAATGATGCCAAGAGAGAGAGAGACCTAAGAGAACTTGGATAGAGTTAATAAAAAAGGACATGACTTCACTCTCTCTTACAAAAGAGTTAGCACAAAACAAGCCTGAATGGAGGCATAAGATCTATGTCGCCGACCCTAAATAGTTGGAAAAAGGCACTACTTGATTATGATTATGATAGAAAAAATTTAAATAAGATCGCTCTCATATAGCTTATGAGGCCAACTCATGTCGTAGCTATTGGATCTTGATATGATGGCTACAAGGGTGAGTGATGATTCATACTCACCTACCCACTGATTTGATACCCACCGTCAAATCGGAATCCAATGACCCAAAAAATTGGCCTCATGCTCCAACTGATCTCTCTCTCTCTCTCTCTCTATAGCATATAAACTTTTTCCTATGTCTTTATATATATACTGTGGCCATGATTGGTCTACCTCAGTTCCAGTATATATATATATATATATATATATATATATATATATACTGGAACTGAGGTAGACCAATCATGGCCACAGTATATATATAAAGACATAGGAAAAAGTTTATATGCGACCAGGGCTTACATTCGTTGAGCCGAGATGATCTGAGCCGTTAGATTGAGATATGGGGAAATATGTTAATACAAGGGGCAGGCAGGTTTAAATCATTGCCCATCCTATGCGCTATCAAATCTAAATCCGATAGCTGACATTGCCTCGGCACAAACCAACATGCATGAGCCCAGGCTCATGTTAGACTTTTCCATCTATCTACTGATGAGTAATGTGGGGCATCTCCTACTATGTGATGAAATTTACCTAGCACATCTGGACCTGAAAAGCTATAAGGATGACAATAACTAAAAGAACACTCCCTTGAGCTTCACAGGTAAAAGTGTACAAGCCCATACTTCAACTTTATGCAACTCATAACTCATATTCTCACTCGACCTAGTAGACAGCATTGATGAGATTTGCATACTATGGCTAGTGCTATACTAAGAGAGACTTATCTAGTCACCCTTATTAACATCTATTCTGTGTTTTATAAGCATCATTACGCATCAAAGTTTAAACAAGACATCAAGTATTTGTTTATTAAACAATAGATTTTTCTTGTTTTAATTTTTTGGCAAATCAAAGAAGCATCAAAAGCAGATGACTACTTAAAAGGCAAAATTATATCACTCCACAGTGCCGACTATATTACCTGAGCTACCCTTAATAGACGTATTAACGCTTTCAAAGCATCAGCATCTAATAAAGGAGTTCCTTCAATCTCTTTACTCCTCATGTTTGCAACAGTAGATATTGTTCTTCGGGATATTGTCCCTCCAACACCCCTGTCCATCACTGCATGCCTCTCAAATGCCAAAGAATTCCTTCTTCCACTGAGCCTATGCCCACCTCCAAAAAGGCTACGAGCATGATAATGGCTCATTGCCCTATCTCGCAACATTTGGGCCTCGGCAAGTAAAGGCGATGGCAGTGCAGATAAAACTGCTTCGGAAGAGGTCAGAAGCACCTAGCAGAAAAAAAATAATAATGTAAGCCAAACTTCACAAACTGTAGAAGGAAAATGAGGAAACAAGGTTTACCTCTTCACGTAAATCAGCAGGGAAGGTTGCAATAATTGATGCATTATCCATTTCAACCGGCTGCCTTGAAGCCTGTTGAGACTGGACAACTCTTTGCGCCCTTTGTTGGGCTAATACTTCCGCTTGGATATCCGGCGGCAGAGCAGCTAGAAATTCAGGATCAATCTCTTCAGCAGAAGGTGGTGCATATGTTGCAGCTTGAACAGATTGAGCCTGCTGGGAAGCCAAAACTTCTGCACGGAGATCCTCAGGCAAAGCCTCTAAAAAGGTTGGATCAATAGTATGAGCGGTTGAACCCTCATTACTAACATTCATTTGTTCAGGTTGATTGGCAACTTCAGCAACTCCTGTCGTCTCAACAGGAGACGACTCATCTGTCTGACCATTCGAAAAAGGTGCAACATTGTCAGGAGTCCCATCCGTGCCATTCATATCCACATCATCACTTTGGCAAACTGAAACATTATGGCCATCATCAACTCCATCGTGTGTTTCCAACCCAGAATGTATAACTGCATGTGTACTAGACTGACTTTCTGTTCCTGACGGTACATCACCATATGCGTTATGAAGTCCAGTATGATCCAAATAACTCCCACTAGAGTGTTTATGGCCTGGAGAACCCACATCACGTAAATCACCACATGAAATCACAGATTCAGGAATCACATTTAACCTTCCACAAAGATCCTCACCAACATCTGTGCAGCTCATCTCAACTGCTGTACCATTCATCCCATCAGATTCTTGATGTCCTTGCCCTTCTGTTTGACTGATCAAAGGCCCTTCATTTTGTTCAGCAGATTCAGGGGGGAGAACAACAGAAGTTCCATGAACAGAGAAATTGTTGTGATCATGAACAATAACATTGTTCTGAATGTCATCATTCTGTACTGGGACTTGTTGATTATCCACACCAAGTGCAACTGGCTGCCCAGACGTATTTGGAAGCAATGTATGCATTTGGTGCCCCTCTTGTGCAAGGTTCTCCTGCCTCGGATCAATACTATTGACTGGAGTTGGACCACGCAAGTGAGATACAAAATGTTCTTCAACAGCTTGTGCTATAAAGGTTGCTTGACCACCAGCTTGTGGCTGGCCATCATCTGTCCATCGGCCATCCCCAAGCCCTCTTCTGCCACTTAGATGCATAGAATCTGACCCCAGTGAAAAGTCAATCAATGGCGGTGGTGTGGAGCCAACTAGCCTATCGCCAAAAAGAGTTGCAGCTGTGTGTTCTGATGGAAAAACAGGAGAATCAAACATGTAAAAGTGAGCCATATCAATGCTTCCCACAGACAAAGCCTCTGACTCTCTTAGTGAATTCCCAGCAGATGACCAGACGGAGACATTCGAATCTCCTGTCTGTGATGGCCTCAGAAGAAGTGGATGTCGGAAAGTATTTCCTTCCGGACCAGATCGCTCTATGAAAGTCCGACTTGCAGTATGGCGGCGGCGTTCAACACCTAGAGGCCTACGAAGCCCAAATACGTCATCCACATTTAAACTTTGAAATGGTTCAGCTGCAACATCAATTAAACCACTTAAAGCTCCAGGTCGTCCCAATACCTGTAAAAGGCCTTCCCTCCACCTTACCTCAATCACACGATTTTCATGAAAATCTTCATCTTCATCATCCATTATATCATCATTATACGCATCTTCCGCATCAGTATCACCACCTATTGAGATCAAAGTTGCTCCTTCTGCTACATCCACATCGTCTTCATCCTCCTCTTCATCTTCATCCTCCTCGTCATCATTCTCACCATCTCCCATATCGTCATCTTCTTCATCAACCATATCATCATCTGTCCTGTGCTCAACTTGAAAAGACATGGAAACACCATTTGTATTCTGCAGAACACTTCCTTCTTCTACCTCTTCACGCATAAACTCCAGCCTATGTGTCCCAGGTGAATGGTTTCTGTCTTCCCTCTCTCCCATATCTTGCTCCAAAATTTGTTGCACATCAGCATCCTCGTTCCCTTCATTTTGAGTTCTGTGAATCTGTAGTCCAGTCTGCACTACCTCTGGAGACTGTTGATGATTACTTGTAGTTTGCCCCTGGTCTGCAATTTCACCTCCTGAAGATGCATAAGTCCGATCTTCTGTGTTACCAGTAGCAATGCCAGCCTTCTTTTTTCCATGCCCTTCCTGCTTAAACACTTGCTCACTGGCATTAGCAGCCTTTGTCAAGCACTCCAGAGCTTTGAGAATAACATTCACAACTTTAGGAGCATCGGGATGGTCTAGATCAATCACTTGAAGAATACTGCTCAATGACTGTACAATTCCACCATCTATCATGGTTTTTGCAACATCTGGGGAACATCCAGGACTTGGTAAAGTGCTAGAAGACAAATTTTTAGACAAAATAGAGTTCACCAATTCGACATATGCTAGAACTTTTTTATTCGGCAGAAGTAAATTTGCAGACGAGTTGCTTCCTAAAAATGAAGAGAAAGCTCTCATAATTTCAGCAACCACTCTTCGACGTCCTTCTGCAGAGCGACCACAAAGGACTACCAAAAACCATGAAGCCTTTTCAGACAATTTGTCCTTCCACTCATCAGCAGTGGCAGAAGTTCTGTCAGCAGGCATTGTAAGTAGCTGATGCAACACGCGATGCAAAATCCCACAATTTCCAGCAGATTCCTCTACTTGATTAGAACCCCGATACTGACACATCTCTGAATCACGTTTCAGAATAACCCCTGCAGCATGTGCATACATGACAAGTATATCACTCATTAACTTGAGAACAAAAGTCACCTTTGCCAGCAACGTGGATCTTTCAAGGAGGCCATCAGATTCCATCTTTATCTCATCAACTTTTGATTTGCCTTTTTCCTTCATTAAGGGTTCATCAAGATCCATAGGCATTAAAGAATTTACACACTCATCGTGTTTCCTTGGTGATGGAAAGCTCATAATTATCTCCAGAAGCTGATCAACCACTTGACCAAGACTGGCAGGAATCTTTTTGTGTCCTTTTGAACATTTACCTGGCCCATCATGTAGCTTATTTTCATTTAGATGAAGATGTTCGTTGGAAGCAACTAAACTTTCAGCACCAGATAATTTCGATTTGTCCTTCTCTTTTTCCTTCTCCTTTAATAGAACAATGTTCATTCTCCCACCTGAAGATTCCAACTGACAAACTGCAGCTGCAGCTTTCATGAAGATTACTGGATCTCTTGCTATAACAGGTGCCATTGATGTTAGAAATGTTCGAGGAGAAAGACGAGGGCCATGGCGGCTATGAACTCCAGTTAAAGTTTGTCGTATCTCCAATTCCATTGCAGTTTGTAGCGTCTGAGGATCTTCAAGAAGGTGTCGGACAATGGCAGAGGCTACACTGTCATATCCAGGAAAGAAACAACTTCTTGGAAGATTGAAAAGAGCTGCCAGTCCTCCTTTTTCAAGAAACCGGATGGCAATGCTGTGTGTTTTGGTTAAGCGTGCACATAACTGTAAAACTGCCTGCATAACTATTGCTGGAACATGCTGTTTAATGAGCTCACAACAAACCATCAGTACACGATCACTCTCCTGAAGTGTTAAATACCCAGTAGATTTTCCTAAGATCTTCTCAAACACATTGACAGGTTCTTTTTCATTGTCAGGAGCCACAGATTTATCCTTTCTTCCAAGTGATAAAGTAGTATCCGCAACTGATGAATCAGGTAAAGACTCTAAAGAATTGCCTTCCACAATCTCTTTAGAAGCTTTTGGTTTCAACTGTAACATGCTATCCAAAATAAGCAGTAGCGCACTTAAGCATTTAGAAACTGCAACATTCTCTCTTGACTCACTGATCCCTTTATGATTTGACAAGATTTCTAGCACTAAAGAGACCACCCCATTTTCTGCAGCAATTTCCCGTAGATTGCTGTTTTCATTTAGAAGCAATGCCAAAACATGAGCTATTGTAGACAAAGTCGCTGTATCTTTTGAAAAATCCGATGGGCATAATTTAAGTTGCTGGATGAGGTAAGCAGTCACCTTTCTGCGATCTTCACATTTACTCCTATTAGAAAGGGTCACAAGCAAATCAGTCAACGGGAAAGCCATCAGATCATTACTATGAAATAGGTTCGCTGTTGCAGTTAGAATATCTTCAACTGGTGGAAGGTCAACCCCCCTTTCTTCTGCATACATTTCTTTTGTCTTATCAACACTATCTTCTTTAGCTGTCTCTGATGAATTCCCCAGTGATAGGGCAAGGGCCCGAGCAAGTTCATCATCTTCTTGAACAGGATCTTCAGCATGGCTGAATAACCATTCCATTGCCATCTCCACATTGTTCGCTTCAACCCGCCGGAGAGCCTCCTCTGCTCTAGCCCGGGAAAACCCCATCTCGACTATAGTGGCAATAGTAGTTTCATCAGGTGGAGGGCCCATTAGTTGCTGATTTATGCTCCCATTGGCAGCAGTTTGATTGTGCTTTATATCCCCCACACCAGAGTATATATGAGTGACAATGGATATTACGGAACTAATGAAAGTTGGACTGCAATTGGGGAACATAGGGTGATTCCACACAGGAAGTATCACATCCAGAACCTGAGACTGCAGCATACGAACAAATACATCTGGATCTCTTGGGACAGGGAAGAGACCAATCGACAAGCCAGCAGCAACAGGTTGAACAAGAAGCTGAGCTTGAGAAGATGATCCAGAAGACAAAAGCATTGCAGAATTCACAAAATATTCTAGCATGCGACAGTAACTTTGTAGCGTGTCCAATAACCACAAGTTGTGGGACAACATGTTTCTTTCAGCACTTTTTCCTTGATCAACCCCAGATACAGGAACAGAGAATGGTAGGGTCCACAATAACTGACTTGTGGCCTCAAATGTGGTCAGTAGCTCCTTAAATGTTCCATGAACATAAAAATTATTCACAAGAGATGGATGGCATGCACGCCTCCGACTATCAAAAATTAGCGCAATCATGTCATCCACAACCTTCCCGAGATACCTGCATTTCACTGAGAGGGACATCTCAAGACCAGCCGCAGAACCAGAATTTCCAGAATAACTAAGGGCTTCATGGAAAAATTTAGAAAGGGCAGTCGCTAGATTCTTAGATGCAGAACTCAACAAACTGGAGTCGGTTCTCCGGCGGTTTGGAGCTGTGAGTCCTTTGACAATGCTTACAAGAAAAGAGCGCATAATAGAAGCTAGTTTATTCATAATTTCAGAGACGAGAAACTCTGGACTCTTCTTTTTGGGATCTTGGACTGATGATGTTTCAGATGCACTTACCACTCCGTCTGAATCCACACGTGAAGAATCCAAATGCCGACCCATCTGACTGCTCCTAATTCGTGTGAATCCATGACGACTATGTCGATGCAGTGATCCCCTTGAACGCACAACAGACAACAACTCACGTTCAGTCCAGTGGGAATCAGAAGTATTTCTCAATGAGCCAGAATTTAAGTATCTGATAACTGGCAGAAGGTTGCGATCATCATGAATCTCTCTTCCAGCCACATTTGTCGGAACAGTAGCTGAAGTTCTAGATTCCTTATCAGCATTTTGCTTCTCAACTACCTTCTGATCACCGGATAAAGAGATTTTCCAAAGGATTTCCTTATAAACATTGCCTAAATCTTTCAAAATATCAGCATCTGGTGAGCCCAATTCAGATAACATAGTAGTTGTCCCCTTCAACAGAAAATTAGAGAGTGAAAGAAGCCCCTCCAGACTAGAAAGACACTTCAAAATCTTTGTCCTTTCTGCTGTTTCAAGATCCACAAGACTGGTTGCACCAACAGAAACCAACAACTCATTCGTCATCTTTAACTGCTCTCTAAGAAATGTGCAAACAGAACGAGCCAAGGCAGCAGAATGCTGTGGTGAAAAATTCTTAAAAGCCACAGATAAGCCGTGGCCAATAGATCCTGGAGGCAATGATTGCATGGTAAATAATTGCAAAATTGCATCAATGCCCTTTTTTTCAATGAAAATACGGCAGGTATCAGCATTTTGCAGAATCGTTTCCAGAAGTCGAGCAACATTACTTATGCACTCAGGAAGGAAAGATTCAATATTTGTGGTTGAGCCATCAACTGGAACTTCGGCCAACTGTTCAAGACTGTCCACCCTCAAAGTATCTGCATCATCTGGTGAAACAGAATTCTGCTCCTCTGTGTCGGTTTCCATGAGAATAGGACCAACAGATGACCCAACTGTCTCTGCAACAGAAAGAACTTCAGCACCAAAACCAATCTGTTTTATTGTACTCAATATCTCAATCAGCATATCAACTCCTGGCCCACGTAGTGACGATGCATGCCGCATGAGCTCATCTAACCCAGTAGATAATGAACCCGGAGTATCACCTATAAGAGCTCGCAGGTATGTCCTCGAAGTGAATATTTTGACAAAACACCTTAAACCGTTGCAGTCCCTTACTGCCTGGAGCCCACTGTTATTCAGGCATAAGGCATCTAAACACTGAGGAATACAGGTCACAGCTTCTGCTGAACATAAGACCCCACCCAGTATAGCATCAAGAAATGCAGAAGGCAAACCGGCAGCATCCAAGATGGGAAAACATGTTGGGTCCTTGTGAATTAGATCACTCATAACTGTTGCTGCAAGTGAAAACACCCCACCACCAAAATCTTTTGCTCGCCGGAAAATTGTACACAAGCAATGAGGCAACAAACTCTCTTCAGAACCATAGACACCAGCACTGCTCCCAGGAGCATAAGTTCCAAGCGAAATGGCACGTAGTAAAGCCTTCATAAGAAACCTTCGATGATAAGAAATCAGAGCTTGCGAATATAAAGGCTGCACATCCATCTCATCAGATGAACTGACAACTTGTTTGTTCTTCCTGATTAATGCAGAATCTTGCTGCTCCTTTTGATTGTTTTCTACCAAAGAAACTTCCACATTTAATCTTGCAATTGTATCATCTAACCCCCCCAAGTCTCTATACAGTGCAGCAGCAGGGTTACTGTAGTCCATGAATGCCTCCAAAACATGAACAGCAGTACCAACCAAGTGCAAATGTTGGGGGTTCGTATCTTTTAAAAGAGGAAGAAGGGCCGGTATAAACCCCGCTTCTCGCAGTGCTGAACAACCAGAAGAAGATGAAACCAAGATTGTGACAAGTGACATAAGTGTTTCCGCAAAAAGGATAGACCACTTTGAGGAGTTACTGGAAATAGACTCAATTGCCTTTTGCATAAGGCTGGGTAAAATTTCTCGATGACAACCAGAAGTAACAGCAGTCAATACATTAGGCTGGCGAGATCTATCTTGGCAAAGAGCAACTAGTGCGAGGATGGAAAGGATGGAAATCTTTTCAGGAACAGCATCTTCGAGACTAATAAGGGAGACTAGTTCATTCACAAACTCAGGCTCATTATTAAAGAAAGCAGACAAGTCATCAGCATCATGACTTGCTTGAACAAGAACTACAAAAGCGTAGAGGCGGATACAGATATACTGCTGTCTTAGAGCTGGCAAACCAAATGCCCTAGCAAATCTCAGTCTTGTCAACAGAGAAAATCTTAAAGCAGGAGGTACATTGTACTTCGTCACTAACTTGTTCAGAAGTTCTAGTTCACTTTCTTGATAAGAATTGACATTTGGAACATGGATGACCTGCAAACCTTGACTGTTTGAATTGACAGATTCCTTTGCCAACTCGCTTGCTGCATAAAATTCAAAATGGAGAGTGCAGCCTAACTCAAATGATGCTGAATCACAGCCATTCTGCACAGAGCAGGCGACAAGTCCAAGACCTTCCTCTTTTCCTCCCCAACCTTGTGCCAAAGCAAATAACCTCGAAGTTAGAGAAGTATCTCTTATACTGCATTTCCCAATTGTCTTCTTCAAGAATGCAGTCAAAGTCTGTAAGGCAGCCTCAACGACATCTGCATCCGTGGAAGCCAGCAATGATGACAGATGCTGCTGCACAATCATAAGGTACAGGAACGTCAGAAACAGACCTTAGCTTGTATAACACATTTAACCCAGAAACTAAGACAGAGGGAAAGGAGACACATACTTCATAATAGCTGTAAAAGTGCTTGTTTGTGCAATTATCCAAAATAATCCTTATAACACGAAGTATTTGAAGAACTGATTCCCTTAGAAATGGAGGATCAGCTTCCAAGAACTCATCCTCCAGTAGCAAATCTTTCCTTGGCTTTATGTGCTTTTCAAAGAATGAATCAAAATGGTTAAAAAGATCCACCCAATGATGAAAATCTCCCTGCATGAGATTATTACATCACTAATTAGTAAAGAAGTTGGACATCAGATACTCTATAAATTCTGTAAAAAGAAAATATAAATCATTTACCTTATCAAAATCCCATGTGAATCCCTTTAAGGCTTCATCTATATTCTCAAGAGGGGCAGCAGTAACGCTGTCAATGAAGGCCTTTATTTTGGGAGGCTGAGAAAAGAAAATGAACGAGGATATAAGAGATCAAAGTGACAAAACCGCAGATGCTTTTATAATAAATCATTACTTGCCTCTTATAGTAAAAAAAATAAGTTAAAACACCTATTCTAACATAATCTGATTTTGCTATACTGCTAAATTTCAGAAGTACCATTATATTCTCAGAAGAGCAAATCAGTTTCACTAGATCCATTTTGGGAGTGCCATTTGCATTGGCTAAAACAAAAACATATGTGCAGACTATCATAAATTATCAAATTTCAAACATTTATAAGCTAACAGTTTCTACAAAAAAAACAATGAAACAGATGATCGACAACTAGCCCCACTCATAATAGTTCAAAAAGATGCAACATATCCTAAAACCCTCTTTTTACTGCTTTTCCCCTGTGCTTATGACATTGGGAACCCTGATAGAGAGCTGATGATCAAATCATTCACTAAAATTTCCATACTGAAGTAGAAGTCTAAGCAGTAGGACCCCGTAATAATTAGATTGTTAGGTCCCAGAGTCTATTCGCTTTTGCCAAAACTGTTTACTGTATGTTAATTGAATAGTTAAACACGAGATCATCAATAGAATATTTATGTTTAATTGTCTTGAACCCTCTGTACATTGCTTAATCGTATTCATGCATAGCAGTCAATTAAATAAACAGAACTCATATGCAAAGTTGTTTTTTTTCTGAATCCATTAACATGATAAAAGTCCTTAATTGAACAGTGTTTATAATATGAAATTGCAGTTGCAATGATCTATACAAACTTCAAAATTCTCCCGACCATGGTTCACATATTTTTCCTGAGATATGGTTTAGATATTGCGAATTATGCTCCCGACCAACTCTAAAAGATGCATACCCAGATTAATTGTGTATTCGTTGGTATGCTAAGAAATATTTATGAGCCTTGGACATCAAACGTTGAATTCTCCTCTTCTACTTTGCATTAATTTGTTAATTTTGACTTAATTATCTATGGGCACCTCCTAAAGGCCTAGTGTAGCTACCAACTGGTATTTATTCCAGTGGCACCTTAACGAATAAGAGTAACCAAAGCATGATGATGACGAAATAAAGAACATAAACCTCCCTACAAGGGATTGTAAAGTTCACTCTCAGCATTTAACATGATGAGGTTCATTTTTGCCATTCAGAATTGCAGATTGCCAGAATTTGAAGGAATGCTCAAAATCCTTTTTTTAGTGGCAAAAATCCTAAAATTCCTCAAAGCTATCCAAAGAATTCTAAGTGGGGTGGGGGGAGGTGGGGAAGGAGAGAGAGAGAGAGAGTACACATGGAGGATTACTCTTTCTGAGAGAACAGATAAGTTTGTTTCCTGCTTCACCATACTCTGGAAGTCTTTATTGCTACTTTTGTGAATTTTGAGACCTTAGACAAAAGAGATGTTCTTCAAATTTCCCCTTAATGATATGTGCTCCACAAATCCTACAGAGGTTTTTAATTGGACTGAGGGAAAGTCGGTTCACATGACAATAGGGGGTCCACTTGACACTCTCCAATCAAAACCCAGTGAAGGGTTTTGGAGTACAGATTCCAGTGTACCAATATCACGTCCCATGATATATCCAGAACTATGATGTTGCATACCTTGGTTGCCAACAATCTAACAAACATCTTATACATAATTTTCTAATATCATGTGTTTCTGTCCATAAAGCCCAAAATTCAGCAAGGGAAAAGATAAATTGAGGACTATAAAATCAAGAAAAAACAAACCTTTAATTACTCGCTATATAAATAACAACACCAAAACTCAAATAAAATTCGTCCTCGGAGCACCCAGAGAACTTGACCATGATTATTGCCAGTATAATAAGCAAAAGAATAACAGCATACTAATACCAAATACAAAACTAGTAACGAACTGAAACCAAAACTAAGGTCCAAACTTCTTTGCAAAAATAAAATACAGTCTTCGCACAATAGTTTCCAATCAATGGCAATCACTAACAAACATTCCCTGTTCAAAAAGGCAGAATCGCATGATCAACAATTCCCCAATGGCGCACATGCAGAACAAAAACCAAAAAGAGATCATATCAAATCAAGAAGCGAGAACACATACTCTCTACTAATCAATTGGGGACAAAGCAAAGCAGACAATGACATACCACTTCCAACGTCCTCCTCTTTTTCAACTTCATCTCTAATTCTCAAGTATCTCGCATCTCCCCACACCACAGAACCCACGGACAGGAGCCAACGCCTGCGCCGGCCGCTCCAATTGAAGGAATTGAACCGGCGACGATGAGCCTCAGAATCACGATCGGAGAGGAAAGCGAGAATCCGACGAGATATCAGTCGGTGGACTGACGGACGGAAGGCTCGTGACGGATTGGAATCTTGGAGAAGAAGGAATTCCCGCGTGAGATGGAGAAGGTGACGGGAAAATCGGGCTTCGGATAGTCTCTCTCCGGAGTGTTCTGGCTTTCGTATATAGGTGCGAAGCAGGCAAAGGGGGAGGAGCTCTGGAGTAATACTATAAAATGTAAAGGGGCGTTTGTTCATTCGGATGAAATTACGGGGAGCGGAAATGTAAATTTGAAGGCGCCTCGCCAGCTCGCACACGCTCGGGTCGCTTGCGGGGTCAACTACTTGGGCCTTGGCCATCAATGCGCGCGATCTGCGAGCGGCAGCGGAAATTTTTTGCAGTAAATGCATTTATTCAAGTTGTAAAATGGGAATGTCGTTTGTTGTTGAATTGTAAATTCCTAATTCAGTCTTAATTTGGTACTCTTCACGATGAGATTCACATTCTCATTTCAGGCTGAATTTTAAATTTAGTCCAAATTCTTTAACCAAATATGAGTCACTTATAGTTTTCTCCAAATTCAAGTTAAAAATTCAGCTATATTAACGAACCAAACAGCAACTAAGAGTCACATATTTACGTGAGTACAAGAGTCAAACATGTTTTGTTGTAAAAAAGAAAAGAGAGTCAAAACAGATTTCACTCAACCCAAGAACCATTTAAGGGGTGAGCTTTTTATGGAATATTGGTTGGGTTAATAGTTATTGAGTCTTCAGAATCTTGATTTCAACAAGCCACATATGTATTGAGTACAAGAGTCATATCTGTTTTAAAGTTCCGACTTTCTTGGGCCTTACACTTTCTGATTTTTCTATTTTCTGTTTTTCTTACAAAGAGTTGAACTGTTGGTTTTATCAAAAATTAAAAAAAAGTTGGACCGCTACAGACTATGTGACTAGACCTCCCCAAACAACAATTTAATCATGTTTCTCTCCAGTTTGAATTGGATTTTAATCCAATTCTCAAGTTTTGTGTGGTTGCCAGATACTAGTATTTTTTTTTTATTCAACCAGATATAATTAACTGGTTTTAGCTCGTGAGGTTTTTTGGTCCTCAACCTTTAGCGTTTTTGTGGGAGGCCACCAGCCGAGGAATAAGAGGGTAATCTATTATCTACCGTGTAAAGGAAGCAGCAGCTGGAAGAAAGGTTAGGAAGATATTTTCCTGTTTCCTAACCTTTTGGTTTGAAAAGGTATAAAGACACGTGAGGTGTACACGCATCACAAATAAAAGCTTCATTACCTTGCATGTTTGGGGCGTGATTAAGGGGCCATTTGAGGCATGATTAAAAGCAAAACATCCCACTGTAGCATCCAAGTATTTTATATATCCAGTGAAATACCTCAGGACATGTTTCAGCTAGATGTGAAAAAAAAACATGGATGCTACAGTGGATATCCAAAATCCAGTCTGGATGTTTTGCAATAATCACGCCCCAAACGGCCCCTAAAAGTAATATTTTAGTATATTGTAGCATTCATGTTTTTTCCACTTTCAGCTGAAACACTTCAGGTCGTGTTTCACGATGGATAGTGAAAAAACCGGTATGCTACAGTGGATGTAAAAAATCCACTATAGATATTTTATTTTTTTCACGCCCCAAACGGCATGCATCTCTTAGAAAATGTCGACCACCACACTGTATCAGCTAAAGAGACGCAGATTGCAGCATTTCCCCTTTCTCGGTCGTGATTAAACTGTCCCTTCCAGTTCTTCAACAAACGTGTGGTATATCCAATAGACAATGCACTTCCCAAAAAGACATAAGAATAGACATGCTGTTTTTCTTTTTTTGTGGTCTTAGCACCACCAATAGAACTCTTTGACGAGTTATTTTCTCTGGTGTCGTAACATTAGCTTTCATACGGGATCAGCGATTGGCATTGATACTTGTTTCAGCCCCGTATGCTATCATGTACACGGAAGCCTGTAAGCTAAGCATTTTCCCGGGATTGTTTGTAGCAGCGAGTCCCTGTCCGAAACGATAAAGGGCTCTTGGATTTTTGTGATCGACCAACAATATTTTGCAATCCCCAAATTGCGAGATGAACTTTCATAGGGAAAGAGAAGCATTTGGTGGCAACATCCTAGGTTCAATTCCGGACCCTGGCACTTCAGTATGGGGCACCTTAGTAATTACGTGTGGGATGTGAGTAGGTTCACTTCCTATGGGCGATTGTAATAAAAAAAAAAAAGAGAAGCATTTTAGACTGGGCACATCTTGATTTGACATAACCACGTTAGGCCTTTGAGCATCTCTTCAGGGCTGCGGTAGAGAAAGAGAGATGGAGACTTACCATCCCCAAGTATATTGACCTCCTCTCTCTCTCTCTCTCTCTCTCTCTCTCTCTCTCTCTCTCTCTCTCTCTCTCTCTCTCTATTATGAGTTATGACCTCTCAATTCGTTGTGAGACACGTTCAAACCACACTAACCATTTAGGTCAGAAAACTACTTGATTAATAATGTAAGTGCTTTATTGTGAAACCAGGAAGAAAAGGAAATCACAGAAGAAAAAAAAAGGAGTAAGTTGAAGAGGTGATTTCATAACAAGGAACGCTCCCGTTTACTGATTGACCTGCAATGAGCAATAAACTCCCTCAGTGTCTGGCAAGGTACATCATCAGAATAAAAGGCAAGCGAACAGGAATATAGGTGGAAAGGTATCTAGAACATGTCGAGCAACCTAGATAGAAAACTCTCTACCCGAAGAGCTAAAGTCATATCTAAGCATTAAGTTGAAAGATGACTACCAAACACTGCCACTATTCTTCTCTCTCGACAGTACCTGGTCTCATATGCTCGCAGATTCAAGTTAAGCAATCCTCAAACTCTTTTGCAGACTTTTTTGGTTAAACTAGCTGCCTAACACTATTTCTAACTCAGCAATTCGTTTTTTGTGTCCCCCTCAGCCCTATCATGTTTGATTTCTACTAATTTTTTTGGATAGTACTATTAACTGATCACTCGATCACAAACTAACCCACACACATTTTGTTAAAGAGATGTACATACATACGCGCAATACAAATTAATGAACATCTTAAAGCAGTAAGAGTCTTACCAAAATACAAATCTTACATGAGCTCTAGCACGAGCGCAGAAGCTCCACCTCCTCCGTTGCAGACACCAGCAACTCCATGCTTTCCATTTCTCTGTCTCAGCACCTGTTACATGTGAATTAGTTTCTACTGTTTGAAGAAATAGATCAACCTACATGAGCATTTGTATAAGCCTTGTGATTTCTTGTGTGTGTGTGTGGAGAGAGAGAGAGACCCCCAAGAGTGTAACTAAAATCCGAGCTCCACTACAACCAAGAGGATGTCCTAAGGACACAGCGCCACCATGCACATTAAGCTTTTCCTGTAAACAAAACAGGACAAAACAAGAACGTTTAACAGTGTGCAAGGTACAGGCAAAATGCAGGAGGCAGGGACATAAAAAATCTTTTGGATTTAGCATATTTTTCCATACATCACAAAAACACCAGACATCGAATGAAGACACATGTCTGAAGGTGATCAAAAGTTTAATAAACAATGGCAATATAAGAAGCTTACAAGAACAAGCCAGAAGAATAGAACAAGTAAACTCCATGAAGCAACTAATCCTTATTATATTTATGGCAGAGGTCTAAGCATAAACCATTATCTAGCCAATGCATAAAAAATGTGCCCTAACAGCTGAAAGAATTGTTCTGAAACATATGAAAACTCACTGATGCAAGGCTTAGCAGTTTCTGATTTGCAAGGGCTACAACCTGCAGGAGGAAGAACGAAGGAAACATGTAGTAATTCTTCAGTAGGAGCTTTTGATTCACACAATCATACACACAGCATATTCCATAAATTTTACAAACAGTATACTCACAGAGAAAGCTTCATTTATTTCATAATAATCAATTTGAGAAACTTGCAAACCAGCATTGGATATCGCTTTTGGTATCGCAAGGGCTGGAGCAGTTGTGAACAACTCAGGTGCCTGCATGTCCAACATAGCTCCGCTTTGACACACATATTGGCTAAGACAAGTATCTTATAAACGCCTTTGATTTTAAACTATCAATCACATTACTTGTAACAAAAAACAGACTAACTCAACTTTAATATATTGCATAAAGAATAGTAAGAGGTTAGCAAGGGCCAAAAATTTGCAAGAGGTAGCAAATAACATGCATTTCTATGTGGACAACATAAAATGGCTATAAAAGTTATCAATAGATTTGTGTCCTCAGATGTACCTGAGCCGCATCAGCATACCCAGTAATCTTAGCAATGACTTGAAGCCCCAATTTAAGAGCCATCTCTCCGCTGACTAATACCAATGCAGCAGCACCATCACTGCCCACGCATTTATCAATTTAGGCTTGTGATAGATCTCATAGGTAAATAAGTTTTTAGAAGGTTAATATATATATATAAAACCAACCACTAGTGAGTTTCTTCTTTCTGACAGAAATATAACCCAGATAAGCCTCAAGTACACCATGACTCAGCCAGAAAGCACAATGCTTCAAGAACGACCACAATTGTGAACAAGTTGTAGAAAATATCTTATCGATGACTAGATTCTCTTGAATAGAAGAACCTGAGTTCGAACCCCACTCTGATGGCCACCCACAGAGATTATATCCCGATTTAACTGGTGTGTATGTTGCGTGGGATGTGTGCACACCTGAGGGGATCGTTGGCGGGATATGATGCTCTAAGAGGCCAGTTGCCCTGTCCCTAATAGTCAGGTCCTAAGGGCTCGGACACCCCTTGTTATAAAAATCAAAAGAACTAAATTCTCATCTTACCACTTGTTTATGTTATCCATTATAATTATTATACACTAATTTCTGCAAGTTCATCTGCTTAGTGGCAGCTGACAATTAAATAGATAATAATAGTACCAAAACAAAAATAAGGCAGCTATGAAGCCAGACTACTTATCTAGATCACTGGATAAGCAGTTATATCACGAGGATAATTGGCCCAAAGACACTGCATGCACCTCATGTTAGGAGCAAAGAAAAGGAATATATAAATATACAGAACCAACCGGAGATTTCTAAGGGTAGAGTGATTATAGTGTTAGAATTAAGAGAACTAGGGTTTGAGAGAAAGGCAAAAACTCTCCGTATTAAAAAATGAAAGAGATGATACAACCAAATTGGTTGTCCAGTCTCTAATGGGATAGGGTCGCCATTTACAAGAAAAGACACATATGACCTCACTTAAGTGAAGGACTGACCAATCACTACTAAGGTTACGTATAAAAGACTAAGCAACCCTTAACAAACACTAAACTACCCAACTGAATACATAGACAAAAGAGCAAAAGCTTCCATAACATGTAGAACCTACCAGAAGGTAAATTTAATTCTATAATCAATCAACACACAGCCACATTCAGAACTGACAGTGCCAATGTGCACGTAGAGGGAATACAAACCTAATGCTAGAAGCATTGCCAGCAGTGACACTACCACCGGCATCCTTAAAAGTAGGCCGAAGCTTCCGAAGCTTCACGGGATCAAACTAATAAAAAAAATACAAAGATTATTGCATAAATAGCCAACTGATAGAGCAAAAACAAAACATAAAAACTATTTTATTTACTTTTTCTAACCCTTCATCCCTCTCAACAAGCGTGGACGGATTCCCTCTTCCACCAGATACTTCAACCTATAAATTTTAATCACATTAAAATGGACAAACGGACAGAAAATATAATTTGACACCTTTATACTGTAAATTACAGGAGTTGATTTGCAACCGGAACTATCTCCCATGCAAAGGCACCAGCATTTTGAGCAGCTATCCCACGCTCAAAGCTTTGAATAGCATATGAGTCCTGCAAAAGTTCACAACCTAAGTTAAGATCATCATAGATCATACAGAATGTTCAGATATAACAGCCATAGATTTTAGCTGCATTTTGAGATCATAACTGCAATGCATAAAGTATCTGTAAATTTTTCGAAAAATAGCATTCATTAACTCAACTAATAAAGAAGCAAGGTTCTTTTTTTTTTGTCTTTCCTTTTTTTTTACAGTACATGTGACAGAGGCACACAACCAGCTTTTTGCTTGACTGTTGAATATGTTGGATAATTTAGTAGTTTCACATATTACTTTATTTGGGTTTGATAGCCATTGTTGGGCGGTTCTTTAACAGCTTAAGCTTTTGAGGCAACTTGGCATCAAACAAAGTTGACAGCAAGAACACACTTAATTTATGAAGAATATAATTTATATCTAACTTGAGATTGTTTGGCTAAGCTTAAGAACAACACAAACAGCTCATGTAAGGAGTCATCAATGGTTAAATAGAGGCCCCTAGAAGAAAAAGAGGACGACCCAAGATCACTTAAAAGGAACCACTGAGTAAATATTTGACGTTGTATGACTTGGATGTAGAAATGGTCTATTATAGCAACGAATGGCAGAGAAGAATGAGTGTGCTGCCGACCCAATAGCAAAAGGAATAAGGTGTTGATGATGATGCTGATGATATCTACCCTGACAGAAGGGGGATTTTTGCCCAACTAACTCACATAAGAGATTTTGAAATAAGGTAAATTAATGAATAGTGGACCACAGAAAACACACAAAAGATTTCTACTAATATTTATTACCAGACAAAAAAATGATCTATATCCATTACCAGACAGAAACTAAAAATTTAGATGTTCTATACAAGCCTAGAACACAAGAAAGATTGTTCAAGAGAGATACCTGCTCTTCTCTTGTAACAGCATGTTGCTCTGCACACAATTCAGCAAATGAGCCCATAGCATTATCATTATAGACATCCCAAAGGCCATCTTTCAGCATCCCATCAATGATAGCATCATGTCCAAATCGAGATCCCTTTCTGCTTGAGTAGAATGTGAGGAATAAATCTTCAGAGTAAATCTTAAAATATTTCGATATATATAGAAATGAGGTCAGCCTTCTTAAGAAAGTAACATGCCATAAGGACTTTATAACTTGTAAAATGCTAGGTTGTGAGAACAGAAGCTTCATAGCCATACCAAGCGAAGACATGATAAAAAGCTATCTGTTCCAAAGATAAGTTACTTTTGACCTTTTACTGCAGCTGCTCATATATATCATATATATTAAAACCTGCTATTATTTTACGGAGGAGCCAAAACCCAATGAAAAAAATAAAAAGTTTTGATTACTCTAAAAGTAAAAACCAGGATCATGTCTCTGTGTTTCCAATTTTGACCACCAAACACATAAGCACAAAAAATGTTCACCATCAGTTATGTCCTCTTGAGTGTAAACAAAATAAGAAAATCTACAGCTGCAAAACCTAGACCGGCCAAATAAAATCATTTCCAGTATGTGAAGGAGGAGAAACGGAGGAGAAAGATGGATAAAAGGGATAAATTTCACTGGAATCACCACCAGAAATTATCGCCGAAATTGACACCAGACAGTGGACCATGGCATCGGCACCATGGTTGTTTAGAATCATCACTGAACGAGGAGTTTCTCCATTAGCAGAGAAGAACATAGTTATTTTTTTCTTCAAATCATCATCTTCTATTTTTCTTGATGTTAAGGCCTTTGAATAGGCTTATTACAAAGAGAGTTATACTTCAAGAAGGAAATATAAACTAGCTTATATTTTTCCTATAATAAAAAAATGGGAATAAAATCCTATTCTAACTAGAAGTCTCTATAAAAGCAACTGCTATATAAAACCCATAGCCTAAGCTAGGAAACTTCTAAAATTAACAATCTTCCATGTGATGACTGCATCATTCTCCCGAGGTAGGAGAAATTCGACCTTCGTGTTTCGCTCATGAGACTGCAAGAATGCTCTAGCAAATTTGGCTGAATATGAATGCGCTAGCAAGTTGCTGTAAATTGTTGCTTGAAAAGTGCCTTGGATGGTATCGGTCTTCATTTGGTTGGATGGTGCAAGATCAACCAAAACCTTCACTAGCCAGATCGTAGAAAACACCGATGGAAAAATACCACCGGGATCATCTGGAAATGTAGGTGGCCAAAAAAACTTATTTCTTGAAGGAAAATCCACCAACATATAGAGGTTGCCATTGCCGGGAAAGGTGAGGTATCCACTTGAAAAAATGCACAGTTGAAAGAGAAGCAGAAAAGTTGATGGCTTCGTCCCCAGAAACAATATGTGTGTGTACCTAGATGCGTGCTGGAAGAAACATTAATGGCCGAAAGCACCGGATCTGCAAGCGTTGCTGCTCTCTTTCCTTTCAGCAACTATTTGAAGCGTGGACGGCTGGTTCGAGGCAATGACATGGATTGATTCGGCTTAAAGAGCCGGAACTAGTGCTTGTGTCTCGACAAGAGATATTTCCCCCTTGCAGATTGTCGTCAAACTATTGTGTATTAGCCTTTTTTGCCTATGGGCCTTTGGTCGTGATCATCTGATGTACCAATCGTGTAACTTCGTCGAGTTGGGCTTCGATATCACTAAGAGCGGCTAAGAGCGGCTTTGAATCCATTAACTTCATATCTGCATTGAGCAACAGAGTGCGTCCACAGATTCATGTTATCAAGTTGCAGGTTTTTGCATGGGCTACCAAACTAATAGCGAACAGCGCATAAAGGAGGAGAAACGGAGGAGAAAGATGGATAAAAGGGATAAATTTCTCTGGAATCACCACTAGAGATTACCGCCGGAATTGGCACCGGACGGTGGACCATGGCGTCAGCACCACGGTTGTTCAGAATCATCACTGAACAAAGAGTTTCTCCATCAACAGAGAAGAACGTAGTTATTTTTTTCTTCAAATCATTGTCTTCTATTTTTCTTGATGTTAAGGCCTTTAAATAGGCTCATTATAAAGAGAGTTCTACTTCAAGAAGGAAATATAAACCAACTTCTATTTTTCCTAAAATAAAAAAAAAGAATAAAATCCTATTCTAACTAGAATTCTCTATAAAAGCAACTGTTATATAAAACTCATAGCTAAACTAGGAAACTTCTACAATTAACAATCTTCCATGTGATGACTGCATCAGCCCATACATTTGGCAAGTTGCAAACAGATGATGAAGCCTTTAAGTAAATTCATCTTCATTAATTAATAAGGGTTCATTTGTGTTCAGTCATCAGTGATGTTCATATACCTTCTGACACAATTCACAATATTTTCTACCTTCATAATAAAAAAAAGTAGCCCATGCACAGATCACTTGAAAACTGTAAAAATCTGACCTTGCCTCAGCTAAATATTTTGGAGCATTTGACATACTTTCCATGCCACCCGCTACCACAACATCATTAATTCCCAACTGGATACTCTGGGCTGCAAGCATAGTTGCTGTGAATTGATAAAAGAAAGCTGTATTACACACTTGATTTTTCATATATGCTATAGAAGGTAATGAACAAGTCAATTTCGAGAATAAGTCACCTTTCATTCCAGATGCGCAAACTTTGTTAATGGTGGTGCAAACCACAGAATTAGGTATTCCCGCACCTAATGCAGCCTGTCTCGCAGGAGCTTGCCCTAAATTCGCACTCAAGACATTTCCAAAGAAGACCTCCTGTACGAGCTTTGGATCCACATTTGCCCTTCTAAGAGCACCTATTAGAGAATAAACATGAAAAATAAAGATCGACACAAACAAAAAGAAACTCTAAAAACAAAGAATAATCTTACATTGGATTGCGATTGACCCAAGCTTAGTGGCAGACAATGATGAAAGGGAGCCAAGGAACCCTCCCATTGGTGTACGTGCAACACCAACAACACAGACATCTGTCCAAGATGAAGAGAAAAAGAAATTAATGTGTCACTGATCAAAAGTTTGATAATATCAGCTAACTACCAAACACAAATATTAGTCATTTAGTTTTTTAAACAGATAATGCAATCAGAGTGGCTATCTTTTTTTATGAAATAACATAGGATCTCAAAGTTGTCTTAAAGACAAAGTGAAGTATATGACTAGCTGAGGCCTGTAAAGAATGCAGATAACACATGTAACAATGAAATAAAGAGTCAATGCAGACATAAAGAAAAAATTATGTTTAATCTACTTTCTAGTGAAGAAGAACATAAATAAAGAGCAACAAGGTGATTCATCTCAAATAAAGAGCAGCAAAAATTCAACCCCTAAAGATGTGAAAAGCAGGCATGGAATATTCGGCACTATTTTCTTTTCACGCTTACCCTTCTAAAGTAGTTAAAAAACATGAACATCTATATTTTCAATTTTCAAATACACACAAAATTCATATCTGATGCAACCATTTGGAACTTGAATAGCCTAGAACACATAATAACATACCATGCTAATTACATACATACCACAGGAATAAACAAGCCAGTTCATGCTTCACATAAAATAAAAGGAAGAATTATCTCTTCATGTAAAAACAGAACACTGAAATATACAATTGTAGTGCCTCTATGCATACATAACCATCCAGGAAGAGGACTAATTGGTCAATTGGAGATGCTAAAAATGAAAACCCTCATACTTTCTGCCAAATTCACTCGGCCTATCATATATCTCAGCAAATGACTAATTGCTACTGTCCTGTTATAACAATTAAATCAAAGCAAAGATGAAGGCAGATGAGCAAGAATCCCGGTTCACACCAAATTCAACAAATGATGGGGGCAAATACTACCTTTAGGAAAGTGTCTGCACACCTGCAAGCAAAGTGTTGTTGTCCATTACAACAACAAATCCCCAAGATCCTTCATTTCCAAATTTCCCATCTAACAATCTAAAAAAAGTATTTGTTGCTTCTATGGAGGATTCAACTATGGTAAAGTCACTCAAGCACATGACCAAGAGTTTTGTCAAACTCGACCAATTTAACGGTGGAAATTTTCTTTGTTATCAAGGTAAGTAAAGTTCCCGTATGTTCACCGAAGCAAAGCTCGCCAAAGCCGAAGATGAGACTATTGAGCAAATCCGCTGGCACAACAATTGAGAGCAAGATGACTACCTATGTCGAAGACACATCCTCAATGCCACAACCGATCCACTATTTGACATCTACCAAAATTTTGAAATAGCCAACAAACTTTGGGACATTCGCGAGGCTAATTATCTTTTAGAAGATACTACCAGTAAGAAATTCCTCTAAGGCTAGTTTGTTCCTCTTGGGTTCGGGCAATCGAACAATTGAAGATGTGTCCTTGGCACAGGTACTCATCTTGTTCCCACTTGTTGCGCCAACGATTTTGCTCAAAGGTCTCATCTTCTACTTTAGCGGGCTTTGTTGCAGTGAAAACATATACAATCTTCAATGTGGTGAGTAGGAACTTCAATTTCATTTGCTAACAAAGGAAACTTAAACCGTCAAATCGGTCGAGTTTGACAAAGCCATCAGTCATGTGTTTTAGTGACTTCGTTGCATTGAATCCTCCAAAACAACCACAAATACTGATTTTAGATTGTTAGATGTGGAATTTGGAGATGGAGGGTCTCATAAATTTTTTGCATGAAATGCATTGCAACGACTCTGCTTTAAGGCTTTTAATCACTTTTGTAAAAACAACACTTGCCCCCATCAGTTGTTGAATTTGGTGTGCAACCAAAATTTCCATAAATCTGTCTTCAAGATAGAAAGAAGCACTCAAATTTGTCTGCAATTAGCACTATTGAAGACAAGCCTAACCTTTAGCCTTTAGGAATTTGGTGTGCCAACACTTGAGTTCTATATTGCAAGTATAGAACCCAGGAAATTTTTTTTTCAAAAGGTTTGATACAATAAGACAATGCAAAATTCTAGTTTAAAGCCTCCGAAACACCCTCTAAGCAATTCCTTATATAATGTTCCTAACTATAAAGTTAAAGGTTGTGGGATTTCATGAAGAGATGCAAGGTTTAGTTATGGATGTCACAAAACAACAAACTTGTGCATGCGAGATCAGATATCGTGTGCACGAACTGAAATCTAGCATGCATGATAATAGTTCTCGTACCCCTAAACTGAAATAGTAATTCCAATTCACAAGTCGTCAAATCCCTAAAGTGTGCGAGACTTATTCTGATGTGCGCGACGCTGGGCACATCGCCATCGCATGCGCGAGTATCTTTTTCCCTTATGTTTTGAAAATTCTAACAAGCTGATCACGTTCAAGAATAGTATACAATCTACACAAGTA
Organism: Houttuynia cordata; assembly: GCA_039654745.1. Taxonomy (NCBI): domain Eukaryota; kingdom Viridiplantae; phylum Streptophyta; class Magnoliopsida; order Piperales; family Saururaceae; genus Houttuynia; species Houttuynia cordata. Next base: position 54,827,458 of record CM077502.1, on the reverse strand, counting down.
CATATACTAGCAACAAAAGAAACAAAATAAGACATTAATTATCTACACACACAAGCAACGTCAAACAGAAATACCTTGAGGCTGCAATGAATCGGAAGCTGCTGCAGCAGGAGCCATGTGAAGGTTCAACAAAGAATAACGATTTTACCAGATCTGCAGAATACCACAGAGAATTATCAACTCCAGCCTCCAGGCCTTAAAAGACCAATATCAACTCAACTAGTTTGAATTTTATTACCGACAAACGTAAAAAATGCCAATTTAGCTCATGCCCAACAATCCACATGAAGTCTATCCTAACCTAATCTACATGAGTATAACAAAAACAACAACTTTAACATAAGTAACAAAAAATGATGAAATAGTGGAACAATTTGAGTATCCGCATACAGATCAATTTTAAATATGCAATCATTCCTTCAATGGAGAATGAAGCTGGAACTGAGAATTTTCTTCATTTCCGCCAACCTAAAATCAAGATCGAATCACCGAAAATAACTATTTTTGAGAAATAGAACAGCTCAGAAAAATGAAGGAGGGGATCAAAACGACTCTAATGGAGATGATCAAGCTGCTTCACATGCATTAAATACGAAGAAGTTCCACTCCAACGACAGAAAAACACACCTGATCAGCTTCCGTAAGGAGGCTGCTTCCCTTGGTGTCCGACGAGGAGGCCGATTGAACCAAGGAACCCGAGTTTTTAGCTGAGATTTGATTGGTTTTTTTAAGGTTTTAGGACTCGAGGGCGGGGAATTTCAGCGACGTGGATTTTGTATCCGATAAATGCCCTTGTGTGTAGCATTATTTGCCATGAAGGCCGATGAGTTTGAGTTCGTAAATACCGAGAAAATAGTTGGGTAATGTGGGCAACTAGGAGCAAATATTTACTCTCTGCGTAAATCAATTAGGAGCAAATTATAATGTCCTCCGGTCGTCAACTTACCCAACTGTCAGTGTGGCGCAGATTTGCTGATTATTAATTAATCGAAAAAGCTAACTTGTGCTGTAGTGAGTACGTGGTAGGGCAGTAGCTGTCAGATCCATGGGCCCTACAAGATCTGACGGCTGCCTACCTTATACTAACGCTGGCCTTTCTCTTGATTAATTACAAGTATTCTCTGTACAATTAAGCCTGTCTATATTTGAAAATAAGTTAAAATGTATTGGGCTTTAAGGCCCGTGAAAAAACAGAATTGTCCTATCCGTGTTTTTAGTCACAAGTAGGGCTGTCAATTTTGTCGGATAGCCCCATGCAAAAGAGCGGGTAAAGGCTTAGATTTTAAGGCCACGGGTAGGGCTCGGGCCTCAAAATCTATCCCGTGGGTCGGGCCAGGGCCTGGCTAGAAAAAGCCCGAAGGCCCGACCCTACCCGAAAGCCTGGTGAGTCAGGCCGGGTCAGGGTGAGTCGGGTGATATAAGAAAAAAAAAAAACTAAAACCCTAACACTCTCCCCCCACCGACGACCGCTGCTCTCTCCCATGACCGGCGACCGCCAGTGACAGTTCTAAGCCTCTCCCTCGATGGCGATAGTTCTGACCTCTCTCTCCCCTGACCGGCAACCGCTCTCTCCCAGTGACTGCCGCTGCTCTGCTCCTATCTTGGATTTTGAACGAGTTCTGAGCCTCTCCCTCGACGGCTACCGTCTCCTCTGCCGGTGACAGTAACATCTCCTAAACTTACTAATTGTTTGGATTTGTCATATGTTGGCCATATATTTGAATTTATCATATATTAGCAATCTGTGATTCTGTTATTTACTCACTAATTGCTTATAATACTTGTCTTCTCTTTGTTATCTGTTGTCATCTATTTAAATTTGTCATCTGTTGTCATATGTCTGAATTTGTCATATGTGTAGCAATCTATGATTCTATTATTTACTTACTAATTGCCTATAACACTTGTCTTCTCTTTGTTACTGAGTACTTAATTTCTTATCTCCTTGTTAGTCGAATTTAGTGTAGTAGATATGTCTCACCACGGTAGCGAATCTTTGTCCTTCCCACATCTATCACCAGCTGCACATGCTAGTTCTTTCAATCCTTGCACCTCTTCTACACCCCTCCCCCCACTATTTCAACACCAATTAATTTTTCCACACAAGAAGCCTCTTCAACTCCCACCCTCACACCTATTGTGTCCCAAACGCCTAGCTCTACAACTCGTCTTGCTGTTCTCCATTCAGAATTAAGAGCATCTAATGATCAAACTAGAAAAAAAATGTAGTAGGGGTCGATCATTTGTTTGGGATCATTTCCAGAAAATTTTTGATGAAAATAGGAAAAGAGTCGGGGCAGTTTGTAATTATTGCAAGAATACATTTGTGGGATTGGGAACTTATGGCACAACTCATCTTGCAAGGCACTTTGATAGTTGTCCAAGAAGACCAAACATGAATCTTAAACAGCCACTCCTTACTACTGTTTTTGGTAAAGTCTCTACTTTTAAATTCGATCAACAAGCTTGTAGGGAAGCTCTTGCAAGAGCAATTATAGTGCATGAATACCCTTTTAATATTGTCACGCATAAGGATTTTATTCATTTTTGTCAAGTTATACAGCTTCAGTTCAAAATGGTTTCTAAGAACACAATTAAAATGGTTTGCCAATAAAATTATACAAAAGAGAAAGCTGTATTGATAAATATTTTCCAAAACCTTTCTTCTACAGTTAGTATTACTTCTGATTTGTGGACTTCAAATCAAAGGTTCAATTATATTTGTGTTACCGCGCATTATATTGATAGGGCTTGACATCTACAAAAGAAGATTATTAGTTTTACTAGAATTCTATCCCGCCATACTGGAGTGGCAATTTGTAATGATATTAAACCCACTCTAGTAAAGTGGAAAATTGATTGTAAAATATCTACTATTACTTTAGATAATGCAGCAAATAATGATGTTGCTCAAAGAAATCTCATAAAGGACCTTAAAGATGAGGGGTCTTTTCAGTTAGAAGGCTCTCTTTTTCATATACATTGTGCTGCCCATGTGTTAAATCTTATTGTGCAAGTTGGACTAAAAGAAATTTCAGATGTAATTGTTCATGTTCGTGAGTCTGTAAAATATGTGACGGCCTCCCCTTCCCGTCATCAAAAGTTTGCTGAGCTAATAACTGAATTGGGAATTAATGTGGGAAAGGGTGTTAGCTTAGATGTTACCACTAGATGGAATTCTACATATCTAATGTTAGAGTATGTTTTGCCATTTCGTGATGTGTTTAAAAGATTAGAAGAGGAAGATTCATCTTATAAACATAAACCTTCTGATGATGAGTGGGAAAATGCCGCCACTATTTGTAAGTTTTTGAAGCGGTTATATGATGTAACAAAATTATTTTGTGGTGTTGATATCTTGCAATTCATCTATTGTTGAAGGAAATATCTACAATAAAAAAGGTTATACTTAGAGGTACAATTTCTACATAGTATTTTCTCAGTTCTATGTCCTACAAAATGTTAAGTAAATTTGATAAATATTGGAGTGATATACCTGCTACATATGGCATTGCTTTGATCTTTGGATCCTAGATACAAGAGGAAGTTGTTGAAATTTTAATTGGCCTAGTTACATGGAAGAGAGTTGGGGACACTACGTTTTGAAAGGAGTATAGCTTTGATGCAATTACTGTTTACAAGAACAAAATATCTACAGTTGTGGATAGGGCCTTAACTGAGGTTGTCATTCCTTCAAATGATGAAAAAGAAATTCAGCAATGGTTGGAAGAAGAAGGATATGCTGCAAACAGTGATAGCAACAAATCTGAGCTGGAGTTGTACTTTAGAGGGAACCTAGAAAACAGAGACACTGACTTAGACATTATTTCTTGGTGGAAAGTTAACTTAACCAAGTTCCCAATATTGGCTGCAATGGCTCAAGATATTTTGGCTATTCCTATTACTACTGTTGCTTTAGAGTCCGCATTTAGTACTGGTGGGCGTATTCTTGACCAATACAGAAGTTATCTCTTGCCTGAGACAGTTGAATGTTTAATTTGCACTCAGGATTGGTTACGTGGCAAGACGGTTGTTGGCAGTTTCGATGATTTAGATGATGAATTTAATAGTGACAAAAGTGAAATAATCGGAATCAAAATAGCAGATAGCTAAGGTATGTTTTTTTATTTTTATGTTCAAAGGTTTTCTAAAATTGGTATTTCAAATTAGCTTTTAAAATTTTTATTTTTTTATTAACTACAGTTTTCAAAAAAAAGTTTTAACTCTGCCGTTGTCTATCCCAAGCCCGGATGAGAAAGGAGGAGGGGAACCTTTATTTAGTAGTGCTAAATAGAGTGAGAGGAATGTTGCTGATTGGTTACCCCATCAGCAATAGTTAAGAGAGCAAAAGAGCATAGAGTTGGAGGGTGAGAGCCTAGAATTTATTCCTTATTATTCATGTTTGGCATATGTTTTTTGGTGAATGATTAGCTGCTCGAATTGTTGTTGGACAGGTTGGGAGATGAAAAGAACCTATTGCGGAAAGAGCTCGCCCGCCTACTCACCGGCTCGCCTACCTATTTCTAAAATTGGCATTTTCCTCGAATTGTTATTTTTTTAGAATTGCATTTTGAACTACTTGATTATTAGGGTGCTAGTTGTTGCTATCTAGGATCGATGTTTGTTAGTTGTTGCTATTTGGGATCGATGTTTGTTAGTTGTTGCTATTTAGGATCAATGTTTATTAGTTGATGCTATCTAAGATCGATGTTTGTTAGTTGTTGCTATATAGGATTGATGTTTGTTAGTTGTTGATATTTAAGATCGATGTTTATTAGTTGTTGCTATCTAAGATCGATGTTTGTTAGTTGTTGCTATCTAGGATCGATGCTTGTTAGTTGTTGCTATTTAGGATTGATGTTTGTTAGTTGTTGCTATCTAGGATCGATGTTTGTTAGTTGTGGATAATAGGATTGTTACAAGTGTTTGTTATAATTTTCTTTATTATGCTTATTGTTTATTTTGACATTAGGACCTAGGGCAGGGGTTAAGTTTGTTAGGGCTAGGGCAGGGGCCTCTGGCCTGCAAAAGCCCGACCCGTTGACATCCCTAGTCACGAGGGACCAATGACAGACCCTTAATGATAATGCGTTTTTTTCACATGCAAACAGATTTATCCGGGCGGACGGAGTAAAATCAAATCTGGTGACAATGGATTGAAAGAAGCTATACTTTCCCTAATGTCAGTGCCACGAGGTACAGAGCATGTAGGTCACTTGAATGCGAGCATCATCCACGGAACGAGTTTGTTTTTTAGCATGTCAGGCACTTGTTATATACGGAGTATTTTTTTTGTTTGGTTTACATCGGGCACCGTTTGGTTTGTGATTAATCCAAAACATCTACAGTGAAAAATCCACTTTCACTATTCATTTTCGGATTTTTCACTGTGGATGTCTGAAACATGTTCTGAGGTGTTTCAGCTGAAAGTGAAAAAAACGGAAAATAAATAGTGAAGTGAAACATCCACTGTAGATGTTTTGCTTTTTATCATACCCCAAACGGTTTGGATCCTCAAAAATTCCAAGCATCTACTCCCAAAAATTCACCGGATGAATATTTGGGATTATCCACTAACCAGCTTAAACACCGCATGTTACCTAGTGGATTTTTGGAAGTGTATGTTTTTTATTTTTCATACCCCAAACGCCCCTTAATGTGCTTAGGATGGGCATAGGAGTGGGTCACATCATCTGATCTTCACGCTGGCTCCCGAGAACACACATAAACCACTCTCTTCCTTAATTTTGAGGAATCTATTACCTGTTAGTAACAAAAAAAAGAAAAGAATCTATTACAAATTGAAGAATAATCACATCTTAGCTAAACCACTCATGATTTTTATTTTGTCTGATTTCCTAGGAACCACCATTTCCATCTCTGATGGATGAAGCATAATCACATCTGCTGACTCGATACGGATCTTGCACAATCCATCCTGCACAAATGCACTTGTAAAGCAGGCTGTGATCCACAAACAAGGCATTGCTATTTGTTAGTAGGATAATCAACACAATGAATACCAGTAACACTTCCTTTACGATGCCAATTTTACCAGATTGCTGGACTTTGACCAAAATATCTGGCAAGAACCAATTTCCCTCGTCATCTCCACCTGAGCAAACCTAAATCCACCCAAAATGCCGAGAATTGAAACTAACAGGGAAAGAAAGAAAGGAATTTATAACTTAAGAAAGAAAGACAGACAGACAGAAAGAAAGAAAGAGAACCATCGTACCAAAAAGTTATAGTACATTTGGATCCTCGCCTTCCAAAAAGTTATAGCATCAACATCGTAGCAATACAGGCATATACACGTCCATATCTCACCTGTTTTTTTTTTTCTTTCTAAAAAGAGACACCAAGTCTGAAATACATACCAATTTATTGACAAGAGCTTGCAAATCAATTCTAGGAATCAGCTTGACTTGAACTTTCTGCCCAACATTATCCACTTCTATAACCTGCAGGATAAGACTTTGTAAAGATAAGAAAACGAAGATAACATCAGGATAACAGGTAATCATTAAAGAACATACTTTCGCTAGATCTCCTTTGTAGTTCCACTCTTCATCCGAACCCACATATCCCTCTCAAGTTCAATGGATTTGCTTTCAACTGAAAGGACCTCAGTCATTTCTTTTATTGGAACAAGTGTGATCTTTTGGGAGAATATACACCGCAGGCCTTTACAAGCCTGACAACAAATAATGAGTATGTTAGACTGAAGACTGACTACACTCAGCCTACTCAAAACTAATTATGTCGATGCTTCATACTTCACCATATTTTCATCTACCAACATGGCTAATATTCACACACTGTCATGAAAAGAGTAAAATTATGAGGAGGCTAAAGTTAGTTTTAGGATATCTAGAAAGATTGTCAATTTAATCCCTTCAATGCAAACAGATGCAAATTGTACAATGCATAACTGAATTAAGTCCTAATAGTACAACAATTGCTTTGACCAAACATGAATTAGCACGAGAGTAAAGGGAAACAGAAGCTTAAAGACTACAACCAAAAGGGATTTGTTGCATTGAATTAATTCCTAATAGTACAACCAAAAGGGATTTGTTTATATCCCCGTGTCCCCTATCCAAGGACATCATAACCACAGACACATATGTGCTTGCCTCCTTCACATGTGCTTCTTTGTCTGCTTCAATGTATATGTAGTTCTTCAGATGATCAAGGGCAACAATGGATCTAATTTGCAACTCCGATCCTTTATCAATGTACTTTTGCACAAGGCAACATGCTAGCTCTCGCTCATGCCTAATCTGATCATAAGGGAAAAAATTGTAACGGCCTCAAGGTTTTGCATCAATATGATTTTACTCTCATTGACAACGCAGAAAAAGAAAAACCTACCACACATTTCACCATCCATAGATTTGAATCTTTGACAGACGGCAATAGAGCCTGCTGTTCAACATCAGTTGTTCTTCCTCATACTCTGAAGGATTCGACCTTCCAAATATAGCTTGAATCTCCCTTTCAATTTTATCAACATCAAGTTGCTCATCTTCCCTTGATAAAGAGGCGGGCGGCAATGAACTCCTCTATCCACCTTGTCCTCAAGGATACCCGCTCCATCAATGAAATTTACATTTCAGTGTGTATAACATTAGAACAAAAATGGCAAGAAAAAGTTGAAGTTCAAAAAATAGATAACAGGTCCATTAGTTAACAAATTGTAGTTAACCAATTGGTTATAGGAAGCCTACACTAGAAGAATATTTCAAGAAAAACAATACCTTACTTCAGAATATGAATGCCTTCATTTGCTTGTGCTAAAATACAAGACTGTGGTTTAAAAAGTAGTACAACACACCGATTGATAATGGTAATAAAGTAAATCTATGCTATTTGATTGTGGTCATACCGCAGAATAAAAATAGTTTTATGTCACACATTCTCCTTAAATATATTGTTGCTTGAAAGTCATTCTCCTTAACTATATCCCTTTCTCAATCTGATGCACACCTACGATGTGCTTTGTGTTAAGAGTAACTATACTATACTCTTAATGCAACGCAGAACTATGCCAAAATAATCACTCACAAAAAGTGTCAAGGGGCCGAAATCTCATAGGTGATTTATAAGCAGCAACGCGCATGAATAATATAGAAACATTTAGAGGAGTCCTAACTGAAGAGGTTGATAACAGTTTCAAACTTAAATCATAGACAACCATTTCCGCAAGATCACGCTGTTCATTAACATTTGAGCAGAGTTATTAAGCATGATTATACTAAGACGTGGGACCCTTAACCATACTGTGGTTTTTCTTTATATAACCATACTCCAATTTCGTATATAACCAAGTCTGAGCATACATCTTCATATATTTATCTTTACATCTTTAGACAATCGAACAAAGCTGACATTTCCATACTACTCCATTAAAGTACCTTCTTCGCCTTCTTCCTCCTCATCCTCGCTATCTATCTCCGCTTCAATGTCCAGAAACTGCGCCGCCCCTCTTCTATGCATCCGCCCGCGGAGTTCCTCCTCGTCGTCTTCCATCTCGGATCTCCAACTCCTCTTCCCCGACAAATAGTCTTCGTCATCCACCACCTCCTCCGCACGGCGTCGCATGACTGCGGATCGATCGACCTAGGGTTATCACTTCCGAACCACGAGAAAGAAGACAAAAAGGTTGGTCGACTGGCTGGCCGTGGAGGTTGATGGGCTCGCCGGTTGACCGGCGTAGATAGATAGTGGGCCGGTAGGCCCAATAACTGATGTGGGCTGTGGGCCACCCAAACATTATCCACTACTCGTCACTGACTCACTCTCCTGCTGCAACTCGGCGTCCGTACAGTCGGGAGCGAAAATGGAGGCAGCGTTCTCGCTCCTCCTGCCTCTCTCCTCCAGGTCTCCTGTTCGAGCTCTGAACTCGTCCAAAGCCTCCGGGAGAAGACTCCCCGCCGGCGATATACGCATGTCTCCTCGCCGGGAAAGCAAGTTGAATGCCGACATTTCTCCTCATAGAGCTGGTAGATATCATTGCTTTCCCATTTTATTATGCAAGAAAAGAGGAGCTTAATTTGCGAAACTTTATTGTTTCTTGTCTTATTGATTTATATGTGCAACAGCTGCAGCGGTGAGATTACTGAGGATATGTCAAGGCGGGGCTTTTTTTGATCTGTTGAATGATAAAGGAGAGGATGCGGGTGAACAGGCGATGGGCTATGTCGAAAGAACGCTGGGATTTCGTACGCGTGCTTTGGACGATAGAAATCTCAGATTGGTATGCATTATCTGTATATCTTCCTTTACATAACAGCTTCACAGTTCTTATGTGCTAAATTGTGGGGATATAAATAAGTAGAAACTTTGAAGTGAGATTTGGAGGCGCATTTTAAGGACACTTGATGTTCGTGGTGGCGTAAGCCGCGTAACTAAGGCTATGCTCTTTGCAATACTAAGGCTGAGTTTAGTTTGTGTTACTAAATTGAAGTCCTTTGTGCTAGCTTACTCTGTTAGAGTTATGTAAAGGGGATGAACCTTGTGGATTGTAGAGAAAATTTCCGCTTTGGCATGCGGAATGTGTTGCCTTAATTGTTATATCTTCCTACGGAGCATCGTGGGAAATAGACTCTAAGTTGTGAACTTATTGCATTTTAGGTAACGGACATCGTGGGAGGTACGGTTCGGTGGAAGCGGTATCTTGATCACTTAATAGTCTCACTTTGCAAGGATGGAAACATGGTTAGAGATATGGAACCCCTTCTCCTGCAGGCAAGTAGGAGTATAGTATTATAGGTCTACTGTTTGGCCTGGATATATATCGCTAAGCCATAATCAACTGACACTTGCTTCCAAATCAGATTCTTCGAATTGGGTTCTATGAGATCCTCAAGCTAGATATGCCAGCATATGCTGTTGTAGATGAGGTGAATATTGATTTTCTTAATCTTATTGTGCTTCTGTATTATTACATGGTAAACTTAGCTAATGGAGACCTCTAAATTGCGGCATGGCTAACCTGGTTTTAGACATACAAATTTACTACATAATTTTTGGCACCGCTAATTTTTTTACCAAGATTAAATGGTGCAAAAGAAGATGGAATGATTGAGTGAGAAAGGAAACGATATTTACTGTTTTCATGTTATATAATTATTTCCTAGTCAAAATAAGGATCTGTTTAACAAAATTGTGACATAACAAAGGAAAAAAATGACTCACTCCTAGTCACTAATTCATGCTTTTCTGCTCTGTGTGGGATCCCACTTCTACAAACTTCTTAGATGTTTTTGAAGTGAAGAATAGTTCTTTCATTAAATATGATGCATTATATCTGTATATGTAGAGCCCTAGCTCCTCATGCCATTTTTAGTTATTGTGTATCTTGTTCCTTTTTAGCGATATTTTTACAGTATCACTCTTTTGTAGTTTTAATTGATGAGAGTAAAGTAGGTTTGAATGCAAAACTAGAATTATGGAGGGAGGCTCTAGAATCAAAATGTTTCAAAAATAAGTAGGACTAAGACAAAGTGCATGGAATTTAAATTTAAGGAAGATAGAACTATACGTAGATCCTTAGTTGAAATAGATGGCACAAAGTGCCAATGTGTGATCAATTCCGTTACTTAAGATCCATTATCTATAAAGAAGAAGATATTGATAGCGATGTGATGCATAAGATAAATGCGGGGTGGGTAAAGTGGAGGGCCTAGGGAGTTTTGTGTGATATGCGTGTTCCAAAAAGGCTTAAAGGTAAGTTCCATAGGACAGCTATTAGGCCTGCTATAATCAATGGGGCGGAGTGTTAGGCACCAAAGAGAAGTCATATAGAAAAGTTGAATGTAGTTGAAATGAGAATGTTAAGGTGAATGAGCGGGATAACTAGGAGAGATAGGATTAAAAATGAATATATTCCTTTAGGGGAGAAGCTGAGGGAATGTAGGTTGCGTTAGTATGGGCAATATGCAAAGAAGATCAATAGATGCCTATGAGAAGATTAGAAGAGACGTATGTAAATGATGCCAAAAAAGGGAGAGGGAGATCTAAGAGAACTTGGATGGAGTTAATAAAAAAAGATATGGTTTTACTATCTCTTACAAAAGAGTTGGTACATAATAGGCCTGAATGGAGGCGTAAGATCCATGTCGCCAACCCCAAATAGTTGGGAAAAGGTACTACTTGATTATGATTATGATTATGACTCTTTTGTAGATTGTGGTCATGCTATTAGCAGAAGCTGGGAAGCATTTCATATGATTAATTGTTAAATCTCTTTTGTAATATTAGAATGTCAAGCTTGCGAAGGTTTCTCTTAGGCCTGGTGCTGGCAACCTGGTGAATGGAGTTCTGCGGAAATTAGTTCGACTTAAGGTCTGGTATTATTTTTAGACGCCTGCAAGAAGTGAATAGTTCTCATTTCCTCTGTCTAAAACCATGTTCATTTTTTATCTTTGTTGTAGGAAAAGAATGATCTTCCTTTGCCAAGTATTGAAGGAGATGATCGTTCAAAGGCGCGTGCCCTTGCTACTATTTATTCTCATCCAGTTGTAAGTTTTTGTTGATACTCCATCCAAGTAGATATCTCAGATTAATCTTTTATCTTGTCAAACAAGTACATTTTTTTTGGAGGCTGGGACCAATTTTTAAGGTAAAGTATGTAAAAGGAACTTACATGCTATTCATAGTCAGAATGACTTACCTTCAATATGATGCTTTGGGGCCTAAACAATCATAATTTTGTTTTGTGATCGCGATTTAATTATGTAATCTATTGATATTGTGACAGATGTGGTTCATTAAATACGTTTTTAAATGGCATCTCTTTCAAAAATTCAACAGAATAACAAATGAACTTTGGCTATCTTGGGTAGGAACATTTGTCAAGAACTTGGCGGGGACTCATTTTATGTTTATTTTGTTTAGTGGATGGTAAGGCGATGGATGAAGTATATGGGGCAAGAAGAAACTGTGAAACTGATGGTCTGGAATAATACTGATCCCAGTTTCAGCCTCAGGTTTGATCGGCTCTTCATTTTTCAAAATTTTGGTTCTTTTCTTATTTTCTTGGATAATGTTTTTGAATATATGAAATATGACACCTTTTTCTAATGTTTAGGGTAAACAGCAGGAAAGGATTTAGCAGAAATGACCTTGTCAAACGGCTAGAGATGCTAAAGGTGCTTTGCCAACTTTTCATTGCATTGCATCCCATCTTCTGCTTTTTAGTTTTGGTTTGAACATGAAGGATAGAGCAGATCATGCATTTCAACTGAACAATAGATTTGTCTACTTGCACAAGCATTCTTATGATGATTCCTTTTCTGATGACTTCAGGTTCCCCATGAACTTTCAATTTATGTGGATAACTTTATCCGTATCAGAACTGGCATGCAGGTGCAAACACTAAATTTGACGCTTAGCAACTTCTCCTCCCTGACAATATGGTGATGATTTGGCAATTTCTTTGTTCTGTTTTGTTCTAGAGTGTCATACAAGCTGGATTACTGAAAGAAGGTCTTTGTTCAGTTCAAGATGAGAGTGCAGGTTAGCATATAATATTGCATCAAGTCTATTACCACTTTCCATGTTCTTGTTCTATTTAGAAATTCGATGGCACATTTTGCTGTCAACTTAGTAGAATACTCTATGTTTGTGTCAAAAAAAAAGAATGCACTATGCCTTAGGATGTATGCATGTCCCTTATTAGATGATGACTTGTGCCAAGGAAGTCCAATCCCGAAAATTAGACAAGCCAATAAGAAGTTAGTGGATGTAATTCTTCCAGTGAAAACGCAATAATGGGGCATGTGATTGGCATATTTGTGAGAAAGTCGGACACTTTTTTTTGGTAGCTAGTGTCCAGTAGGCAGTAAAAGCAATTGCAAACGCTTACGTACTTGCCTCAGTCATGACAGACCTTCTTTGTCCAGAAAGCTTCTGAAAACTTCCAGTACAATAGGTTAAGCAGTACAACTTCATTTCTAGTTTCTTGACGTCTCCTTCTTGGCAGGGTTAGTGGGTAAAATTCCCTGCTTCAGGTAGAAGTAAATTAAAAGCATAGCCCATATTCTCCTCTTCAATATGCAATACTTTCAGAACCCTGCATCTATCAACCAGTGTCAGGTTGAGACCCAAATTTAGGCTGTCAGTCAGTTCTTCTATTATCAGTCATATCCACAACTGGTGCACAAAGCATTTGAATTAGCACTGTTGCACCTGCAGGTATGGTTGTGTCTCTTATGGATCCAAAACCTGAAGATACCATCATTGACTGCTGTGCTGCACCTGGTGGAAAGACTCTTTTCATGGGATCCCGTTTGAGAGGCAAAGGTATATGTGCTAATCTGTTGGTTAACAATGTTTGACAATCATGGCGAAGTTAGAAATAGATTGTACAAATAGAAGCTTGGCTTAATTTCTTTCTCATGAATGTCTATCGTAACTCATCTTATTTGGCCAGCCTGATAAGTATGCCACCTTTTGGCAGGTGTTATATATGCAGTTGACATAAATGAAGGGCGTTTAAGAATTTTAAAAGAGACAGCCGAGCTACATGAAGTGGATGATGTGATTACGGCTGTCCATGCTGACTTACGCAGATTTGCGGTAAGCAATTACTTGAGGAGTTCGTGGTTTTGTAGCAAAGCTGTCATTTACATATGCACTTGGCTACTCTAGGAGAAGAATGATGTGAAGTTTGACAAAGTTCTGCTTGATGTTCCGTGTTCAGGGCTTGGTGTTCTCTCCAAGGTTCTCTCTCTCTCTCTCTCTCTCTCTCTCTCTCTCAAACATACACACATGTGCCACATGCATTTCTTTGGCGGTAACATGGGGCACATAGATGAGATCACTAATTGCTTAACACATCTGTTCTTCAAATTTAAGTGGGGTTGATGACACCCATGGGAAATGATTGGATTACCTTGATAATTGAAGGGAATATTGTAGTCATTTCTTGTGTAAATAAGGAGCAAGCCTTTCTTTTATGAGGATTTAAAAGGAGTAATTTTGGACGTTACAGTAAGTTCATGAGAGTTTAATGCCAAATACTGGAAATCTTATCGTAATCCTGTATCTATTTGTGGGAGGGGATGATTGTATTGATCATATTTTTGGGATGTTCTGGCTCTTATTGTTTCTTTGGCTTATTGATTAAGAGAGCAGATTTACGCTGGAATAGAAGATTAGAAGATTTTGAGCAGCTTCAGGCTTTGCAAGATGAGCTCCTTGATGCGGCTGCTTTGTAAGAATCTTTCATCACATGTGACGCCAATTATTCTTTTGGAGACAATGGATGTTTATCTCCATATTTAAGTGATTGAAATAGGCTTCTGTATATCGATCTCAACAACCGTCTGTACAGGTTGGTCAAGCCAGGTGGAGTGCTGGTGTATAGCACCTGCTCCATAGATCCTCAGGAAAATGACGAAAGGATCGCAGCATTTCTCTTAAGGCGCCATGTATGGACTATGCCTACACATATTATTTTCTTCCTAATAAGATGACTAGAAGTCAATGAAGTGTGAACCGATATTCGTATGCTGTTTTCAATTGATAGCCTACTTTTGAGTAAGCTTATAGCTCGCACTACCACTTAAATCTCTCTCTCTCTCCACGTATTTTCTGTCATGATATTCTTTCTGTTTCTCATTGTTTGCAATATGAGTCCACATTAAAGATGCCTTTTTGTATACTCCCTCCGGTCACTTTTAATAGATACAGTTTTTTTCAAATACACTAAAAAATTAGTTCATTTGAAAAAAACTGTACCTATTAAAGTGACCAGAGGGAGTATATCTTATATGCTAAGTTGCATTCAAGGTTAAGATCCTTTGTTTTCTTAAAACAAGATTTTTTGTCTCATGCATTTTCGTGCTATTTAAATATGTTAATAGCATTTTTGTAACTCTTGTTGCAGGAATTCAGAGTGGATTCAGCAAAACAATATGTTCCACCTGATTTCGTAACAGAGAAGGGATTTTTCTTCTCTAACCCAGTGAAGCACTCTCTGGATGGGTCTTTTGCAGCCCGTATGGTTTGTTCCTTGTAAGAGAGAAATTACTCGGTATGGATGACTTTAACTTTTCACCATGTAATTGTCAACAGAATCTCACAAGTCACTTCATGTTACAATGCAATGATAAATAGAACCGTGATGGTTACTGTACCACTATGTATGAGTAGGATACATCATAATGTATGAATATGTTACAACTATATTTTGCATCTACATAATGCAGACAGGCAGAGTACCACATTACTTAGATATGGAAGCTCCTCAACTAAAATTCTTGCACCATCTCATGAGACAACATGACTTCATAACCTGCAGCGAATCAACTCTCAAGCTTCCACACGTTGAGCTGTAGTTGTTGACATTCAATGCTTACACCTTCAGTAGCTTCAAAACCGAACACAAGCCTTGAACTAATTACCGGTTATGCAGTATTGCAGCCGTGAGCCGTTCCGTCTTTTGCAAACAAACTTGGACAGGTTGGAATGAGCAATAGCTGTTTTATCTTGGATGAAGAATGCTAAATTAATTATTTAAGCGGACTAGCTTTTTTGGCACTGTTTAAGTGAACTAACATGAGAGGACCAAGGAGGTTCTATTTTTTATATTTTCTACATTTTGTAGATGAAAAAAAGGCCTCTTACATGCATAAGTTTGAACTTAAAATGATCAATAAAATATTTTTGCACGTACTACATATCATTCAGATACTCATTACCCTATCCAAGCATTTTTTATGGTAGCTGCTCTAAATAGCAAAAAGACCGCTAGTCCTGCAATGAAGCAACCATTTGAGGCCCTCATGATAGCTCCAGCCGAAGATAGGGCCAACCCTTTCCTGTATGAACCACCAAAATTTGAAGAAAGAAAGTCACGAAGGGGAATCAATTTCTAGTGAATCTCAAGAAGCAATAAAGATGAGGAACTAAAAAAATACCTTATTCAAGATTGATCCCAGCACATAGGCCTAAGATTGCTTCAATATACCTTCTTCCAATCTATTTTCCCTTATGCGAGGCAGCAGCATATGGCGAACTGAAGCCTCTAGAACAGCCGATGGCAGTGGAGCGAGCAGGTGTGGACAAAGGACTGGGACAATGGTGAGGGCAGGGACTGGTGGCCGCCAGCGTGAGGAAAACCAGGAGGCGGGAGGCTGTTGACAGTTGAGCTAAGTTGTTGACATTCATTGCTTACACCTTCAATATAAGCTGAACGCAAAGATTGAACAAATTACCGGTTATGCAGCATCGCAGCTGTTCCGCCTTTTGCAAACAAACATGTACAGGTTGATGAGAAATAACTGCGTTTGTCTTGGATGAAGAATGCTAAATTAATCGTTTAAGCGAACTATTTTTTGTTGGCACTGTTTAAGTGAACTAACTTTTTTTGTTGATTAAGTGAACTAACTTGAGAGAGCCTCAGAGGAACAAGTTTTTTCATTTGCACATTTTTAGAGTGAAAAAGTTTTTTTTTGTCATAGCATTTGATCCTTTTTCCCACCAAAATGGTGATTTTCAGGATGTTAGTTGCAACTCATTTGAATCCCTGAATTATACGTAGTATGTACAAAAAAAGCCTATCAACCATTTTACCTTCAAACTTATGCAAATAAGAAGACTTTTCATTTGGAGCTCTTCAAATATTAACAACTATCTCAATAGAAGATAGAAAATTAGTTAAGAACTTAAAACTACAATAGCCCAACAGTTCACGGTCCCTCACAAGGTAAGGTGCTATGCCCTACTCAGCAACACCATACCAACAGCACATTGAGCACACGAACAACAACAGGAAGCCGCTTCGTAGGGCAGCTGTCCAATTCCATCAAATTTTTTTACCGATCCAAAAAGCTAAAAATTTTGGAAAAAATTCAAGAGGGATTGTACTTTACCCGTTCGTATTGAGTAATAATCAAATAGAACCTGAAATTGCATACACAAATCCAATTGTCCGAGGCACAGTGATGAACTGCTGACTTTGAAACAGATATTGCCACCCTCTTATGCACGGGTTTTCTTCTGGCAATCTATTCAAAGATACAACGAACCAGAATGACAGGATGTGCACTTCTCCTTGTCAAACTCGAACTCAGAGAATCAGAAAAACTATTGCCTTTGGAAGAAGATCACTTTTTGGAAAAAAGAGAGAGATCCACACAAATTTGTTCTTGGTTGTTATCTTGTATTTCTCTTTGAGTCTTCCTGTTCATTATATATATGGGAAGACTCAAAGGTTCATTATTATGGAAAAGACGCAACTTTTTTTTAAGGAAAAACGGCCAAAAAATGCGAGAAACCGCGCGTAACCGCTCGTAGCGATCGATCGCTTCCATAGGCGATCGATCGCCTCGGGCGCAAAACACTATTTTCGTTTTTTCCAGTAGATACGATCGATCGGTTTAGCATCCGATCGATCGCGGCCGGTCATCTCTCAGTTTTACGAAAATCACAGTAGATACGATCGATCGTATTTTGTATCCGATCGATCGCTTAGCGATCGATCGCGTTATCAAACCGATCGATCGGCTCGTAATTTTCACAAAACTAATAGCTGTGCTAAGTGCGCCTCTAAAGCACCACAATGCGCCCATTCGCCCACACCACGCGCGCGTGCGCGTGCGTGTGCGTGTGCGTGTGCACCTTTAGGTGCACCCATGAATGTGTGCACTATCAATTGGGGAGAGTCACCACACCAATAAGATATATTAAGAGAAAGATTCTTTCCTCTTATATACCTTAACACACTCATGTGTGTTTCCTATGTGGGACTAAAAGAAAACCTCATTAAATAGGTTTTCTCTTTCTCTCCAAACTTAGCACAAAATTAAACATTAATTCTAATTCAATCAATCTCAAAAATGTGGGCTTAAGATGGGCCCACTACCCATACCCAAAACCCAACAAAAAATCGTTAGAGTTTCCTACAAGCACTTTTAAAGGAGCAAAAAAAGCGCTAAATGAACAGCAACTTTTGTATCTACAAAAACAAAAAGAACCATAACTTTCTTTTCAATGAAAAAAGAACAGCAACTTCCCCCAAAGCAGGCTACGTGACCCAACCCAAGTATCAGCCATGAGAGTGAGTCACTGACCTCTCATGCAGAGTTAGGATCTGCGGGTGAAACTTCACAATGGAATACTGTATCGTGATATGTCGCCAATATATCGATATCAGGTCCCACCCGATAAAACGATATGGATTAATATCGTTTTTAATTTTTTAAATATTCGGACCGATATATAGCTATTTTTTAAAAAAAAATGTTTTAAAAAAAAATTGGACAATTTTTTTTTAAAAAAATAAAAATAAATAACTTTCCCGTTTATTTCCCATCCTAATATGCATTTTTATGCATATTTTGAAATCTATGCTTTGTCTAAATTAGTATTACTCATTTAAAAGTTAGATTGTGAAAATATATAGTAAAAACTAGTTTTTTTACTACCGATATTTTTTTACACAATATCTCCGATATTTTGTCTCTTTGGTCGACCGATATTTTACCAATATCCGATACAGAATTCCTTGGTTTCACCAGCCGTCGATCATACGAAATCGACGGTGCACAAGGAAAATGTGTGCGCTCGGTCAAAAGATACGATTTTGACTAAGCGAACATTATGTCTGTGTGTGCCGTTGATTTTGTATGATCGACGGCTGGTGAAGCTTCACCAGTAAATCCGGTTTCCTCATACACGACCAATCATCCATGACATGAGTCCGGATCTGCTGGTGAAGCTTCACCAACGAGACCGCTAGTGAAATTTCACTAACCGTTGATCATACAAAATCGACGACGCACACGGACATTATGTGCGCTCAGCCAAAGCCCGCGACTGACGATCATGTGCTTGACGATGCCATAAGACTCGACTAAAGGGGGGGTCATCAAGCTAGGCAGGCGGGTCTTGGAAGGCAACGGAGTCGATGAAGAGGGAAGCCCGGCAGGAAGAAGAGGTGGAAGGGAGACGGGATGGGGAGCGGAAGGAGTGGGAGTGTGAGGGTCACGTGAGTTTCTTGTGGGCCCCACAGTTATTCGAGCAGGAGTAACAAATTTGTTCAATAACATACATATAGTATTTCATTTAGGATGAGACAGTGCCACCTCTTGGCCTTTATGCCCTTGTTACTTCCGGTGTACAAAATAGATGTAACAAAGATTAACTTATGGGGGTAAATTTGGCAACAAAAGTAAATATAACATTTATCAGGAAGCATTTATAGCATTATCTCCGCCATTCTCCATAATAAAGTGTTGATTATGGCTACAAATAAACTTATAGGATTCATGTACTACATAACCGATGTCACTTAGAACTCCAGTTATCATAGATCCTTTTTTCTATAAAATGGACTTGCCTGTGTTTTTTGAACGGGCAACACTCCTAGTTTTTTAAACACAGGTAGATATCGTAGGCACAAAAACAAACCGAAGCTACTTCAGTTTTCTCCCGAAGGCAATAGAAAATAGCCAATGAAAGCTAGAAACATTAGGTGAAGAGGCATACACTAACATTGTGGGCGGTACACTGTCGAGCACCCCATATCGAGTGCAGACCTCCTTGACGTTGGCATGGAATTGGCATTCCAATAATCACTAGAGTTCAGGTGGATCCATCCCTCACAAGTTTAATCCCTTCCCCTTCGGTATTTTCAAGCCATCGTTTTCTGCTTCAAGAAGTGATTATAATCAAACAGGTATGTTCCTAAAGGTGAGGTTGATCCGGACAGCATCAGCTTTTGCACGCTTGGGTACTGAATGGAACCAATCCCGCTGAGTGTAGCCCCTCATTACCAGAAGCGATCCATGTCTTAGAACAAACGAGTGTTGATCATCACGCCTTCCCTTTGGCTGCTTGCTGGTCGATTGCTCTGTTCAAGTTCAGTACATTTCTTCATGGCAAGAAGATATAAACGTATTGTATCAAAGAAGAAGAAGAAGATTTAAACAAATTAATATGCATGGCAACTTTGCAGGCATGAACCACCATTTAAAATAATCAATTGTAATATACTAATAACTTTTCTTCAATGAAATGAAGTGAAACTGAAGCTGATTACTGAACAATCTATTTCATGTTTGTTTTTTTATCAATTATGAGTATAATATAGCTGTATGTTATGGGTGGGCGGTGAAAATTACTATTGGCATATGTCGGTTTGGGCAAACTTTGACCAGCTTAAAGTCACCAGCCAACATATAAACACTTGCCTGAGTTTAGTAGAGCTTCTATCGACACAATATAAGGTTAACAGTCCAGAATTATTAACAATAACCAGTAACCAATCAATTATATAACTATTTTAATCAAGTACACATCCTGCTAACAGTGCCCATAGAAGAAGGTATGATTTGAAATGCAAAATGACAGTACATACTTAATTAAAAACTTTGATTCATCTTTTTTGTTTATTTTCTCCACTAAAATAAACAGATAGTCCTAAAAGTGTAAATGATCAGTACTTTTAATCTGCTCAATTATAATAAATACCGTGTTTAGGAATCATGCTATCCAACCTGGAGGCGTTTTGCTCGGTTTTTTCTTAAGCAAGAACTCTCGTTCACACCCAAAAGAAACTGATGCAATCTCAGGAGATGGTCCATAAACTTTCTCATCATCAGCATGCCAAGACACATAGTCAGAACCATTTTTGTACCGATTCAAGACCAAAGTGTTGAAACTGCTGCCAGGAAGTGCTTTGTGAACCTAGCATGAGAAGTCACCAAGAAATCACCACCATTCCATCATAAACATAATCAAGTAGTGTCTTTTCCCAACAATTCAGGGGCAGCGACCACCATTCTACCATCAATGAACAATATTTACTACCTATACATCTAATAAATACTCCCTCCATCCTGTTTTGATTGCTCCATCAGGATAAAATTAGATGCTCCATTGGGCTCAATTTAAGGGGATTCTGCAGCTTTTCTCCCCCCTGACAGTCTCCTCGCTGTGGTTTCCACCATTAAATAAAAATCAACAATTCTTCCTCCTGACAGTCTCTTAGCTGTGGTTTTCACCCATTTCATAAAAAAAAACAATTTTCCTGATGGAGCTATCAAAAAAGGACAGAGGGAATATTAAAAAAGCTCAGTATTCTCCTACAAACATGACATGCTTCTAAGATATCAGGCTATATGCAAATTTTTGTGCTCATAAACTAGAAATAAGCTTGGAATCCAAACTCCTTACAGAAGCCAGTAAGTCTTTAAGCCGAGGATAATCATCCCAAGAATAAGCATGCGGCCGATAACCACTATATTGGAGCTCCGGCAATCCTTCACCAGCAATATAGCAGGTGTCTCTGGGCTGCCAAAGAACTCACCTTTATCAACCCAAATGCAGGATTCCAAAGTAAGTCCAGATTTAGAAGTAACATTTGGTTTTCCAAAATGAACTAAAATCAATTCCTTTAGAAAAATCAAACGCTTCCAACTTATTCCGGACGGAGGGAGCAAAGTCCAGGTCAAATTAAATGAGAAGAAAAGAGGGTTAATTCCATTTGCACCTGAATGCAAGAGCGGCCAAAGACTCGAATCAAGGGCCTCGTCCAGGGGATGCGCTTGTCGAGGTAATCGAACAAGTCCCAGGAATCCTCCGCCGGCAAGAACCTCGGAATGTAGACGACATCACTGCCGCCTCCGAGAACGAAAGTTTGCCTTTTCGACTTCTCGATAGGGTTAGGGTTAGGATCAGGTGGCCGGAAAACCCCCAAACGCCTGAAATTCATGGAAGAGAGAGACGGAGACGCCCGGGGAAGCTGCGAGAGGATCCTTCGGAAACGAAGGCGCGGGCGACGGCGGAAAAAAGTTGGGAAATTTATATAATAGGGTATGAAAAAAAAAATTAAAAAATGACACACTGTACAAATTATTTGCAAAAGAGTGTATCTGACAAGCCACGCTGCCGCTGGCGACTGAGTGGCATTTTTTTTAAAAAACTGAACCGAAAGGCGTCGGTTCGTAGAAAGCTAAAGGCGTCGGTTGAACCGACGTCTTTCGTAGGAATACTAAAGGCGTCTGTTTATACGACGCCTTTAGTAGAAATGCTAAAGACGTCGGTTGAACCGACGCCTTTCTCGCCCTTGTCTAATTTTTCTCACAATAGAGGCGTCGGTTGAACCGACGTCCTTTGACTACGTTTTTAGATCGGGCTCAGGCTCGGTCGCATCGAGCCCTAAAGACCTGTTTTTTAATCTCTCCGGTGACTGTGTGCCCCGGCCACCGTCTCATCGCCGCGATCGCCCCGACTCCACGGCCCCGCCCCGGCCACCGTCTCATCGCCCGCGATCGCCTCGACTCTACAGCTCCTCGTCGTTGTGTGCCCGCGATCGCCTCGACTCCACTATCTCATCGCTGTTGTGTGCCCCGGCCATCGTCTCATCGCCACAGCTCCTCGCCCCAGCCACCGTCTCATCGCCGCCACCGCCCCGACTCCACGGCCCCGCCCCGGTCACCATCTCATCGCCCCGACTCCACATCTCCTCGCCCCGGCCACCGTCTCTTCGCCACTATCTCATCGCCGTTGTGTGGCCCGGTCACTGTCTCATCGCCACAGCTCTTCGCCCTGGCCACCGTCTCATCGCCGCGATCGCCCCGACTCCACGGCCCCGCCTCATTGCCACTGTCGCGCCTCACCCCGACAAGGTCCGCCTCATTGCCACCGTCGCGCCTCGTCCCGGCCATTGTCCCAGCCAGCTCCGCCTCATCGCCACTGTCTCGGGCACCGTCACGTCATCGGCACCATCTCAGCCGGCTCCGCCTCCCCGTCCTCGCCCCGGCCACCTCATCGCCCTGTCGCGTGCGTCTTTATAGGTAATATATATTTTTAATATATGTTAGAAATAAGTATGAATGTAGATGCATCGTATGAAATTAAGTATATTGTATTTGTGTAGTATTTGATAGCGTTTCTTTCTTAAAAGTTTTGTGAGAAGAGATGGCGGGAGAAATGGTTTCGTTTGTCTTAATGTATGGTGGCAGAATTGATAGAGGTGAATACGAAGGCGGTGAAAGTGTAGGATTGTTTATTAATAAGCCAAGTACTTACGAGGAACTAGAGATGCAAGTGGTAAACAAACTGGGATGGGACCAAAGATTGTGGAAAATTCGTATGAAGTACAAGATGCCTGTTTATGGAGGAAGGACTACTGTAATACCAATTGACGATGACAATTCTATGCAACAAATGTTCTATTTTGCGCCTCATGTGCTTAGCTTCGAGCTATGCATAGAAAAAAAGGCGTGCATGCCTAGGTTTGTAAATGATGGTGAAGGCGGAAGTAGGAGTGCTCGCAGAAATAGGTCGAGTGGACACTCTAGAGGAAGACGTGTGGAAGATAATGAAGAAGATTTATCTATATCACTAGCGTGCAACGAACCCCAAATTTCGCATAGTTTGAGGTAAGTTTATTTAAAACCGGTATTGAATACCATTAAACTTACGGTATCATGAATTATTTATAATGTCTAATGTAGGCACACATCTTATGCTCATGAAGCGATGAATATTGGCATGGCACGAGGTGGTGAATGGTTTGGCACACAAATATCATTTGATAACCCTTATTTTCACACTGGTTCAAGTGGTATGCAAGAGGGAAATATGAATGATGACGAAGACGAAGGGGAGAATAAGGAAGAGGATGGGGAAAATGATGAGCAAATGCCAAATTCACCGGTTATTGATGTTGAAGATATACGAGGAGAGGATAGTGTGCAAGAGATGGTTGATAATGAGGGAGATGAATTAGTGGACATCGCAATTGCTACGGATAACTTGGATGATTTTGAGGAAGAGTTGCCATATGAGGAGGAGCCCCCATGGGCGCGACTAACCGATGAGGAAATAGATGGGGCCGGGGTTTGCATGAGGAGACATATCATGAGGAAGCAATATATGTGGGGCAAATATTCCCTAATAAAGATGAATTTGTACACGCATTGAGGGAGTTTTCAATAGCGCATGATGTTCGATATAAAGTGTTGCGTACAAGTCCGACACAGTACACAACAAAATGTCAATACCCTGCCTGCCCATTGAGAGTACATGCATCATTGATGAAGGGGATGAATCATTTTAAAGTGAAGACGTATGGTGGCGAACACACTTGTAGAAATGCTCAGCTAGACACTGGTCATAAACAATGTACTGCGGCCTTTGTTTGTCGGCATATATTACCCTCTATTAGAGCGGAAGTGGATATCCCACCAGTGGTTATTCAAGAGAGGATTAAGGAGACGTTTCACGTGGATATTTCATACACAAAAGCATGGAGGGCAAGGAATATAGCCATCAAAGCAGTGTATGGTGATTGGGTTGAGTCATATCGATTGTTGCCAATGTACTTGGAGGCAATAGTTAATGCCAATCCGGGAACCATTTGTAGGTTGGTGAGGACCCCAATGGAAGATGCTACGTGTCGACGGTTTGAGAAGGCGTTTTGGGCATTTGGGCCATGCATTAAGGGTTTTAAACATTGTCTCCCAGTCATAAGTGTTGATGCTACTTTCCTATCTGGTAAGTATGGAGGAGCCCATTTGGCGGCGACTGCTAACGACGGGCACAAGGGTTTGTTTCTTCTTGCATTTGGCCTTATTTCGGGTGAGGATTACCCTAATTGGAGATGGTTCTTACGTATGTTGAAGGAGCATGTTGTCCTTGATAGGATCTGTATCACTATCATATCTGATCGACATAAAGGGTTGCAAAAAGCTGTGCCATAGGTGTTTCCGCATCCGCATTTTTGTCACCGATATTGTATGCGACACATAAAGGTAAACTATCATAAGAAGTTTAAAAATGATGTATTGACGAGTTTGATAGGGGAAGCTGCAACTATGCTTACCATAGACGAGTTTGATGAGAAGATGAAACTTATCGGTGCAGAAAGTCCAGAAGCAAAATGGCTATTCAGTGAGGAAGGTGGATTATCACCTCAATTGTGGTCTCTTGCTCACGATGGTTTTACAAGATTATGACCACAACAAATATGGCTGAAAGTCTAAACAGCGTGTTAAAAGGGGCTCGATCATTACCCGTGCAAGCCTTAGTGTCAGCCACATTCTACCAGATCGTCAAATTCTTTGTGAAGCGACATTCGGCCGGATTGGTCATGACAACCCCATACACCCCTACTATTGAGTGGAAGATTAAAGAACAAACGCGTCTCATTGGTAGCATGTTTGTTGACCAAATCAATTCTCACATGTATGAAGTGAGAACAATGTGTGGTAGGAAATATGTGGTGGATGACACCGATCATACATGTTCTTGCAATTATCCTCAGGTGTACAAACATCCATGTCGTCATCTACTTGTTGTCCATTCGAAGCGAAGGCGACCCATCGGCGATTTAGTTGGACATTGGTATACATCTGATGCATATAGATCGGTGTATGCAGTCGAATTCTTTCCTCCTCCTGATCGACGATCTTGGGAGGAAAAGTCACCTATGTATGTGGTGAAGCCCCCAAGAGTGACACGAAAACCCGGTCGTCCACGCACTAGGAGAATACGTAATGCGATGGATAGTGCGGGCATGATGACAGATGGTCGATCACACTACCATTGTGGGAAATGTAACCAACTTGGACATAATAGGCGCCAATGCCAAAACACACCTTCAGCGGATTGGTACATGTTCTTACAATGGTCTTTATATTTAAAGTAGGTTGGTTTATACATTCTTTGAAGTTACAATTAATTGTTAGTTTCTTTGTAGATATTATGGACCCAGGACCGATTGATCCCTCCGTCCTCACAGAGCAGAGCTCGCACAGATCCGATGGCATATGGAACGGAGAGGTATGTGCAAACATCATTATCTCATTAGTTTTGGATATTGCAGAAATTTAACTTCTTTTCTAATTGTAAGTACTTTTCATGTGTATAGGATCCCGGATGCATTGAATGCACCGAGCACTGGCAAAACGTGCGCCATTGGGTAGATGATCCGCGCATGTTGCCATACATAGAGATGGCAGGTTTTGGCCACTTTACACGGTTACAGTATATCAGGATTGATAGGGCTCTCATCACTGCCCTAGTTGAGAGATGGCGGAGGGAGACGCAAACATTTCACTTGCATTTAGGGGAGATGACTATAACATTACAAGATGTTGTTGTACTACTCGGATTGCGAGTTGATGGCATTGCGGTGAGTTGCTCGACTATGGGCATTGACTGGAATGAAGTATACGAGCACCTTCTTGGACGGGTACCTCCACGCGAATCATTGAAAGGACGAACTAGGGTAAGTCTATTGTGGTTGAGAGAGCAGTTCAGTCGCCTGTCGGAAGATGCCACAGAGATTGAAGTCGAGCAACACGCACAAGCATATTTACTCTATTTGCTCGGTAGCACTATATTTGCCGATAGCAGCAGTAGCCATGTGCACCCGATGTATCTTTTTTTGTTAGAGGATTTATACACTGCGGGACAGTATGCATGGGGTAGTGCCACCCTTGCCTACCTGTACAGAGAGTTGGCAAAAGCTTACCAACCTAGCACATTCGGGATTGCCGGGTGCGTCACTCTGATCCAGGAAAACCATCAATAATCTGATTCATGCTGAAATGTTTATTTCAATTATAACATTTGATTCATGCTGGGTGTGTATGTGTTAAACAGCTATGGTCGTGGCAGAGATTGCATATTGGCTGTCCAAACATTCAAAGCACTCCACTAGATGGTTTATCTCTGTTAGGAGTTCGGTATGTGTTTTCTATTTAAGTTATTTTGATCTTCTATTGGGATTTTAACTAATGTATTTTTCATCTTCTTTATGTTAGGTGGAATGTTAAAAAGAAAAAAACTGTAAATCCTCACAGTGTCCTCTTGATGTATAGATCTGAACTAGACTATCAGCGATCCGGCAAGGTATTAGTCATTCGTAATGTACATGTTATGAATATAACGAATGTAAATAGAAGTGACACGAATACTATTTTCATATGTTGTGTAGGTAACATGGCAGCCATATTATGATCATGTGTTAGCGCAGTTACCAGGAGTATGTACGGATGGAGCGCATGTGTGGCTATCTAGGACGCCACTGATATGTGTAGACATCGTGGAGATGCATGTTCCAGATCGGGTTATGTTGCAGTTCGGATTTGAGCAGATTTTCCCCCCTCTTAGTGTAGAGTTCATTGAACGATCATCGCGTCGAGGCCAAGGGAGTTTTGATTGGAGGTCACATCATGCGGCCTATATTACTAGATGGGATGACCGGACGACCACTCTCGCTCAAGGGGAGCCTTCAATGACGGAGCGAGATGCAGATAATGCATACATGAGATGGTACTTGAGGATCACGAGGAGACTTATCATGCCACCTGTGCATGAAGCGGAGATGTTATATCAACCGAGGAGCGACACTGAGCTGGCGTTGGTGAGTATCTCCGACTTCATATTTGATTTAATTCACCATTGTATGAGTAGATAACATATATTCTTGTACCTTTGTAGCTTACTTGTGTGAGACAAGTGCACGCTCAGTCTCATAGTGCTTTGGTAGACCGATCCTATGATAGCTATGTAGCGGCATGTCAGACGATACACGATATCTATGGTCATGTTCTTGCGAGTTTGCCATTGCTTCGGCCCGTTATGACTGAGATTCCAGGAATGGAGGTTGTTCCAGATCCTTTATCAGCTTCACCAGACGTTGTGACATCATCAGCTGACACGACGGATTTTACCCCATCACTAGTTATTCCAGACGCCTCCATCGATCAAGTTGAGAGGCCCCTTTCTTCAAAAGTATATACCCGGTGACAGCGTGCACTCCGTGCTCTACGTCAGGCACCTTCTTCTTCAGATGCTATGCCTGACGTTGATCCTGAGGAAATTCCAGTTCGAGCACGAGGACGGGGTAGGAATAGGTTGAGGAGAATTAATTAAACACTTGTAATTTTATAAGTACATTTGTAATACTTTGTATAACTTTGTAATAGTTTAATGTTGTGTAATATGTTTGTGTATATTTTTATATATGTTTGTGGATGTATTTTTGTGTATGTTTGTGGATGTATTATCAGGTGAAAAATTGTAGATTTCATCCGGAGGAGGATCAGTCTGATAGCTGTAGTAGGTGAGAGGCGTCGGTTCTCCATTGTGTGGAAAAAAAAAAGCACAAGGGCCGGAAAGGCGTCGGTTGAACCGACGTCTTTAGTAGAAATGCTAAAGGCGTCGGTTCAATGGACGCCTTTAGCTTTATACGAAAGGCGTCGGTTCAACCGACGTCTTTAGCATTTCTACTAAAGGCGTCGGTTTAACGGACGCCTTTAGTATTCCTACGAAAGACGTCGATTCAACCGACGCCTTTAGCTTTCTACGAAAGGCGTCGAACCGACGCCTTTCGGTTCAGTTTAAAAAAAATGCCACGCAGGCGCCAGCGGCCGCGCTGGCGCCTGCGTGGCTTGTCAGATACCCTCTTTTGCAAATAATTTGTACAGTGTGTCATTTTTAAATTTTTTTTTCATACCCTATTATATAAATTTCCCAAAAACGTTTACATGAGACACGGCTCGCGCGCACCTGTGTGAGCCGTATCATCTTTAGCCGTCGGATTTTATTTGAAGGCAGGTGGTGATTCACACCATCTGCCCCTGATTTCATGCCGGACGTCCGATCAAAATCTGACGGATAAAGATACTCTTTTTTATTTTGATATTGAAAGAAGTTATATTCACACAGCCATTTCATGCTCATAGTATGCTGAGAATCTTGTTTATATGCTGTATAAGTCTGGACTCACCCACGTCAGCGTAATCTAGGTGATCTGGACCATCGCAATTTGATCAGGCAGCAAGCAATAATACAGGGAGAGACAGGATTGAATCGCCGTGTGCATAATTACTTCTATCTACTCCAGACTCTCAATTATCTTCAATGTTACATACGATCATAAAATGGCAGGCAAGAGTATGCATAATTACTTCTATCTACTCGAAACAACAGAGAAAAAGACATGGTAGCTTTTCTTTTAATTACAGAGAGTTAATACAACAGAGGCTTTGCCGTGATTTTCCTCTTATAATTACATTGCATGAACGGAAATGATTAGAACAGACCATTGGTACAAACGAAGGTTATATACGCCTAATCCTAAACTTCCTACAGTAGTAAGAATTACATGACAATCGTCAAAGCTCAACCGAATAACCTCACCATTCACACAGCTCATACAGATTTCCCTAAATGTTCAAGCAAATGTTTGAAAGTCATATTCAATATGCAGAGTACTCGCATATTCTTCAACGAATTTGTACATGAAATGGATGTAAAAATTTCAAACAACTCCTTAGTTGTTGAAAGTTTAGGAATCAGAATGGATGAATGCTAAAGGGGTCTGTTAGTGCCTTCTTTCCAGGAAATTGGCATAACAACTGCCCTCATCCAAGTCCTGCAAGGAGCGTACACCGTGTTAATTTACCATCTACCCAAGGAAAAAGAAGCCTAGATATTCACTCTACATATGTGAAAGAAGCTTTACCAAGATTATTATGATTAAACTATAAGTACACAATAAATTCATCTATTTTTACTCTCACCAAATATCCTGGCCCACAATACCCATGGTGAGCACTAAATGATGCCTATGATGGTAATAAGTATTGTGATTTTAATGGATCATCTTTCTTTTTCTAAATTTGCTGTACAAGCAAAGCTGTGACAACTTATAAAGTAGATTGGTTACATGAGCAACTGATGTAAAGTGAAAAAAAAATCATTGAAGTGAAAAGCTACAGCTTTAAATTAAGATAGCGTTGGTAAAACAAAATGGAAAAAGGCTTCAAAAATTCACATAACAGAATCTAGATGGCTGCAATTTGGTTGCACAATTAAATGGCTAAGTGTAAATAAACAGATTAGCCTTCTCGAAAATAAATGAACATTCTAGGTTCAAGCTGGGAGCTATAAGCAAAGACAACCAAGTCACAGTTTTTCACAGAATGATACATACTTGAACCAAAGCAATCTCAATTTGACATCAGGACACGGCCCTTGAGCATGCCGTCCTCTTAAACAAAAGTAAGATCCAGCCCTTGAACATGCTGTCCTTCTAAAACAAGTGGGCATGGCATACCCCCTATTCGCTTTAAATACTAGATGGGAGATTATAGACTGAAATAATGGAGTATGTTGTATACTGCAGGACCAGTACAAGACATAATGTATCTGACAATTCTGAGAGTAAATGAGAACGAGAATAGTGGTTAACCAAAGGAGCTGAGAACTAAGCTTAAGACAATACATAGCATTCAAGTTTTGCAGATTCCTGCCTGATTCTCAAGATGTCTTATTACTTCACCTAATATCTGCCCGTTATGAGAAAGGTGATCGGAAAAAAAATGATCATTGTTTGTAACTAGAGGCTCAGAACCTTTAAGTAGTAACAAATGAAAAAACTTTTCAAAATGCAATATATAGACTGAAAGCTTTTGAGTGTTAGAACAATATTCTATAAAAAAACAATAATTTGACAAGTAATATGACAACAACCCATGTAAAAGCAAACTGGTTTTCATTGTTACCAGCTTTGTGATGGAAGATGGCTATATTCATATTTCATGTGCAACCATCATGTCATGAAGCCAATCCACATATTTGGAAAGGTGTGTGATGAATATGATGACGTTGAATCTTCTTATCATCGTCCCCTCTTCAGAGGGTTGCGTCAGGAAGGGCATCCGCCGTAAAAACTTGCCACTGTTTCTTTGTATGGATTTTGTACCATTTTGATTCCGATAAGAGTCAAACGCGGTATATAATCCATGCCACCAACCCCAGATAGCTGGGATAAGGAGTATGATGATGATGATGATGATGATGATGATGATGAATATGACAACAACCAGATTAACCAAATTTTACACCTCACCAGTTGCATAGTAGATATTGATGGAGCTTCTGAAGTCAATCGTTTTCTTCTATGTCTTCTAAAAACCGAGTACCCTCACAACCTAACTTCACAAAGAACTAATATTACCTGCAAGGAAGCAAGAACTTTTCAGCATAGCATATCACTACTAAACTTGGAATCGTGTACTGATAAGAGAAAATGTTGAACGGGAAAAAAAATTGACAAGCTCCAAACCAGAGCCCAAAATAATATAATACCAAAAAAAAAGCCAACAAGAAATTTAAACATATTGAAGTAAGGTTTGAGCAAAATTGATGCAGTCCCTGTCTTAACCAATACTCCCTTCGTCCGATATTAACATTTGGTTTTTTGTTATGTTATAATCAAAGAGTAGTTTCATAATTTCATCTCAAAATCACTTCTATATTACTGTCCTCAGCACATTTAAGTAGGAAAGTAAATTACAAAAGGGTTGTTTTATTTAATTAAATACATAAGGAAACAGTGTGACTATCACTTGTTACTTGTAGCTAGCTAAAAAAATTTGAGTTAAAAAAATGCTTCCTCCCTTCCTCCTTTTACCCTTTTTTATCCATTCTAACCTCCCCAAATCTCTTCCTTTTCTCTGCAATAACCACGGGCTGCAGCTTCCTTCCATTTTCTGTTCTTAATCTCCCCTCCCTCCCTCTTCTTCCCTCAAGCCCCCGCTTTCTTCTCCCAACTCTGTTTCCTACGAGCTAAGCCAACCCAAATCTAAAACCTAATCTGAAACCCATCCAAAACGCCAGCTCAATTTCTAACATGCCTTCATCCCTGCCAAGATTATTAAAAAAACCTACAAATACATTAACCATCTCCCTTTTAAAAAATTGAAATTACAATACCCCGATAAATAATGGAGTTAACAAAAACAGGTGACTTTTCACGCTCACTGAGACAAAAACTAAAAAAAACAGACTAATCAGCAGAAAAGCACAAAAGTAACTGGTATGCAGGGACGCCGAGAAGGAAAAAGAACTGTGGGTGGGGGCAAGGGGAGGCAATTTGTGAAGACCTTAGGGAGCCATGCGATCCCACCTAATGGAAAAATCACGGGGCCATATGGTCCCCACATGAAAAGAAATGATGAAATTTAATTGGCTGTGGGTAGTACACATGGCTCCCTTAGCGCCCAACACCACAACCCCCCTGGTCCCATCCCTGCTGGTATGCATATATCCAACAAAAGAGAAGCTAGGGAAAACCCCAGAGAAACATCTTCTTTCAGTCAGACAAGTTGTGGCATATCAAATTCAGAAAAAACTTTTACAGAAACCAGAAAGAGACAACTTGTCTTTTAGCAACTAATTTTGACAGCTTATGCCATACAAAAACTGCCACATTTACTAATCTATATCCAATCTTCATAACTCAGACTACATTTAAGGAAGCAATGCCACATTTTCTTTCTCTTTATATAAAACTTAAGTATAAAAAACTGACTTGTTATATAGTGGTCAGGTTTCTCTCTGCCGCCAAGTATCCAGCTTCCTCCTCCTTCTAATTGTCTCTATTTTTGCCGCCATAGCATGAGGGGATATGACACCTTCAGGGAAACCAAATAGGTCAGGTATGGAACTTGATGTCAAATTACATATACTTGCTACCTTAGATGCACTAGGAACATCTGTGGGGCCATCCCTGGCAACACTGGTTCCCTATTTGAGCCAAGGTATCTTATACCAAATATGCTGAGTGCCATACATGTAGTCTAATATTTTTTAAAGACAACCAATTCTTTACCTGAGTAGGTCGAACAACCACATAGGGCATATTTCCCCGAACAAATGCATTCATGTTTTGTGGTTGAATTATAACATATGGTTGCAGCGGTCTTAAACCAGTGCTATTGTTACTCGATCCATCTGTAGATAAAGCATTTCCCGTCACTTAAGATATATACAAACAAGAACAAGAAAGAATTTAAGTTATACACAATATTTGATAAAAACCAACCTCGTTTCCTCTTCCTCTGTTGTAGATGACGTGAACTAGTTGCATCACTTAAATCATGCCCACTCTTTGTACCAACTAGCATGTTTTCACTTCTTGAACTACCATCTTCATCATCGTCATCGTCATCATCGTAATCCTTCACTTTTTTACTATCATCCACGTCAACACGTTGAGCACCATCAGCTTCACTGTTTTGCAATTCAGTTTGAGGTTTTTGTGAAGTTTCTGCTTCCAATGTTGTCTCAAGTTCCTCTAATACCTTGTCCAGTGCACGACTAGCAACTGAAAAAGTTTTTTCAGAAAGAGCACCTTTGCCAACAATACCAATTGACTTGTAGCAAAGCTCACTATATCGCAATGACATAGGTGGCAATTTACGCCCATTAAAAAACTTCTTCTTAGGGTGTCTCACTGCTCCAACCTTAGCATCTTTTGTCCACCTTCTTAAGATGTACTCAGGAGAAAGATCGAAGATGTTTTTAATATTGAGAACTTTCATTGCATGCATGCACAAAATGCCAACAAACTCAAACTTCTTGCAGCTGCAAGTAATTGAACAATTGGAAGAATTAAATGTAACAATATATTCTTTAGACTTCCCAAATTGGGAAACTTTGTACTTATGATTAGTCCCATCCTCGCCAGAATTTTCTACACGGCAGCAAAAACAATGTTTAAACTGTTCTTCAAACATGTCAAATGCCTCCCTAGTGTACTCTTTTGCAGCTCTTTTCAGCATGGGTACATCCAGGCATATAGGTGGCTCATTTTGCATTGAAATAAAATCTTCACGTAACTCCTCTTCATATATATTGGCCAATGCTTTTTCATAGTCATTAACAAATTCTAAAAGTGGAAGGTTTCTTTTCAAACGCTCATTAAATAACTGTGTCATGTTGTCATTTTGTTGAATTGTTAACATGCTCGCACAAAAGCTACCTCGTCCATACACCAAAGCCCACTTTGTGCGTACCTCATATAGATCTTTCAACCATGTATTGCCTATAAGATTGTACTTTTCAAGCATCTTATTCCAACCTGACAAGAAATCATCCTCTGCTTCATCTAGGTAAATGGTATCTCTGAAGTCACTAAAAAAACTAGAGTCACTTTCATGTATATGAGAGAGGTGCCTGAGAGTGCTTTCAAAAATCTGTCTTAAGCAAAAACGATGGCTTGTTTCTGGAAAAACCAGAGAAATTGCTTTTGTAATTGTAGTACAATGGTCTGTAATGATTGCTTTTGGTTGCCGTCCTCGCATCGCTTTCATCCAGGTCTCAAACAGCCAAAGAAAGGAATCCAATGTCTCATCCAATAAAAGAGCCCCACCAAACAAGACAGCTTGCTTGTGATGATTCACCCCAACAAATGGCACAAATGGTAAATTATGCACTTGTGCTCGGTATGTTGTATCCAGGCAAACCACATCCCCAAAATAACCATAGTTTAAGATCGAAATTGAATCTGCCCAAAAAAAATTGGTTATTTGATCATCTTTGTCAACTTGAATAGTATAAAAGAAAGACGGATCTGCAAATTGCATCCTTTGAAAATAATCTAAAAGATGCTGAGCATCTCCCTTCTTAAGACGTTTTGTGCGCTTTGTACTCAAACAACCTTTATCATGACTCACATTCACACTCCTTAGATTCTCAGCCCTTCTAACTACTTCACTTGCGTAATTAATGCTGCCAAAATTCTTAAATGGCCGCACCTCCCTCTTCGACTTCAATGAATGAGGCTTCGCTGGAATTCCCAGAGGATGGTTGTGTTCACTTATTACTTCATTGACAACCCATGGCCATTCATCATCTCTCTTAATTTTGAATACAACACGTGCTTTGCAATCTGTTCGCGCTTGGGGATAATTTTTCTTCCCAATAACTTTGTTATGTTGTTGGTGGCCTTCACTAGAACAAACAAAATAACGTCTAGATATGATACCATTTCTTAATCGCATTACCTTTCCTCTTCGAACAACGAAACCAACTCTTCGAGCATATGCCTTATAAAATCGAATTGCACTCTCTTCCGACTGAAATGCCATACCAACTTGTGGCATCTCTCCACTTGTGTAGTTGAAGTTGTCAGCAGGTCTCGTGCCCATCTCATTAAGATTGTCATTTTCATCATCTTCCAACAATTCTAATCGTCTCTTCTTGGGCTTTTTCACCGGAATTCCAAGGGGATGGTTGTGTTCACTACAGTATTTGCTGACAACCCATGTCTTGTCTTCTTTCAACATAAATGAAATACTTGCCATGCAACCAGTTCTTTGAGGTTCACGTTTTCTCCCCGAGAATTGGCGATAATCACGCCGTGTAACGTCAGTATGACCTTCTTTAGAGCAAACAAGGGTTCGCCTGCATAAGGTACCATCACGTAGCCGCCTTACTGATGCTTTTCTGACAGTGAAACCTAGTTTTCCAGCATATGCACTATAAAATTCGAAGGCACTCTCCTCAGATGGGAATATCATCCCAAGTCGTGGAACATCATCATCAACTGCCACCAAAGAATGTGAAGCTTCATCAGGCACCCTATTTTCAAGATCTACATCTTTATGGCCTTCTAAAGTTTCTTGCAGAGTGTTCTTGGTCCCACCATCAG
Source organism: Houttuynia cordata (assembly GCA_039654745.1). NCBI lineage: Eukaryota > Viridiplantae > Streptophyta > Magnoliopsida > Piperales > Saururaceae > Houttuynia > Houttuynia cordata. The sequence continues at coordinate 54,791,982 of CM077502.1, read as the reverse complement.
CACGCTCTGTATGTGCAGAATGCAAGTCATTAACTGTCTCCAGAGGGTGTGATGTCTCATCAGGCACACTATTTTCAAGATCTACACTTCCACGGCCTTCTAAACTTTCTTGCAAAATGTTTTTGGTCCCACCTTCAGCACCTTCTGAATGTGCACAATGCGACATGGTATGGTTCACTGATCACCACGCGAAACCTGAATAATATTAGCACAAGAAATTGCGTCAAACATGGATCACATACCTACTTAATGGCAGAAATTCATAAACAAAATGAAAAATTGTAAAAAAAAACGTCATTGGTATAACCACATATAGAAAGTAGAATCCAACGTAAATTACCACCAAACATACAAGGAAAGCTAAACCTACTATAAAATCGACTTTTTTCCCATTCAATGGTTTCTGGTTTCTTAAAAAGCACAATCACAGTGCAATGGCAACAAGCACATGCAAAACACAGCACATAAACAAACAGTACAAAAACATAATAGCAACTCATAATTTTCCTGAAAAAAAAAAACGAAAAACTAAAACAAACATAAACTTAAAAAAAGGAATTGTATACGGAGAAACACCAATTAAACCGCAAAATGAAAATCAACTATAATCTCCTTAGTACCCATGACAGCAAGCAAACATCACCACTTCTACATTTACTTGAGAAAAAAGCATCACTCTTTCTCTTCTATTTGTGGCTACTTATCAAACAAAATATCAATAAAAAAACACCCATATCAGCTGAAAAGCCCACGCAGTAATTTGCAAAGTAGTAACGCAAATTCCTCAAGGTAACATAGAATGACTTGTACTGTCAGCATTATTACACTTAAAACTTCATAAACTTCAACATGACATTAAATCCAAGACGCATATGCCTTCGCCATTAGGAATTCGGTAAATTATTTGGAACAAGTAAAAAAAAGGACCAACAAACCACATAAAATGCTTACATAAGAGAGCAACGGAATTAAAATCATTAAACCTCAGTAATCATATACACCCTCCGTCCTGTTTTAGATGCTCCATATGGTCAATTTAAGTGGATTTTGAACCTCTTCTTGCCCCCATTAGTTGGTATTTCCACCATCTAATAAAAATGAACATTTTTTTTCTGAAGGAGCATCTAAACCAGGACGGAGGGAGTACATTTCTCCAGATAAAATGTAAATGCCACAACCAAATTTCACGAACATCAAGCACATCAAATGTTGGGGACCCAAAAAAGAAACCCTTGAGCTAAACAGTCAAAGCACCATCAGGTCAATCAATCAATTAGAAAGACACAGACTTGCATTAAAAAAAGCAGAATGCAACAAGAAAAGTGAGAGGACATGCAAATAAGTTGAAGAAGAGGGTTGAGCAGTTGAAAGTCCGTACCTTTCCGACTGAAATCAAGAAAGGCTCGAGCGAAGTGAATCTGGAATGGATTCCTCCGTCTCTCCTGCGGCAGATGATGGGAACTGCTGAATCTGAATCTGAATCTGAAAGATTTGGAATTTGGAGAATTGGGGGACCGGATCGAGCGCAGTGGAACACGTTCGTCTGGAGTTTTGGGGAACTCCGGGAGTCGGGAAGCATTGTTGAAGTTTGTTGACGAAATACCAGGATTAGCCCTGGCGTGCCTCTGTGCCTCGCGGATCCTACATGGGCTGGGGCGAACTTGCGTTTAGAAAGTGAATGCTATGAGCTAAGCCCAATGCAGCCCACTGGATATTTTGGCTGATGCGTATAGATCCCCATTCTTGGGCCTTGCAATGATGAGTCGCACACCACGCTGGACACAGCACTTGGTGTCTAACATGTTAATTGGTGAATGGTGAGATACACGGCCAGCGTGGTGGTCTCAGGTGACAGGTATTGATGACCAAAATATTGTCTTATAACGCACACGGCAAAATGGGAGCAAAGAAGGTGGGCCCTTCTTTTATTGTGATTCAATTGTCATAGTCCGAGAAATTATTGAGTGCGCCGAGTGTCCCACACAGGCTTTGCGCTTGAAATCCCCTTGCGAACTGTTTCTCTTCATTGTGCTAGTCCTGCCCAATGAATTCTCCGTCTTAGAAGGTTTTCATTGCACTGGCGCAATGCCTACATGGCATGCCCGGTGCACTCAATAATATGAAGCTGAACCTTCACTGCCAGCGGAGTTGAGTCGCTGGTGAAGTTTCACCACCCGTCAATCCCATGGGATCGATGACGCACAAGCTAATGCACATGGCCAGCACGTGCGTCCCATCGATATATGTGATCCAACGGCCAAAGGAACATGCATCTACCACTACTTCTACAATTAAGACAGCCTAAGAGGAACAATATTTGGTATGAATCAGGGGTAGAAATGTTCACATGTAGAAGCCAAATTAAGAGGAGCAATAGAATGGAGTGATGAACCTTATGGCTCTAAGTGCTTCAATCATACAATTACACATGAAAGTTAGAGCTTGTGAATTGTCGCTTAGGCACCATTCTGAATCAGATCAGCTGAATTTATAGTCAAGGGCACACATTCAAACACGCATCAATTTGCTGAAGGTTTGGAAAAGCAGTAAAAGGTTAAAGCAATTTAGGATATGTACACATGCATAAAAAACAGAAGCGGCGGAAGTATTTCACACTGTTGAAAGGATTCGCCTGATAATCATGTATCTGCTTGATCTTTGTTTTTAATTCAGCTATCGGGCTTTCCCCGCAAATGCAGAAGGTGAGGCAGGAGAAGCATCAACCCACTTGATCTTGAGCTCCAGTTCTCCGGACTCCACATCACAAAGTCTCAACCACATATCCTGAACGATTTCACCATTTACATACCTCACAAAGCTGTCCCTGATTAGGCAGTTATCGCTTCCTGGCACCACTTTCCTTATGTTTGTCTCTCCATCTGAAGCGTGTAACACCCGCTTCAGTCTTGCTGCTGAAGCAATTGGTTGGAGGTTGACATAGGCGTTCCCCATCTTGTCATCTGCCTTAAAACGATCCTTGTCAAAAACTTCCTGAAAAACAAAAATAATGAACATACATGACCATCCGTAGATTGTCAAAAAATTGCTTGTAGTTTCCAGTGCGGCCAATAGCATTCTTATTTACCTCAGGTATCAATTAACCAACCAAACTACAAAAAAATGACCGTGTGGCTAAAAGACGATAAAATAATCTAGATGGCAAAACAACGATATAAAGAAATTTGGAAGCAAACATAATTTTAAATTCTAAGAATTTTTTTTGTTTTTCGTTATGAAGAAAAAATATCTAAAGCAGATTTACACATTACCCATTGCTAGTCAAACAAGTACTTAGATCCAAGGTTCCAGGGCCATGAGAGTAGTTGTTTGCATATTTTTAATATCTGACTTCTTACCACAGCATTTCCCATGTTAAATTCTTAATGGACTACCCCATTTCAATTAAGTGGAATTTGATAAATACAATATGAACATCAAATACTCCAATCAAGTTGCAATCCCAGATTCCACAAGCCATAGTTGTGAGTGGTTGGTGTATGCTTAATATCAAACATCCCTTTCAGTATTTTTTACGATAAAAGATTTCAGTGGTCACACTCTTTCCTACAAGCAATGGCAATAATTACAATGTGAAACATCAATACTCCTATATCTTTACAAAATTAATAATTGAAAGGTCGTGTCGTACAAGATAATTCTCCACTTAATAATAAACAGATACTAAAAACATTTAATTTACAGAGGCAGCAATCTTACCAGTTTTAGAACTCCAAAGTCTTGTGGAACAGAGAAAGTAAATTCCTCATTCCAAACAGGATCAAGGCAACAGTTAATAACCTTTGTTTTTGCAACCTGGTGTGCATAATAAACAATCATCATCCGTTAACATACTTCCTTCTTTTTTTATATAAAAAAGAAAAGCTGAAGAATGTCAATACATTCATACACCATATGTAGAAGATACAAAGTCAAAATCTTAAAAAAAAACTAACTGATAGTTTTCCAGCGGGACCAAAGATTTCAGAATTATAATGCCACTATACGAGAAGCAAAGAGTTAAACTCCAATGAGTGCTTTTAACATGATTGGGGCTTTGCTTACAGAGAGTAGATGCAATACAAGTTGAATAAATGGGTTCCTAGCAGACACGACCCCTGCATTTGGATCTAACCAGCACAATCATGCCCACGTCAAGACCCACTTAGCATATAAGAAGATTATTTTACTTCTTCCTACTAAATCTAACAAATTTTGATCTGAAAATGTTCACGGGTATAAGTCATGTACTACATGAAATAGCCACATCAGCATGTGAAACATTAAAAAAATGGAACTCACCAGGAGAGGTAAAGTGGGATATTGTTATCCTAAACTTACTAGCGGAACCATCTTGATTGCAACTGCAAGTGCAAAATGATTATATAGACTTTGAATTCCAAACAATTATTTTGTCTAATTGTTACCACTAATTTATTAAGAGCAAAACACAAAGGGTAAGATCTCGACCAATGAAGACAATGCAAAGTCTCAGATCAAGTAGTTTATCTTATGTCTCTAAATTGATAACCGACCATTCAAAACATACTATCAAGGAAAGACATCTAGTGCAAGACACAATATTGCCACTTATGTGCTTTAGCGTAAAAACTTATGATGCACGAACACAAATAATTATACAAATAATAGCATAAAGTAAGAGGAAAAAACCTGACTTCCCAGCTTGACCACGACGTAAGGATCACTGCTTTTGAAATCACGAATTACCAGCCTCTTCCCTTGCGATACACTCACTTTCAAAAGTCCAATCGGTTCCCCCATGTAGAAGGCCTTTAACTTCTGCAAGGACTGTCAATGTAGCAAGAAGAAATAGTTACAAAGCAGTTTAAATGTTTAATTAATCAGAGAGTAGTTAACGTGAAAAGAAAGAGATAATCCTGCTAAAATATACTCTTTCCGTCCGGATTTATTATTACCATAAGGTTTTTCCAAATGTAGAATATCGAAAAACCCTATGGTAATAATAAATCCGGACGGAGGGAGTATTGTATATGGCTGACGGACAATATAGAGGGCACATTCGGATTCAACTAGCAGATTAACTATATGCTCCATCAAATCATCAATAACATTATGACAGTGGATCTCAGCTAATAACTTGTTCAGTGGATCTAGTAAGTCTTCTAGATATATAATATCAAATGCATATTATCAAACAATATTTGGAACATATAATTAATCACAATTAATCAAACAACACATTAGTACAGACCAAAAAAAGCGCAAATACGCAAGAATCTCTCTCCACCCATCTTCCGGATTTCAAAAAATCCGGAAAATTAGTAGATTAATGAAATATTGTCTCAATAAAAAGAACATAAAAAACCCCCGAGAAAAACAGCTCGCTTCCTCCTTCCCACCAGCCCACCTCTGAAGTTCAGCTTCACCGTCAAGAGGCATACAGCTTACAACAGTATGGGGCAACAAAAACAACACAAACACAACGAGAGAGAGAGATAGAAAGAATGGAAAAGCAGCTCAATGACACAACTTGCAGCGCGCGTTTGTTCAGATGCATCTCTTGAACCAAAAAGAAAAACAACAAAAAGCTGCCATTGTGCTGGCTTACAGTGCTCAAAAAAGAGAAAAGAGACCTTATAGAGGATCCATGAACACCACTGGCTGGGTCCAAGAGAGCAACATACCGGATGAGTCGCCTAGCCGGTACCAACAGCCCCCCGCCAAGACGACGAGCTGGATGGTGACTTCTGCTCGGAGGCGGTGGCGAGCTGGAGGGGCCGCAGTCAGAGGGTAGTGGGAGGGGATGACTGGAGTTGGGGTAAGGTTTTCACTTTTTTCAGTTTCTGGTTTGGTTCTATTTCACAAAGCTTTTACCGTTCTCACAGCTGTAGGCCTTGGTCAAGTGATTGAATCTTGACGATGACCGAGGGCCAGTTCTCACAGCTGCGTCTCTTTTACTGTTACTGGCAACTACTCTATTAGTTACCACTCACAACTCACCACATCATCAGGTTTCAGCTACCAGACGGAAATAAATCAAGCTTAACGCTTCTGTTCAAGTTTTTTTATCCAAAATCATTCAACCACGGAAAACGATATTCCTACATTATATGTCAGTGAATGGAACGAAGAAACCCCTTCCCGTGCTACAACGCGTCTCTCTCCACCCACTTCTCTGCAACGACACTCCCTCCGACGGGCCTTCAGTCGGAACCAACCTTCTCCATTCACGTTTGACAGCCCTTCTTTCCACGGATATTTCTCTTTCTATCATATTAAACCAACCTCTCATCCTCCATTGGAATTTATGCTTAACTTTTTTTGTTTTTCACCTTTCCAACTTCCCATGAAGGGTTTTTTCCTTCAGTAGCCCCATAAGAATGTACTTAGCTGGAAAGCAAGTCCTTGGCCTTTTTTTATGCAATATGTAAGTGGGATCAATATTAGTTTTCTGCATTAGCATATCCCAGAATTTTCATAATATTTTAACATGATGCCTCCTCATGTTTTGTATTCATTTCATTAATATTACCTAAAAGGCTAAAAGTGTAATACACACGTCTCCCCATGTTTTTTGGTGTGCTTCTTCGTGCATACCATACTTTTTAAAACACTGCCATGCTACTCTTTTATTAAGGATCTTGGTGGATTCGAACCACCATATCCCAAGTTTAGGGTTCACCTTCTCTTGAGTGCTATATCCGTTGAGCTAAAGATCAACTAACAAGAACAAATTTTAGTACTAGTCTAAAACCTAGAATTTACACTTCCAGACTAAATTTACACTTGCAAATGTCAAAGGGAAAAATATATTAAAGCTAGTATCAACATGCAGAATCTATGTCCTTTCCAATTTTCATCTCATAAGTTCTCTAGATAATAGACAAGAGGAAGGTAGTTCTGGAATCATATTTGTAATCTGAAATCCTGCAATACGTAAGGACTATACTTGAGAGGCAATTGCAGTAGGCAAGGACTATACCCCGTAGTTATTTAAATTGAAGTTTCTCTTGTTTAAGGATCATGGTGGAATCGAACCACCATAATCTGAAGATTGAGGCTGACCCAATCGTCAGTGCTTTGCCCATTTAAGCTAAAGATCCAACAAAAGGGAAAGTTCCATAATCCATAAACATAGTAGGCATTTCAGACTGATTTTTTTTGCAGCCATGTCTTTTTTTCTTTAGCATATTCCCTTTATAACGAGCACGATCCACAACTTTAAAGGAGACCATAAACATTCACTTGCCCTGCTCATATGGAAATCATTCATATCAGTCAAATATAAAACTCCAATTTCTGTGCAAATCTGGTTTCCAATAAAGAAAAAATACAAATACAGCCTACGAAAAGAAGAAACTTCAAACAAATATTTTTTTTTTCTAATTGTAAAAAAAAGCAAGAAAACAAGGCAATGATCTCCGAAAATTAAATATGACAATTTTATGGGAAACTATTCAATTCAGCATTATCCATTCTCCTGGTATTTACATATTACATCGAGGTCTTCGATCATGTTACAAATAAAAAAACAATAAGAGGGACGAGCACAGTTTGCCTAGATAAAGAATAGACCAAATTCATTTTGAGCAGCCCGCCTTCCAAATTTTAACTTTTTACCTTACTAGAAAATTTTAGTAAGCCAAAGAATAGACAGAATTTTAATTCTGTGTTGAATGTATAAAGGCTCAAGAGCCAAGAGCCAATATTTATACAAACCATAGACCTGCTGACATTAGCAAATTACAAAGACACATACTTCTTTGTAGTTTAGACTTACTTTAAAAATTACTACAGTACTATCCTGTCTTCTTCCTAATAAGGAGATAAGGCAATGTCTACTTCGACTTCTCAATCTTCAACTTTCGAATTTAAAGGAGGAGAAGTTGAGCAAAGCATGAAATTGAAACCTTACTGAGGAGAGTTCTGAAAGCGTATTCGCTATAGGCGGAAATTTTTGTCCAACAGGCTCTAAAGATTTGGTCAAATGTCAGCAAGTTTGACAACTTTGACAAAGATGTCGAGATCCCATTTAGATTTAGTGGCCACTTGTGTTTCAAAACCCAACCGATCTCACTGGATGAATTTTTAAAAATAATTGTATTCCGACGACTGATTTTTAAAAAATATTCAATTTTGGGTCAAACACCAGATTTAGTTTTAAGAGCAAGTACACGCTAAGTCGAGTTTTTTCTACATTACTTGGACTTTTGGGTTAAACACTATATAATATGGAAATGACATCTATTCTTCCCTAAATACCCCCCCAACCAACCGTTACAGTTTTACACACCTGGAGAAGTGCTCCATCACATATAAGTTGCAACCTTTAAGTGAAGAAACGATTGTGGCTATTAAAAAAAAGGATAGAAGAGTGGTGGAGTTGAGAAGTACTTGTAGCTAAGTGGCGAAGTGCTCTTTACAAATTTATCATCCTCGTAAAAAGGTGTCTAAAGAAATTTAAGATATCGTCATAAGAAGAAAAAAATAAAAAATATTAAAAGAATGGGAAAAAACGGATAAGAAATGTGAGAGATATGACTTGTCGAATTTTGCCTTCAAATAGCGTCAATAATGAAACATGTCAATGACACGATATTGTGACTATTGTGCCATCAATGACACAATTTGAAGGCAAATTTAACGAGTTGTATCTTCATTATTTTTTATTTATTTTCGCTCATTCTATTTGCATTCTTTATTCCCCCCCCCTCCCCCGGTCCCGTCTTTTTTCTCATGATGATAGTAGCTTAAGGATCTTGAGACACCACCTAGTGGGGATGACTAATTTGAAAAAAAGAAAGTGCAATAATAGCGGCTTTATCACCTGCTCTCTCTTTGGAAATTCATTATCCCCACTAGAAGTTGTGTAAAAATATTTGGAGATATCCTAAAAAAGAGGAGAAAAATAAAAAAGATAAAAAAATAATGAGCTAAAATAGATAAGAAATGATGGAGATATTACTCGTTGAATTTTGCCCCCAAATCATGTCATCGATGATATGATTGACACTCTATTTGTGGCAAATCATGTAATCGATTATAAGATTTGAAGGCAAAATTCAACGAGTTATATCTCATTCATTTCTTATCCGTTTCTACTCATTTTTTTGTAATCTTCTTTATTTTTCCTCATATTTTTTTTTCTCATAATGATAGATGACATGATTTCTCTTAACGATCTTCAAGCGCCACCTGGTAGAGATGAATAATTTCAAAAGAAAAAAGAAGCAATGTTATTGTGTCATCGAGTACATGATATCATATATATTTAAATACACGATTTGAGGGCAATATTTAATATCGTCATATCTTTTTTATTTCTGATCCGTTTTTGCTTATCTTGTTTATGTTCTTCTATATTCTTTTTCTTCATTTTCCCTATGAGGATATCGCAAATTCCTTGAACCACCTTCTTATGGGGATGAAAAGAAAAAAGAAGTAATGGTATTGTGTCATCGAGTGCATGATATCATGTATATTTAAATACACGATTTGAGGGCAATATTTAATCTCGTCATATCTTTTTTATTTCTGATCCGTTTTTGTTTATCCTTTTTATGTTCTTCTATATTCTTTATCTTCATTTTCCCTATGAGGATATATCAAATTTCTTGAACCACCTTCTTATGGGGATGACAAATTTATAAAGAGCAATTCGCCACTCGGCCACAAGTACTTCTCGATGTAAAATTTTAAACTTTATTTATTGCAACGTGCGATTAAAAAAATAATGATTCTGAGTTGTCGAACCACTTCTGCAATAGAATTAGGAGGTTATGAAAATGTTTCTTCGGGCCGCATTGATGAACTTTTTTGCCTGCTTGTATATAGAAGAAATAGTCTAACCTGAGAAAGTTGCCGAAAATATTTGTATTTGCTACACAACGTGGTCTCTCTACAGGCAAACCTCTTCTGATAGAGAACTTCCTCGTCATATGATCGCTACGGGGGAAGCTTGTGTAAAATGGGCTGCAGGTCAGGGCGGGTAAAATATTAAGTATTGTGCGAGAGGGCAAAATGGGAAGACCAAGTCCTAATACTAGGTTATATAGTATGAGCCCATAAAAACCACGCAATATGCATTCCGGGCTCATTGGCCAGGTAATATGAAAAAATCTCCCGTTAAGTCCGGTGATTGCTTTTGACTGAGTAATTATTTCGCTAAAGTTTCTTTGGACTTGACACATCAGATAATTCATACTCTCTCAATCCGAAAGAGATAGGTACAGTGTGGCCAATTTAATTTTTCAACTGATACCTATGGAAACTTAATTTATTTAAGCCACAGTGATTCAGAAGTGGGAAACGTCTTCTGTGGCTGAGAAATAAGCTTAACTCTACCTATTATTTTCATACGCACAAAAAAGAAACTACACCTATCTTTTCCGGACGAAGTAAAAAATACTAACCTCTTTAACAAAATTCAAGTATAGAATCCAATGTGAAAGCAACGAGTTCACCAAAAGAAAAAGGAAGTAACTAAAATTCACCATTTCCCCCGTCACTTTGTTATCTGTCTCCCCCTAGTCCACATGAACGGCAATGTTTACTATTTACACCCACCCTTCTATTCCTCTTTTTTCTTCTTATATGCCCTACAAGGGGTCCACCATGTCTATTAAGTGTCGAAAGTAATCAAAGCTGTAACGATTAAAATGATAACAGTAGAGCAATGGACCACCCGCATTCAAGGACATAGAGGCTTATCCTGCTCAAATCTGAACCCAAAGCCAGTTTTGGGCTCGACCATCACGGGAATCTACGTCCAAGGCTTACTTGTCCTCGAAAAGTTGAAGGGGTAGCATACCTTGAGACAAGAACCGTAACAAAGGCTCCACTTCCATGGCCTCCCCTAGGGCCTTGATCACGCGCAAGCAAGCTTAACTCACTACTGCTGACTCGGCCCACTTATCATGACTTGGACCATGACTCGGTCTTGGCCTCAATACAATAAACAAGAAACAACGTTTTTTTCCATTCATTTGAACATGTGAACACCAAGAATTCCATTTTCTAAACAATATAGAGTATGCCCACATATTGGGACCTGCGATTCCAATGGCGGAGCATTTGTTCATAAGGATACACATACGATTTAATTAAATGCCTAGTGCTACATTTCCAATTTGGGGCTTTCCTGTTTGCATAAACTTTCATTTGCTTCTATAACATTGGAATGTACATGGTATACATGGGGTACATCATGCAACGTGTTGCTGACCTAGTCGAACCAATATTCGTGAGGCTGATCATCACCTGTGTTGCTAGACACATTTCCACCAATTCCACCAGCGAGGCTCCAAAAACTGAACTAATCATTGCCAAGTAACATATCAGCCAGAGCTTGGTTTGAACTTTTTTACACAAAGTGTCTCCAGTTTTTTGCTATCTTTTGGCCCGAAGTTTCCAAGCGTTCTGTACATCATACACAGTAGCAGATCAGCATTGCAAGAAAACTGAATGATGACCCCACGCAATTGAACGCTTCATGCGTGGTTTATAAAATACACAGAGTCAGAATTTTGACTCAACTCTTGGTTTGTAAACAAGATTCTTTCACCATTGGAAGGACCTTCATAGATGGCTTATAGATTGTGAACACAAGTTGTAAAGCAACCGTCACAACTAAAACGCTCATCTCTATTTGATTCTTTTTCTCCATGTCATGAAATATAAACTCCCTCCATCCCGTATTAAGTGTCCTATTCTATTTTTCAAAACACAGAGATAAATTAGGACACTTTATATGGGAAGAGGGAGTATATATTTGATACATCACATGCTGTGATACTTAACAGTGGCCTGTGTAGTTCGCCAAAAGGCCCAACAAAATAGATAATGTATCTTTCTTTATCTGCTTTGAAATCATATTATCTCTCACTCAGATGCAAATTTATCTGACTCCTTTCTTCACTTAATAAGAATATCTCATTTAGATGAATTACACTATTCTATTATTGACATCACAATTAAATCTTGGTGTTTTATATGACCCCAGACTGATTCTCATCACTGCTACAGTCTAAGTTGCTTGATTGTCTCTGCGATCTGCGTCCTTGTCCAAAGACTCCAGACAGCAAGATTCGCATTTACTCCCTCTTCCATATTAACAGTCCTATTTGGTTATTCCAAATGAACTAAAACCGGTTCACCTTAAAAAACCAAATGGGGCTATTAATATGAAACGGAGGGAATATCTTTGTTTTCCATAAGTATAGCACTTGCTTCATGTGCAAACCACAGCAGTAGCTAGTACACACATGCACACACGTGCATATGCACAGAAGAAGAAAAGGAAAGACAAAGAAAAAAGGCTTGGAGGGCAGCCAAATTCAGCCGTGAAGAGGTATATAAAAACGTACCAGGGGCTCGTCATCTGAATCTCCAGCTTCTGCACTGTCAGATGGAGATGTATCCTCTTTAGTGCTTGATTCTTCTGGAACTGTCTGCTCTCCATCTGCTTCTCCTACCTCCATCATTGGTGATTCCTCATCCTTCTCGGAATGATCTGAATTCCAATAGATTAGGCATCAATGACTATCATCTCTTCAGTGCATGCCTAAAGGAAAGGCCAATAGCTGGACTTACCTGTATTATCAACATCTGAGCCCTCATCTGGGTGGGTATTGGATAAGTGTGAGCCATCTTTGCTTTCGGTTTCACTATGATGGCTGCGATTTTCTGAAATTGCACTTTCTTCATGCTCAACACTTGTCTTTGGCTTCACATTTCTATTGAATGTAGAGGGTTGGAAATTAATCTACCGAAACTCATTACGAAAACGTCTATACAGAAAAGTTTTGATACCTCTTTGCAGAACCATTAGTATGCCTTGACGCATTTTTCTTCCTTTTAGTTCCCTTTTGTTCTGGCGACCTGCTACATCAATCGGATAGTAGATTGTTAGGATGCAGATCATAATGTGTATTATCCTATTATATATATATATATATAGTATAGTATAGTATAAAGAGAATTTGAGTAATTGATGTTTAATCCAATTGAAGTCGCCCAAAGTACTTGAGTACACGACACTCATTCTCTTGTAGCGACCTAAACTTTCCCTGGCCAGCACTAGTATAGTAATGTCTTCCATTCTATACATTTAATACGATGTTTACACTGCTAACTCTTCTCCAACACGAGATTATCACTTGTTTACAACTTTAACAGGTTTCTTTCAGAAGTTTACACAAATAATGTAGCCGAAGTGAAACAAATCAAACAATTTTCATACTCAACACTGAGATGAACAATCAGGCATTTCATTCACTACACAATAAAACGAATATTAAAAAACAGTTAAGTCAGCAAGTGTTCTACAAGTTTTCATGTGATATGTCACTTCAATGAGTTACACAAGAAAGGGATATGAGCCAAAGGACGTCCTAGGGCTCGTTCTGGATGATGCTTTCTGGGCCAAGAAGTGGCGTTTAATGCCCAAAAAGGCCCTTTCCACCAGTTTCTGGTTTGGATGTATCATTTCATGCAGAAAGACTCTTTACACCGAAAAGGCCCGGTATCAATTTTGGTTGAATCGACCAGAAAGGGCCTTTCTGAGGGAACCTTCCTCATTGTGAGGAGGCTTCTCTGAGAAAATCCCTTTCTGGTAGGAATTTTGTGAATAGCCATGCCGCCCGTCTTGGTGTCATTCTCCTCCACAGGTCTGGCCAGTTTATAGTCATTTCACATATCAAAACAAAAGCAATATATTATCCCCTATTTCCCTTAAAAGCTGTTAAAAAAGACATAAACATAAGCCACTAATTAATTTCATTTAACAAAAGCAAATTTTGTAAAAAAAGCTCTTATTTTCCCTGCAAAAGCGCATGCAAACAGCCCTAGAACCTCTCTTTAAGAAAGAACACTTGTAATAGTCATATATGGTATGGTACTGATACCAAAATAGGAGACAAAAAAATAACGCACCAAATCCAAGACAAGAAAAAATGATACTTACACTCTTTTAGGCGGGGTGGTTGACTTTTGGCTCTGCTAAAGATATAAAACAGAGTAAATTTACGTTGCATATGCTGTATTCACTAAGAACTGATGTACTAACAAAAGTAGGTTAAGGACCTTTTTAGAGGTAGAATCAGAACTGAGAATTTCCCACCGCTCTTTATCCAGATGAAGGACTTCTACATCCCCATCGTCGTACAATATCTATATTAATGCATTATTTAGAATATTATAGCTTGAAGTCTGATGTTAAAACACCTAGGTCAGAATAATTGAAACAATGACAGCAGATGCTTACCACATGTTCCCTTTTCCGTGGATTAAAAGATTGCACCACACCTTCATAAAATCTGATATAGACGGAAATTATTAAATGTAGAAAGTGGAAGCATAGAAAAAAGTATTAAAATCAGCACTCAAAAGACTAATGAATAAATGCATATTAAATAAACACTTTACAAATGTAGATGTTTTAAATATCTATTACTCCCTCCATCTGGAATTATTATCACCATAATTTTTTCCAAAATGAACTAATTTAACTTATTCTGAAAATCCTTATGGTGATGATAAATCTGGACGAAGGGAGTAATGAAAAAAATATAATCAAATTTCTTATCGTAGAGGAGAATTTATGAAAAATTTAAAGGAAACTGAATGTATGAGCTGGAAAGCACTCTTTCAAGTCTAAGCTGGAAAGCTCTTTTCGAGTGACATCTTAGAGATAGAGTAAGCACCTGGACTATGCTTCTTCCTATTCAAGAGTATTTAAATGAATTTGTTCGAATAGTTATAAATAGGGGAAATTATATAATAAATCATCAAAATTTTTTTTCCAAAATGGCACACTGTAGCAAATATTTTCCGAAATGGTGCTCTGACAACGCGGGCGCCTGCGTGGCTTTTTTTTTTAAATTAAACCAAAAGGCGTCAGTTGAACCGACGCCTCTCGGGTTAAAGGGGAAAGGTGTCGGTTGAACTGACGCCTCTCTTAAGGCGTTCGGTGCCTTAATGATTTTCGTCCCATTTTAAACGGGTCATCACTTCAACGATGCATATCTCTCTTATTTCTAATCCGTTTTTTCTCTTTTTTTTTCATTCTTCCTTATTTTTAGTGCTCTTTCTATTCATCATGATATCATAAAGATGTTGAGCCATTACATACTATTTATCCTAGTTTTTGTGATAATTTTTTCGATAAATAGCATGCGATGGATCAACATCTCTGTGATATTATGCTGACCAAAAAGACCACTAAAAATAAGGAAGAATGAAAAAAAAAAGGCGAAAACGGATTAAAAATGAGAGAGATATGCATCGTTGAAGTTATCGCCCCTTTAAAATAGGACAAATTTATTTTGAGCTATTTTAGTGGGACAAATTTCAACGATGCATATCTCTCTCACTTCTAATATGTTTTCGTCCATTTTTTTTCTTCCTCTTTATTTTTAGTGCTCTTTCTATCCATCATTATATCACAAAGATGTTGATTCATCGCATGCTATTTATCGAAAAAAATATCACAAAAACTATGATAAATAGTATGTGATGGCTCAACATCTTTGTGATATCATGATGAATAGAAATAGCATTAAAAATAAGGAAGAATGAAAAAAAAGGACAAAAATGGATTAGAAATGAGAGAGATATGCATTATTGAAGTGATGACCCGTTTAAAATGGGACGAAAATCATTACCGACCTTTCGGTTTAATTTAAAAAAAAAAAGCCATGCAGGTGCCTGCGTGGCTTGTCAAAGCACTATTTCGGGAAATATTTGCTCCAGTGTCATTTTGGAAATCTTTTTTTTTATGATGATTTATTATATAATTTCCCCTTGTAAATATTCAGGTTTAATAACATTGACTTACTTCTTATCTATTGGCCACCAAACCTTCACTCTGAATCCAACCAATTCCATAGTTTCTTCTTCAGATTTGCCAGATGAGCACTGGAAAGTACATGAATAGAAATTAACGTTATGTAAAACTATAACAATCATATGCCGAACTTAACCACACAGTCATGCATGATGAGTTGGACGCAAAGGGTGAGTAATTATGTTCTAACAAAGCCCTAAATTGTTAGCCTACAACATGGAAACTATCATGTACGTTCATCACATGTCGTAGATGCCTTTCATACTTGATAATTTTGCAAAATTTGTGGCTGAATGGACTTCACTAGGTAACTCATTGCAAAATTTTGTTACACATTAGATCCATCATGGCTTGATGCAGGCATCCTGTATATTAACATGTCAGTAACAGGAAAAGATAATAAATCACCTTCACAAGTCCAGCAACAGTTTTCCTCTTACGTTTCTTAACAGACCTCATGGTGCTCTGGTCCTTCTTATCCTCATCTTCTTCTGAAAGGATTTTCTGCAAAGATGGTTGGGATTAATTAGGCATGTGAAATTCAAATACTCCCTCCATCCGGACTTGATAGATACATTGATTTTCCAAAATGAACTGATTTAGTTCCTGATGGAGGGAGTATTACAATGTCTAAGATTTCCTCTCATTGATAAGTTGTATCTACAGAAAGCACTAACCAAAGTATCCAAATTTTGCACATTCCCCTTTTTTTTATGCCTTGATGAGAAAGTTCGGGTTCGCGGTTCGCATGAAGCAAGATACTCTGACTCAATGTGTCCATCTATGTCAGCCTTATGAGAACCAACTCTCGAAACTTTTCTGCTGCCCCTTGCAGGAGAACTGCTTGAAGTTAGGGCATCCTCATCTGTAGGGTCTTTCTGGTGTTTCGATACTGCAGCTGGAGATACCTTGCTTTTTGTACGTTTTTTCCTATATGCAGAAACCTTTTTGCTATTTTTTTTCCCACCTGTCTTTCTATTGCCATGGAGTTCTTTATTATTGTCTAATTCTTCATTGGTTTCCAGATGGTCCAAGTTTATTTCTCTCACCATACCTAAAATGTCAAAATCATGTTCAGTTTGACCACTTTCTACGGATGAATTTTTTACGCCCACTTTCTTTTTCTTGGTCTTTGGAGACTTCAAATGTTTGATTATCTTCCCTATGGGGATTTCAGATGTATCTTCATCGGCATCTACTAAAAGCTCTTCATCCTTGACAGAATCCCCACCAACCTAAAAAAGACGTAACAGAAAGGCTTTTAATAAGTTCCTATAAATGCATAATATCTTGTTCGTAATTGTTGTAAAAAAATATCTTATGCGTAATGGAATTATGGAACACACTTCCTTATCTTCAAGGTTAAGCGATTTGAAGTATGCCATGACATTGTCATCAGATAACCAAGATCTCGCTACAGTCACCTGAAGAAAGTGTCAAAGACGATTAGATCACAATAATGACTACAAAATAACCCAAAAGGGCACATAAAAGAAGGTAAAGATTCAAAAACAATTCATACGAGATTACAAGATAATAAAATGGTAGTGTATGTTGGTTGATCTCCTCGATTGTCATACACCCATTTAAAATGGAGGACCATGCTTATCTCTTCTCATTGTACAGTACCATCCTATAATCCGTGCTTCGTCCTAAGATTATAGTTTATATCGTGCAATGACTTCTTGTTAAAAGAAAAGACACTAAGGTTGAAACTATAAGCAACCACAGGGAAGAGATCTTATTTGTTCCAGAATGAAGAGTAAGAAACTTTCACGGGCAATTAATTAAATTACAAATCATCAGAAATTCCTGCCATCATGACATTTGACAGAAGGAGAAGCAGAATCTTCCGCAATAAAAAATTGATTGCAACTGAACCTTGTGGACCTTAAAGCAACAGAAAAGACTTCATAGTAGCTTACCTCCAAATTTAGGTCACTTTCGTTCTTCGCATATGATTTGTATAGTGCTGCAGGTAGTGGGTATGCTGCTATGTTATCTGTAAAATTTTCTTTCTCCCCGACTAAAACTTTAGTTATGGACAGTCCAAGATCAGATATAGCATGTGAACAACTTGATTTCAATCCATCTACATTGTCTTCCGATTGTTTGATGCTTTTGAATATAGACAACACTGTACTAAGGCTCTCCTTGTTCGAAATCATACCCGTCTTTCCCCCCGTAGATCCATGCAGCAGCACAGAAAGCAACAAATTCAACTGCCTGGGAGTAGGAAGATCATCGACATTGGAAATGAATTATGTGAGACATTCTCATGCTCCATTAAGTGGGTAGAAATTTAAATGATTCCAAAGCAATTGATAGACTATATACACATGAGAATATTGCATAACAGCCTCCTTTCACCTTTCAAAAAAAGTACATAATATGCAATAATGCTCCCTCCGTTCCATAGAAGTGCCTCATTTAAAAACAAAAAAGATTTTTCCCTCTACATCCCATACTCCCACCAAGTGAAAAGTTTCTAATATGCTTCTTACCATAGTAGGAGGAGCATCACATTAGTTACAGATATGAGAACCTAAGTTAGAGTTGGTTAGAGTTTTGTCTTTTTGTGGTCTAACTTCTAAAGTGCTTCTCACCTTCCTTAAAATTTACATTTCTTGCAAATTATATGCTTCATTTGAGATGAAGGAAGTATAAAAGTGTTCCTAGGTCCACTATATGTATATGTATGTGAAATGAGAACTTGCAATGTAAAAAGCTGAAAAATAATATATTCCCATTAGATAAAAGAATCCTATAGCTTCATGTTTTACCTTCAGCATGGCTCATAAAATCAAGTACCCAGTAGCAAAGTGAAAATACGACCAAAAATGAAAAAGAGCTGACCGTACCGATAAATTGGTTCATATGCTTTAACGTCCTTACACTCATTGGCATCAGGACAAGATGGATGATGTGCAAGAGCATGGACCAAATGTACAAGAATACATTCTGGATAAGCCATTAAAGAATTCATGTCACAGCTTGATGAAAGTTGGCGTGTTCGTACTTGATGATACATCTGAACAACTTCAATTAGGTTGTGCTTATCCTGCAATCAAATTATGATTGTGACAGGTAAATACTGTAAAGAAATGAACACTTTGTTGTTGGCATTAGCCTCTAAATAAAGAATCAACACCCGTTACAGAAAATTGAACTATTCTGTAGTAGGAGCAGCATGTACTAGATAGCATATGAGTATTAACCTCTTTGAAATCAATTGGTTGGGGCCCAGCTATGTTCAATAAGAAGGCACATGCATACTTTGCATCCAAAAGCCTTTCCTTTATATATTGGTGCACCTTGTTTAGGAATAGCTTCCTAACTTGATGGTAGGTATCCTACAGCCAAAAATAACGAGTTAAACCTAGGATTCGAATCCATAATCTGTACCTAAAAAACATCACATGTAGCACTCTTATACCAGCATTAAACAGGCTCAGAAACAGAATGTATACCCATCAATATCTGTATTAAATTTTAACGTTAAAAATGAATTGACTGGATCCACATAGGACTAGAAGTAACCCAACTAGGCGGCAACATGAAATCTTTTATTACTGTCAAGCCTTTCATATCTAATGCCTGCATACTCTACACGTCCATACATGTCATTAGAGGGTCATATATTTTAAAAGATGATTAAATCGTAACTGGAAGGTAGATATGCAAAGGACTATGACAAACAAGTAAAATTATAAAATGGTAAATGAATACACATGTAGCCCAGCAGAAAGTGATTCCCTCATAGAAATCTCCCCTTTCCCAACCCAAGAAAAACTCACCCACCCAAAAGGTGAAAGAAAAAAAGTAATGGTTAAACCTGTGATATTCTTATTGTCAAATGGAACACATCCACAGGAATTTTATGATCCCAGTACTTTGATAAACGTAGTATCGCTTTTGCTGAAGCAAGCCTGAGATGTGCCTTATCCGAAATACTGCAGAGGGTTGAACATATTATCAGGCCCGACAATTAAGTTTATTTGTAGTGCACAAACATAAGTCAAGATCCCCATTGCGAAGAAGGAAAAAGTCATAGTATTTTGATCAATGACTAGAATTATAAAAAGCAACTTAGACACTCCATAGGAAAAAAGTGTAAGCAAGCAATAAATACCTTGATTTAACATGTACAGAGATCTCACCAATGGAAAGCATATTCTTTAAAATACCCACGAGTTTTTCAATGCCCTGACGCATATGTGAATCTTTTATAGGTAGATAGCTTTTGACAAGAGTTTTGATTCCATATATCTGCAATTAACACAAGCACAAAAGGATACGCAACCACAGTGGATGACATGCAGTCAACTTCTATCTATTATTTAGGAAAAAATGGACTTCCGATCAACTGAAAATAAATCAACTCAGAAGCTTACTAACCTTCAATAGACAACCTTCACTACATTCATCCCAATCACTTTTCTCATCATTAATTGGTGCCTGAAATTAACAACAAAATGTCAGCAAAAATTTGTGAAGACGGATGATAATAGACAATTGGGTTCTATCACCATACACTGCTGGACTCGAAAACTTTCGTGGTTATGAACTCGAAAATTTCATCTTCTCTGGTTTCAAAAATTGGCATTGCAATCTGAGCTATGCAACCCAGAGATTGAAGTATTGCAGGCAAATGTGATTGTTCAGCAAGCATATCCACCAGCCTCTGCCATACAAGAGGAAGAAATTCTCTTAAGTAAGAAGCTAAGGAAGTCAAAATCAGTTATTTCCAAAAGACAATGCAAAGATAAAACCACAATACCTTGTACAGAAGAGAGAGTGACTTCAGTCCATCATCTTTTGTAACTGCTGCTAAAGCCTGCACAGAATATTTGGCCTGTTTCCTGTTGCCTTCTAAGCATAGTCTTTCTAACAAAAGGTCCACAGAGCTGTAACCATGTAATGTGAAGATGTCAGATATAGCAAACAAAAGACAACCATGTGATATACAATGTGACTTGTACCTAGTTGTCCTGGACAATTCTTCTCTGATAATTCCACCAGCATTTGCTAATACATGCACAATACCTTCCTTTATGTTTTCATCCTCTTCTTTAAGAAGCTGAACCAGATCCTCTTCAGCGCCCAACAGAAACAATGGGAAATAGCTTGCAAGAATCTGACATTTTTTTAAGAAAAGAACCATCCATAAATGCTACAGCTAGTTTAGATGAATAAATGAGCGGACATGACATCTAAAGAAAAAACATACCACTAATAGGTTCATGGACGAGACAATCAGCTTAGTGTTTCCCGCAGATTTTTGTACAGCAATCTCCAAAAGAATTTCTTTAACAAACTCCTTGTTGAAGAGCAAATAAGAGCACTTTATGGAGAGAATATCAAGAAAATCAGAGAGTGGATGTTTGTCTCCCAATATCTTAAGTAAGTCATCCTGCATGAAATAAAGAGCAAGTCCTTATTAAATATGCAGAAATCAAATATTCAAGTCACAATTACCCTATTGCTCATTTCCTATTTCATCCATAAAAAGGGTACATGTGATAGACCATACCCGTGCTGCATACGCTTGATGGAAACCAGTATTAGGATCCAGAAGTGTTGTCAAAATTTTCCAAATATTCGCATCTTTTAATTGGTGCAGCATTTGAAAGCTATCCTCAGCTTTTGCAGGATCAGTAAACCAACGAGACATTGTCCGAAAGCAGCTTATGACTCTTTTCTGGAGCTCCGAAACATCACCATCCTGCAAATTGCTTTAATGATATCTCAAGGGAGTTTGACAGCTAGTGTAAACTACAAATTTCAACCACTATGACCAGCACACCTGATATGTCTGTCTCAGAGACAGATATTTCTGCATTTCTAGCTGTAGCCTGCAATAAGATACCCCAAAATATGTCTCTCAAAGATGAAGGAAATATGCAGGCAAGATGAACCCAAAAAACGGACTGAGAATGAGAAAGCTACATAGATGCCATTCTAGACTTAAACATTTTTGGCAAACCTCTTTTTCTGCATCAGAAGTTTCTCAAGTGCCTTCACATCAACCTTTTCAAATGTTGAAAAAATGATTATCCATTGTTTAACTTTATTTTTGACTAGACATTCTGCTGGTGATAGAGAGCCACAAACAGCAGCTTCTATATTCTCAGATCTGTAAGAAAGTAGGAGAATATAAGTTCTCAAGAAAAAATTCTAAATAAAGATGAAGAAGTCACCACAAAACACTTATGATTTTCACTATTAGTATTTGGGAGCATGTACAAAGTACTTCAACAATTCAAATGCTGTAATCATATTAACCATATTCAGAGCCAAGGTAAATAAACTACTGTTGTAAACCCACGGAATACAAATTTAGGGTGAAAATAAAACAATTGGTTAGAGAAGGATAGTCAATCTGAGAATAACAAGATCAGACGAATTTGTGGATTAAAAATTAGAAGATATATGTGATGAATCATGAGATTGGGAGCAGAAAGCAGACGAATTGGGAGTATCAATAGAACAAAAAGAGGATAGATAGAAAACAAGTTCTGGAAAATGGAGGAGGACAGGCCAATTTTTAAACTAAATTCAATGCCATCAACTCTCTAAATGTGGTGAAATCAAGGTTACGCCCCTTACATTAGAGAGAAGAGCTAAATAGGCTCAATTTAATGATTCTAAAAAAGCACATTAGTCCTAATTAATAGAAACTACAAAAACTCGTTATTATGTAAGGAAACTACTACCAACACACTAAGCACACAATTAATTAAGCAAACTTACTGATTAATCGGCCTCGGTGACAGACCATAACAAACACAACATAGATATTAAAATTTTTCGCCCATTGTAAAAAAAAGTCACTGACAACAATTAAATGGTTATAAAGTCCAGCCAAGAAAGTATCCACTAACTGATTTTATGGTTTTGGACTGCTAGGACACTGGTGCCCACTGCAACGAGGCAGAGACATACAACACAACAAAAATAGTAGGGAGATCAGATGAATATCTATTTTATATTTCTTAAAGAATGCACTAGAAAAAAGGTAAGCTTGTAATTTCCAACCATCAGATGACAAGAAAAGAAAGCCTAATCCACAACAATCAGGAATTTTACTCTATGATATACTACCTGAAATCCTTGTCAAAAAGGCATCTCAATATTTTCCCTGGCATCCAGTCAAAGTCATCCGTGCCGATTGAACCATCAGAATACCTTGACGAATAGAGCTTGTATAATTCAGTTAGCTTCTCCATGGTATATTCTTTTACCAGTAACTGAAAATAAGGGAAACAGGAAGTTAGCTAATGTACCTAATAATAAAAACACTGATATAATAAAAAAGTATTAATAGAGAAATTACCGATTTGTCACGAAGTCGCTCAGAAACAAGGCAAGAAATGTCAACTGGAATTGATTTCAACTTACAACAAGCCACATCATAAATAGCAGAAACAACTTGTTTCCGGACGTTTTCATCATAATCTAACAGTCTGTCAGATAGAGCTCCTGCCAAGAATTCCATATTCATCAATCAACATATCCCAAGACATGTCAATTCTTAAAACAAAAACAATAAATAAACTAAGCATGTCTTAACTGATTATATCAGGAGCCTCAGGTCTAGAAGGATCTGATAGCAAACAATTTTTTGAATGTTCAATGACACATATGCGAATTTCCACTGCTCTATCAGTCAACCTCTTAAGAAACTCTAGGAAGAGTGGCCGAAACATTTCAGATATAGCGTGTCCAGACAAGCTAAACAGCCCACCGAGTAGCTTCACTGCTTTCAAACGAACATCCCATTTATCCGCCTGCATGGTTAAAGAACGAAAATCCGGCTCTAAGAAATCCACCTTGCATTTCTCTGCTTTTTTAATTGAATGAACTAATGAATACAACAAGAAATCTGAAAATTTTTACCACACCTAATCAAGGTTAAAAAACAAAGATACTGGAACATGAAGTATGTACTCATCAGGTTAATGTACCCCACCTAATCAAGATTGAAAACAAAGATGCTAGAATATGAAGTGTATGCCCTGCCAGCTTAATTCATAAAGATTCAGACAAAATATTCAGAATAACGTGCCTGGGCTGATAACCCCAATCCCTAAATACATGTTGCCCAAGACAAAAACCATTAAACCCTTTTAGAAACGTATGCATGTTTCTCATCTTGTGATTGCCTTTTTTACTGTTGTACACGTGCATTTTCTCTGTTAAAGAATCATCTCCTAGCATCAGATCCAGACTAATGTACATTTCTTCTCTCTATGGCTGCTGCACCTGCACCGTCGTGGTTCAGGCCTTTTCACCAATGAGGTAGATGTCTTCCATTAAGAACTTCATCACCATCTGAAGTGGCTGGCCTTATTTTTATACATTGAGATTGTATAAGTTCTTGAAGATGTCCTTAGTCCTAGATCTTTCAAGTATTAAATGTAAGAATATTAGTAAAACAGCTATCAGGAGTAGTTACCAAAAGTTCACCAGTGAGGTATGGAATAATTCCACCAAGCGTCTGAGGAGCACATTGATATAAACCATGAATAACATCATGATAATCAGTTTCACTATTCTGAGAACTATTGTCTCCAGAGATTGCTGACAATAGATACTGTTTGATGCATGGTTCCAGTTTTCCTGCACACTGTTGTATCACATTCATAGCAAGCCTCCTTGCAGCTGTAGAAACATCCTAGAAGAATAAATTCAACAAATTAGATAACCTTTTTGCTCAGTAAGAAAAAAGACAATATCGTAACAGAGTGCAGTAACTTACTGTTTTCTCTCGCTGCAGTGCAGAAAATAGGATGAGCAATAAATTTTCTTGAATGTCCTCACTTTCATCTAAGAGAAGGACCATGATTGTCTGCATTGATGCGACAACATTTTCAAGATGAACGTCACTGCATGCATAAAAAGAAGGTGAACAAGCTTGAAATTTTAAAGACAACCAACTTAAACCATTCTAAGAAGAACACTGATAAAATATGAAATACACTGTGATGTAATCAAGACTCGTCAATTGTGGCCAAACTTGTGGAGCGGGGTTCCAGATATATAACCTAGAACACTATCTTCATTGTATGCAGTAAATGCAGAATTATAGTTTTTTATTTGGTTCCACTACCTTCAGATGAATATGTAATATAGCTTGAAAGAAGGTTGTGGCCCCACCCAAGTTTTCACACCACGGATATGAACAAAAAAAAGGTCAGAAAAAGCTATAAACCCAATATGGGATGTTAGATAAGACGACCTGCTGATCAGAAGAAATGAGTGCGTAAAGTTCTTTGGAAGCAGTTCATGGTCATTCTGGGATCAAGATCAAGATCAAGATTACAATAAAGCAGAGTGCACCATGTTGTAGATTATCCTTGTATACCATACAAACGGCCTAGTATACCAGAAAATAATTCCCCCACCTTCACTACAGGCTTTCCATCATTCTTTCTGCTCAGAGAAGGTTCTCTTTCAGGCAATGCCTATTCATGGCTTGTATTTTACTCTCTGTTAATGTTCGTAGTTGTCTAATTTCATTTGGCATGCCTTTTTTATCACTCTGCTATGTCATATTACCATTTCTGTAACTTGACCAGTCATGGTCTCAAGAACTCGAGATAACTAATAACACAGTAAGAGGGAAAAGGCACTAATTAATCTGTTATGCATGAACATGTAAATACTAGAGAAAGCAGAAAAATCCAGATGGCAAAAGAGCCAATAAACCATCAACGCACAGACATGTTGCACATCCAGTGAAGCAACAACACCATGACGATCTTTTAGTGACATATTCAAGGGAAAACACTGCTTTCATCATTCCCCTTGAAACAATGAAAAGACATTTCCTGTAGTGAAAACGGGTATGCAAACAGAATGTTTTTTTAAATCCCAGATACAATATTGATTTTAATATAAAATAAACATGAGTTAATTGACTCTTAAAGTTAACATTACCTGACGACAGAGAAAAAGGTACTGAACAGTTCATTCACCAAATCATCACATTCAATATCCAACATCACAACACATGACCTATATCTTGCAAGAGTTTCCAAGATAACGACTCTTCTTCCATATGATGGTGCATTGACATCATCTAATCCTTTAAATATACCTACAATCAAGTGGAAAATATCCTGAAAGACAAAGAGAGAGAAATAAATAAATCCTTCAAACGGAATTAAAATGTGGCAAAAGCATTCCAGCTCTATCACAAGAGGCGGAGACAAGGATGCCTGGGAGAGCTTCAATCTTAAAAATTCGCAAATATGACCCACTAGATAACAGATTAGTCTCCCATATTCTCATCCACTCTGCTCCACTAACTCTTTCAGATTATTAATATGATACTGTTATATTTATCAACCGTTCAGTTCTGCCCCTACTTGCTAGTGTTGTGCCTAAATTGTAAATAGAAGAAACCTACCCTCAAAGTGTCATCACTGTATGGAGCTTCTGGAGCTGTGATGCGTGTTATCTCACAAATGCAGGTTGCCACCAAAATTTTGACATCTCTATCTTGGTGTTTGAGCAGTTCTTCCTTTGCAATAGCATTAAGACATGGCTGCATTGTTTCAATCATCACTGGTGACGACGATTGATCCAGCTCAGAGAGACAAGTAGCAGCTTGCTGAAAATCAATAAACAACTATTACCAGAAGCAAGAGTAACGTCCTAGAAAAATCTACAGAACTCTCAAATTTCAGAGCAAATCCTTGGACAAGCAGTGCCTGCTTCCACAAACTGAGTTCACTTCCATGATGTTAACTGAACCATAGTGATTGCATATCTACCATTGTTAACAATGAAGTATAAAGCACTCTTCAAGTTGACAAATCCAAACTTACAAAGTGCACTATTCCGACTACGAAATAGAGCGGAGGATAGTTCAAATGCAGAAATTCTGATCACCACACTTTTAACAAACGTGGATTAGCTTGTACTTTATGTTTTAAGCAGTCACATATTTGATACAACTGTAAAAAATATAAAATTTAAACAAACATTTATAATAAAAATCTTTCCAATTGATAGAGTTCAGAGCAAATGTGACAACCAGAAAGGACCCTTAAGGTTAGTGCTATAAAATTCAAGAGATATAAATAAGACTAGAAAATCGCTCAGTGGCTCCATTCCAACAATGAACCATTGCTCTAGCTATCTGACAATTCAATCACATGAACGAGTTACTCCAGACACACAACGTTTCTGTAGGGAGTAGGTAATAATCGGACATTGTACATTGATGATTTTGCACAATTTTTAATGGAAAGTTACTATTTAAATATTTTTTTTTCAATAAGCTATCATTTCAACTTCATTGACGTAGAAAACCTTAATAAATAAGAAATGCAAAATAAGCCATGTACGCATTTTTAAGCTTTTAACATAAATAAAATGCAGCATGCAAAAGTCCTTTTCTCATGATTCCATATACTATTATTTCGACCTTAAAGTTTAGCAGAATTCAAAGTCCTTTTCGCAACAAAATTCATCAGAGAAATCACTATTATAGCACAACAGAGCTGCTAATATTTTGCAAGCTTGCATAAGACTGGCAAAATCTAGTGAACCCAAGTTCACATATAAGCAGGTCATGTTAGTATACAAAAGGAAAAAAAGCGCTAACCACAATATACAAATCCTATAAGCTCATTCTTCCTGCACATGGAGCAGGAGCCGCAATTTCAAACTAAAGCTAGTAAGAATTCTCGCAACTCACTTCTTCCACACTCATTACTAAGTTGTACAATAGTACAGATGCTTTGGTTGATATCATTGTTAGTTCCTCCACCGAACAGCTTAAGCCTTTAGGAGACATGGTTTCCAGCACTAAAAGTATTCGGAGACCACCATGAGAACAGCTAAACAATGCATATTCAAATTTACTCGATTATTAAAACCTCTAACCCTATCCAACACATTCCTCTCACATAATACAGAGAGCAAGTCAAATTCCATCCTCAAAAAGTCACATTTACACGATTATTGAAGCCCCTCTAC
Organism: Houttuynia cordata; assembly: GCA_039654745.1. Lineage (NCBI taxonomy): Eukaryota > Viridiplantae > Streptophyta > Magnoliopsida > Piperales > Saururaceae > Houttuynia > Houttuynia cordata. Next base: position 54,764,168 of record CM077502.1, on the reverse strand, counting down.
CTATCCAACACATTCCTCTCACATAAATAGCCTCAAAAAGTCAAATTTAGCTCAAAATTTAAACCCCGCCAACACTAGATCGAACTACAAGTCTACAAGCAGCCATCCAGCTGGCAAGCAACTCAAAACCAGCACTTTCCGCGCCTACTCCAATCTTCACGACGCAGTCCAAAAGCGGAAAGAAGACAAGCCAAAAGAGCGAGACACAAACCTTCAATAGCTTAATTAGAGAGTCCTTGGAGACGGGAGGGTTTTCGAGCTTGAGCCCGACCTCCTTGAGCTGCTGCTGGAGCTTCTGCGCCATTTTTGCCGCGAAAATCGGACTGGAGAAGCTGGTGCTAGGGCCGGAAGAGCGACATGGGAATCCAGCAGAGGAATGCTCTTCGCGAGAGACGGAGGGTTTACTTGTTTCGCTTGTCCGGCCCGAAAAAAACGGAGTAAACGTGTGAAAGTCGGGAAGAGAAGCGGGCAGCTTTATTTATTTATAGGGAAGTCGATGATTTGTCCGAAGTGGGCCTTTGGATCCACTCGAGAGTTTGAGATAGAATCGATGGAAATGTACGGGAATGCCCTCGTCCGTTGAAACCTGAAATATGTTGGACCCATCAACACAAAAAAAAAAAAAATTACGCTTCCTTTTCATACTGTAAAAAGAAAAATATTTTTTTACGTTGAAAAAGTACGTGAGAAGCTGCTTCATCAATAAAAAACCATTGATCATTGGAGCCCACTTTTTTAAGCCCACCAATGAATGGTTTTGTAATGATGAAGTAGCTTGGTGACATTTTTTTTCAACATTAGAATAGCATAACTCTTGTAAAAGCAATATTTTAACCCTGAAATGTGCTGGATGGTCGCTTGTTTAGGGGAACTCCTGGATTTGAGTCTCGGCCCAGGAACAAGGGGGATCGAGAACGTAGGTTTTGTGTAATTGTAGCCAAAATAAAGAAAAAGACCAAAAAAAACTTTATGGATAAACAAAAGACAGTCTTTCGTGAGAATTAACAAAAATACTCTCACAAATTCTTACACATTCCAGTTATGAGATATCAACGAAGTCAATAATCTAGTCGTCTAGCCAAAGTTTAAAATTTTGTTTATGGAAAAAGTTTGAAAATGTACCGGTGTGTATGGCAACCCCTGTCGTCCACATTAGAAAAGCCAAATTGAGTTCATTACCAATATGAATTCATTTTCCAAATATGGATTAAAGTAGGGTGGTGGGAGTATTAATTTAGCTCAATATAAGATTATTGTGAGATAAAAAGACGGCATTCTATAACTGCATGTAGTTTGGGCCGACACATTTCTTTTTGTCTCTGGGTCCATTTAGAAAAAAATCAATTGCCCCATGCTAACCACTCCATTTGGCTCAATTTAAGTGGTTGGGTACCTAAAAAGTGCTCAAAAGGACTAGTGTAAATGTGTTTGTCTAGGTCAATAAAGATCACTATTTGTCCAAATCGAACTAGTAATATCGGATGAGGGAGTATATATAAGACTACAAAATGTCAAAAAAAATGTTATCTTCTAAAAATTGCTACATTTGCCTTTCCATTGTCGTGCACGGGAAGTTGTGATCATATAGGATTAAATTTCGTATTCATGATGACTGATATATTTTTTCCAACACGACTAATATTTTTGAACTTTGAAGGAAGGCTAAAGCAAAAAAATAGGGGGAATTTCACATACAATCATAATTTACTTATTTTTATATAAAACTAGAGTCCAATAAGATTTGTTCAAATCCAATTACATTAAGTTTGGCAGTTTTAATTAGCATCATCATAAAAATATGGGATTCTGTTATTTTTTCCAAAATTCCAAAATTACATTTTTTCCTCTATTTCGCTGCCTTCTTGTCGGCTAAGAGAGACTATTATAAAATAATATAATTATATTATTGTATAATATTAGACTTTGTATACAAGTGACGGAAATCACGGTAACATCGTGTTGCGCTACGTGGCCAGGCCATCTAGATGGACCATTATTACCCCACAACACCAATAACCTTGCCACTACTCATCTCCCTCTTGCTCGTCTTTTTTGCTCTTATCTTTGTGGATACCTAGCTCGCCGACAGTGTTACCTACGATCGGAAATCCCTCATCATCGACATCTACCGTAGATTCTTCATCTTTGTCTCCATTCACGACCAAAGAATTCCATATCGGCGATATATCACCGATATATCGATATCGGGTCCCACCCGATAAATTGATACGGTTAAATATCGATTTTTAGGTTTATTTTAGAATATCGCTGATATTTCGGCGATATATCGCCCATGATATATTACTATTTTTTTATAAAAAATATTTTCAAAAAAAATCAGAAATTATTATTTTTTTATTTTCCATCATAATATGCATATTTTAAAATCTATTATTTGTCTAAATTAGTATAACTCATTTTAGAAATTAAATTGTAAAAATATATAGTAAAAGTTAGTTTTTGACTATTGATATTTTTTTACAAATATCTCTGATATTTTGTCTCTTAGGCCGACTGATACGATACCGATATCCGATACGGAATTCCCTGTTCACGACCAGCAAACGTTCTCACCGTGCAACCACCGGCCCGAGTTCATCGAATACTATTTTCTATTTACAACAAAAATGGGTATTTTAATCTTTTTATACAAGATCCACGTACTGATGATGTTATTTGATTGAAAAAAATAGAACCATAAGTTATTTGTAAATAAAAAGTTTTTTGTATATGAAATTCCCATAAAATATTGGAAAGTAGGTATTATTAAAAGATAGGGGGTATTTTAGTAAAATAAAATACAAAGTACAAACCCCCCAACTTTCCTGACCTGGTAGCCTTTCCGTCCACCCGGAGACCTGCCCAAAAGCTGCGTGAAAAACCCAGCAAGCAAAAACCTGCCACCAAAAGGCAATGGCGGAAGCCATTTCGATTCCCGAAACTGCCCCCGTGGATGGGCCCACTAACCTGCCGTAGTTGCCACCCGCTTTCCTAGACTGCCCAGAAGAAGCGCCTGAAGCAGCAGAGATACGAGGCGAAGAAGGCGGAGCGGAAGGCGCAGGAGAAAGAGAGGAAGCGGCGGGAATAGGCGCAGAAGCTGGCGGCCGTGTCTGAGGAGGAGCAGTCGAAGCTGATCGAGTCGAGGAAGGAGGCCAGGAGGGAGCGGATGGAGCAACGGTCGGAGGAGCGGGACAAGAAGGTCCAGGAAGGCGACGGAGGTCGGGCAGAAGATCGTCATCGATCTTGAGTTCGTGGACTTGATGACTCCCAATGAGATTCACAGTCTGGTGCAGCAGGTTAGAAGAGTTCATTCTGGTTCATCATTTTATTAAGAATTTTCTCTACAGGGGCCTTGTTAGAGTTATTAAGGGGTTTACTCGATACGTAACCTGAAATTAGAGTTAAGCTGATTAGTACATTTCATGAATCCGCTGCCGTGATATCTATGGGATTGTTTGAATTAGTCTAGAGCCACATTTTGCATCTTCCTTTATGAAAAGTTTGATTCTTTTATCGTGGTCATTGATAAGAAACTGAGGAATAAGTTATTGTTGTTTAAGCAGTGTTATCCATTTTATAGGAAATAGATCAAAAAAATATCATTATCAAGAGTATCAATAGTTATTGCATCTTTTTCTTTCAATGCTATAATTTTCTAGTGCTATAGTTGGAGTATTGGTTATTGTTGTACATCGAAAGCAACTGAAAATAGTTAGTTGGACATACCTTATAAAATGGATAATATATTTCCAACTATAAGTTATGTCCAACTAAAGTGTAAATACATGATATTTGGCAAAAACGGTCACGCTGAGATCGGGTAGTGGACATAGCTGAAAGGTGAAGATCTGATGGAAACACTTGAAAGCTTTATTGGCAAATAATGATGAAACTCTTCAGGTTCCATGGAAGATTCGAAGCTATATCCAGAAGATAAGACAATTTCAGCGGAGCAGCAGACATATGACATTCTATCATGTATATCGGGAACAGAATCAAGTGGCTGACATCTTAGCGAATTTTGCTATCAATCAGTATTCAGTATACTGGTTACGTGAGCCACCTGATGATTCGAAGGGAACTTGCTTTAGATTGTAGTGGTCAATTATTTTCACGAGTCTGTAAATTACCTTAATTGTCTGTTTTTATTTAGCAAAAAAAAAAGAATGACGAAACTCAATTATGATTAGTTTAACTGAAGAATCCGTTTTACAAAATAGCCCAATCAAAACAAGCCAATATAAAGCCTCCTGCCGCTATTAAAAAGGTAAAATCACACCCAGTGAATGGAAATATGCTCCAAAGAGAAAGAAAATTTCGAAGTCATCAAGATGTAATATGTCAACGGCCATGTTCTCGAGCATGTCCCAGTGCCCACTATTTTTGAATAATTTGATGAAGTTATCTGTAAGTTGACTTCATAATAAGCAATTTTAGGGGACGGGTGTATTTTTTCTTTCATTTGATGAATGTTTAATTGGATAGTACTAGATAGTATTTTTATTTATCTTATTAATTCTATGTTGCCTGGTTGCTTTGAACACTTTCATTTGGTTTGTCATAATTTTAGAAAAATGTTAATTGAACTGACAAGAAAAGCAGATATTGTATTGTTATTCAGTGAATGGAAGATGTGCTTCACCTGGTCATCTGTGGTTGACGGGATGCAGTGGTGAAATAGACAGTCATTTACAGAGGCTTCCAGGATCTGATAAATAGATTGTTGTGAAGGAGAGCAGATCATATATTGATGCATTGCAACACCAGAAAGAAAATCTTGTTTATCTCACTGCTGATGCGGAAGCTGTGCTGGATGAACTTGATCCAAAGAAGATTTTTATTTAATGGATTGAAACTGATGGAAAGGAATAACAATGAAGAAAGCGATAGAACAGGGTATTTAATCAGCAAAGTTGCCAATTGGTAGCTACCTGAAGATGACAAGCTCTCAGGTATGATCTGTGGTGTGACTTAATCTTGGTCTTAGATAGGTTTTGTTATGGTGTTGGTTATGGTTGGCTTTCGTTATGGTGTATATCATAAACTATGTTAGGATACGACTGTGCTACTTTCACAAATGAAAACAATCTCAGATAGATAATAATCAGGATTTTCTTGCTGCAGAAGAGCTGGTATTTTTCTCTCATAGGAATAGGTGCCTAACTAACGACAATAACGAGATATGCATATCTACAATGGGCTCTTTGTTATGTCCTCCCTTATCACATGTGCAGTACCATCTGTTGACTACTAAAGGCAATTCATGTTGGGATCCTCATGGTACATGTTACCGCATGTCCAGAAATTGATATTTAGTTTGTCTCAATCAATAGAACTTCAGCTTAGTTTTTTTAAAACTTGGTCATAAAAAACTTTCTGTAGAATTGCCATTTGATCTAAATATTTTCTTTTGAATGTTTGATTTTGGTGAATCAGGTGCTTACAGTGAACTTGAGATTTTGCTTGGATACTTGGAAACAAAAGGCTGGAAGAAGTCATTCTTTCATGTGATTCCCCAAAAGAAACGCTGTGAAGCTGATGGGGAAAATGAAGATGCTGAGGAAGAAGAAGTGTGTTGAAGAAACCTCCAATGCTTCTGATTCAAATTCTGAGTAGATAGACATATTGCGTGAGTTTTGCAATTAAAACTGCTTTAGGTGTAATTTTGGCTCTTTTTTTCCTTTTGTTGTGGCCAAAACAGTTTTATTAGCATTTTGAAGCAAGCATCATTTGGTGCTCTTGTCAATTTGAAGTACTTACATCTTGAAATCGGCGAAGTTAGGAGTAAAACAAGCGGCTATCATTTTGGCGTTGCTGATACTAAGATATATATATATATATATATATGAGGGCACTTAGCCTGCAGGTACCCGCAGCCTCTTTTTCTGCGGGTGAGTTTTTCATTGATGGTTGGATCATAATCTCGCAGCCTATCTTCTTTAACCGGGTCAAAACCTTAACCCAGTATGGTTAATAAAGAAACTCACCCCACTCTGCCTCGTCAACCCCTGCCCTCCTCCCCGAGACGCTCCTTGCTGCCCCGTCCACCCGACAACCTCAAGGCCACCATCGGCCATGGCAATGAAGGTCATTTTGCACGCGCCGGTGGTGAATGCCAGCCAGGAAAGGTCCCATGGAAGAAAGAGATGGCCAACTGTGTACTTTCTGTCGGGGTGGTACCATCTTCAATTCAGTTTGGACTTTCTCATGCCTCTGTTATCCCCTTCTCCATTCCTCTAAGTATTCCAAAGTTTTCATCTTTTTGCCTTGTGCAACAGCCGCATTAGCCATCTTGCCAAGGATTGTGGTTCATTTTTTAGTGGAGGAGAGATTGATGGTAGTTCTCTGTTTTAAGTGATTACGGAGATCATCGTAGGTGCTAAAAATCTCAGTTTTGAAAAAACAGCATCTGAAGCATCAAAGATCATCGTAGGTGCTGAAAACCTCAGTTTTGAAAAAACAGCATCTGAAGCATCAAAGCATGGGACGACTAGTGTTGGAGACTCCGCATCAAAGCATGGGGCAACATGCCCAACTATTTGTTGAAATACCAGTAAGGGAAGTCATAGTGACTTTCTTCAAGAGACACAGTGAGCCGACGGCTTTCAAAAGAACCAGTTGCTCGGTTCTCATGCAGAAGTTGTCAACCTTGTGGTTTGTGAGATTACTGAAATTATATGGGGTAGTACGACTACAATTTCCCTTGAGGATGCACAGGTTTGCTTTGTGTTTAATTTGGATGAATTTGTTTTTCAATATTTATTTCTCATTAGATTTAGTTTTTAAGTGTGAGACATACTGAGAAATGGAGTTGTCTGTTCAAATTTGGCTTTTTCTCCATGATTAGAAACCTTGATCCATTAATAATCGATGTGATACTTACCGAGAGATCAGCTGTTTATGATGTGGCTCATCGGGCTTCAGAAGTTGAAGGAATTCCGCTGGGGTATTTTCTACTAAGGAGCAGCCTCATGGTGAGACGAAGAATGAAAAAATCATAGAGAGATGGATCTTGCAGTATGAAAGTCGGAAGGGCAATGGTCGTATGGGAGATATGAATGCAAGTGCGAATTGTGGAGAATATGTGGAAAGATGCTTTAAGGCGGGGTAGTAGCCCTTGTCATCAGTTATTGTCGAAATGTGTCTAACAAGCATGTGAAATCTCTAGCTAACATATGTTTTGTAAGTAAGCAGGTAGAAACAAGTAGCTTTAGTGCAAATCGTTTTGATTATGATACTCAATTTAGTCAAGTGAATATCACTGTACAGTCTTTCATTTCTTGTATATATGATGGAAAATAGTTGTTACTAATTAATAGGCAAAAACAAAAAAAACTGGACGATGTGGCTCTTTAGCTCAACTAGTAGAGTACTTGGTTTTTTTTATCACCTACTACCAAGAAAATGGTGGTTCAATTCCACCAAGAGCCAATAAAAGCAATAATTAAGTGGTTGTTTTAATATTGTTCAATATGCAAGGATCTAAAAAAATACATGCTCAAATATGGTTCAGTCTAGAGAAATCTGAAAGGACATGCTTCCATATTGTTCAATTTGCAGGAATATGAAAGAACATATGTAATTGAAATTATAAGCCAATTTCTCTGGTAGGAAGGTTCTTTGTTCGAACATAGGACCAATGATGTTGGAGATTCCACATTTGAGTGGCATGGAGTTGATAGTCAAATTGTTTGTGGAAATACCAGTGAGGGAAGTCAGATAATGGACTTGCTTAAAATTTTGTCATGTTTCTTATTACACAGATAATGGACTTGCAACCCTAGCAGAGGGATACTCAAGCTTCAAGAACTTGCATGTTTCAGGCTGCCAACTTCCTACCTGTGAACATTAAAACCTCTGGCCAAAATCTGTCGCCCTATTGAAGATCTTGGACTTCATGGTGCATCCATATTTCATAAAAAGGAATCAAGCATTTTTAATTAGACGAAACTGCATAAAGTTTTTCTAGACACATTTTTCCCCTGTTGCTTTGAAAGATACTTTCTGAAAGATCATGCAAGAAGTGATAACTACATGAAACAGCCAAAAAATTTAGGAGTTAACTGGGCTCTTGGTGGACTCGAACCACCATGTTCTTAGGAATATGATTCTCAAGTGCTTTCCCATTAAGCTAAAGAGCCATTCCCATGAATAATTTATGTAGATATATGTCAGCCTATGAACAATCAACTACATTGGTTACATTAGAAGCACCAAACACATTAAAAAAATCTAAGTGCATGTTCTAACACGAGGAATCAGTCAGCATTATCCTGAAAAATGCAACACTTGCATGGCAAATAATTGTTATGTAAGGTATTTTTCGAAACTGCCTCAATGATATTCTATGATTCTAAAAGTATACACAAAGAATTTTGAAGATGGGAAACATACCGCATCCATCAAACCACAAAATTTTGACTCTTGCATATCTTCTCAAATCAGCTTTTAGTCCATCAAATGTGATAGCTCCACTCTTATGAAATTCATTGCCTCGAACACTCCTTCAGACCAGCAATCTCTTCCTCCAAGAGGCTTCCAGCAATTACCAGAGAATGCAAACCAAAGCCTAATATATATAGAAGCGGAATGACTTTAAGTCATAAAAGGGCAGGGTCTTAGTTTTTTCATAATTCAGACATACGCCAAAGTGGGCAGTGCGAGAAAGAAAGGAGGAGGGCATGGTAATTTATAAATTTGTTTAGAAAGGACCTGATTGGCTCACCCAGCATTGTTTGTAAGACGTGTGATCGTCCATCAACGAGCGTACAATGAGCTGCTCTTGTTGCTCACAGAAACGGGCAGTTCATTGTAGCCATTGTATTTCCCTACATTACAAGTTTCATCTTCCATTAGCCATTGAAATATTCAAGATAAAAAAAAAGGAAACATCAGTAGATAACAAATTTGTGAGAAGTTGCACGTTTAGATTTGGACAAGTAGTCATGTAATGCCTAACTGTTGACAAGTACTACTGCACATTTTTTTTCGTTGAGAGGAGATATTCTTTTCAAGCCCTGATTTCTATATTCGTCAGGTGCATTTTCAAATATAAACTATATATCAAAATCAACTTGAAAGGATGAACTAAAATAAAATCATGTGCAACTATGTATGTGAATAGAACACCAGAAACAATTATAAATTCATTCAATTCATGATTTCAGGTGAAGAAAGCATTACCCTACAGATTTATTGGCAGATTTTGCAACTTAAATTATAAAATGAGTACCACCGTTTGTGACCTTCTCTCTGAATTCAATACTCTTTTCAACTGTGCCACCTTCTTTTGTTGTTTTCACCCAAATGTTGTTTTCTCAATGATGATATTACAACACTGCATTAAGGAAAACAAGAGTGTTAATTCCAAACTCAAACACAACTAAACTTTACATTAAACTAGTCAAAAGCATTTTGACAAATATCTATTGAGCATAAACTCTAAGGACATTTTTTCCCTAAAGCTCATTGATGGCAAAGGGAGGGATGTGGTGGGTCGGAAAAGCAAGAGACTTCAGAGGGAGGACCATTGGCTGGGGCACAAAGGTGTTCTTCGAAGCTGGAGGAGGTTCGTGGCGACCAGTAGCGCAACTGGAGAAGAGCTGCAAAGGGTCGAGAAAGCAAGCAGCACGCCCTTCCAAACTTTGACGGCGAATGGAGGGTCTCGGTGGGTCTAGGCAGCAAGCATCTGAGCAAAGGCCGCACGGTGAGACCTGACGGCGAATGAGGCCGCTGGCTGAAGCTGCCGCCAGAAGCAAGCAAGTGAGACTAAGCTTTTCTGTTTTGCGGGATGGGTATGGTTGTGTTAGGATTCAGTGGAGATGGAGATAGGATTTACCGTTAGATGAAGATCTGATGGACATTTCATTAATTCACCCGCAGAAAATTAGCCTGCGGGTATCCGCTGACTAATTTTTTCCTATATATATATATATATATATATATATATATATATATATATATATATATATATATATATATATATGAGATAAGTTTACATGAGATCGTTCTCATATAAGGAGCATGAGGCCAATCTTTATTGCCATTAGATTCCGATCGGATGGTGGATATCAAATCAATGAGTAGGTAAGTGTGTCACATCAAGGAGTGGGTGAGATGATTATGGATATTTGTAGCCGTCAGATCAAGATTCAATGGCTATGATTCAAAGTGGCCTCATATAAGCAATATGAGAGCGATCTCATTTAAACTTTTCCCTATATATATATATATATATATATATATATATATATATATATATATATATATATATATATATATATATATATATATATATATATATATATATATATATATATAGGGTATATATATATATATAGGGAAAAGTTTAAATGAGATCGCTCTCATATTGCTTATATGAGGCCACTTTGAATCGTAGCCGTTGGATCTTGATTATATATATATATATATAGAGAGAGATAAGGTTACATGAGATCGTTCTCATATAAGGAGCATGAGGCCAATCTTTATTGCCGTTAGATTCCGATCGGAGGGTGGATATCAAATCAATGGGTAGATGAGTGTGTCACATCAAGGAGTGGGTGAGATGATTATGGATATTTGTAGCCGTCAGATCAAGATCCAATGGCTACGATTCAAAGTGGCCTCATATAAGCAATATGAGAGCGATCTCATTTAAACTTTTTCCTATATATATATATATATATATATATAGATAAGTTTACATGAGATTGTTCTCATATAAGGAGCATGAGGCCAATCTTTATTGCCGTTAGATTCCGATCGGAGGGTGGATATTAAATCAATGGGTAGGTGAGTGTGTCACATCAAGGAGTGGGTGAGATGATTATGGATATTTGTAGCCGTCAGATCAAGATCAAATGGCTACGATTCAAAGTGGCCTCATATAAGCAACATGAGAGCGATCTCATTTAAACTTTTCCCATATATATATATATATATATAGAGAGAGAGAGAGAGAGAGAGAGAGAGAGAGAGAGAGAGATGAGTTTACATGAGATCGTTCTCATACAAGGAGCATGAGGCCAATCTTTATTACCATTAGATTCTGATCGGAGGGTGGATATCAAATCAGTGGGTAGGTGAGTGTGTCACATCAAAGAGTGGGTGAGATCATTATAGATATTTATAGCCGTCAGATCAAGATCTAACGGCTATGATTCAAAGTGGCCTCATATAAGCAATATGAGAGCGATCTCATATAAACTTTTCCCATATATATATATATATATATATATGAGATCGCTCTCATATGGCTTATATGAGGCCACTTTGAATTGTAGCCGTTGGATCTTGATCTTATGGCTACAAATATCTATAATGATCTCACCCACTCTTTGATGTGACACACTCACCTACCCACTGATTTGATATCTACTATCCGATTGGAATCCAACGGCAATAAAGACTGGCCTCATGCTCTTTATATGAGAATGTCTCGTGTAAACTCTTCAGACGCTAACCCAGAACTGAGACATACTGGTAAGAAAAAAGCTGTCTCTTGTCTATTACATCTATAAGGAGTGCATGCAATGTCTTCTCACTCCTCCAGATATACATTTTATTTCGTACGCTCACAACAAATTGAATTTACTACTCGGTTGTCCAAAAAAAAAAACACCTGGGCACTTAAGTAACTGTACAGTAATACGCAGAACACACAAAGTCTAGATATCTTTTGGCTCCAGAACAACTGAACACTTTCATATTTCCATGTGCTGGATTCAAATGTGTCGTATGGGCAGTTCTTTCAGCTCTTCTCTATTCCACAAAAAAAAAATTCAAATTAGATTCCCTCCAGGCATTAGAAGTAAGTTGTTAGAGACTACAAGATTACTGACTAAAATATACAGGTAACAAACATATCAGAATTCCAACGGCATAATGAAATAACAAGAAATGTGTCATGGACCGCTGACACAAACCATTCTAAAAACTAACCAGTGGAAAGTTTACGAATTTCAAAACGTCTAACTTTATAAGATTCGTGACATATAATATGAATTATGTAAATATCCATGAAATGTATCAGATGATTATATCCTACACCAATGAGAAGCTTCCAGACAATGAAACATGAATAATTAAAGCATTTAATACCTTATCATTTTGCCTAGTCACTTCTAACAATTTATTTTACCATTTAAGAAGTAGGTAACTCATGATGAAACCAATATAAACAAAAGGTATCTAATGACTAAACCAAATGGGAACTGGAACCTGTGGCTTACATTGAACTTTGATTTCGTATAAAGGACTGGAAGGTCCAGGATCTTGAAATTCAGAAACAATCTCCTGTAGTGTTACTGGCAAATCAGATAAAAAGGTGAGGCTAGGCTTCTTCTTAGGCAAAGACAGGAGTTCTGCTTCTTGACTAAGCATCTGAAGAACCTTTCTCATGGAAGGCCTTGCTGAGAAGTCCGGATTCGCACAGTTTAACCCCAGAAGCAAAAGCCTTTTCATCTCTTCTATCTCAAACTCACCATTTAACCTGGGATCTGCAGCTTCAACTAGCTTATCTTCAGCATAAAGCTCCCACACCCAATCTACCAAATTAACCATCTCCTGACCATTCGCATCCTTATCTATAGGCCTTCTACCACAGGCAATTTCGAGTATCACAACCCCAAAACTGAAAACATCTGTTTTTTCCGTTGCCTTACCATACTGGAGATATTCTGGTGCAAGGTAGCCCATGGTCCCTGCAGTTAATGTGGAAACTGGACTCTTGTCATGATCCATGAGCCTCGCAAGGCCGAAATCACCCAACCGTGGACTGAAGTTGGAATCCAACATTATGTTGCTCGTCTTAATATCTCGATGAATTACTTGCTGCTCACATTCCTCATGGAGGTAGGTAAGTGCTGAAGCAATCCCCACGGCAATGTTGTAGCGCTGCGACCATGTAAGTGCCATGCCGCCTTCCTGGTGCAATGCATTGTCCAGACTCCCATTCTGCATAAACTCATAAACGAGAAATAGTTCTTCTTTCTCGGCACACCAACCTTGCAACTGAAGCAGATTTTTATGCCTCAAACAAGCTATTACTGTCAATTCAGCTAGAAACTCATCCTTACCTTGATGAGTATGCTTCGATCTCTTAACCGCAAATGTCAGACCTGATTCAACAAAAACAGCCTTGTACACTGTCCCGAAAGCTCCATGCCCTATAACTCGACTCGAGTGAAACCCCTTGGTAGCATATTTGATTTCTCTGTAAGTAAATTTTCTGGGTCCTCTCAGAACATCCGGCTTTATACCGTCTTCTACTTTGAATTCCTTCCACTTATTGGCAGCATACCACCCTAACGTCGCCAACATCACAAAGAAGACAACGGGTCCTGCAACTCCCAAACCCAAGACCAGTTTCTTGTGAGATTTATGGCCAGGTTCAGGACGAGTAAATCCAGGGATTACCGGAGGTGTCAAAGCACTATCTGATACATTATGCGGTGGACGCGGAGATTTAGGCTGGTAATCTACAGTTTTCAGGCCATAAGCTTGAAATGTCCAATCCACAATCTTGTGATTTTCAGTGCTCCCATCCATAGAGCCCGAGAATCCCACATACATGAACTCATCATAATAATTTGAGGCACTGAATTTTACAGAAAGAATGGGTTGATCAGGCTTGGCACTCGTGTAACTCAGCCACACCAGTAATCTCTTCTCATTATCATTGTAATCAATCCATGCCGTAATCAAATTCCCACTTCTCAAGCTGATTCCTCCAGATTCTGGATCAGCTGTCTTGATCGACACGGGGCTGCCCAAATCCAACCCCACGTGATCTTGGCTTGGATCACCGAATTGGGCATCCGACCGAGTATCAAATTCCACAGCAATAACATTCCTTGATTGAAGAGGAAATGAGGAATTGAAGAGACCCAAGTACGCACCTGGGCTGCCGAGGGACTGGTCGCTGGGGGAGAGGAAGAAGGCGAGGCCATCGCCGTAGGAGTCCGGGTTGACGTTGGTGACGATGAAGGAGAAGCGGGTGGAGAAGGAGGCAGAGGAGTTGGTGGCGGGATCCAAGAACCTGATGGGGGAGTTGCAGAAGACGGAGCCGGCGCTGGAGGAGGGGACGCCGAGCTCGCGGGTGAGGCCGACGACGCCGTTGCGGATGAAGGAGTCGCCGAGGAGGGTGAGATTCCGGAGGGTGAAGGAGGGGAAGTCGAGGGTGAGGTTCTGCTGGGCGGCGGAGGCAGGCGGGAGGTGGGACGCGGCGAGGAAGGCGGCGACAGCGAGCAAGAGAAAGGATCTTGGAGAGGTATTCATGGATTCAAGATTCAAGAATTGGAGGATTCATGGACGGGAAGGAAGGAGGTGGAGCCCGTGCAGAGAAATGGAGGACGTGAGCGAGTGAGGGGGGGTTTTGTTTGAGTGGGTTGGTGGTGCCCAACGGTAATGAGACGGCTTTTGATTGAAATTTTTGGAGGTTTATTGCGCAACGGCTATGGAGACTTGGGAGGGGTTTCTCGTGCGTTTTGTTGGCTGGTGGGAGCGGGGGAGGTGGAGTAGTGGGGAAAGTGGGAGGGCCCACACGAAGGATGCTGGAATTTCGTATTGGATATCGGTCGGCGAGACAAAATATCGGAGATATATCATAGATATATCGGAGATATTGTGTAAAAAAATATCAGTCGTTAAAAACTAGTTTTTATCGTATATTTTTACAATCTAACTTTTAAAATGAGTTATACTAATTTAAACAAAGAATACATTTCAAAATATGCATAAAAATGCATATTAGGATAGAAAACAAACATGAAAGTTTTTTTTTTTTTAAAAAATTATCTTTTAATTAAAAAAATACCGATATATCGGCGATATTTGGAAAATTTTTAAAAACCGAAACTATGTTGTATCGGTTTGTGTCCGATACCGATATATCGGCGAGACGATTTTCCATGATGCTGATACCACGAAGCTCCTTTGACTACTCACGAGTCATGGACGAAATCGTAGACATCTCATTTTTGGGATGGTAATTTGTGAGCAGTTCGCCGCCCCAACCTTTAATTACTAGCCACTGGATGACTACCGTCTGTGTATGGAGGTGTAAAGTAAAATACTCGTCCAATAAAGCCTGTATGTATTTGATAATAAGTAAAACTTGGAATCAAAGGTGGGAGCAAAGTCAGCCATGTAATGATGGACCATTTTTTTTCCAAATGTGGACAGACTTCATTGGACAGAGGTGTATGAGGTTTTTGGGATAGTAATCTGTGAGGTTTTTGTATGGATTTTGTACTATTTTGATTCCGATAAGAGTCAAATGCGGTATATAATCCATGCCGCCGACCCAAGAAACTAGTTGGGATAAGGTGTATGATGATGAATTTGTGAGGAGTGCTAATTCGGAAACTAGCTGGGATAAGGTGTATGATGATGAATTTGTGAGGAGTGCTAATTCGTGTCCAGTCCTCTTTATCAATGTCTCCCCACACGGCCATGTCAAGAGTACTTAACATTTCTTTTTGTCTCTCTTCATTTTAAAAACAACTAACCTTTCTTTCAGTCTCGGAAGAACTAAGAAGCATCAAGCATGTAAACATGTATAAGTAATCTAATTGTACCTTCTATATCGTCATTGTACTCCTTAGGCTACCCCTAAGCATGTTGATTGCATATTTGCATCGCCTTCATCTAGCTCTCTCCTCTTTTCCCTCCAGCAACCCCCCCTTCCCTTTCCCCCTTTTCCCCATCCCGGCCTCTACTTGTCCTTTGTCCCCTCCCCTTCCCTTTCCCCCTTTTCCCCCCATCCCGCCCTCTACTTGTCCTTTGTCCTCACCCTAACTGGCCTCCGGCCAGGGCCAAATGGCTGCTACAATTTTTGGCTTGAGGATAGGGCGAGAGAGGGGTAGACAACCATTGGAAGAGTGACAAACTTCAAAGTCTCCCACTTTCCTAGCTTTTCTAGCCCCAACCTCCCCCCTCCTCGTCGACTACAGGCTCGCAGTCTGGCTCTATTGGTGTCTGCCCGAAGGCTGTGCCCTAGAGTTGGTGGTAGATTTCTTCACCTCTTGTTCTTTTTTCTGTGGGTTTTTGTTGGGTAGGATGGTGGTGAAAGGGAAGCTTTGCTTGGTCCTCCTTCCTGGATCCCCTTCCCCTGGTTTTTATGTGGATGCAGTCAAGTCCAATGGTTGTTTCCATAGACAAATGTGATCCCTTTGAAGGTTGTCCTCTTGGGGCGATTGCTTCAGGCGGGGCTCTTGCCATCGGATCTCTTCTCCCTTGAGTACAAATGGTTGGTTTCTACTCTGTGCATGCTCCAATCGAGTAGCGATCAACTAGGCCAAGGTCTTTGGTGTGAGATTCTTGCGTTGGGCATGCACTCAATTGTTTGGTTCTGCAGTTGCCGCCTAACGGTTGGGTGAGTATCTTTGAGGCTACTACTTGTGAGCTGCTGTCTGGAGCTCACAATCTAGTAGCCCCACTGTATATTTTTTTTGGCTATTCTGTAGAGATGTATTTTATTGAAAAATCGGTATCATATCGACCCTTTGGAAATAGCCTAAGATAGTTGGGTTCGAGGTCATTTGCAATGGATTCATGTTTAATGTTATGCCTCTGTTTATGATATTTCTACTGGACGTTTTTATTTTCTTATTATGAGAAGTTGTGGATTTGTGTCTATGTGGTTGAGTCTTCTTCCTCGTGCTGTTGTATACGAGGAAAACTCCTTGTTTGTATTTTCGTTATTTGTTGAAGCAAAAAAAAATTATTGTCCTCCTTATTCTAACTATCTTATGTCATTGACGTAAGTATGCTATATCATCTATAACTCTTTTTATAGTAAAATTTATATGACACAAGAAGTAGAAGATATCTATGTACTAGGTAGGTTAGCTTTTTTGTGCTAACGTAGTAAATAGAGTGATAGACACCTTTTGAAGTTGGTTCAGGGAAGTTGGTCACAAACTCAAGGTCACAGGTCAGCCTAGACGTGCCCCCAAAAATATTATAGGTAAAAAGTAGGTGTAGTCAGGCTTAAGGTGGATTTGGTTAAAGAAGCAGCCTCTTCTAAAGTTGCTTTCCCTTTCATTGAAAGTATATATGTTACACTACAAGAGAAGCGCTTTTTCCTAACCCTCGACATTTTCCGGAAAAGGGCTTCTAAAGAAGAGCTTTACATTCCCAAACGCCCCTTACATTAGACTTGCTCTTGCAGTTATGAGCTGGGACCCATCAATGGAAAAAGCCCCATACGGTTCCATGATCCTACTCAAACTATAACTCCTGGCAGGCACAAGAGTGCCTTACTTTGGGATACAATTCACAAAGGACCTAGGACGTACAGGTAAGTAGCAAAAAAAAAAAGTGAGAGTACGAGATATTTGGTAGAAAAAGGGGAATCACATAGGACAAAGATTGATTTATATGTAGGTTCACACGACTGCAAACAAGCTGGTCTATTTGGGTTTGAACTTTCGTAAATATATATTTGAAAAAATTCTCAATTTTATTGGATCATGAAGCTTACAAGTAAGATGACTTCACTCGTATGCTCTTCACGAACCAAGTTCAAGTCAATCCTTCTAATTCTCCTCCAATTTTGACAAAAAATATATAATATTTTGGAATAATGAATATTTTCAAATATAGATTATATTTTGGAATAGCTGGGATAACGCTGGTTCTAAGAGCAGACCATTGGGCTTCTATCCTCTATAGATTTATCTTCTTTCGATGCTGGTTTAGAAGTCTACTTTCTTATTTGCATGTCACATTCCAACCAATGATCCAAAAAAGAACGAAAGTGTGCACAAAAGAAATTACAACAAATGCAAAACTAAACGAAAATGGATATAGAAAGTAAACCAAAGGCTCATTCAGCTACAAAAACAAAAAAACACAGGCTCCTTGAAGGAAGACATAATTAAGCTAATATATCGAGGCTGCCTAACAATAAGCTGATCAAGACCATTCTCCAATTCTAAGTTCCCAATTAATCACTAATTAGCTGATAAAGCAAAAGCAAATACGTCAATGCATGCATGTAAGTACATGTAAATACATGCATGCGTATAATGAAGCTACAATAATTAGGAGGCATGGTGATACTTGAGCTGTTTGTCATCAGCAGAAGTAGAAGCAGCAGCGCTGTACTGGTCATGCCGAGCGACATGATTGGAGGTCGAGGGGCTGGCGCAGCTGGCAGCAGCCGGAGAAGACGGAACGAGGCCAGGATGATGATAGTGGTAGGCCGGGACGGGGCCGCAGGAAGCGAGGTCGGGGGCTGCGGTGGCGATGGCGCGCTTAGGGAGGCAGGGGGGGGTCGGAGCGGAGGGAGGAGCCGCGGTGATCGCCTTCTAGCTCGCGGTAGCGGTGGAGGTAGGTGGCAAGGGGGGCGATGTAGTCGTCGAAGCCGAGCTTGTTCATGGCCCAGAGCACGTCCTCGGCAGTGATGGTCTTGCGCTGCTCACGCTGGCACCGGTCGTTGGCCTCGCCGGTGATGAAGCTGATGTACTCGGACACGCACTCCTGGATCGTCTCCTTGGCGTCATCGGAGATCTTAGCGTGGCTCGGCAGCACCTTCCTCATGATCCTTATCACGTTCGCTATCGGCATGTATCTGTCCTGCTCCCTTATCATCACGCTGTCGCTGGTGCCACTTCCGGCGTTGTTGGTGGTGGCGGTGCCGCTGCCATGCGAAGCCGGGTTGTCGTCGAAGGAGGCTGTTGGCATCAAGACCATGGGCTTCTGGGATAGGTCGTCCTCCAGTTCAGGCAATCTGTTCATCCCTTCTATTTACAAATTTCATGCATGCAATAATAGTAGGTTATAAGTTTGAGCATGAATCAAAATTGAATTAAGCCGGTTAGATTGAAAAAGAGTGAAGGTTTCCCATGCTGCTGGCTCTATTCCACAATATGTACCAAAAACCAAAAGATCTGTTCCACAATCCCCAGAGAGTGAGATAGACAGAGAGATGTTGGCATTATGAACTATCATAAAAAGAGACTGATTAAAAGTTCAGATTTTAATAAACCATATCATCATAATTGAGAAACAAAACATGTATATGTGCTAAAACTGGTATAGAATAGTTTCTTCAAGGTGAAAGTCTGGCTGCTGGCTGCAGTCTGTCAGTACCATGGATAAAGGTCCTCATTTTTGGCCTTTTATTGGTTGGAAGCATTCCACAATAAAGGGAATATAGGAAAATTTTATTCATATTGGTGTTGTCATTTTCCTCGCGAAATAATTATTATATTTTTTTATGTTATTTGGAACAGAGGGCCCCCTCTTTTGTCTTTTTATTTTGACAAACAGGGGACTCCATTCAATGTACCAGTACTAATGGAAACAAACAAAGGGGCACCAGCTCACTCATTTTGCCATGCCGGAGCAGACAACGACAAGAAATGTAAAAAGTTGGTCTAAATACAAGCCAGAATGAAGAACGCACGACAGACTGCTTCCTCCTGATGCCTTTCTATTAAGATACAAGAAAATTTTTGAATGCTCAACGGTAGATTGGTAGTGTTGCAGCATGAACTTTTTTTTTTTCGCAAGGTTCAAGAAGGTTGGACTTCTCTACATGGCGCGTTTTTTAACTGATCCGGATTCAGGCCCAAGTGCATGCCTTGGCAACCCCTACTATATATATGTACGAGTGACTAAACTTTGAAACCATCTTGTTGAAATGTCATTATAAACTAGAACAGGGGGAAATAAGCTCAGATGGAAGCACATTCGAGCATGCATGTAGGAAAACACATAACGATGTCCCAGAACTGAGAGGTGAGAAGGAAGAATGATACTAGAATACCAAACAAGGGATATGAAAAAGAAAGCATAAAAAAAGATGAAGAAGAAACTAAACTAGTTGAAGATAAGGAACGATCATCATAAACAACACAAACGAACTGCATGCAAAAGAAAAGATGTGAACATGCTGGTTGAAGTACATTTTTAAGTGTTTTAGTAGAAAAACGAGTTGATGAAACGCAGAGTAATATTTCATGTTCCTTCATGCAAAGAGATCCATATGAAAAAGCATTTTCTAGACAAAGATCTTCGAAAAAGAAAAGAAAAGAAGGAAACAGGAGAAGTAGCATATGCTGAAGAGACTTAATTGGTAACTTTTGGGTCGAGTAGAATGAGTCTTTTGTATGGAGTTTTTACCTGAGAGGCATTTCTGGGGCCTGTAGTAGCCATGGAAGCCTCCACGTTCCATCTCTCTTTCTCTTTTCTCTCATTCGATGACTGGTTGGGAGGCCCCTTATATATACAGAAGAAGGCTTCTCCACGTGGTCAGAATTGGCGGTGACTACGAAGAATAGAGAATAATGATGGGAGAGGGGTTAGAGCCAGGGAGGTGAAAAGCCACTGTCCTCTGAGACTCAGAGCGTTTAGTTTTCAAAGTTTAAACTTGATACCTAAGAAGCATTAATCTCCTCTTCTGACTAAAAATGGCTTTAATTGCTCTAAGGCTCTTAGCTTGTAAGTATATCTTGCATGGATGTTTATTTGTTTTTGGTACATCGGAAACCACCATCCTGCATGGATGTTTATTTGTTTTTGGTACATCGGAAGCCACCATCCTAAAGCTACCCACTGATGCCACAGGTTGAGCAGGACTCGAACATGGGACCTCTACCTCAACAAGGAAAGGACCTACCACCACACTATTTGGTGATCCGGCTCTTGCATGCATGTATCAGAGTTTCAATTGTACGAGTTGGAGTTAATGTGCCAAAAAAGAAAAGTTGGTACGTTGATATAGAACCCATATCACTGACATCAGACAGCTAGAATAAGGCGTACAAGGACGAAGAAGAAGGTACTATCAGATTCATGTTTATGATATCCACCGACCATGTAAAAGGGGGTGGCTAAACCGTGTGGTGGCAAACTACTCATACTTCATTTAACCCAGATCTTGTGATAGCTTTTTTAAATTCTAAACAAAATAGCTATAGTGCCGGTCAGCTCCTAGGAACTTCAAAAAAATTTCAGACAATCCAATATCGCACTAATCATAGACAGTTACATAGAATAAATTACTGAAATTTCCGGAAAGAAGATATTATCCTTCTATAAACAAGGAATCCGCACATTCCTGAAACTTGCTCAAGATGGATGATACTATCCTTTTATAAACAAGGAATCCACATTTTAGCATACTATACAAGATTCACAAAGTATTCCTAGTTTCTTCCCTTTACTATTTATGACCAGAATCTGAGTGTAAAATGCAAAATTCACTCAGCCTGTTTACCCATGTCGAGGAGCCCGAATCTCCTTGTACCTAAGTATTTACACTGTCTGAGGACCTGGATTACTACCTAATCTGTGACTAGTATGGACCAGAAAAACGACCAACAAAATGGACAGTCAGAGACATCGATGCTACTACAATCTCTTCAGAATTTCCCATGCTCATTCAAGGCTTCCCTCGGCCTTTTTGTCAACTTGCGATTGCCTTTGGGAACATTCCCAAATTCGACAGGGCTTATTAGGCAGTTGTACGCCTGGATGTTGGTGACGATACAATAGGAGGTGACTTCAGATTTGGGTTCCAAAAAATTCTGTCTTTCCATGACGGCATACTGTCCACAGCTAAAATCTTGAATTGCAGAGTCTTTCAACTTCTGAAAAACAAGATTTTTGTCATGGGAAAAGCTATTCCTTGAAACCTGCATAAAAATGAAAACGCCTTAATGTTTTGGATTTGCATATTTCTCTACTCTCAATGCTAGTTCTTCTTTTCCATTTTTATCTCAAAACGCACTTTAGTTTGGCATGATGATATGTGCTGAAGTAGACAAACGATATACCTAAAAGAAGAACAACAAAGTTTTTAGATGTCTTGGGCATTTTAATTTTAGACTTCAGTTCGATTTGAATTGTTCAAGCTCTCTCCTTTCCTTGGGTACAAGCTCAAGCTCTCTCCTAGTAGAAGTTATTTCCTTTACACTTCTTTTGTCATAAGTTCAGTCTTTTTTAGCTAAAAATCCAAATAGGGTCCTTTCAACAGTATATTGAAAGGTGAAAGACCATCCTAGGCTTTTTATTTCTCTCCCATTCATTCAGATGATACCCTCTGCAAGAGGTGAATTAAGCAAACAGCAGAAGATTCATTTTGTAAATTACGCTAAATTCAATATTGAGAAATCTAATTACATGTCACCTTCGTGCCCTTCAGTAATTACATAGTGATTCCCGTGATCCGGATTGTGTTTTCCCAAACTAATTTCACTTTCACTTTATTTATCTTTCTTATACCATATCCATAAAAAAATAGAACGCAAAACCTGCTGCCCAACTTTTAAGGAAACAGCTATAGCAAAAAAAATCTCTCACCTGAAAATCAACGGGCCATTCAATCCTCGAGGAGGGGCACCCACATCCATCAACAAAGTTGAGAATCAGCATCATACTGAATGGCCTTGTTTTTAGTGTCATTCTGACAAACAAGTAATCCTCAGACACCTATTATAAGCTTAATAATGTTGGAATGTACAATAAATAATAAAGATTTCTGTTTCCAAACAGCTCGAGCTATTGGGAAAATTGGTTATCTTACATGGTATCAGAGATCCAGATTTTTGGGGGGTCCTGGGTTCTAGTCTCTGTGGAGGCGTTCATCCCCAATTATGTTCCACGTGCCGCACTTGGTGGACGCTTGTACGTGAGGAGGGATGTTGGAATGTACAATAAGTAATAAAGATTTCCATTTCCCAACAGCTCAAGCTAGAGGGAAAATTGTTTATCTTACAAATAAAGCAAAAAAATCTAGCGGGATTTACCTTTTTAACATATATGGCTGCTTGGACAATACTGTCGCCTTTAGATCTGGCCTATCTGGAAAAGAAACCTAATCACAAAAGAACAAAATGATCTATTAATACTCAGTAGGTAGTCAAATTTCTCCAATCAAGGAAGTTGGATGTTTAACGATACCAAACAGAAAAAGTGCAAACAGAAATATATCAAACCATAATTTTTTTTTTCTTAATTGAACAAAAGAAATTCTTTTCCTTTTCTTAATTCATTGAAGCTTTCTTAAAAGAAAGCATTTAAAATTGTAACAGCAATAAAAACAGGAGGAAAAAAGGAAATAAAGATAGGCAACTCACCTCTACTGACTTTAGAAATGACAATGGAGCTTTATGTCCATGTACACTTGCGACTCTGATTGTCCACGATACATACTTGCTTCCTGCATGGTAAGTTAATACTAAATTGATCAATACCATCACCATATGACTAGATCCTAAATGATTCAACCCCACAAACATAACAACGGATGTATGCTCTATCAAGAATCTGCATCTTAGGAGTTCTAAGTCGACAATAAAGAAACGGGGCAACCTGAAACTTCGACAAACATTTAAATAGCATTGAAAACAAAGAAATGCACTAATATACATATTTACATAAGCCTAATAAGCAGGCCAGGCCTATAAAACGGACAAACAATTTGATCAGTGTTCTATCAGTGTGCTGGAGATCATGTGAAAGATGACACAAGATCCAACTATCACCCAAGAGCAAAGATCCTGTTGACAATGACATGTTCTACTAAGAAAAAAAGTTAAGCACACTTTTCAATCCTTAAAGTAAACTAGATAATGGTGGTAAGTGTGGGAAAATGTAAACTGTGGTTAGCTAAATTAGGAAGTAGTATTAGCTGCCTAATCCCTCAATCAA
Organism: Houttuynia cordata; assembly: GCA_039654745.1. Lineage (NCBI taxonomy): Eukaryota > Viridiplantae > Streptophyta > Magnoliopsida > Piperales > Saururaceae > Houttuynia > Houttuynia cordata. Next base: position 54,740,501 of record CM077502.1, on the reverse strand, counting down.
AGGGATCTGAATTATCTGCCTAATCCCTCAATCAAAGGGATCTGAATTAGCTGCCTAATCCCTCAATCAAAGGGCTCTGAAATTGTATATATAGGTGTGCTTCTGTACAGAATTGTAAAAGGAAGAAAACTATTCCTGAATTATTTTTAATATTTGTCATGGTATCAGAGCTTAGTTTGTGAACACAAGGAAAGATTTTTTTCCGGCCTTCATTGCCAGAGTCATCCTTGGCCTCCATCCTTGAAAAGATTTACTGATCAGCCTTCATTGTCGAGATCAAGAGTCATCGTAAACCGTCATTGTCGACGTTCTTTCTTTTCGTCTAAAGGAACCATCACGCTCACGACGCCGTCGTTGCACTGTCATCTTCACGAAGCCACCCTCAACCCCTCTACCACAAATTATGGCATTCACTCTCCCACTTTAAGGTACCTGTTCATTGGCACATTCAGGTAAGTTTCCTATTTTCATTGGATTGAAAGTACTTTCAGATGAAACCTTTGCCAATTCTTGGGTTGTAGACTCGGGTGCCACTGATCACATGACTCATTCATCACACACAATTAACACCTATAACCCCTGTCCAAGGGGTAGGAAAATAGCCATAACTGATGGTTCTTTAACCATTGTTGTCAGCATAGGAGATGTTCACATTAGACCCTACTCACTGTGTATTTCATGACCAGGATTTGGGGAAGATGATTGGACCTGCTAAGGAACGAAACATGCTATACTACCTTGAGACACTGACTGATCTTACCAAGAGCAAATCATCCTGAGCATTTCTCTCTTAGCACCATCTTTCCAATAAAGAAAAAATTTGGCTTCATCATCGTAGACTTGGGCATCCATCATTTAGAACTCTTAAGATCTTGTTTGCTTCTCTATTTAGGAGATTAGATGTTGAGAATTTTCATTGAAATGTAGGTGAATTGGCAAAACATAAGCATGTAACCGTTCCAATTAGCAATAAAAAAGTTTAGTTCCCTTTCATCTCATTCATAGTGATATTTGGGGTCCTACTATTCCTAATATTTCTGGAGCACTTTGGTTTGTGCCTTTCGTCGATGATTGTACTAGAGTCTCTTGGATTTTCCTACTAGACTATTTCAATCAAGTCTTAACTCCATACTTTCAACAGAAAGGAATAATCCATGAGTCGTCATCTTTGAACACCCCACAATAAAATGGAGTTGCTGAGAGGAAAAATGACCACCTACTTGATACAACTATAGCATCCTTGTTTCAAAAAAATGTGCCTAAATCTTTTTTTTTGTGGTGGGGGGGAAGCTGTCCAAATTGCTACACATCTCATAAATAGATTACCTTCCAAAGTCTTAGGTTTAAAAGTCCCATGGAAATGCTATCAAAGTTTTGTCCTAACTTAAGTACTACAAAAAATCTCATTCCTAAGATATTCAGGGGTGTGTCCTTTGTTCATATTCACAATCAAAACAGGGGAAGTTAGATCCAAGAGCAGTCAAATGTGTTTTTTGTGGGGTATTCTTTCAACGAGAGTGAGTCTTATTTCACCTCTCCTTATCTTCAAGGGGAAAATTACATTATGGAAGATAAGGATCGGGATTCTTTTCTCAGTATTCCCTTTCGCATTAACCTTCCAAAATCGTTTGAACCCGAGTCATGCATAACCTTCTCTTCTAAACTTGAGTTGTCCGTACTCCTTGAACCCACTGTTGAGCCAACTGGTGAGCCTGAGATTGCTCTTGAGGATCGAATGACCAGCAAAGTGTACCCAAGGAAGAAAGCTGCAGTCCCTGAACTTTAGGTAACAATTTCTAATCCTCTTTTACAAACTGAGTCAAAACTTAAGACTGAAAAAAACATAGATCATAACCTCCCTATTGCCATTAGGAAGGGAACTAGGGAATGCACCAAACGTCATTTGTATCCACTCTCTTATGTTGTGTCATTTGAAAAATTTTCACCATCCCATAAGAGTTTTCTTACAAGCTTGAACAATATTCGCATCCCTACCACTTCATCCGAGGTTTTATCTTGGAAACAAGCTATGAAGGTAGAAATGGACCTCGGAGAAGAATAAAACTTGGGAGATGGTGGATTTACCTGCAAGGAAAAACCCCGTGGGATGTAAGTGGGTCTATACTGTGAAATATAGACAGATGGATCATTGGAGAGATACAAGGCAAGATTGGTGGCTAAAGGTTATACTCAGACATATGGTGCGGATTATCAAGAGACGTTTGCCTCGATTGCCAAGATGAACACACTCATAATTTTGTTATCATTGGCGGCTAATTATAACGGGATTTGCAACAATTCGACGTCAAAAATGCATTTCTGCATGAGAACCTGAAAGAGGAGATTTACATAGAAGTTCTTCCTGGATTTGAAAGAAACCGAGCCAATAATAAAGTGTGTAAACTGAAGAAAGCCTATATGGGCTAAAGCAATTTCCAAGGGCATGGTTTGGAAGGTTTGCTAAAGTGATGAAGGATTTGGGATATAGACAACATCAAGGAGACCATACATTGTTCATCAAGCATTTAGATTAAAGGGGAACTACAGCTTTTTTGGTATATGTAGATGACATCATTATGACCGAGAATGATGAAAAGGAAGGAGAGACAAGCTTTAAAGCAATACTTGACCATAGAGTTAGGGAAGTTGAAATACTTCCTAGGAATTGAACTTGCACACTAAACAGGGAATTTTTATTTCTCAGCAGAAATATATCACAAATCTTCTCAAAGAAATTGGGAAGTTGGCGTGTAGGCCAGCAAATATGCCAATAGATTCCAATCATAAGCTCGGACTAACTGAGGAAGATGTTGTTGTAGATAGAGAAATGTATCAACGTCTAGTAGGGAGACTCATTTATCTCTCCCACACAAGACCAGATATAGTATATGTTGTGAGCATAATTAGCCAGTTTATGCACAGTCCAAAAGAGGTTCATCTAGACTCCAGGGAAGGGCATTCTGTTTAAACGAAACATGGGGCTAGTACTTGAAGCATACACGATGCAGATTATGCTGGATCTGTGGTTGACAGGAGATCAACCACCGGTATTGTACCTTTCTTGGTGGGGAATCTGGTGAGTGGAGAAGTAAAAAGCAGAATGTGGTGGCTAGATCCAGTGCCAAAGCAGAATTTCGTGCAATGGCTCAAGGAGTTTGTGAGCTACTATGGTTGAAGATCATTTTGGAAGATTTGAAGATTAAGTGGGATGGCCGAATGAGACTTTACTGCAACAACAAATCTACAATCAGCATTGCACATAATCCAGTACAACATGATCGAACAAAGCACATAGAAATAGACTGACACTTTATTAAGGAGAAACTAGACAGTGGATTGAGCTATACTTCTTATGTGTCTACTGACCGTCGACTCGCAGATGTACTCACCAAAGGTTTAAGCAGTGCTGTGTTTTAAACAAATGTATCCAAGCTGAGAATGGAAAACATCTATTCACCAGTTTGAGGGGGAGTGTGGGAAAATGTAATATCTGGTTAGCTAAATTAGGAAGTAGTATTAGCTACCTAATCCCTCAATCAAAGGGATCTGAAATTGTATATATAGGTGTGCTTCAATACAAAATTTTAACCAATGAAGAAAATTATTCCTTTCTCAATTATTTTCAATATTTGTCCGTAATTGAATTCATTTGAAACAGAGACAAAATCCTGATGAGCATTTGGATAGTACTATATTGAAACAACTTCATTCAACCAAGTATGTAGATCTATACTACTAGCCATGATAGAAAAGTAATGTCGGACCTTGTCATAGTTGAAAGGGTCATATGGGACCAAATAAAGACATTTTTTTTTATCGGTAAAGACATAAATTTTTTTGCTCTGGTAGGTAAGACTCACGCACACTTATACACTGTATGCCAATGGGATTCAATCCTTGGACCTCTCCCACAACCAGGAGAGATCCAACCAATCCAATTGAGGCTGGATTGGCAATGAATATATAAAAATTAGTGAGTTTTCCACTAAGAAAGAATTTCAAAATCTACACACCTTATGACATCACTAATTTAACATAACTAAAATTAATCAACCAAGGATCTTACCTTTGGGAAAATGAGTAAGACTAACTTGAAGAAGATCCATGCGCACATAGGGAGGGATTTTCAGGTTAAGTAATTGCATGACTCCTGCAATCACCTATTCCGCTAAAAGTCAACAAACACATGTAATTTCCCAGTGAAATATAGACTACAAAACAAGATCAACAATTGATATTTGTATTTCAGTTTGCCACCTAAACGTAAGTATATAGCCCCGAAATTTCTCGCATGGCGATCAACACCATTATCGGAAACAGGGTGAGTTTTAATTATGAAATAGTCATATCAGATCTTACCATGAACATCAGCAGGTTCCTATTTATAAACTAATCATCATCATCATCATCATACGCCTTATCCCAGCTATCTGGGGTAGGCGGCATGGACTATATACCGCGTTTGACTCTGATCGGAATCAAAGTGGTACAAAATCCATACAAAGAAGCATATTGGCAAGTTTTTACGCCGGATGCCCTTCCTGACGCAACCCTCTGAAGAGGGGACTTTATAAACTAATCACAGCCAAAAATATCATCAACATATCACCAATAGTACATGAGCAAGACATAAATTGTTATGTCCACGAGTCCATATGAGCATTCATTTTGAAATCACATAGTACCTTATCCACTAGCCCATGGATTACGAGATTTGCTTTCTTGTCCTTGGGAGTTTGCTGCAAGAGCAAAGGAAATGCTCACCACGATTCATAGAGACCAAACAAAGTTGTTAATTAGTGAAAACATAAATTTGAACTAACTGTTATTAACGTCAATGCTTCAGCCAAACTAGAGTGTAGTTACAATAATAGACTCTCTTACATAAATTTACTGTTGTTAAGGTTTTAATCAAAGCACTTCAAAATATTCCGAGAAACCTTCAGCACAAGCTATTATACGCATAATGGTCAACTGCCCAGGTCAGTTTTATAGATATAATACCAGCATAAAGCTATAAATATATTTCCACACATCTCAAAACATGGTCAAACCTGAAGGTTGACAATAACCATCTTTCCTCCGCCACGCAAACATCTTAAAGGCAAGTTGCATGCAGGAGTAATCTGCAAACTGCACAGGGTTAAGGATGTTTATTACAAGCTAATCCGGGAAGAAGGCGAAGCACTTCCAATGAAAAATGAGCATATATGGAAAACCATGGCAACATGGATCATTATGTATCTGATCAATCACAGAGACAATGTAAATCTTTCACCTACTGTTGTTACATAACAATTTAAAAGAGAACAACTACTCTTCAGGCACAGAGTAGCCCATCTGCAGTCAATGCCACACCAGGCGAAGGCAGTGGAGGGGCCCCAAGGGCCGCAGTCCAGTGAAGAGAGGAGGGAAAGGGGAATTGGACAGCCATCAGTTCTAGGCACAGAGAGCCTAGTGTGCACTAACTAGACACCCTCAACCAAAATTATGTTGCCATTTGTGTGTAAAAACAATTAATACTCACAAGTAGACATCAAAAAGTAAATCATGGGTCCAATTTTAACAGTTTAGAACCTTCAAATGTCAAATAGAACAAAAAGCTAAAGTGGTCATGTAATAAACACATAGTCATCACCACTTTCCAACCATATGATATGGGCAAAATGGATCCTCCTGTCATTCTACTTTCTTTTTTTTGGATAATTGCCATTGTACTTTCTTCACAATGCATCCTAGGTAGGGGTGTTAATGAGCCGAGTCGAACCAAGCTTTAGATTGTTTCGGCTTGAGCTTGAAATTTCAATTTCGAGTTCGAGCTGAGCTCGAGCTGAATCGAGTCAAGTCGGGACTCTTTAGCTCACGAACCGGCTTGGCTTAATTGATTTTTGGTTCTTATGTCAAAATACCGGACTACGAATACTGGAAGGAGAGACTATGATATATATGTTCTAATTAATTTGAATCCATAGATGTCAAAAAATGGTTTTAGTTCTCATGAGACACATTACCTAAGTCTTTCAACCACAAAGATTGAAGTGATTGAATATGAGAAAGTGAAACTTGAGACTTTACTTGACATGAAATCCAAACATAGAGTGTGATATGTGCATGCACAAATGAGAAAAAAAATATACAAATGGTGATTTTTAGCTTTTCTTGCGCTTCAAGCCGAGCAGAGGTATGATTGAGCTTGGCTTGACCAACTTCGAGCTTGAGTCGAGCTTTCGAGTCAGCTATAGCACCCTTAATCCTACGCATTGCCCCCGTATGAGCTTAGGAAAATATTTGAAAATCTACGTACATAAAACTAATAAGATTCTACTCAAAATGTATTTGCTGTCCTAATCTCCCCTCCTTAACCTTAATACTCGTATAATATTAGCTGCTAAATCCCATGCCATGCTTGGGGAACTGAAAATGCTGCAAAATTAATGAATATGACATTTGACATTATGAACCCCAACTGGATGATGATGAGGACATGAATATTTTAACAAGAAAAAAACAAAAAAGATATTAAAGTGAAACAACCCAACTAAAAATTTAGGAAGATAAAAAACTATTTAAAGGATCATGGAAGGTATAAGTAGCATAAACAAGTAAGGAAACCAAAAAATGAACTCATTATTTAAGCCCGACGAAAATTTTAAACTGCCCTCTAATATCAGGCTCACATTATGTTAAAATACAATTCACAATATATTACATTAATCATAATCATAATCATAATCAAATAGCACATTTTCCCAACTATTTGGGGTCGGCGACACGGATCTTACTCCTCCATTTAAGCCTGTTTTGGGCTACCTCTTTTGTAAGAGATAGTAAAGTCAAATCCTTTTTTATTAACTCCATCCAAGGTCTCTTAGGTCTCCCTCTCCCTCTTTTAATGTAATTCACAATGATATTACATTAATTACCATAAAATCCAATCACCCTGCCGCCCCCCTCTTTCTTTCAACAACTGTCCACCATAATGCACGCACATATAATATCCAATTGTAATAGTGTGAGATTGGAACTCATGTTAGGATTCTCATGTGACTGAGATCATAGGCGGCTCTAGAGAATAGATTGGACTTTTTTTTTAAACCCTAGCCTAAGGGTTGCGATTTAAAATTTAGCATCACTGTGGTACCCCTCTTCCACCCAATTTGGAATTTTGCATTTTTTGCAGTTTGCACTTTCAACCTTAATATCCGTAAAGAATATAATAGTAGTGATCCTGCCAATAAAACCAGGTCAAGCTGCCAAAAAACAAATGGAAACTTATATTCAGAAATGATGCATATTAGTATGAAAGTAACCATAAAAAATGACTGGCGAAGAAACTACACATTAGCATCTACCATTTAATCATCATCATGAGACATGATTCTATTAGAAATTAACGTCTTCATGTTTCCAATACTTTCTGTTTAAAAATGTGGTCAACCATCCATTTTTAACCCCCAAGATGCTGTCAACCTTAATGCTTATGGTAAACAGCAAAGTACTAAATTTGGCACAAGAAGCCACAGAAAAAACTTTTATACATTAAAAAATCTCTATAATTATCTCTTTTAATTTATTTTCGACTGGGATCATCCTTACCTGGTCCCTAAACACAACACCACATCAGCCATCTTACAGTGCTTTTCAGCGGGATTCATCTCTTTTTCTGGCAGTGCATCCTACACGAGGAAAGGACGATTCTCAATCTACATAAGGTATAAGAAAAATTTATCTTTCATATGTTCACATTTATGTTTCTAAACATTGTCAGAAATTACAAAATAATATAACCATTGAAAATACAAGTCATGGAGTTGTAAGCACGTGTCACCTTTAAAAAAGAAAAGAAAAGAAAATACAGAGCTTTAAAACTATTAAATTATGACCTAGGATGCAAAGTGCCACCTTACAAGTTACTACACAATAAAGGCTTGATGTTAGCTACAAAAGGTGACCATGGTGCCTAAGAATATGCTGCTTGTAGAAAGCATAACAGAATAGTTAACCTTCTCTAGATCATGAGCTTTACAGTTTATACTCTATCTCGTCGTTCTAAGGAAAAGTGGTGGCTCAATTCAATGTTGTCTAATGTATTGGAACACTGCAAGGGGTAAGGCCTAAGTAAATCAACGGACATTTTTGGTCGTCCTATTGAAGACACAATGGAAACAAAGACTCCATCAAAGATGATGCGGGAAAATATATGATAATAGAGACAGGAATGCAGTGACCGCACAACTTTACTTTGGTGTCGTGTCCATTTGTAGTTTGATGTTTTGAACTTTTAAGTTAGGGAATGGTGACATTTTTCTGGATATACTGATATTGAAGATATAATCTTTGAGGTTGACAATAATTGTCCGAGTGCACTAGGAAGTTCTTTTTTCAAGATATCTGAATAGTAGATAAAGAGCGACAATTGGGGGCATGGTTATCACATGTCTTATGCATCTTATGCCGAACTAGCATCTCTAAGATTAATGCCTAATGCAAAGGTTCTAATCAATCAGCATTTCATGTACGAAGTTATATATAGGGTTTTGCATGTTGGGAAAAAAGAAGTGGGTGCTAATGCACTTTCACCATATAACAGAACATAAACTTAGTTTTTTATGATATAAAAACTCGTGTGGATTCACATGAATTGCTTAGTGGTGCATGCCCATGCAAGACATTGTTACTGCCATTGATATAAATAGTTAGTAGCTTTGCTAACAGCTATCAAAGGAAGTGGATAACTACCAAATTGGCTCTAAGTCAATAAAAAATTGAATATAGAGTATTATTCCAAGTTCTTAACAATTCACCCTATATAGAAACTAATTATGAACTTTATGAGAGATAAAGATGATGGTTACTAGCTAATCTATGATTGGATCTCAAATCAGTTTCTTCTTTTTACCTACATATGTTGAAAAATGTACTCCCTCTGTTCCAAAATACTATTTACATTTGAGAAAATTCTCATTTTTATTGGACCATGATGCCCACATGGAAGTTACATGACTCCACCTCCCTGATATCCCGTCCAACTCGTATGCTCGTTCACGAACCAAGTTCAAGTCAAAACTTCCAAGTCTCCACCAAATTTGGAAAGAGGAAGTCACGTGATTTGGCAAAATGTACACAATATTTTGGAACAATGAATATTTCCAAATGTACATGGTATTTTGGAACGGAGGGAGTATTATGTTAATCCATTTTAACCTCATAATCTCTAACCAGTGTAGGCTTGGAATAGGATCATACTGTCCTCTAACCAGTGTGGGTTGGAGCAGGATCATATTGTAAAAACTTCAGAACAGTCGGCTCTTTACTATTGTCAAGCGCATGTTAATAAAGAAACTTCAGATATGGTGCAACAGAAAGAAGCTCAAACAGATTCTAAATGAAAACAGCACGATAAAATATAGAAGGAACTAATGTGACATACTTTGGGGAGAGAGAGAGAGAGAGAGAGAGAGAGAGAGCAGAAGCAATCGAGGTACCTCCCAATCAAGAACACTGTCTATAAGTCTTGCACGACATTTTAAATTAGAACAACGCCTAGGTGTCTCCTTCATTCCAACTGTCTCCACCTCAAAGTCACGAAGATATCTTCATAAATAATTAAACTTGAAATTAGAAACTGTTATTTCAATCGCATGAAATAAAGAAAAGCTAAAGGACATCACAAGCAAGCTCGCCACATGATTTTGAGATCTAGAACAGTCAAAGATGACACACCCACATAATCACATGCATATACTACTGGAGAGGAAAATGTGCTTCATAAATGAGTGTTCGGAAACATACTCAGCACCACAAGAGCGGCATATTTCCCTGAAAGAATTTCCATGCAATTCTGCCAGTTTTTCCCTCGGTATCCCAGATCGAAGATGGAGGCTATCCACATTCTAAATGAACAGGATCATGAAGAAGAGTATTAGAAATTTAAGCCAAGGCTACTTGTTACACGGTTCATTGGCAAAACAGCTATTTAACCAGAAAAGGATAAAGGAACTCACAACAACATTTAACACTAATTATTTTGGAAAGGAAAATGATAACAATTAAAAATTAAACTATATCAACAATACCTGGCTTATAACAAATTTTAAGATACCAGCCTTCTCTAACTCTACCAAAGCCATGTGAGTTGCACTAGGCACTGCACGATCAAATGGAAGTGACGCTTCAGGTACACCCTTGCCTTCACGCTGGATTTAAGCCAAGTTATTTAAGCACTTAAATTTGATTTGCCTACAGTAGAATATATGCCGAAATCTTTTAAATAAATAACTCTACACATTACCATTTTTTAATATCCACAATTAAAGTTACATCCCAACACAGTGAAGAATGCTTAATTTAGAATAATTAAAACACTTCTAAATAATGAATAAGCTGCTTGCAGAAGTCTCCTATAATCATATTAACTGATACCAAAGCAATCATGCCAATCAGAATCAAATGATAGAATAATTGTTAATAACAACAAAAACGATAGCCAAAATATCAGAGGAAGAGTACATAAAAAACAATTGAATTAACTGTGAATTAAAGCATATTACTTTTAACAGTGAGGAATGTGCTGCATAAAGAAGATTCTCCGGGATAGCTAGCTAAGCCAGATTATAATATTACCTGAAGAGTCCAAACTCCTTTAGGACCCCGAAAATCAGGTATACCACATGACGTTGATATTCCAGCACCAGTAAAGGCGACAAGATGTTTACTCTACAATAATGACAATAAATATTACACCACGAAATATGAAAGTGAAATACAATGCACGCTTGTGCCCATGACAGCTTGAGGCACACACGCACTGATGAAGGCCCAGCGTACGGGCGGCAAACATGCAGCAAGTCATCCTGGGCATGAGTGTGTGTAGCATTACTCAATATGAAGACATAACATTTAAAGCATTAGGGAAAGGATTTTGTCTCCAACTGAGGTGTGATTCCAACCTTCTGGATAATAACAGCAAGCTGTTCAATCTGAAAGTATATAGAACAAATGAGTGCCGACTAAAGAATGATAATACTTGAGATGAAAAAAAGGAATCAAAGAAAAATTTCAAAGATAGAACTAACCCATGGTAATAGCAGACTGTTATCACAAAATTCACGATCAAAGACAAGAGAATAGCATAAATGGTAATTTTAATTATTTTGTTGTTTATCCACAAGCGAATAGAACTATGATATGCAAATATGAACATGCATATAGCATCCTCAGTTCAATGTTCTAATGAACTATATTAGAAGTAAACAAATCTTCACTTTAAAGCTGTGAAATTGAAAAATGCAAATTAAGCTTGAGCCTAGACATTCATTTTCAAACATAATTAATAAATTGCATTGAAATTGCCTCACAATGTATTGTGGCCGCAAAAACTTGCAAAAATAGCTGAAGCGAATCGTGACTTATTTACATGTTCATGTTCTACGGTTCAAATAAAACGAAAAGCAAACGGCAACATAGAAGACCTAGAAATAAGGCAGTTCATTTGAGGCTCTCTTCTCTACTTTCCACTAGATTAATATAAAAAATGTTCATTTTAAGTTGTATTTTATGTCTGTCACCTTTCACCATAGACATTTCAAATCTCCAATGAAGAATTCCATCAGCACACCTCATAACTAGGAATTTTTCTCTTGTACCTCATGTAATTTATAAGATTACTTCATCCAAGTAATAGTGATTGTTTATCTGTATCCAGATTCCTGGCTCAAATACATAGAGCTGTTACCTTAAGGCTTTACCCAAATTCATACCATGACAGATCATCTTTGTTACATTTGAATGAGTCCAATAGTTAATCATTATATACATGGATAAATGGGTAGACATTGTAAGTATTGAGAAAAGCGGTAGGGATCCTAAAAATACATAAATTACATGAATCATTTAGGCAAAAGGCTTACTTTTTGGTAAGACCTCACAGTATCATAAACATAATGCATCAAACTTTTTTATTTTGCTGTCCAAATTTGATTGGCTTGATCATTTCTGAACTTCTTTCAAATTTGGGAAGATATAGTAAGAGGATAGATATGATCAAAACCATAACATTTTTGCTTTGTTCAAACATTTCAACCATATATGTGTTGCATCTTTCAAACTTAACCAAGTTCTGCCTTTAATTGGGTGATCTCACCAAATGATATCTAAAATTGGGTGATCTCACCAAATGATATCTAAGTCTCCAGAATAGACGGATAGCCACACAGATGACTAATTGGTGACGAAGCATCATCTTTCCCTCGTAATGCAATTGAGGAAACTTAGTTGATAATGTATGTGTTACAAATGGGTTTATACGCACTGCATTATGCATTTAAGAAAAATTGTGGTTCATAAACAACATAATGGTTCTATTACCAGCTATTTGTAAACAGCGATATGCATCCTGCTCCACGATTATTAAAAGAATCTTACATTACCATCCATATTTACAACCACACTGAGAAGAACACATTCCACAATCCGATAAAAACATACGCGAAGAGCAAAAAATTGCCGTATTGTTTTCTTTATCATTAAGTTAAATAAACTGGAAAACGAAGAGAGAGCCCCCCTCACATTCTACCATGTCAAAGACCTATAGTCTATAGATATAAAAAAAATGGGCAAGAATGTACGCTCAACCACATGCGTATTGGTACTCTGGACTTAATCATAACCTAGGAAAGACTCCAAGCCAACCGCTAAGACTCAAGTTTTAATTTTTTTCCGAAAAAAAGTAAAACTCAAAGTTGAAAACATTCTCAAGGCGAATTTTGATAAGCGCCATTTGGCGACATCGCGACATTTTAACTATGCGCGCCTCTGGAATCCAGCCAGAGTGTACTACACATGGACAAACAAAAAAGAATTTCTATGTCTCCAAACAAACGTACAATTTGAACCGGAGCTGATGTTCTTCCCTGGAGGAGAACGTCTTGTTTTCATAATCACAGTGCATAAGGGGGGAAATGTAAGGCAGAGAAGGCATAAACAACAAGGAGTGCATTCATAGGGGGGAGAAGAGAAGAGAAGCGAAGAGAAAATTTCACTTTCTGATGCAGAAGGTCGGCTGGGTCGAAAAGTTCAGACATGCCAACAGACCCGACGTCCTCCTTGTAGGACAGCTTCTGGGCGTATCCCAGAGACATGTTTGGGCTCAAATCCCACTCTGCACTGAAACCTCTCACCTCTCAGAAGAAAGACGACTCTTTTCCTTTTTGCAGACTACTCTGCGACACCGATGGAGCCTTGATCAGGTCCTTCTCTCCCCCTGGCACTTTGGGCTTCCCAAGCGAATACAACTCTGTTTGGTACAAAAAACTTTCCCGAAAACTATACAGCAATCTCTACGGCAAACGTATATTTTTTGCTACTTGTATATACTTCGTCCTATTTTAAGGCTGCGTTTGTTTGCGGTAAAAAAAGTGAAAATTTTCACCTTTCAGGGTGAAAAGTGTTTGGAAGCTGAAAGGGTGAAAATTGGTCGATGACGGTGATAGGTGAAAATTTTTACTCTTTCACCTTTCAGCCCTGAAAAGTGTTTGTTTGCTGAAAGGCCGAAATTGGCCCCGAAAGGTGAAAGGTGACAAATTTTCACCTTTCACCCTGAAAAGCTGATTCTCACAACTCACCAAAGTGAGAATTAGGCTGACGAATAGATCGTCGTACCTCTTCAATGATAAAAAAATCAACTGTCTCACTGAGGTTCACCCCCTCGGTGAGTACCCCCACCCCGATGGTGCCCAGTTGAGCTGAGAGAGTTTGTGCCCCCCGTCCCCACCGCCGCTCGTTGAGCCCCCCTCCCCCCCGATCACCGCCGCCGCTAATTGAGGCCCCCACCTTGTCGCCGCCGCCCCATTGAGCTGAGGGAACCCGTGCCCACCCCTCCCGGACAACTGCTCGGGTCGTCCAAAGCCGGTCACCCCGGTATTTGCCCCGACGCCTCCGCCGCCGCACTGTTAAGCCGAGGGACCCCCACTCCTCATCATATCTCCCTCATTTGTAGTCCATTTTTGAACATTTTTTCATCATTATAAGAAAGAACACTAAAAATGAAGAAGAATGAAAAAAAAAATGGGCCAAAACGGATCAGAAATGAGTAAGATATGCATCGTTGAAGTTTGTCCCATTAAAAAGTTATCGCATATCCGATTACTCGATAGCCAGTTTTATAGTGTAACCAGATAGGCAGTACTATAGTGTAACCAGTTACTCGATAGCCAGTGCTATAGTCTAACCAGTTACTCGATAAATAGTACTATAGTGTAACCAGTTACTCGATAGCCAGTTTTATAGTGTAACCGGTTACTCGATAGCCAGTACTATAGTGTAACCAGTTACTCGATAGCCAGTACTATAGTGTAACCAGTCACTCGATGGACAGTATTATAGTGTAACCAGTTACTCGATAGCCAGTGATATATTGTAACCAGGTACTCGATAGCCAGTCCTATAGTGTAACCAGTTACTCGATAGCCAGTGATATAGTGTAACCAGGTACTCGATAGCCAGTCCTATAGTGTAATCAGTTACTCGATAGCCAGTCCTATTGTGTAACTAGTTACTCGATAGTGTAACCAGTTACTCGATAGCCAGTCCTATAGTGTAACCAGTTACTCGATAGCCATCACTATAGTGTAACCAGTTACTCGATAGCCAGTACTATCGTGTAATCGATTGCACGATAACAAACTAGATCATGTAATTCCCCATTAAAATGAAACAAACTTCAACAGTTCATATCTCCCTCATTTTTTTATCCGTTTTAGCCCATTTTTCCTCATTTTTAGGGCTATTTCTTATAATGATTAATGAACTAAATTTAAAGGAGATATGACTGGGGGGCTCCCTCGGCTCGACGGTGCGGCGACGGAGGGGTAGTCGTGCACACACACACCAGGGTGAGGGCGGCGGTAGCGTTGAGGTGGGGGGCTCAACGAGGCAGCGGCGGTAGTGACCGGGGGAGGGGGGCTCAACGAGGCCGCCGCCGCCATCACCACCGGGGAGAAAGAGGGCGACATCAACGTGATTAATTTTCAGTTCCCAAACATATTTCACATTTCACAAATCAGGCCTGAAATTTTTCACCCTGACACTTGTTTACTTTTAGGTTCCAAACGGGTTGTCACCAATCATAAATTTTCAGTGTGATAATTTTCAGGATGATATAAATTTTCACCCTTTCACCTATCAGCTTCCAAACGCACCCTAAATGTTCTATCTGAAAAAATGTTAATTTTTATTGGATATACCCCAACTAATAACTAATGGAGAAGAAGAGGTTCAAAATCTATTTTAATTTACCATATGGAGCATCTAAAATAAATAAGATGCCCTCTTTTCCAGATGTAGCATCTAAACCAATGGAAGAGTATATGTTATATGCCCGTTTTCTTGTTACTTGTCACACCCTAATAAAGTGGGTTACTGTTGTGTTCCCGCAGGGAACACGAACGAAATTAAACGCCATAGTAGAAAAAAGGGAAAAGAAAGGAGAAAGATAGAAAGAAAAGACAACTTTGTTATTCCATAACCATAAAGTAAGAAGGAGACCCTCTTATAAAGAGGACTCTAGATGACATCATGTCGTCATTATGATGACATGATGGGTCATGATTACAGCCCGTTACATTTAATCAGGCCCTTATTACAATAATTCATAAAAGGAAATGACTCCTAATAATTGAATACTGCCTAAAATAGGATGATGCGTCATGGGTGTGTGACGTTCACAACACTCCACCACGCTTCCGCTAACGCCTTGTCCTCAAGGTGACCAAGTAGCAAAGCGCTCTACGCTGGCGTGAGACACGATCCAGATGTTGAACTGGCTGTAGTTCCATGTTGAGATGCAGCAGAGCGAAGTGGTCGAAAGGGTATGCGGTGAGAAGATGTGCGATGGCTGGCTGCGAAGAGATGGTGGAAGGTGAGGTCGTAGCCACAGCGGCTGGTCACGTCGCCCTTGAGGGACTGGATGGAGAACCCCAATTGAACGGCGGCAGTGTCGGAAGAAGTGGTAGTGGCAGAAGAATGCGAGGCAGCGGTGGCAGAGACGTGGCGAATGACAGCTTCGACAACAGAAGGGTTGTTGTTTGGGAGTGACTGGAAGATGGCGAGGCAGAGCCCGGTCACGAATGGTGGTGGTAGAGGGCTGTTTGTGTCCTCTTCTCCAGCGCGGTCGGCGGCATCGACTCCAAAAGTTGGGGCCTTGGTCTCGTGGGCAGGTCGTGTGGGTGGTGCGGTGGTAGAGCAGACATGGCCAATAGCGGAGGGGCCAGGGAGGCGGTCGGCTTGGCCATCCGAAACTCCAAAAGCCATGATGGCATCAAAGATGGGGACGGCAGGGCGGCTGAAGAGGATGGCCGTGGAGCGATGGTCTTGCTGGGAGCCATCGATGCAGGGGCGGGGACGCAGTGGCGCCGTGGAGTCGTGGAAGGGGCTGTGGACATAGAAAGACCCCGCCTTTTGGTGGTGCCTGAAGGTGGTAGATGGATCGACGGCCAGTGGCTTGGCGGACAGGCGGTGGTGCTTGGGGTTGGTCTTGCGGACAAGGGGTATGGAGTCGGCGTTCGCAGCGGAAGTGGAGAGGGCCCGGGCGTGGTCGTCGGCGGTGAAGGCGAAGTGGCCGTCGGGAAAGATGGCGGAGGGCGGCTCGCAGGGAAAGGACCGGCACTTGACTAGATCGGTGGCCAAATATCGCACCTTTGGGGAAGGTGTGAGGCAGAAGGCGGCCAATGAGCTGCTGGCGGCAGACCATGCCGGTGAGGCGGCGGTGGAAGGGGCGATCTGAAAGTCGTAGAAGGCGCGGGCCTCAGGGAACTGAACCTTCTTTGTGAACCTTCCGGCGAGGTTCTCCAGGACGATTCCGTCAGAGGCGGCGAAGAAGGCCAGGACGTCGAGGGTGGCGGAGTGTCCGCGGAGGACGACAGAGCGACCGCCGTCGCCGATCCGCCCTATGCGGGGCCCCTCGATGCGAGCTCCCCAGAGTCCGGTGATGAGGCAGTTGGGGGGGATGAGGTTGAAGGCAAGATTTTTGCAGACGGCAGATGCCAGGAAGGCGGCGATTTCCTTGCAGGCCGACCTGTCGATGGAGGAGATGTACTTTCCGGTGGAGGTGAGGGCTGCCATGTTCGGTTGGGCGAGGAAGCGGCCGCCATAGAGGATGACAGAGGCGATGCGGCCCTTGCTGGGGAGGCAGAGGTAGATGCCATCCCTGTCGGGCTTTCCGGCGAGGGTGGCACCATTGGGGAAGATGACGAGAGTGGGGCCTGGCTGAGATGTGGCCGGGGGGACAAAACGCGGTAGAGAAGTGGGAACCCGGCTGCTGGGCCAGGTAGAGAGCTTGGGCGGAGGCCGTTGACGGAAAAAGAAAGGGCTTTTTGTGGGCGGCCGCAATGATGTCGAGGCCGGTGATGGAGGCGACGACTGCCGAGATGGGTTTTCGCAGGGTAGGGCCGACGGATCTGCAGGCGGTGGTATGGAGAAAGGAGGCACGGCCGGTGGAAGTGGTCGTGGGTAGGGAGGATGGAGGAGACGAAGCCCAGCTGGGAACCAGACACGGCTTTTGGAGCATTCTATCAAATAGTTGAGGTGCGAAGTAGCCTCGAGACTGGTTTCGTCAAATGTGGACGCAGCCAAAAATCCCGACTTTTTTGAATTGGGTGGAATCATATGCTGGTCGGCGGTGAGGCGGGTGGAGCAGAGGATCTCCCCACATGCGGGCTCGGTGATGGAGGAGATTGCCCTTCCGGTGTTGCCTCGGCCACCTGGTCGATTTCGTCGCTTCTTCAACTTACAGATGCGACCTTGGCCGGCGCCGATGGGGCCACGCTTCTTGCGTTTCCTCTTGAATCGCATTGTCACAACGGTGGTGATAGTTGGCGGCGAGAGGCCAGCAATGGCCGGAAGATAGAGGAACGACATCTTCGTCGCCTCAGGCTCCTCGTTGACAAGGCCAGCCAGTGCTCGCTTGGTAGGCGTGGCTAAGGCCGACAGCTGCTTCATCTTGCTCTGCTTGTTGCCCTTGAAGATGAGGGAGGAGATGGCGGTGGCCATGGCTGAAGTTGGCGATGATTGGCTGTTGGGGTACCGGTATTCGCCGCTAGTCTTGGTGGTGTTCATGGGTTGGGTGCTGAGAGGCTGTACTGCTGTGATTTTCTGAGAGGGAAGGTTGACCATGGAAGTAGGGCTGCTCACGAGCCGAGTCGAGTCGAGTTTTGGCTCAGCTCGACTCGAGCTCGATATTTAAATTTTGGGCTCGAACTCGACTCGGCTCGAGTCGAGCTGCCAAATCTTGGGCTCGACTCGAGCTCGTTCTCGAGATTGACAGCTCGAGCTCGGGCTCGGCTCGAGCTCACGAGCCGGAGCTCGAATGGCAAAAATAAGATTTTTGCCTTTGGTGTGACTCGAACCCAAAGACAAAGCACCACCACACATGCGCCTTAACCAGTTGGGCTACGCTTTTTTTATACTTTCTATGTACAAAACAAATCTTTATTACATATTCGAAGTGGGCTTCCTTGATATTTTTTCTTTTATAACGACGGGTATCCAATAAGACCCGACTAGAAGGGGCAAAGAAATTGATCTCTTAGAGTATTATATCCCGCCGCCAATCCCTTGAGTGCATATAAGGCTCACCCATCATACGCATCGAGTAAATCAGGAAGCGTGTTCTATTCATCACACAAACACCTCATTGATCAACTTCACTAATGTCGCCTTTTAATATCAAACCCCGGGTCAAATCAGTTATCGGGGACCTCCACATTTACAACATGAGCTCATCTAACGTGACCGATTTCCAATACCATATTAAATGACCTTAACCCACGTGGGCATGGGGCCCAGCAATTGGGTAACCTCCGCTCAAAGGAAACTTCACTAATGTTGCCTCATAATATCAAACCCCGAGTCAATCCAGTTCCCAGGGAACTCTGCATTTACAACATGAACTTGTCTAACGTGACCAATTTTCAATATCAGATTAAATAAATGGGCTAATTTGGTAGGTCCCAAACCCACGTGGGCTGATGTCATTTAATCTGGTATTAAAAATCGCGAGCTGACTCGGCTCGTGAGCACCCTTACTTACAACATAATATAATAATAAAAAAATATACACAAAATACACAAGGGGAAATCTAATAACTCATTTGAATACGCAGACAGGTTTTAAAGAGCCTAATTTATTTAAAATATTGAGATTACGCGCCAAATAGATTTAAGTCGCTGATTTACATCCGAGAAGACTATGGGTTTTTATTTTAAATGAAGAGTCGTTCAGATTAGATCTGGCGGATGAAGTTGATACAACGGGTGACTTGACCCAATAAAAAAAAAAACAAAACAAAACCCGAGCTTTTCGGCTCGGGTGTGTTACCAGAGGCCAGAAGCTTCTGGACTCTGGCCTCTGGGTACTGGCGACGACGAGGCGACAGGCGGCGGGGCTCAATGGGCGACGGCGACGGGCTCGAGGCGAGATCGACGGCGAGGCGACGGGCTCCGGGGCGACGGCGAGGCGACGGGCTCAATGGGCTTCGGGCTCACGGCGAGGCGAGGCGACGGGCTCACGGGGCGACGGCGAGGCGACGGCGATGGGCTCACGGCGAGGCGAGACGACGGGCTTACGGCGAGGCGAGATGACGGGCTCACGGCGAGGCGAGACGACGGGCTCACGGGGCGACGGCCAGGGCGAAGGGCTCACGGGGCGACGGCTACTGGCGACGGGCTCCGGGGCGACGGCAAGGCGACAAGCTCAATGGGCTCCGGGCTCACGGCGAGGCGACGGCGACGGCGACGGGCTCACGGCGAGGCAAGGCGACGGCGAGGTATGGAAAAAAATTTTGATTTTTTTTTCGAGCTGAGTCTCGAGTCGAGCTCGAGCTCGAGCTATTTTTCGAGCTCATTCTCGAGTCGATCGAGTCGAGCTTTCTCGAGTCGAGCCGAATCGAGTTACGGGGTGGCTCGAGCTCGAGCTCGACTAAAGTCGAGTCGAGTCGAGCTAAAATTCGAGTCGAGCCGAGTCGAGCCGGAAAAACTCGCGAGCTGACTCGGCTCGTGAGCACCCTTACATGGAAGTGATGTTGGCCGTGAACGGCATTGCTGGCTCCGCTAGGTGCTCCCGGATGGTCTGCTGCTGAGGACTGGGCCTGAATAACATAAGGGGTGGCTGGCTGCATGTCGAGGGAGATGAGCCGGCCGGAGATTTGGGTGCCCTGGTCGGTGATGGGACCGGCGACGGTCGTGTTAGGGAGAGAGTCGCTGGCGGCGGTGGCTGGTAGCCCCACTGCGGCTGGGCCTCGTAGTGGAGCTGAACGGCGATGGCCCTTTGGTTGTCCTCGATCTGTTGAATCCGCCCTAGTATCTCTGCACACAGTTCGAGCACCTGATTCCCCGTTCCGGAAGATCGGAACGCCATAGTAGAAAAAAGGGAAAAGAAAGGAGAAAGATAGAAAGAAAAGACAACTTTGTTATTCCATAACCATAAAGTAAGAAGGAGACCCTCTTATAAAGAGGACTCTAGATGACATCATGTCGTCATTATGATGACATGATGGGTCATGATTACAGCCCGTTACATTTAATCAGGCCATTATTACAATAATTCATAAAAGGAAATGACTCCTAATAATTGAATACTGCCTAAAATAGGATGATGCGTCATGGGTGTGTGACGTTCACAACAGTTACCGTGTTAATGTGGACAGTGTTTCAGACAGAGTACCGGTGTTCTTGTTGAGTGTCATTCGGCAACGCATTTGTGAGTGTATGAAAGGAACATTCGTGGTGAATTACGCGTAGTATATCGGTCATTGTTGTCTCATTTCCTACGAAAGATTTGGATGGCCATATTTGTCCACAAATGAATAATTGCACACAAGTGCTATTCTCACTCGTAACCAGTTACACTGAGGACAATTCAACATATGAGGTCCTACAAATAGTTTTAGTGAATGATTATATATTTTTTTACATTGTTACCCCTCATCAATGTCGAGGATAATATATTCTCCATGAACGAAAATATGACTTGAATGCGAAATGAAAAACCATTATTCCATTTGCGCAATGAATGAATTCCCAAATGTTCATTTGCTACACATACGAATGGGTTACTAAAGGACACTTTAATGTGTCATATTCATAGACATTGTTTTTTGTTTGGCAAGACATATTTCATTCATGTACAAATGTTATATTGACCGATAGTGTTACATGTTGTCTCACGAGGCCAACTACAGGGTGTCATCATGTCGAAGCAGACTTACTATGTTCTTACCTTTTACAAACTCTGCAACACGGTAGCCTCGAAGGCCTTTATGCAGATTCTGAAATTCTTCTCCCTTTTCAGTCCAGAAACTCAAAAATGTTGAAGAGAAGCACTCTCGAAGAAGAAGAAGAAGAACATTTCAATTGGGGGAGGAGGGAGGGGGGAAGATTTTGCTATATTACCTGACCAATGAGCTTGAAATGCCATATTACTTAGTTTTTATGGGCTCATGCTATATGATCTAGTTTTGGGACCTGGTCTTCCCATTTTACACTCCCGCCCAATCCTTCATGTTTTACTTACAATAGGCTTCTTCTCAAGCTTAGTCGTCGGGACTACCTCCTCCTCGGTCAGGAATAGGACGGAGTTGATACTTTGGACAAAGATCCGACCATCGATGTAAATATTTGGATCAAAGAGGTAGATGATGTGAAAGAAATCAATAAGATGTTCAAAGTAATTTGATAAAGTCAAATAGTAAGTACAAGAATGATGCGGACCTGCTTCGAAGAAGAGTGGTTTTCAACAAGGGAGACTATGTGTGGGTTGTTCTTACAAATGACATATTTCCTCAAGGGGAGTATAACAAACGTAGCCCACGAAAAATGGGACCTTATGAGAGGATAGAGAAGATCAATGACAATGCATACAGATTGAAGCTTCCTAATCATATCCGCACTCATGATGTTTTCAATATAAAACATCTTTCACCATATCATGGGAGCAGTTATGGAGCAGGCATGCCAAACTTGAGGACAAGTTTTCTTATACCTATGGAGAATGATGTAGAAGAAAATACTTAGATAAATTGGATGCAACAAAAGTTTAGTTCAATGCATCTCAACTTATAAAAAGGAGTCCAAAGATCAAAGAGAAAACTAAGGCCCAAGAAGCTCAAGGCGAAGTTGAAAACTCAAGGCCCATGAAGATAGTAGCAAGGAGCCCATTTTGAATTTAAATTTCGTAATTAGTTAGAGTCATAGTTAGTTGAGGCAACTAGAAATATTTATGACCTTGTAATATGCATTTTGACCTATCTAGTCCCTAATAATGCATATGACTTGCTGTTTTCACTTTATTATACCTATAATGTAGTTTAACATCATTGATTTTTTACCTACTCTATTTGGGACGAAATTCAAATCTTGTAAGCTTATAAATAGGCCTCTCATGTAATAGAAAGATGGATGGATTGAGTTTAAAAATTAAACTTGTAGTTCTTGATTATTTGTCATTGAAACTATTGTGTTTGTTGAAAGTGTGTCATTCCAAATACTTGTTAACCCTTGCTAATCTCTCTACTTGTGGTGAAATTGTTTTAGATGTCCTTTTGTTTGTGAACTTCTATCACTTGCAATATAAAGTATTTGTCAGTTTGAAAGCTTAATTCCTTGCGTAATCGTTATCCATGCCTAAACACATTAGTTTGTTGTCCTAACTCTTATGGTTCAAAGAAAAATTACAGTGTCACATCAGTCACTAAGTATTATAACCCTAGAACATAACTATATTCTAAAATTCCTCTGTCTGTTATGTTGTCTTGCCCATTGACACCTTTTCATGTCGGTGAACTATGTCGGTGGTTCACATAACAAAATTCTACTTTTTATTTGCTACACTCACATTCTATAAGCATTATAACCCTACTATCCTCATAGTAAAGTAAAAATATACTAATCACATCTCTATTACTAATCTGGACCATCGACACATTGTCGTCAACACAATTAAGTGTCATTGCCCTCGACAAATGCAAATCCGCCATTTTTCATTTGATTCAAATCACATTATTTTCATGCAAAGATTATCACTTTAATGTAACATTAATCACGAATCATTATACAATTCATTACAGTATGATTTGACATACAAATCATAATATTTTCTCACTATAAACATGTTATCATCATATCATGCAATAAATCATATGAAAAACATATTTTCCATCAAATAACTCATTCATCCAATCATTATCTAATAAAATCACATGGCCCAATGAACCAAGCATAGATCAGTCTTTCTAAAGATATAATAGAGCATCTATATCATGCTAGATAACCATACAATTCATCAAATCATGACAGATCATTCAAATAATATTCAAATAATCATGTTTTATATTATTCAATGCACATCACAACAAACACAACATAATTTTCATGACTTGGTCACTAGCTTTCCTAATTGGATTAAAAAATTTGAAGCCAAGATCCTTTTCTTCTTCTCCTAACCTCAAACCACAGTCTCCTTGCCTTATTCTAAACCCAGGGCTTGCAAATAATGACTTAGTTAAGGTTAAATTCTTTTATACCACATACTTAAGTCCAATCAAATTAGAAAAACCATGTGGTCTAAACTGCCCCGATCCATTGACACATGACCTTCAATAAGCATTGCTCAATAGAGTTTAGGCAAAGCTTGTACTCTTATAACCCCTTCAGGATATATCAGTCGCCAAAAAACCAAACCAAGGATTTTTTTTCCAAAACTGAAAAGCAAAAGGCCCAGCCCATTTACTAAAGCTGCACCGTGGATCTCCTCCCAATGGCCCACCTAATGTGGCCCATATTTCACGAGCCCATAAAGCAGTGGAATGGGCCTCATAAGCTGGCTCATTGAAGAAAACTCCATAATCACCACTCTATCCCCAAAACCCTAGACTGAACATCATCCCCCGATCGTATAAATACTCTGGCTACACCAGCCCCCAAGGCCTCAGAGCCCAAAGGGCGGACGCGAGAGAAGCGGCCATGGCGGAAACTCTGGTACTGCGGGGAACGATGAAGGGGCACGCGGACGTGGTCACGGCCATCGCTGCCCCGATCGACAACTCGGACATGATCGTCTCCTCCTCCCGCGACAAGTCCGTCCTCGTCTGGACCCTCACCAAGGAGGAGGGCAACTACGGCGTCCCCCGCCGCCGCCTCACCGGCCACTCCCATTTCGTCCAGGACGTCGTCCTCTCCTCCGACGGCCAGTTCGCCCTCTCCGGCTCCTGGGACGGCGAGCTCCGCCTCTGGGATCTCAACACCGGCGTTACCACCCGCCGCTTCGTCGGCCACTCCAAGGACGTCCTCTCCGTTGCTTTCTCCACCGACAATCGCCAGATTGTGTCCGCCTCGCGTGATCGATCAATCAAGCTCTGGAACACGCTCGGCGAGTGCAAGTACACGATCCAGGATGGGGAGTCGCACACTGACTGGGTCAGCTGCGTCCGATTCAGTCCCAACACTCTGCAGCCCACCATTGTGTCTGCATCCTGGGACAGGACTGTCAAGGTCTGGAATTTGACTAACTGCAAGCTGCGGTGCACGCTTGCCGGGCACGGCGGGTATGTGAACACGGTGGCCGTGTCGCCTGACGGTTCGCTTTGTGCCAGTGGCGGGAAGGACGGGGTGACGCTGCTGTGGGATTTGGCTGAAGGTAGGAGGCTCTACTCGCTGGATGCTGGATCGATCATCCACTCTCTCTGTTTCAGCCCCAACCGGTACTGGCTCTGCGCTGCCACGCAGGACAGCGTTAAGATTTGGGATCTGGAGAGCAAGAGCGTTGTGCAGGATCTTAAGCCGGAAGCTACTGCCGGGAAGAACCAGGTATCCTCTTACCTCATTTGGTGTGGAAATTGGTTTGTTCATTTCGCGTCAAGTCGTTTTTGGATGTTGTATTTTGTTGCCTTTGTAGTAAAGTCGATTGCTAGTTGCATTCAATCGGTAATGTAGATCCATTTTATTTGTCGATAGTCTCATTCGTTCAGGATTACTATGTTCTTCTTGTAGCAACTCCTGTCTTTGTCCCACATTAGTTTTCTGGATTTGATATCCAAAGTGAACTAAATAGTAATCCTTGTACAAAGAGTTGTAATTGTGGTAATAATGTGATATATTGATGGGTTGATAGGTTGCAACTTGTGGGGCGATTGGGTAGAGCTCATTTCTTTCTTCATTTATCAAAGTACGAGTTTGGGCCTGTTCAATTAAATATATTCACAAATCACATAGGACGCAATGCGTGTTCTGTAATTCCACGGTGTAGGCTCTGTTAGTATGCGTGAGAAACACATTCCACGAAGTCTATTTTATTTAATGTAGTGTTTTTTTACGTCCATTATGTTGTTATTGTAGATGCTTTTCATGCTGATTATGGTAGTCTGCTAGTCTGCTGTTTTGTGGGAAGAAAGTGACATTGAGAACCACTAGTTCACAGTCTTATATTTTGCACTGCCCATAACATGCTTTATTAGCATCTTTAGTGGAAAGCATTTTATTTGAGACTGCTCGTTCAAGGCTTCCCATTTTGGGACACGACTCATCCTTGCAATTTCCTATGTTACACAACTCATTGTTGCAGTTTCTTGTGTTTAAAAAAAGTGAAAATATGTCGTTTTTATTTATGACCTTTTTTATCGACTTTGGACTAAACTAAGTAGTTTACGAAGAAAGCCTCTTGTTTCATGTTGTCTAATAACTATTTGAGTGAGCATAGTATTTTTTCTAGTTCATCATCCTTCCCATTTGTCATAAACAATGTGGAAAATATATCACTTGGAAAATAGTTTTAGCATAATATTCTCATTGGAAATTTGGGGTTGGGGATTTGAAATTGCTAAATGTGTTTCAGCTTGAAGTGCATGAAGTTATTTCTGGAGTTTTTTTTTCATGTAATCTGGTAAACTTAGTCATCTGAATGCATACAACTTATCCAGTCAGAGTCATCAGCAAACACTCCTTGTGAAAGATGTATTGTTCTCTACTCTTATCCCATTTAGAGACTGAATCTATATTCCTCCAACATTGGCAATAGTTCAGCAGTAATTTGAACTTGGACGCTGTGTCTATGTTTTTATGTTTTCAGTCTGAACTACTTGAAGAAGCATGGAATGTCTGTCATTTGTTGATGCATCTATTGAGTGCTCAATTATCCTATGTTGGTTGTTTCTACTGTACTGATGCGTACTGTATGGTCTTTTTGTTGGATGCAGATGTTGTACTGCACTAGCTTGACCTGGAGTTCAGATGGAAGTACTCTGTTTACTGGCTATACCGATGGTGCCATTAGGGTTTGGGCAATTGGGCGTTATTAGTCACATTGTTGTGAACTGCTTTCATTTTCTTTATTTGAGCGACTTAGGTTTAATTTATTTAATTATGAGTGAATGCGTACATCAAATGGATACATGGTCACCTTTTTTTGTGTTTGAGAAATATGGAAAATTTTGCTAGCTTGTTTTGCTTATTATGGTTTGATGATTCTGAGATGCCATCAAATGAAATTTTCTTCTCTTGATTGTTTTGGTGGCAAGTGTGAGTTTGGAGGATTCATTTCCAATAACGTTGTTACTAATCTTCGAAAGCAATGTGTTCAAATCAAGTGCGCTTGGACCTCGGAACAACACTCTTGGCTGAGTGAACTCCTGGCACTGGCTACAAATATGGAAAATTTTGCTCTTTAGTTTTGCTATCTATATTTCTTGGCGGCAAGTATGAATAGGGTTATAAGCTTCTTGCCAAGCTCTTCAAGTATGAATAGGGTTAAGCTTCTTGCCTTCATTGAAGAACTTGGCGTATTCATTTCGTTATTGATCTTCGGAAGCAATCTGTTCAAAACAAGGGCAGCGGAACCTTGGAACAACACTGTTGGCTGAGTGAACAACGGGCACTGGCCACTGTTAACAAAGATTTGGAATCTGGTCATTTCTGTTTAGACGCTTTGCATGCCAATATTGTGTTTTGCCCCTTCGTTGTCTCCTTCACCGTTGCTCCATTCATACTTCTGTTCAACTCTTCTTTCATCTTATTGCTTAAACAATGTTCATCTACATATCTGCAATTCTTATGTCATCTGGAGCACCCTTCTAGGGATCATGAAACGTTCTGCTCTAGACTCCACTTTCGTCGAGATCTCACCTAGGTCAGCCGAATTTTCTGTGAGATAAAACTCTAATACACGTATTATTTGTTTGTCATAAAAGACAACTAAAAGAAAGGAATTGGAAAAGGATTGCTTGGCTTTGAGTTATGGGACAAATACCACCCTCTTTATCTCTCCGGTAGGTTATTGCAGTGTGGACACTATAATAACCGGCAATTGGGAATGTGATTATACAGTCATGAGCTTAAAATTGTTTGATATGAGTATTAGGGGTTTGCAGATATTAATATACAATTCGATTGTCGATTACATATGTGGAAAGCCATTTTTAGGATCATGAGACAACGAAATTTTTTTTACATGATCTCTTGATGTCTCTTCGAAATGTCTCTGAGATCTCATCTCTTTTACTGATCGAGACAGCACAGATCCGAGACAAGGACCTCAGTAAATGTTGATATGGAGAGCACTAGTGGTCGGCAGCTACTTACCTCGCCAAATATTCTGAACTAAAATTTATGCGACTGCTTGTTGTGAATCCAAATACAGATCCTGGTGAAAAGCCAGGGGCCTCAAACTCCAAGGCCATCGATTAAGCTCCCTTCCCTTGGCCTTTAAGGAGAACTGGAGAAAGAAAACCTGTTGCCTTTTTTTTCCTGTTCTATTTCATACTCCCTCCAGTCACTTTTAATAGTATCAGTTTTTTTCAGAGGAGCTAATTTTTTAGGTCATCTGAAAAAACTGTATCCAATTAGAAGTGACCGGAGGGAGTAGTTTTGACTAACAAAGGCAAGATCATGGTTGAGGTGTGAAAGTTGTTTGATTAAAGTTGGTAATGAATAGTTGCACATGTCCACAACTGATTTTGCCAACTCGACAATAATTTTTTGAAAACATGTAAATTGATTATGATTGCAAGAAGAATCTTGGTGCCAGCATCACTTTTATACCATCTGAAGATGAAATGCTGCACATAGGGGGAACAATCAGATAAGAAGAGAACCAGAAGAAGGAAATCCAGATAAGTATGCTTAATCATCGTATGATGAGTGTGGCGCTGCTGTGCAGCCAGGATCAAAGGGGTCTTCAGATCCACAACAGTGCCAGTACTGGAAGACTCTGCCCGCCTCCGGTGTGTTCATGGTTCCACCAGTGTATACACTTTCAAATTTTCTCTTTGTTTCGCCTGCCCATAGAAAGAGGATCAGAAGCAAATTCAAATTTTATGCATAGAGGTTTAAGAGCATCAAACTCCTTAGAACGAACTACCATCTTTTACAAAATCCATACATTCTAAAAATAAACGAACAATGGTCAGCATAAAATGTCAGTGAGACAATATGTTCCATTGACAAGCCCATTGCATTCATTTCATGTCTCTGCATACTATTGCCTTACTAATACGACAAACTTGTTTCTCACATTTCTGCTGGTCCCAAGTTTTAACCAGTTCTACAATATAACCAAATTGCTTTGTCCAGTTTTTTTCCTAGGATTGCTATATGCTTAGTGCTTGAACAATAAGGTAGTAACTTAAACCAATAATTTTACTATTTTTCCCAAAACACTTACATCACACGATATTGGTGGTTAGTTCTTGACAGAGAATGAGAATGATTTAATAAAATGAGAAGTTAGCTTAATCTTTTCATTTACCTAAAGAAACGGTGCTGTAGATTGCTCTACCAACAAAAAAAATACTCTTATTGATTGGATTCTTCTCAGTAACTATCGACCCTACTCGAATGACTAAAGTTCCATTGCTAATAATCTTTAGAGTAACTCCATTTCCTTCTTTCTCCCTCCTACCAAGAGAAAATTCATACATCAGGCACGAGACCTTCCCCATGCCAACACAAAAAGAAACACAGCTTTATACATAACTTCATATTCTGAATTAGTCCCAAGTAATACTTGACTGAGAAAGAGAATGTTAGAGCAACAAATTTCATCAGCATCACCCGGACCTCGTCCCAATTCGTGCTCTAGACTAGCCAATCTTTAATTTAACTTCAATTGTACATATTTCTGTATATTCAACGTCACGCCTTTTCCAATAACAAAGATTTCGAACACTTATTCAGTAGAGCACGCACGGGTGCTTGTGTCAAACTTTTTTATGAATTTATATCTCTGTCCCAACAACAAATGGTCCTGCGCATTCTCAAAATTTTCAATTGCAACACCGGTTTAATACCTTCTTAAACTACCAGAAACACAGATATGAGCAGAAACCAAATACTCCATTTTCACACAAAAATGCGACTGCAACAAATGCAAAGATGTTCAAGTGTAATCAAAATCATCGATAACATGCAAATAGATTGCCATTTTCCAGCAGAAGAAAATAAAAAGAAGTTACTTTGGTCTTTGAGTGTGGGTTCAGTCAAGGCCATCAACTGATCGATGAGATAAAAATATACACGCCCAATTGAGCTGCAGAAGTAGGCTTACCGCCGAAATGAGCAGTGTGGAAGCGGCAAGCTTGTGGATGGTTGAGGGACGGGTCGAACTGCGATTTGCACTGCTTGCATGTCTTGAATGCTTCGGCGGGACCATCGGCACATCGAACGACTGCTTTTCTGGCGGAAGATAGCGGCGAATAAGCCTGTTTCTGAACAAAGACTTGAATTTGTGAAGAAGGCGAGCTCCATGAAAATGATGGCAGCGGAGGAGGTAGAGGATACGGCAAATTTCTGAGGGTTCGAATGGCCATCGACGGGGATTAGGAAACTCTACTGTAGACTTGCCTGATTCGGTTGGAGAAATTATTAGGTACGCGGCGCGTAGGGTTCATGCCCATGCATGTCCCCTACGAGCCGCATACCTAATAATTTTTCGTTGGGTTGGAGCGAGGGAGGGGCCTATGTTACCTGTAGGGTTGCACCAAAAACTCGGAGGTCCTATGTCCATGGAAAATCGTCTCGCGGATATATCGGTTTCGGATCTATATATCGGTATTTTTTGAATTTAAAAAATATTTTTTTTTTAAAAAAAAATTTTCAATTTTTTTTTCTTTTTTTGAAAAAAAAAACCTTTCATGTTTGTTTTCTATGCTAATATGCATATTTTGAAATTTATTCTTTGTTTAAATTAGTATAACTCATTTTAGAAGCTAGATTGTGAAAATATACGGTAAAAACTAGTTTTTAACTACCGATATTTTTTTACATAATATCTCCGATATATCTCCGATATTTCGTCTCTTAGGCCGACCGATATTTTACCGATATCCGATACGACATTCCATGCCTATGTCGGGTAGGGTCGGTTCGAAGGTTTTAAAACTCGGGTTCTATTTCGGGTCGGGTCGGGTTTTACTTTAAAATACTCAAGAACCAACCCTACCCGACATGTACCATTTAAATCACTTATTTTATAATATATATAATTTTTTTATTATTATAATTATATAAATTATTTAATTAAAGATTTTTATAATTATATTAATTATTTTATTAAAATCTCGGATTCTTGAGTAGGGTCGGGTATTGCGGGTTTTATCTCGGGTAGGGTTGGGTATAGCAAAACCCGACCTTACCCGACCCAAGATGCAGCCCTAGTTAACGGCCGGTTATGGGACTCAGTTGAGGTAGGCATGAATGGGATCCGCCTGACAGATTTCCGCCCCGAAATGGGATCCATAGATCATAGAAATCGACGGCGCACAGGCATTAAATGTGCTCTCAACTCAAAAATTGCTTTATGATTGTGGCAAAAATCCTGGAAAAAAGCACGTGGCGGAAGGTAAAAGCTTCCTTTATTAATGCTTACTGCGGGATCGAAATCCAACAGCCTAAGGTTCGTTTAGAAGCTAGAAGGAGTTTGTGAAAATTCACCAACGGAACTCAAATTTTTAGCCAAGGTGGCGAGTGCATTTGGCTGTAGAACACTCTAAGATCCATCATCTTGAACTGGTTTATTTTAGTGTGTGTATCGGTTATCGAGCGGTTTAAGTGTTTTTCCGACTTAAATTTGGTAGTTTTCAAAATAAATGAAGTTTATAAAGATTCTAATCAAAACCAAATTCACAATTATGAGTTTCAAGTGATTTTGGATTAAACTTGAATTTTTGAGATTTTTTCGATTTTTTACCAATTTTCAAAAAATTAGGGTTTGGCAGGACCCACGTGAGCCCCACTTATGAAAATAGTTTTTCTTTACCAAAATGCCCCAGACATCAAAGAAAGACACTATAAAAATTTTCAGAATTTTATGAGTTTGATTTTGGGTTAAAATTGCCAAATTTCCTAATTTTAGCTAAAAACCCTATTTCTACCTCACATTTTACTTAGGTCTACCATAACTTTTTCTATAAAAGGAAAGGTCTGTGCCATTTTCTATTTTGGGAATAGGCTTGGCCAGGAGACTTGAAGTTTATCCCCATTAGGCTTGAAAAGGAAAGGATTATAAGTAATTAGCTTAATCTCTTCTTGTTTCTTTAGGCTTTTCTTAAAAACCTTCTTAATCTTAATTTTTCCATTATTTCAACCCATTTTGAAAGCATAAAAATCAATGTTTTATCTTTCTTTTCTAAGCCTAATATTCAAAATCTTGTTTTTATGTTTCCAAAGCCCAAAATCTAAGGTTTTCTTTTGATATTCAAAGATAAATGGAGATTAGTGGTGTATTAACACAAAATTGTGTTTTTGGAAGGTGTTGGAGGTGATTGAAGGTTCATTTTCATCAAATCAAGGTAACGGGTTCTTCAATCTCAGCTTTGGGTAGTGAATGGTTTGTTTTAATAGTTTTTACTTGAATGAGTGTTCTTGTTTAAAGCTCTAATGGTAAGTTTAATAGATGTTAATATCTTACTTCCATTTCATAGGGTTTTATCCTAACATGATCTAGATTAGTGTTCTGGAAGGTTTGATGGGTTTAAATTGATATTTGATAAATGCTTGAAAATGTATTAATGCAGTCTTAGTTTTTGAATATTTTGAAAATGGAAAAGACGACCGGCGATCGATCAACACTATTCACTGATCGATCGTTTTTTCAATTTTGCTCTGCAACCCGATTTTCCAATGGTCATAACATTTTACTCCGAACTCCGAATTACACATGGTCGGTGGCGTTGGAAAGCTGACTTCTTGAACTTTAATATGTAACTTGAATCAATCTAATCATAGATCTATGCACGAAGGTATGAATATTCAAAAATTAGAGTAACTTTTCACCTTATTTTTACATCATACTCTTATTTTCCTACAAAAAATCAAAAATTACATTAAAGTACCACTAATTCTAATCAAACACCAATATAAACATAGGTTAAAGGGTTTATAAAATACATAATTCGTGTATAGATTATATGGCTTATGAGTAATTGAGGTGATCATGTTATAGTTTATTGTATGGTAAAAGAGCATGCTTGTAGGAGTAAACTTTCAACTCTACATAGATGGATTTAAGCTTGATGATAGAAATTGCTTTGATTTCAGTTTAAAATCGTTATTTTTGGAGGTATTTTAGTATGCAAATATTGTTCAATGAGTTTATGTCGAAGCATGAGTCATGTGATTAGAATATGCATGAGTATACACACACATGAGAATTTATTATGAGATTTTAGTTGATGAATGCATGAGTAGAAAGTATGTGAATGAGATATTGTGATGCAGGAATATTTATTATGAATGCATGACTAGAAAATGGTATAATCATGTCGTTTATGGATCTATATTGCTATGTTGTGATCCCGAATGACTTTTGATTATTGTCGATCGCATAAAAACCATTACTGAGTTTTATACTCACCCCTCTTTCCTTGTTTTGGTTTGGGACTACGTGGTGTGACACGCAGATGGACAGGATCCTCTGTATGATGAGGGATCAGAGAGAGTTTGGGATTAGGCATGGAGGCCTTTAGATGTGACTATCTTTTCTATTGTACTTTGTTTAGTATGGAACATGGTGGTTGATGATACTTATATCAGACTTATGTTTAGATCTTTTCCAGATCTTTTTTGTTTCGAGCCCAGTGTGTTGGCTTAGGATTTTAGTTGTGAGTTTTATGACTTGTGGACAATGTTAGACTTAAAGTCCTCTTTATATCTTTTTATTTACTCTTGTTCAAAGTAGTTGGCGTAACTCTGTTTGATGGACTACCCGTATGTCGAGTATAAGTCTTCCGCTATATCTCTTTTAATGTCGCCCCCGTGCGTCGGTTTGGCTCTTGGACCGGGTTCGGTTCAGATCGGGCGGTGCCCGGGGCACGACAAATACCTTCAAAAGTGAAAAAAACTTTTAGCGGTGTTTCTCTGTCTTTTCACACTTTCGGGATATTTTAGGATAAAAGATGAAAAATTGAAGAGAGTCGCTTCATTGATACATTTTTCACTTTCGTCATCCCTTTTATATTTTTCAGGCTAAAATGCCTAAATTTTCAACTTCTAAATGCACCCCCTATATCATTTGGGCCAATGCCCACGCGCATGAGCACATGCTCATATGGATGGGATTTTTATTCTAGTTTTTTAATTGAGTTCGTTTTACATGAGACAAATCTCATGGAGCTTGCATAGAAAGCCCCTAATGGAAGGACACGGAAAGAGTTCGTATAGAAATACTCCCTCCGTTCTAAAATACTATATATATTTGAGAAAATTTTTATTTTTATTAGATTAGACCATGAAGCCCACAAAGAAGTCACATAACTCCTTCCTGATATCCCGTCCAACTCGTATGCTTATTCACGAACCAAGTTCAAGTCAATCCCTCAAGTCTCCTCCGATTTTGGAAAGAGGAAGTCGCGTGATTTGGCAAAATATACACAATATTTTGGAGCAATGAATATTTCCAAATGCACATAATATTTTGGAGCAGAGGGAGTATATTAAGAGTAATTTCTAATATACTTCTAATAGGAAGTACACTAGAGCCAAAATAAAATATACAAGTCCTTAATTATATACCAATAAGTATGGCAGTCCATGTAATTGCGTATTATGCTTATTAGTTACTCCTTCCGGTCACTTTTAATAAATACAGTTTTCTTTAATAGATATAATTTTCTTCAAATTAAACTGTATCTATTAAAAAAAATTGTATTTATTAGAATTGACAGGAGGGAGTATAACAATGGAGAGGTCCTCAGAGTCTGATGCCACTATTTGGCCTCTGTAAACAGCAATGACTTCATTAATGACAAATTAACCAATAATTTGGAGAGATTCCTCGTTACAGGAAACTCTAGTATAAATCTCAACAGAATGTACGAAATGTTCACTTACTGCAGCTATAATATTATGGTCCCTCTCGAGTTTTTAGACATGCCAAAAAGGATTAATAGTGTGTTTGACGTATATACTGTACACACATGGTAGCAGCAGACATAGACACCCGCTGTCTGAACGCCGTTTTAATGTCTAAACGTCGTCGGGTAATACAGTGAAGGGATTGTAATTTGGGTTTTTCGGCGGGGATTTTCGATCAATTTGTGCGCCGTAATATACCATTTTGCGAAGCAAACCTTCTGTTCGCCTGCGCCTAGGTGGTGTCTGCACCGATGGTCCTGGGCTCACTCCTTGAGTCTGGGACGAATGTTCCACGCTGCCTGCTGTAACAAAAAGGAAATTAATTAAGGCAATATTAATGATACGAAGACTCTAACGAACGCCATAGAAAGAACTTGTTTGAAGCGGAAGGACTTGAAATCAGAACCTGTGGAAGTAGTATCGTCGTGATTATCAACAACAGGGTCCTCGTTGTTAGAAGAATGTTCTGTAACGAAAAGGAAAATTAATCAAATGCTATAAGGCAATATCACTGGTACGAAGATTCTTTAGCTAACACCACATAAAAAACTTGTTTCAAGTGGAAGAACTTGAAATCAGAACCTGTTAAAGTAGTATCGTTGTGATTGTCAACAAGGGGGTCCTCATTGTCAGAAAAATATTCTGTAACGAAAAGAGAAATTAATTCAATGTTGTAAGACAATATCATTGATAATACGAAGACTCTATAGCTAACACCACACAGAAATCATGTTTCGAAGGACTTGAAATCAGAACCTGAGGAAGTGGTAGCATCAAGATTGTCAACAACAGGGTGTTCATTTTTAGTAGAATGTTCTACATTGTTCAGTGCTGTAACAAAAAGGGAAGTCAATCAAATGTTGTAAGGCAATATTACTGATATGAAGACTCTTTAGCTAACACCACATACAAATCTAGACTTGAGATCAGAACCTGTGGAAGTAATAGCGTCAAGATTTTGAACAACAGCGTCCTCATTGTCAGTCCTCCTTTTGTAGCAGGCTACCCAGCAGGCAATAAAGAGTACGTCTGCAGCGAGGATTACAACACCGATTAGGGGCCGTTTGGGGCGTGATTATTGCAAAACATCCAGACTGGATTCTGGATAAAAACTGTAGCATCCAGGTGGATTTTTATATCCAGCTGAAACACTATAAAATATCCAGATGCTACAGTGTAGCAAAACATCCCATATGGATGTTTTGCTTTTAATCATGCCCCAAACGGCCCCTTAAAGCAGAATCTAAACCAGATTTGGTCTCTGCATAGACGTTGCTGCTCCTGTAATGCGTCACATATAAGTAGAATATATTGAGACAGAAGTTCTTGAAGAACTCAGACAACCGTAGAATCTCCTCCAATGCCATTTCTGTGTGGAAAATGAAAAAGAAAAATTCATTTAGGAGAAATGCAGTAGAGAGGATAGCACAGAAGGAAGAATCAAGTCAAAGATCAAGTACGATAAACAAATTACAAACACCATCTCATAACTAGCAGAAACTCAAGAACATTTTCTAGTAGTATATGTTCAAAATTAACAAAACTACTGCATGCACCATTTCAGTACGTCAGAAAACTAAACAAAACCATCGAAGCAGATTATACAAATTGACAAGGTAAGAGCGTGTGGAACTTCTTGCGGGACAGTTCTCGTCATGTTAAAATCAATTAAAGACAAGGAGCAAGAAAGAAAAGTCACGCTTCAAGAACAAAAAAGAACATGTTTCGGGGTGATCACATTCATGGGATAAGTGTTGATGGCACCTTTGAGTAGACTGAGAGCAAATCGAATAGCTAACGGAAGAGAATGCTTCTTGCTTCGGTCGTCAGAGAAGAGTTGCTTCGGACGTATAAGAGATGGCTCCCGTTCAGAGACTGAAACTGGGAGGAAGAGGCAGTGGCTGGAGCTGAAAAAGAAGAGAACACTTCTTGCTTTGGATTGCTTCGGACGTCTGAGAGATGGCGCGCTTTTGCAGACTGACAAGTGACGTCCAAAGAGGTGGTAGCTTCTGGGAAGCTGAAACGGAAGAGAACACTTCTTGCTTGGGAGTCGTCGAGAGATAGAGAATGATGCCGTGGTGATTGGAGGGAAGCAGGTATATATTTGAAAAACTCGATTCTTCAAAACACACTTGCTAATTAGAGCTTATTAAGGCCCCGTTTGGTTGGCTCAAAAGAAGCTGGGTTCTAAAGAATCCGGCTGAGATTTCCCAAAAAAGTCAGCAGAGATTCTTGCAACTGTATTTAGTGTAATTTTAAAAAATGACAGGAGTACTTTAAAAAAAACAGAAATTGTATTTTTTAAAAAACCTGTCCCTGTCAGTTTTTGGAAATTACACAAAATGTCATCATGACTTAAATTCTTCCCAAGAATACTTTTTTTCCAACCAAACACCACTTTCACTTCATTTGGAAAATTCAACTTTCATACTTCTAAAAGTAGCAACCAAACAGAGCTTAACTATCTAACCCCTAGTCGCTAAACAACATTTAGAGCCAGCAGGGGTGCTTACGTATTTACTCCCTCTGGTCACTTTAGTCACTTTTAATCAAGACAG
Source organism: Houttuynia cordata (assembly GCA_039654745.1). Taxonomy (NCBI): domain Eukaryota; kingdom Viridiplantae; phylum Streptophyta; class Magnoliopsida; order Piperales; family Saururaceae; genus Houttuynia; species Houttuynia cordata. The sequence continues at coordinate 54,703,554 of CM077502.1, read as the reverse complement.
TTAAAAAAAATATGCTTACCAAAATTAGATGATACAGTTCCCTAGTTATTCTCCACCCCAATGCCCGGTAGCAACCCTAGGTAGAGGTTGAGGTCGAGAGGCCTCCACGATGATAGGCACTCACTCCCCTGGAAGGGTGAGGGTGACTTGCTCACTTGCTCGGAAAGCCTAGGCTTTTAGTATGGACCCCGCATCTCAATAAACTTGACAAATTATGTGATGATCTCAATTAAAAGTGACCGGAAGGAGTACCTGATTCGAGCTAAAACCAAATGGAACTAGTGACGTGGGGAAGAACGATTATCTTTTGTTATCTTTTTTATTTTGTTTAACTTGCCATTTTCTTTCAATCAAACGAAATTTTTTGTTTCCTTTTAATATCTACTGATATAATTTGTTGCTTGTACTCCCTCCGTCCAAATTTATTATTGCCATAAGGTTTTTCCAAATGAATTAATTTGAGTTCATTTTTGCAAAAGGAATAATAAATCCAGATGGAGGGAATAATATTTAGTGCCCCTAATAAAAAGGACGATGATATTCAAGTGGAAAGGAGTTCATGGTGAAAAAAACATTTGTGGGGTCATATTCTTTTTGCTGGAAAAGACGCTTAAATTAATCTAGAACGATGAGAATTACATAAGTCTTCCCTCAGAAGATTTATAACTGGCGGATATTTAAACCAATAACAAGACTCTAAAAGAAGAGTAATTCCTACAGTTCCAAACAACCCAACAAAAAATTGCAATTGCAGCAGGAAAATGGAAAGGCTTAAGAGGAGATGAGAACAAAGATACTACAACTTTAACAGTGTTTACCCAAGTGCAGGTAGTAGCGAAGTAATAAAACTCGGTGAGATCAAGATCGATCCACGAGGAAAGTGTATTTGGAAAAAAATTAGAATCTAAAATCACTAATTACTAATTTAATAAGACTATAACAAAATTAGAAGGAATGAATTATGTAGAACAAATTGAGTAAATGAACTAAGACAATTAATTTAAGTGTTTGAGAATAACCAAGGCGAACAAACTAAGGCATTGAATCAGCAATAAATCCACATACTATGTTGCTCCTAATTCCAAATTTGTAGAATTCTCAAGGTATTTTTCTCAGCCAAAAAGTAATTACACAAGCATTATACGTAACTGGAGAAAACACACAATCAAAGGTTAATTATCTAGTATGATTATTGCAGCGTAAGTCTCTCTAATTCAATGATATTACTAATAATTCAACGTGCATGACATGCTAAATAAAAGCAAATGCCATTAAATAGAAAGAATTAGACCAATTTATACATATATAGAAAAGAGATTGCTCTCATTTGGCTTATATGAGGCCAATTCTATTCGTAACCGTTGGATGTTGATCTAACAACTAAAAATAGCTACATAGAACTCACCTGATTTGACACATTCACACACTCACCTACCAATTGATTTATATATATATATATATAGAGAGAGAGAGAGAGGACGATTTACATTAGATCGTTCTCATATAAGGAGCATGAGACCAATCTTTTGGGCCATTGAGTTCCGATCTGAGGGTGGGTATCAAATCAGTGGGTAAGTGAGTGTGTCACATCAGGGGGGTATGTGAGTTCCATGTAGCTATTTGTATCCATCAGATTAAGATCCAATGTCTACGAATGAAATTAACCTCGTATAAGCCAAATGGATCGGAATCCAATGGCCTAAAAGATTGGTGTTGTGACCTGGCAGGATCACAAGGTATCTGATAGACGAAAGAGAAGAAGGAGAAAACGAGAGAAGGAAAATAGTACTTTCAATTGCATAACCCCTAAAGGAGGAGGAAGACCTCCTTATAACAATAGAGGGGCGCATCTCTCTAGGGAGGTACGCCAACTAGTGGCCCATTGATGGGCCACAATTTTTGCCATTACAACCCGTTACGCTATTCAGTTTCCAAAGAGGCCTGATTATAAATCATTAATTTATTCGAAAAGAGAAACTAATCTTAATAATAAAAATAACCACTCCTGCCTAATTTAGGTATGCTCCGTTGTTGTGCTGACGTACACAACAATTGGTCTCATGCTCCTTATATGAGCACACCTCTTCCAAATCTGATCACCTTCCCGATCAAGCACAACTATGCAAATTCTGAGCCAGGTCGAGCTTGCTTCGATCTTGTTCGAACCAGATAGCTCCCGAGCCCCAGCGCTTCTTCTTCTGCTTGAACGGTCGAGCGCTCTGCTCAGCTGTTCTTTCTTAATTATTATTATTTTGTTTTAATCAACTCCCGTCTAAGCACCCTAGGTCATTAGATATTAAGTAGACGGTCTTTTCGTCTAAGATCAGTACCCTTTGTCTCTTTTAGTGTAAATCCGCAGTCCATACTTGTTCCTCTTTGATATTCCTCTTTAATGCATTTGAGAGCTTTTAAAACCCGCTTAAGCTTTTCTAAACTTCAGATCTTGGATCTTTTCACAAACATCCGTTCGATGTACTTTAATTCTACGATCTGCATCTCGAACTCTCAAAATCTAAATAAAAATTAAGCGCAGTCTTAGACGCGCAATAAAAATATGATTCAATTAAAACAGTGAACACATCTAAAAGAGCCCATTGTAGCAAAATTAACTAATAAGTCCCAATTACTAACCTAACACTATGACACATATTTATTGTTATTTAAAGCAAAAAATGACACTAGCAAATAGGTATAAATGTATATAAAAATGTGTATATTTTGTGTACATCAAAAGATCAATGAGATAAAGCATTAGAGAACCAGTTACAACAGTTATTATTTGATGATTTAAGATATCCCCCCCAAAGCAACAAACCAAAGAGCTCTGCTATGATGATTTAAGATATCCCCCCAAAGCAGCAAACCAAAGAGCTCTGCTATAGTTACATTCATTAAACACGTCTTTAGACGAGTCCTCATAAGATCCACATAGAAAACAACATTAATTTGGACAATGAATTCTATCATGAAACAACTTCCTCGTAAGGAGACCATGGGATAGAATTTTCCACATAATTAATTTTACTTTAAAGTAAACAGGTAACTTCCATAATTTTAACTAGACAAGAGTTGCAACAATATAATAAGAATGAATCAAACGATAAGAAGAAGCCGTAGAGAATTTACAATTAGAGGTAAGGCTTCAGAAAGGAAAATCCTTATCCACATCCATAATCTTGATATTCATAATTTTTCCAATAGTTCTAACTAGCCAGCAATTAAGGACTGATAAATTCCAATCATTAGAGTAAAAACAGATAAGATCTTTAACAAGACAATTATCATCCATGCTTACACCTTCATCAAGTTCCATTTTAGAGAGCTTCCCATTGTGCTAATTATCCTTTAAAACAGACAATTTAGAGTTACTACAACAACGCCAACCAATACCCTTAAGGATTATATCCTTAACTCGACATAACATTTTCCAACTGCTAGAAGTCAGAATCTTAGGTTTAGCTCTAAAATAGTCACAATCCTTGAAATATTTACATTTCATGATTTTGCACCACGAAGAATCTTGGTTAGAAATAAGTTGCCAAACTTTTTTTGCAAATCAGAGTAGTGTTAAATTTTCTTGCTTTTTTAAAATTTAGCCCACCACTCCTTTTACTATGGCATATTTTGTCCCATGCAATAGTAGGGAAAGATGTAGATTCTTTACTTTTCTTTAGACAGTCACTTTTTTTGTCCTCCAGAAGAATTTACGAGATATGGCATCCACTTCATTAGTAACAGAAATAGGAAGTTTCATAAGAGACATTATGTGAATAGGTTGAGCAGAAAAGGTAGCATTAATCAGGACACATCTACCTACTTGTGTAAGTGATTTAGACTTCCATCATGCTAATTTAGAATTTATTTTACCAATGCTCTCTTGAAAGTGTTGTTTGCAAGGAACACAGAAACAATAGGAACTCCCATATACTTACCAAAAGAAAATCTTTCTTGAACTTGGGAAATCCTACATAAGATTTTCCTAAACTTTTTTTTTCCCACATTAGAGCTAAAAATAACAGAGGATTTATTCAAATTGATAGTATGTCCAACAACTTTGCAGAAATTATCAATGATTTTTTTTTATAGTGACGACATACTCTTAACTTAGCACGACAAAAAATTAAGGAGCAAGTCATTAGCATACATGAGATAGGAAATAATGAGTGCAAAAGGAGCAATTTTAATGCCCTAAATCAATCTTTTATTCTCAGCCTCTTGGAGGGCCAAAGTAAGAACTTGTTGGGTGAACAAGAACAAATACGGAGATAGGGGGCCACCTGATGCAGGCCTCTCATAGGACAGATTACAGAGCTGGGAGATCCATTAACTAGAACTTGTACTTCACCGTAGACACACAAAACATGATTAGTTTAATCCAATGATCACAGAAGCCATAGTTTTCTAGCACTTAAGATAGAAATTCCCGATTGACACGATCATAAGCTTTTTAGAAATCAATTTTAACAACCATAAAACCTTTTTTATATTTCTTTTTGGATTTAATAAAATGGGCAATCTCTTAGGTAATTAAGATATTATCATGAATGGACTTGTTAGGTAAAAACGTAGATTGAACAGAAGATATGATTTTATCAAATAAAGGCCTCAAACGATTCACTAAGATTTTTAGAATTATCTTGTAAGTGAAGTTACAAAGACTAATTGGTCTAACTCATAAGTAACAAACGCATTAGGAATCTTGGGAACTAAACATAGAAAAGTCAAATTTAGATTAGTGTGAAAAGCTACATCAATAAAGAATCTCTGTATAGCCTAAAAAATGTGATCTTTAACTATTAGCCAGTACCTCTTGTAAAAATGTCCTTGGAAGCCATTAGGACCAGGGGCTTACACTCTACCTCCTGCATAGATATATTCTTGGCAAGGTCCATATTCACTTCGTGAGAGATCATAGGCTTGACTAAATTGAGGAGATCATAATCATCTTCAATATGAGGATTGAAATTGATTAGTCAAGCAAATAGTAATGCCCCCTTAGTTATTGAAGTAGTTCCCATTTACATAATACAACTCAACAATTGTGTCTCCTTCGACGCTGGATTGCTGTATGATGGAAAAACTTAGTATTAAAGTCTCTATCCACAAGCCAATTAATTCTAGAATTTTGATTCCAACATAGTTGTTTTTGATGTAAGGCTTTCACATATTCCCTTTTAAAAACATTCTCCATGGACACTGAAGAGAGAACACAATTTAAATGCATATATTCCTGTAAGGATTTGATAGATTCCAAAATTATTTGAGGTTTTGAATTAACATATCCAATCAATTCCATTTTTCTTAGCCAAAAAATAGATAGAGGGAGGGCCATAGAACTCATTCTTCCACAAAGATTTAATAATAGGCTCACATTCTCCCTCACAAAATTATTTGAGGTTTTGAATTAACATATCCAATCAATTCCATTTTTCTTAGCCAAAAGATAGATAGAGGGAGGGCCATAGAACTCATTCTTCCACAAAGATTTAATAATAGGCTCACATTCTCCCTCATCTAACCACATTCTTTCAAATCTAAAAGGTAAGGAGATTGTGAAAGTATATCGGCTCAATGTTAAGCAGTAAAGGACAATGGTCATAGCCAACAATTTCTTGGTGGTAAATTAGGGTTTTAGGAAAAATCCTATCCCACTTTACAGAGCTGAGGACTTTATCAATCCTCTCAACACATTCTTGATGTAGAATCTTGACCATTAGTCCAAGTATGAGGTGGTCCCCTAAAAGCAATTTCAGACAACCCTCCCCTACCAACAAAGCTCAAGAATTTATTCTTCTTTAAAGTATCTATCTTTTTATCTCTTCATTTATCATTGCTAGAAGTAACAATATTGAAATCACCAGCAACAACAATAGGTAGAGCAGAATATTTACCTAATAGTTGAGATAATCTTTTCCACTAACTGATTTGAGAATCAATCTCAGATCTAGCATGAACAAAAATTAAGATCCATTGTTGATCAAAATTGCTAGCTATAAATATTACCACATACCACTCCTCGAATTCTAAAATATTAATCTCAAGATCATTCCAAGAAACTGTGCTTGTAGAAACTATTTTGCAAGGTCATATTTAACCAAGTTTCTAGATATACCCTAAACCCTAAAGCAGCAGGACATGTGGACCATGTTTCAATATATGGCCTTATAAAATAGACCTTGTCACCAGCCCCACGACAATTCCAAATTAGAGCTTTCATTTAAAACTGTGGCGGGGCACCGCCGCTACCACATTCCCCATATATCTCAACTCACTCACACTCCTCACAGAAGCACCAGAGGATGAAGCCAGGCTGACAGCCTGAGGGCACTTCTCATCACTAATTACAAGCTCCATCCCTTTCAAACTCTCTTGGCTCGCTCCAAGGTCCATATTCTCTGTGTTAATAGCCTCCAACCTAGCTCTCTTAAGGAGTGAGTCAAAACTGACCTCCACATTCAAGAGCCTACTCATATTGGAAGAAGAGAGATCAGTAACCTGGACTTGAGCTAACAGGGAAAACTTTTTTTTTAGATTGCCATGGTTACCAACTTCACTCTTCATTGGTCTAATAACAATTTTTGTACTTCCAATCTCAACCCAGCCCACCACATAAGCCTGGTTCCCATCCACCAAAGTTGGATCCACAAAGTCACACTTTTTTACTAGGGAGAGATTTCCTTATTGCTGGACAAACTATTACAACAACATCATTGAGGTACTTACTGAACTCCATCAGCTTCAAAAGCACGAAGATTCTTTCCCTTAATCTTAGCTCTGGAATTACGGTTAGATTTGCAGACTCCACCCTTTGGTTTGATAACTACCTTGCCACGAGCCAAGCTATGCTCTCCGTATGGCTTGTTAAATTCTAAACCTGGAGGAAGCTCAAGATCAAACTCATCATCATCGTCACTTTTCTGATCTACACATGCCACAATTTGGTCCAATCCCACCTATTCCTCACTTATCGAAGGTTTTGGTGGGTCAATGGTAGACTCAAATCAATAGAACAATAGCCCCTACTAACCAGGTTTTGATGTACCTCCTCCTCCGTATTTACATCTTGGAAACTAGAAATCAATGGGCCCAAAACTGCCATCTGTCTGTCTCAATCAACCAGGCCACATGTTGTGGTAACAGTGTAAGCATCAAGGCCCACATCCTTTCCATCCTTATTAAACACACAATTGTTAACCAACTCATTTCTCCGTGATTGAGAACGAGTGGGCTTAAAACCAAAGTCCCTAGACCCATCTGGGAAAAAGACCATTTTACCACCAACTAGCATAGGTTGGCTAAACCCCCAAAACAAGCTCCTGCGTGCTATGTTTAGCAAGGCAGATTGGGAAAACTCTATTGCTTTCTTGCCAACGGAAGCATTTGACAGGACAAATCGCATTAAATGCCACTGGGACTGACCCTCTTGCACCCGACAAGTTATTAACTGCGCGCCACGCATAGGAATAGTGTGCGATGGGTGATGGGCTCATCATCCATTGTAGCCCATCACCCGCGATCACCCATGACCACACTGTTCCTCTTGCGCGGCGCGTAGCCAATAATTTTCCTCTTGCACCCCCATCTTCCCCATGCCATCATCATCATTTCCCGCCGCTACCGACCCACTGCAGGAGAACACCACTTCTGACACATACTTCCAAACCTTAGCTCGTTCCCTGATAAAACATTATCACCAGCAACATCCCTCAAACTGGAACTGTTCAGATTTGGTTCAGGAAAAAGGAAATCCGCATTGTTAACTTCACCTTCATCTAGCTCCATTGCCATTACCGGCTAGACTGCCTTAGTTCCCAACTCCTCCCTTCCAGTAACAATATCAGCCCCATTGTTTTGGCCATTTTTACCATCTCTTTTCCCCAATCTTGCACTTGAATATTATCCTCCCCACCCAAACCCCCCATGCATAACCACAGTTATGCATGCGTATTCATTTCTTGAAAGTTAACGCTATGGATAGCAAATAGACATTTTTCTACTCCATGATCTGGATAACCACAGTTTAGATATAGATCATAAAGATTTCATACCGAAATTTGATCCACTTCCTCGCAAAGCCAGGCCGAATCCTTACTCCATCTGATAGAGGATCATCCACACTTCTTTTTAGCTTGACAACAAGCTTAGAAATAGAATTACCAGAAGCTGGCAGTTCCACTTCCTCAACTTGGCCAAAGTTCGCCATGAACTTCCTGATAAACTTTTCCATAGCAAGATATGGAGGGAGCACCCTCAATTGGGTAAAAAATACCACTTTGTAGTGGCCGAATCAGCATAAAAAATAGATCGAATGGAAGACATAGGAAGGATAATACCTTGGTGATGCCAAGGTCTATTTTTGAGAACAACTTTCCTATCCCTCTCCCTTTCGAACCCAGCCACCAGTCTTTTAGATGTAACCTCTTTCATTCTTGTTACCTTAAGTCTTTCCCATAATTTCTTCAAATAACTCTTCGTACCAGCAACGTAGTATTCCTTGTGCAGATCAATCACCACAATGAAACCCCATTCCCAAGTAATCTCGACTTCTTCTTCATCAGGAGTAAACTCTTGTTCCTATCTCGTAGGGATATATAGCATGCTCAAATCCATGGTTATATCATCCATGCACCATCAATCTGAACCTCTCGACCAACAAACCAAGTTTCTAACTGGACGTTTCCCCACCTTGGAAGTTTTTCCCGTTAACAATAGCCACAGAGAACCAATTCCCTTGGAAACCTTGCTAACACTCAAGCACACCACCCCATAAAATCAGTCCGCTCTTCCTCTATGAGACGAAGCGCACCTCAACAAAAAGAGATACTGGACACAACACAGAGAAGCAGGGGCCCAAGGGAGGAGAAAGAGGTTAGAAAGGGAATGGAGAGAGTTGAATTAGAGGAGAGAGGAACTCATCAAGCTTGTTCTCGCTCCCCTACCAGTAGATAAGCTTTCTCTCCCCCAAACCTAAGTTCCAGTGAAGTCGCTTTTAAAGAGAAGGCGGAGCCTCTCTCGCTATGGGAACATTTTTTTTTGCTAGATAAAATTTATAACTTAGGAACGAGGAACATAAAAACCCATCTGGTCCTCTCGGATGATTTGGAGGAGCGCAGGAGGAGGTACAGATCTCCAACAAGCTCCACCAATCTCCGAAAAAGCTAGATTAGCAAACCTATCAGCTAATCTATTACCTTCCCTATACACATGTTGGAAGGTGATAGAAAGAAAGTGTGACATAAGTAGCTTAATTTGACATATTACAACAGATATGCAAGACGGGATGGACGAAGATGCATCACTCAAAATTTTAATGACCAACAGTGAATCGCCTTCAAGGATAACCTTCTGACAGTTTAGCCATAGGGCAAGTCGGACTCCTTCAAGGCATGCCATAGCTTCAGCAACTAAAGAGTTAGATTCACCAAGTTCAAAATTTGATCCAGCCACCCAGCATTCTGAATGATCACGCAACACAGCACCAACAGCTGCCAAACCTGGATTCCCCTTACATGCACCATCAAAATTCACTTTAGATACTCCAAAAGCAGGGGCAGTCCATCTGATGTACATTGTGTCCCTACTACGTTTGTTTTTTAGAGAGTTAATAGTACCCGACTCCACCTGCAAAAAGTTAAGCCACAATGAATCCTTTTGGACATTTGGTTTTTTCCCCATAAATATCATTTCATTCCTAGCAAGCCACACACACCAACAAAATTGGGCAATAGCAATTGGTGCATTGAAGCAGTAAGACTTTGAAGTAGTCTGAAGTGCTTCAATAAACCAGTCAAGAATGGTTCGATTGGAGTAGTCCAGATGACCCCCAAATGAACCAAACCACAATGCTCTAGCATACTCACATTCCAAGAATAGATGTTGGACATTGTCATGTCCAATCCCACATAAACTACACCCAGCAATAGGTGTGCCAAGCCTAGCATGCAGTAATTCACTTGTGGGGAGAGCATTGTTGAACATTTTCCACATGAACAATTTTATCTTTTCAAAGCAATTAATTTTCCAAAACTTCTTCCAATTAAGTGGCACATTGTTATAAACTGTCTTATATGCAGCATGAATAAATCTGTATGCAGAAGAAGTTGAAAAAAACCCATTACTAGTAAATGACCATTGAATTCTGTCATGATCTGGTAAAAGTGGTATAGTGATAATTTTTTGAACAGTATCTAATGGCCATAAACTGAGTAATTTTGGAACATCCCATTCCCCATTTTCATTTAAAATTAGATCATTTACCATCCTACAACCCATATCTGTCCTGTTGGCAATTTCATCCCTAGTCAACTTACAATTATGCCAGTTATCAGAGTCAATTTTTAATTCTGAATTTTGTGATAACAGCCAACTGACCCCAGGTTTTACATACTCTTTGATCTTAGTTAACATCTTCCAACCTGGGGAGGCTACAACTCTAACTTTGGCATCCAAATAATCCTCATTCTTAAAATACTTATTTTTCATTATGTGACACCACATTGAATCTGTCTGAGCGGCCAATTGCCATCCTTTTTTACAGAGAAGTGCTAGATTGAATTCACGTGCCTTCTTAAAATTAAGCCCCCCATATCTCCTACTTCGACACATTTTATCCCACCCTATAGTATGCAATTTGTTTTTTCTATTGTCTCCAACACCTGACTCCCAAAAGAAATCCCTAGCAATCTTATCCAATCTATCTGTAACCTTTTTTGGTATTTTACATACAGACATTATGTGTAAAGGTATTGAACTAAGGGTTGAGTTAACTAGAACACTTTTTCCAGCCTGGGTTAATAATTTTCCTTTCCATGTTGCAAGCTTCCCTTGAACCCTTGCAATGAGCTCATCAAAATCTTTAATCTTTGGTACTCTATCAAGTATGCTCACACCTAAATATTTACCCATTGTTTCCCTTTCCTGGACACCATACTTTCTACACAACATTTTTCGAAAATGTTTCTTGATATTGGAGCTGAAAGTAATTGAAGATTTGTTCAGATTTATTGCATGACCAGCCAATCTACAAAACATAGTAAGTATAGTTTTCAAATTTGTGCATTCTCGCCATTTTGATCTGCTAAATAACAACAAATCATCAGCATATATGAGGTGTGTAAGAGAAGGACCAGATGGGCTCACCTTTATTCCATGAATGAGATGCTTGGCCTCAGCTTCTTGCAAAGCTAAGGTAAGCACTTGTTGAGTAATGAGAAAGAGATAGGGAGAGAGTGGATCACCTTGTCGAAGGCCTCGAGAAGGAGAGATAGCACCACATGGCTCCCCATTGACAAGAACTTCATAATTCACACTTTTCACATAAAACATAATTAGCTTAACCCATTGCGAACAAAATCCATTTCTATTGAGCACCTCTTCCAAGAAAGACCAATTAACTCTATCATAAGCTTTAGTGAAGTCTATCTTTATAGCATATGCCCCTTTTTTACATTTTCTTTTAGATTTAAGATGATAAGCTATTTCCTGTGCAATTAATATGTTGTCATGGATAAATCTTCCTGGTAGAAAGGCCGATTGGCGGGGTGAAATGATTTTTGATAACAGGCCACGCATTCTATTAACAATTATTTTTGAAATGATCTTCTATACAAAGTTGGACAAACTGATTGGCCTAAATTCATCCGGTGTGGTAGGATTTTCAATTTTAGGAATAAGGGCTATGTATGTTTTATTGATCTGTAAATTAAAAGTACCACTAGAGAAGAAAGATTGCACCACTTTGCTTACAAGACTGCCCACTGTAGGCCAATATTTCTTAAAAAAGATCCCCTGAAAGCCATCTGGTCCTGGAGCCTTAAATGACCCTAATTGATTAACTGCTAGGTTTATTTCTTCCTGTGTGATGGTCTCCAATAATCGTCTATTGTCTTCTTCATTGACTAGTGGGGTAATAAGGTCTAACATGCTTTTATTTGGTTCCTCACCTGTACACTGAAACACCCTAATGAAATGGTTAACAAAGATTTTTGAAATTTCTTTTTGAGTACTCCATATCTTTCCTTCATGATCAAGTATACTGCTTATAGTATTTCTCCTTCGCCTATGTAGAGTTGTTTGATGAAAAAATTTTGTATTAAGGTCCCCATGAACTACCCATTCCAATCTAGACTTTTGGGCTCAATGTGCCTCAACTTGTTTCCTAACCTTGAAGTATTCATTTTTAAGCTGGAACTCTTTTAATTGCAACTCATAACTGTTTTTATTCATCAGACAAGTTTGGACATCCTTGATTTGGTCAAATATCTGCTTTGGTTTATTATTAACATTCCCAAACACTTCCCTATTCCATTTCTTGAGTCTCTTTGTTAGACTATGCAGTTTTGTAATAAGCTCATAAGATATAGATCCATGATCAACCTCAGTCCAAGTTTTGTTAACTATCTCAGCACATCCCTTCTCCCGTATCCACATATTCTCAAATCTAAAGGGTTTCCTAAATTTGGAGAAGTTGAATGGTTATGTGTCAATCACAATTGGTCCATGATCATAGCCTAAGATAGTATGATGAAAAACTAGACTTTGGGGAAAGAGACTACTCCACTCATTACTCATTAGGGCTTTGTCAATTCTTTGAAATATTCTCTTCTTTCCAATAATATGTCCATTAGTCCATGTGAATGATGGTCCTCTAAAAGGAATTTCTTGTAAGACACAATCATCAATAAACTCGACATAATCCCTACAATCTCTTTCTTTAAACCTGGCTCCTCCTAGTTTATCCTCTGGCCTGCTTACTACATTAAAGTCTCCAGCAACAACCCATGGTTTGCTCACATTCTGGTATATTTCTCTGAGTTTGGTCCATTGTCTAGCCTGGACAGGCAGTGTGGAAGCTGCATGAAGAAAAGTTAGATACCAAGCATTCTCTTTATTTTTGTTTATTAGTAAGTGTATGTACCATTTTTCACAGTCTATTGTTTCTACTTCTATACTATCTCGCCAACAAACCCACATCCCATCTGACTTGCCAATAGCTGAGAAAATTTTATAATTAGGAAAATGAAGTTTATGAATATACCTTGTTGAAGCAACTTCTGAGAGCATTGTTTCAGATAGAAGGAGAAGGTGGGGGTCAGCTTCCAAAACTTGGGCCCTCATTTAACCCCTTGTCGAGGATTGACCAGCTCATCGACAATTCCAGCACATAACCTTCATGTTTTAGCCAAGCCCAAGCGCTTGCCTGGACCAATACCTTCCCCCTCACTTTTGGTTTTGCCTTTTTGCCCTCCTCTCTTCACCTTCTTTTTTGAGACAACAACACCAAGTTTCTTCCTTTCTAAAAACTCCTCCCTAATGCTCTTTTCTGTACGTATCTTCTCCTGGATACTCTCAGCTTGTTGTTCTTCCCCAAGTCTCATTATTTTTGGCTTTTTGGAAAAAACACCGTCCAACAGTGGTGCCACTTTGCTCTCACCCGAAATATAGAATTCACTGATGTTATCCTTAGGTGCGGCCAGAAGAAATTTTCGCTTTGCACTTGTCTTAGCTGATACCGGGTACCCGGTAGCATCATACTCAAACTGTAATGATTCTCCCAGGGGATTCATAGCAGATAAAGGTGTTACAAATTGTGGACTTCCAGAGGAGCTGATTCCACTCTCATCAGAACTCATCTTTAGAGCAGATAATGTAAAGTGTGGATTTACAATAAGACTGACGTCATGTGCCCAATTATGAATGTGACCCCCAAAAAAAGCAGAGTTAATCAGATTTGTAACATTTCCCGATTGAGGCCTGTTGATTTGCTTGAATGGGGAAACTGGTATCTTGAGTCCCCTTTGAGCCTCCACTTCTTTCCTCTTGCCTTTCACCACAATTGTTCCCTTGGCTCGGTTGATCTTCTTCTGTGCCACTGAACAATCTAGCCTCGATTGCGGGGTAGAGTTCTTGGCCAACGGTGGATGTGCCTCAGATTGTGTCTCCACCAATGTCGATGCCGATTCCTTACACTTCTTCGCCCCAAGAACTCCACCAGAATCCTCAGGATCAATCCCTCTTGCATGCGTAATAGCTGCCTTCTGAAGTAGTTGGGTGGAAGATAATGGTACATTACTCTTCTTTCCCTTTGCATTAACTCTCTTTCCCTCATCTCCCTTCTCCACCTCCACCTCCACCATGGTACTGACATGCAACCTTTCCTCTGTGTGACCACCCACCTCCAGTCCTACCCCTTCTAAATTCTTTAAAATAGCCTCCCCCTGCTTTGCCCCTTCTTTATATTTCTTATAAAACTCACTTATGGTCGTCCAGCTTGCAGCCCCAGTTTGCATGCCAGTGATGTCACCTCTTTCTACTTCCCCTTTCGTACCCTGAGGATTTGTGACCAATTCAGCTTCTCTTAGAGCATCTTGCACCAGTGGAGAATGACCTTTTGGTGCCTGTACCAACAAGTCTTCTTTTTTCTCTTTTTTTGACCTTTTTTTCCTTCTTTTTTTATTTCGTTTTGTTTTTTTCCATTTATTTTTTCTGGCTGGTCTTGTATACACTGTATATTTATGACATCACTCTCTTGTTGTCCCTTTGTCATCGATTTTTTCCTGGTATTAGTTGGTCCTTTCAAACCTTTTGCAGTCAGTATCCCAGTAACCTTTACCGGTCCATCCTGGACATTACTTGTAGCTCCCTCTTGTTGGATGGTAACCTGGTGCAGCCGGTTATCTTGCATAGCTTCTTTAAATCCTGGAGGTGGGCCATCACTGACGTCAACATTCTGGTCCAGCAGTGTGTGAACCCATCTATTCGGGCTGGGTGGCATAGGCCCTCGTCTTAGCACTGCATGGGCCTCTTCCATGAGCATTGTTGAATCACCAACCTCCTCGACCCAGTGTAGGAGTTGCCCATCAGAGACCTGCACCTGGTCTCTTTCCTGTACCATTCCATGATGGCATTGGCCCAAGTCACATGTGTGATGGTCAAGTCGCATTAAATGCACTTCGCCAGTTTGATCTTGATTAGCTTCTCCCCTTTTCTTTGGTGGAAGCTGAGCCAAGGTTGGCCTATCTGCATGCGTTAGATCTCCTATCGAACGACTATCATTTAGCATGGTATTCCCAAGATTGGGTTGATTGTCTGCATGACCTACGCCTGCATCATCCACTTCCATAGTCCTAGCATGATCATCACGTATCATCAGCACTCCAGTGCGGCCATGGGAGCTTGCTTGCACACCTGAACCTTCTCCCACCTTTGACTCCTTACCTTTCCTTTGTTTCATTGATTCTTGTTTTTTTTTCTACGAATAATATCCCTGAGATAAGGTTCATCAGGCTCCCCATGGATGGCATAGTCCTGAACATCATACCTAATTCTTCGTTTTTGCGGTTCAATCTCCACAAATTCACTGTATCTGTCAAGGCCTCCACCTTCATGGTGAAAGCTAAAACTATTGATGCTGAACATGCATTCACCAACCGTATGGTTTACACAGCCACAGTTGAGACAAAACTTTCATAATAACTGATCTATACATGAAATATGCATTTTATTATCTCCTAAACTTATATTTATGCTAGTGTTTGATTAGAATTATTGCTACCTTAATGTAGTTTTTGGTTTTGTAGGAAATGAGAGCAAAGATACAAAAATATCAGATTGGACTACGATAAGGTGAAAACGGACTTCAATGGTTAAATATTCATAACTTCGTATACACATCTCAGATTGGACTGATTCAAGTCTCATGTTAAATATCAAGAAGCCAGCTTTCCAACGCCACCAACCACGTACAATTCGGAGTTTGGGACAGAAAGTTATAGCCATTTGAACTTTATAAACAGTAACTACGATCGATCGGGAATCACTGCGATCGATCGCTAGAGCCGCAAAAGCACTGCATTGAAGGACACGATCGATCGGCATCAAAACGATCGATCGTATCTACTGGAATTTTTGATCCGCCGAAGACAGTAACTACGATCGATCGGTATCATACGGCGTCGATCGCCAAGCGATCGATCGGAGGAAAATAACGAAGGAATAGCGATCGATCGGCCAGCGAACGATCGTCAATACGTACGATCGATCGCCGTATGCGGCAAACCGGAATTAAGGCCTATTTCGACTTGGATTTGGAAGGGATTTTGAGGGTTTTCCTTCACCCCTATATATATGCCTTAAGGGAGAACGTATTGAGCATTAGAGAATAGAGTTTTGAGTCCCTTGGAGGCTAGAGCAAAGGAAGAAGAAGATGATGAAGATGAAGATGATGGATTCTCTTCCCATGCTTGGCTAAACTCCTATCCAAGGCATAAATGAAGCCCAATAATCTGGTTGTGTAGTTTCTTTTCTCTCATCTTATGTTTTTATTCTAGTTGGTGTATGGATTTTATTGTGTAATCACCGTTAATTCAATAAAGATTTGTTCTTTGTACTCGAGAGAGACAAGAGTGAATTCTTGTGAGTTTCAATCCAAAGAATACTTGCGTATCCGAGAGGAACGTGAGTAGACTGAGGTGTTATATATCAATAAAGTTTCATTGGTTTATACTCGAGAGAGATAGATCACAATTCCATGTTTTAATTGTTTTATGTGTTACATCCGAGAGGAGAGCACTATATTTTGAGTTGACAAGTGTATGTCCGAGAGGAATATGCTAGCCAATTGGAAATCTTTTATTCAAAAGAGAGAGAGAAACGATACACTAGTTTATTGTGGTGGATTCGAAGCCTTGGTCTTCTCCACATTGATTAAAACTCAGCTTAGTAGTTAAAGTTCATAGCTTTATTTAGATTAAACAAAAACTGCAACTTTCTTCTCTTGAAATTTGGTAAAGTATTCACCGTCCCTGAGGTTCGACAACCCTTTAATACTCACCGTAGTACAATTGCCTTGTGCACTTGCAAGGGTTTTATATTTAAACGATCAAGTTTTTGGCGCCGTTGCCGGGGACGGCATAATAGTTTACCAGATTCTTAGCATAATTAGTATTAGAGTAGTTTAGAGAGTCTTAACTTAGATTATTTGTCGGTAGCTTAATTTGTGTTTTTCTTTCTTTTTGCAAGGTTAAGAGAAGAAGTGGAATTCTCGACAACGTAGAAGGGCCACCCCTTCCCCTAGTTTGCATTCTCTTATCCTTCTCTTTTTAGATTAATTTGTGTGCTTGGTGTTTTTCTTTTCTTTCTGTGACTGCATGTTGTGCTAGTTGTGGCTATTAGGACTGCTAGTTGTCGATATCTAGGACTGATGTTTGTTAGTTGTGGCTATCTAGGGTTGTTTATCTTATTTGTGGATGTGTAATATTGTGGTTCAGTTGATGAATGCATGGTGAAGAAATGTCTTCACCTTTCTATGGATTTAGCCATGAGAACCCATATAGGAGCTTTAATGATTATTGTTCTTCACACACGCCTAATCCCCTTCCTTATGAAATGCCCTACCACCTACGTCCCTTATATGCTAATACTTATAACCGTGGTTGGGATAATCACTCTAATTTTGGGAGTGGCACAACTTCCCTACAATACACAACTCCTTATATGTCAGAACTATGTGCTCTCTGTTTAAGTCCCATTCACACCCCAGTGGAGTGCCCTTTTGCCCATGAGTACCCTGATTTTATAAGAAAATATGTGAATGAGGCCCAAGGTCTTCATAGGTGGGAGGATCATCCTAACAACCCTTGGGAGCAACCCAACCCTGGGCCCACTCTTCATGAGGCCCTTAGACAAGATTTCCTAAGCCAACAACTACCTTACCAACCAGCCTCTAATCCTCAGTTTGGCCAAACAAATAAGAAACCATCCCTAGACGATCAAATGAGCCAAATGCTAGCCACCCAATCCACTCTCCTCTCAGCTTTCAGTGCGCTGGAAGCCAAGATGGACACTATGATAGACACTAAATATAGAGAGTTGACAGGTGAGCTGAGTACCCATGCCCAGATTGTCCATTCCCACACCCAGGCTCTTGCCCACATTGACATACAGTTAGAACAACTAACACAGGCTATGAATATGAACAAAGAATGCATTTTACCTGTCGAGTCCCAATATCCGAAGGGCCAATTTTCTGATGAAGGGATCTATTTTTCCCCTGACTATGATGTTACATCCCTTCATAATGCCCAAAGGTTTGACAATGAGCTTGAGTGGGTTTTACATAATGATCAAGAGGGTGTATAAATTCAAGAAGAAGTAAGTGTGTTGATAGAACCAATTTTTAAACCTTCTTCTATATCTGAGGAGTCACAGTCTATGGAACTATTAATGGAACCTTTTGTTCCTAAAGCACCATTCCTACCTTGTCTAGCTCAATCTAACTCTTTGTTTAATGAACATAACTTAGACTGTTTCATAGATAGTTTAGTTGATTCACTAATTGAGGAAGCTTTTCCAATTGGGTTACTAGAAGAGGCCCCTAAGGCCAAAGTGGTTGATGTGGGGGAGGAGGTTCCCTTTATATTAAAATTCTCGAATGACCCTTCTTCATGGTTAATGCAGGGGCCCTTCTATCCAAAGCTTCCCCACCCACCATTCCATCCTTTTATTCCACGATGTGCTCCATATATAGGCAACAAGGATAGGAGTGTGTGGGGCAATCATTTAATTGATCCAGGTTGAATTCTTGAGGATCCGAACCCCGCACAAGACCGTGGCTCAGTCTGGCTGAAGACGTTAAACTTAGCGTTTGGTGGGAGAAAACCCACGTATTCAGGTGTATTCTCTCCTTTATTTGATTTTCTTTGTTATATGCTCATTGTCATGCTATATTTTGTTCACATTGAGGACAATGTTCATAATAGGTTTGGGGGAGGGAATAGTGCTTGCATAAAAGAAAAAAAATCAAAAAAAAAATCAAAAAAATAAAAAATAAAATTTTGATTAGTTTTTAAGTTGTTTGTTAGTATTTTTGTTAGGATTTGATAGTTTATCCCGTAATAATGCATGTTACAATTCTTAGGAGATTAATTTACATTGGAAGTGTGAGTAAGTATACTGGAGGATAGATACACTTAACTGAGCATACTTTTCTGTTACAGTCCTCTTGGAACAGGTGCTTGAACTAAAAAAATTCACTTACACACACTAGTACATAAAGTAATACCGTCTAGAGATTTGTTGATTGCTAATTTACAGTGGGATGTCTTTAGTCATAGTCATTAGATGATGTGTAGTTATCTGTTGAGCTTAAAAGATCATGATAGACCATTTACTTGGCTATGGCAAGGGATTGGAACCGGAAATAGGTTGAGAGTATAATACAGCCTGGACAAAATAAAGATGTGCTGAAAAATATGAATGATGAAAATGAAAAAATGCGAAAAAATGAAAACAAAATGAAAGAAAAGGGGCTGCTTGACTTTATAGGATTAACTTAGGCTGATGCTCGGGCCCGAAGCGGTCTCTTAAAACCTAATGCCCTAAGCCAAATTGGTTGGGAGTCATTGGCCTGAGTCATTGCTAAACCTAAGCATCTTGAAGTTAGGCCTTACACAGTCCTAGCGAAAAAAGGAAAAAGAAAAAAAAAGTCTATGGTGTATTATTCTCTCAAATCTAGAATGTTGGACCCGAATGAGGCGCGCAGATCTGTGCTATCATGAACCTAAAGATTACGATGACTATGTAGATTCTGATGTTCTTTGGTTAATGGGTAACACTGGATCTGTATAAACAGAAATTTAGAATGTATTGCTACAATGTTCTACACTTTTACTATTTACATTATCACGCTATATAATATTTGAGCAGAAATTTTCAAGATGAAAGTGTGGAATAAAACCACTTACTTGAGGGCTTCTATATTCCTGTTGATTATGAACCAAGCACATGTGGTTGATTTTCTTAAGCATTGTAGTGTGCATTTGTAGGGATAATAGGTTGTGTGTTTTGCAATGTTTTAATTTTTTGCTTTGTTTTTCCACTTAGGTTTATTAGATTAATAAATACATGTTTGTGGGTAGCATGGCTGCAAACCCTCACGAGACAACACTCGTCCTACTAGGGCCACCTAGAGGTTTAACGGCTTGTTGCATACGCTCAATGCAATCGTGTTCCCTACGAAAGTGGTGTTTACTTTTCTGCATTAGTTCTTTTAGTCGATTGTTTGATTTTGTTTTGTTTTTGTTTTGCTATGGACTAGCAAAATCTAGGTTTGGGGGTGTGATCTATACATGAAATATGAATTTTATTATCTCCTAAACTTATATTTATGCTAGTGTTTGATTAGAATTATTGCTACCTTAATGTAGTTTTTGGTTTTGTAGGAAATGAGAGCAAAGATACAAAAATGAGGTGAAAACGGACTTCAATGGTTAAATATTCATAACTTCGTATACACATATCAGATTGGACTGATTCAAGTCTCATGTTAAAGATCAAGAAGTCAGCTTTCCAACGCCACCAACTACGCGCAATTCGGAGTTCGGGACAGAAAGTTATAGCCATTTGAACTTTATAAATAGTAACTACGATCGATTGGGAATCACTGCGATCGATCGCTAGAGCCGCAAAAGCACTGCATTGAAGGACACGATTGATCGGCATCAAAACGATCGATCATATCTACTGGAATTTTTGATCCGCCGAAGACAATAACTACGATCGATCGGTATCATACGGCGTCGATCGCCAAGCGATCGATCGGAGGAAAATAACGAAGGAATAGCGATCGATCGGCCAGCGAACGGTTGTCAAGACGTACGATCGATCGCCGTATGCGGCAAACCGGAATTAAGGCCTATTTCGATTTGGATTTGGAAGGGATTTTGAGGGTTTTCCTTCACCCCTATATATATGCCTTAAGGGAGAACGTATTGGGCATTAGAGAATAGAGTTTTGAGTCCCTTGGAGGCTAGAGCAAAGGAAGAAGAAGATGATGAAGATGAAGATGATGGATTCTCTTCCCATGCTTGGCTAAACTCCTATCCAAGGCATAGATGAAGCCCAATAATTTGGTTGTGTAGTTTCTTTTCTCTCATCTTATGTTTTTATTCTAGTTGGTGTATGGATTTTATTGTGTAATCACCGTTAATTCAATAAAGATTTGTTCTTTGTACTCGAGAGAGACAAGAGTGAATTCTTGTGAGTTTCAATCCAAAGAATACTTGCGTATCCGAGAGGAACGTGAGTAGACTGAGGTGTTATATATCAATAAAGTTTCATTGGTTTATACTCGAGAGAGATAGATCACAATTCCATGTTTTAATTGTTTTATGTGTTACATCCGAGAGGAGAGCACTATATTTTGAGTTGACAAGTGTATGTCCAAGAGGAATATGCTAGCCAATTGGAAATCTTTATTCAAAAGAGAGAGAGAAACGATACACTAGTTTATTGTGGTGGATTCGAAGCCTTGGTCTTCTCCACATTGATTAAAACTCAGCTTAGTAGTTAAAGTTCATAGCTTTATTTAGATTAAACAAAAGCTGCAACTTTCTTCTCTTGAAATTTGGTAAAGTATTCACCGTCCCTGAGGTTCGACAACCCTTTAATACTCACCGTAGTACAATTGCCTTGTGCACTTGCAAGGGTTTTATATTTAAACGATCAATAACTCATATCTAAAGTTAACCCATTGTCCACGAAGTCCAAGTTGGAATCTCATACCAGGGAGAAGGGCTTCATACAAGTTTAAATTCATCTTTACACAAACATGATGGTAAGAGGTATCCTCCCCTGGCATCATTATGGCCTCCACTTTCCCCATGTTTTCCATCATCACCTCGATAAACTCTCTATTTGATAAGTAGGCAGGCAGACCCCATAATTGAATCCAGAGGATCATTCTCTCAATCACTACCTCCTCAGCATCTAATATAGAGTTGATAGGACCAGTAGGGAGGATCATACCTTGTATATGCCAAGGACGGTTGGCAAGAACTATTCGCCTGTCACCTTCTGTAGCGAATCCCACCATGATCCTCTTTGCATGCACCTCCTCCACTTTTGTTATTTGCACTCTCCGCCATATGGTTCGGATGAACTGCTTGACGACTTGGATAGGTTGTTTCTCAGGGATATCTACCACTACCACATACCCCCAAGCCTCATTCATCCCTTCTATGAGCTGCTGGGAGGGTGCAAACTCCACTCGCCGAACAAAAGGAAGAGCTAACATACTTAGTTTTTTTGTAAGATCCTCCATTGCCTAATATCAGGTAATATAAGCAGCAAGGCTTTGATTCTTCTGGCCACACACAAGTTTACCTCAGTTTCATTCTACGAAAGCCCAGGAGACATGTAACACTCTCAAGCCCATTGAACTCCTCTATGTCTCTCAACTTTCCACAATCTCACACAAAAACTTAGGGAAAAATAATAATAGAGAAGATCGGAGGAGTAGATAGGTAAAAGAAAAGAACGGTAGGCTAAGAATTAGTAGAATATGGAAACTCAACTCGTTGTTGGCTTCGCAAAATGCTACAGTAGACTTAGACAACACCCTCTTGCTTTCCCTCAATTCCAGTTCCCTCTCGCTATGGGAACATACTTGTTCGGAGTCCTATTAATTCATGTGTTCATTTACTTTTCCTTGGTGTTGTCGCTTATTTTGCAACTTAAGAAATTAAGGTTTCTAATAATCTCTATTAGAACTTCATTCAGCTCACTGTTATTGGTGTAGTAGAAGATTTGAGGTGGCTAAATTAGATAAGTGATGAGTGTCACATTTGTTGTGTTTTGCTGCCTTGAATTCTTTTAATTATGTTTCTACGGTATAAATCACAAGTCTTACTAGTGATGCCATTGTACCCCTTAGGAGAATATATATGTATTAGTGATGAGCAGAATTTTTTATGATTTTCTTGTCAGCATATATTTCTGATTTTAACATAGGAGTAAGACTTGGCCTAGGTTGTCAAGCGGATAGAGAAAGTATATCATTTGAACCATAAAATTGATAAATAGTGGAGAAGATTGAGTACCATTGTTTATTAGTACAAGAAGCTTTAGTAGTATTGATGTGATTTGTTGCTTCTAGTATTCAGAGCCCCTTGATACCCCTCATTCTCATAGATTAGACGAGGCTTTGATGAAGATGATGCATTCCAATATTTAACAATGGTGAAGACTAAAACGCTACTCAGATGATGCTTTGCCACGGCCATTTTCGTCAACTGACCAATGACCAGCTAAAGCTCTACTTTGCGTAACTAAAGACCTGATGCGTGACCATGAATTGTGTATGTTAGGGGCTAGACCAACTTTTGAAGGGTGGTGGTGCAGCTGAAGCAAGATGTGGAGACCCGATGTGAAAATTTTCTTTCAGCATGCAGAATAAGGGAATTGTAACTACTTCTTTCGGGCAGAAGAGTATGAATAAGCATAATATTCCATGTTTGTGCGCTTTGATTCATACATAAACCAAAGACGGCATACAGAAAATACAACAAAGAAAGTCACACACAAGCAACAAAGGAATCGATCATACCGATGTATGATTTCTTGAGTGAAAAAATGCGTTTGGATTTGTTATTGCCTTACAGGACGGATCCGGATTGAGTAAATTGGTCAAATAATTATGTAAATTACATGTTTTCATTAAAATGATTGTGTAAACTATATGCGCTCGCTTTTGAGAACGCTCGCCGAGGGTCCCATTATGGCATTCTACGATCACGTCATCAATAGTCGCGCTAAAAGGCCAAGAAGCCTTGATTTGGACGGAAATGCCATTCCAACTTGTATCTCTCATAATTGTGAGTAATTAGTAAGTGGGTGGCCACATAATTTTGCCCAAAATTATTTATCTCCTTTAAATTCAAAGCTGTTAATAATTCTTTCCAGAATTGCAAGAAGAAAAATTCTCTTTGGAAAAAAAAATAATGCCTATAAGTGTCGAGCTGAGTGTTCATGGTTCTTTTTTAATTAAATACTCCTCCCTCCAATAAAGCTTACCGGGTTGAAAAAAAACCTGTCCTACATTACATGGCTCACTTTGCTCCCACTGGGCCAAAAGCACTAAAGAGGAACACGTCCAATAAATTCCTCTCATTCTTCAATGCAGATGAGCTTCTTTGGACGGAGATGAGTTAAATTTATTGACTTAATAGGGTCCACAACATTTCTAATTTCTAGGGCAAATCTAGTCATTTAATTCTGAATCCGTAATTTAAAAATGCAGCCCAACTTTTTGGACGGAGTCTTTGTAGTTGTTACTAGTACATACATAATTATAAAATGTACAAAAGGGACAACATACACATAAATTGGTCGAAAATCACGTTCTTTTTTCTTTTTTGGATGAGAATAACACGCCCTTAATTCCTTAATCATGCACTTGCCCAAAAAAAAATCCCTCAATCATGGAGTTTCCAACTTACCAGAAATAAAATTATACAATTCCCTAATCATGATGGTAGATCACATTTAGTTGGAGCCTCCCTGACTTCTGTCACCTGACCGACCTTCCCCCCCACGTCACCGCCCTTCTCTTCCCCCACCTCCCCCGATCCCCTCCCATTTCCGTACGCTCCGATCTCCCCCCATCGGAGCCACCGCCGACGCCGTCTCCACCGTCCCTCCTCCGATCACAGTGGCTGAATTGCATACTCAGCCGCCCGTTTGCTGAGAATGTGGAGCAGAAGTCTGGGCGATGTCTTCTTCCCGTTTTCACCAAATGCAGCTGCCAATTGACGCGATTGCAACAAGATGGCGGCCAACAAGGGATACTGCTTCTTCGCCGTCTTCTTGCTAGCCCTCTGCACCCTCCTCTCCATCCTCACCGCCAATTCCGGCTTCTCCCCAGCCAAGCCCTTCGGCGCCGGCGTCCTTCGGGGCCCCACCTACCCGCCGGCCTTTGCCTACTACATCTCCGGCGGGCCGGGACACAAGGACCGCGTTCTTCGTCTTCTTCTTGCGGTTTACCATCCGCGCAACCGGTACCTACTCCAGCTGAGCCGCGAGGCGTCGCACGGGGAGCGCCTGGCGCTCGCGCTTGCCGTCCGCGCTGTTCCCGCCGTGCAAGCCTTTGGGAATGTCGATGTGGTGGGACAGGCTGACGCCGCCACTCACATGGGGTCATCGGTGATGGCCGCTACGCTTCATGCTGCGTCCGTGCTCCTGAGGTTGGATGGTGGCTGGGATTGGTTCATCATTTTGAGCTCCACGGACTATCCGCTGGTGACACAGGACGGTGAGCAACTCAGCTGTGTGAATTGAACTGCCTTTTTTTACCTTTTATAGTAACTTGTTAAGATATTGGAGTATATGAATTTTCAGTTCTAATCTAGTGTTGGATTTGAAAATATTTTTTTCTTTAGTAGGTGCTCTAAAATGATGTTGTTTGCCTCCGCTTTATGTGTGTCTGGAGTTTCTTTTTGTTTTTGGTTTGTTGATTGGTAATTATTGAAGTTTCATGAGTGTATAGTTGAATTTTTATGTTCTCTGAAGCTGATAGCCTGACTTAGGAATTAATAAAGTGACTTTTAAGATTGAAATAAATTTACTCAAAGAGATTGACCCTCAATAGATAATGGCTAATGCGTCTGAACACGATCATGCTAACATTGGTATGGAACAGCAAAAATTTTTATGAGTGGTGTCGAGGATTTTCTTAACAATTTGTTTTACAGTGCAATTTTATCAAGTTATCTCCTTTAGCGTTTTACTAAAGAACAGAATTATAAGATTTATAGACATGGGCATCATTAACTTAGAAAAAACATTATACCTTGCCAAGAAATTGTATCAGTTCGTTATTTCTTAGGTAACAATCTGGACCTATGGCCAAAGATTAGTCCAATTTTATTCATCCATAATTGCCAATATGATTTACTTCAGTCAGTTTGGTCTTCGATGGATATTTTAGACCTTTGTTTTTGCAAAATAATCGGTGAGACACTATTTCTTGGAAGAATTATCCACGCAAAATATTGTGGGAGAAACCCCTAAGGCTGACTGAATCATTTGCCTAAGGTGGTGGTGATAATCATGAGTTGGGGGAGTTAATCTTAGACCCAAATCTCATGGATTTAAGACCACACATTGTTTAGAAGGCATGAGATTTCATCAACTCTTACGCACCTCATATGTGAGTATGGGCGTGGATATCTGCAGTGCTTGATTTGGGTTGTCTTCTGTTTGTCTTAGTGAACATAGCATATGACACTCATGCATTACATTTTATGAACTCGATGATGTGGTAGAATTGATAGGGCCCCTGGTTCTATTCATTTAACAGTCTACCCTACCCGGAGTCCGTTAAGGTTAGTGGGCTAAGCATGCTGGGGCCCTTCTTGCTACAAACTAACCAATTGGATGCTGGAGAAGAAACTAGCATTACTGGTCATCTCAAGGAGTTATGCCAACTCCAAAAATAATAGTGCGGCGGATTGGCTTGCGAATTAGGCTTGTAGGATAAAAATCCAAATGCCTATTACATGTACCTCATATTTTAGTCTTCCAGATGTTAAATGGCATTCGTATGTGCTACAGGTAATAGTGAATATGTAATCTACATGTTATTTAGCTGGTTGATCCTTTCCAGCACAGATGTTCTCTTAGGCTTTTTGAGTTCATACTCTATGGAAATGTAAGACTTTAAGGGTAAGTTCTCATGTGTCCCCCCCCCCATGGACATAAGAAAGCTTAATCCTTGAAACAAATTTCTGGGGGAAAATATAAACTTACAGGCTTATGCGTGTGTTGATGCAGAGACCTACATTTTATGAAAACTGCTTATGGATAGATTATCATGTATCAGACATTTAGTTGCTTGCTGTGTTGAATCTGCCCTCCTTCAAGTGCATCGGCACTCATTCTGGAAATAATTTTTTTGATGTGTCAAGATAAATCCTACACTTCGTTAAAACTGAATTACTTCATCATCATCATCATCTTCTACAGTGTAGTGCCTGTCGGTTGAAATTTAATGTTTTTGAATTAAAACATGCATTATTTGGAGCCGCAAACATCACTATAAAATAGAAGAAGAAACCACGCTTATGACAATGATGGTAAAAATTTGGAGTTCCAAATTCAGTGTGATATGCTGGTACAAGTTTTTCATGTGTCTATAGTGGGCTAGTCTAGTAATTGTTTGAATTTTTCATGTTGAGTTCATCATTGTTTTGTCATCCATACACCATGATAGTTTCTTTCTGAAATTTCAGATTAATTTGTTAAAAACAATTTATTGTCATTAAAACGGATGTTAAGAATAATGTTTCTTGTGTCAATCTAAGCATAATATAAACTCCCTCTATCAATTTATTGGTCACGTTCTTATACCTCTTTTAATAGTACTTTCGGTTCCTGCGAGTTCAGTGCATGTGGGCACTGCCTATTCCTTTCTGCATTATTGTTCATCCTTTGTATTAGTGCGTTTTATCTTTTCCATGTCTTGTTATGTTCTCTTATTGTATATCCATCTCCATTTATAGCAACAGGGTGAGTAATTAGAATTGTGCTTACTTTCAAAATAGCTCTTCTTTTTAAACTAGTAATTAGTTTATACTTTAAAAAGCTGATACTTGTATGCATACAGCTCATATGAAAACTGAACATTCGACTTATAGTGTGTTTTTTGTATTAGATTTATCACATGTATTCTCCTCGGTGCCAAGGGACTTTAATTTTATCGATCATACTGGTGACCTGGGATGGAAAGAGTAAGTAGAGCACTAGGCAGTCTTTTTGCGTAATTTAGCATGTGATTTTTTGGCATATCTGGTATTTACAGTTCCTCCTTTTCAGGCATCAGAGAGTCCAGCCAATTGTTGTTGACCCAGGAATCTATCTGGGGAGGCTGAGGAATAGAATCTTCCATGCTACAGAAACCCGCCCTAGCCCTGATTCTTTTAAATTCTTTACAGGCATAAGTCTGCATCAGCTTTTGGTTCTATCTATTTTGAAAAAAAATATAATTGACGACATGATTTCTATATGAAATTGATAATTTGTAGTTATTTCTCTCACTTTTCATTCCATCACTTTATCTTAAACAGGATCCCCATGGGTTATATTGAGTCGTTCCTTCCTTGAATATTGCATCATGGGCTGGGATAACCTCCCTCGGACCCTTCTTTTATACTTCAACAATGTGATGCTATCTGAAGAAGGCTATTTTCACTCCGTCATTTGCAATTCGCCTGATTTTAAGAATAAGACATTGAACAATGACCTCAGATATGTTGTATGGGGCAACCCTCCAGGCATGGAACCTCACTTTCTAAACGTAACTGATTATGAGGATATGGTTCAAAGTGGAGCGGCTTTTGCCAGACAGTTTCACAAAAATGATGCATTGCTGGACAAGGTTGATGAGAAAATTCTGCAGCGTGGAGCAGACAGAGCTGCACCTGGGGCATGGTGTTCAGGCAGGAATAGTTGGTGGATGGACCCCTGCAGTAAATTTAGAGACGTAAATCTTGTGAGACCTGGGCCACAGGCCCAGAAGTTTGGGAATGCAGTGGGTAAGCTTCTTGAAGACTGGAAATCACAGTCGGGCCATTGCAAATAGATGGGAATCTAAAAGCTGTAGAGCAAGCCAATATCAATCAATAATGCACCTCTTAGTCGGGTTGCTGAGCAAATTGTGAAGGGGATGCTTCACCGAGGTGCATTCTTTTGAATTTGAATTTTTGCAAGTTGTTTGTTCCGGTTCTTTAAATTCATTTATTCAGAAAGGAGAAATGAAAGGTGGCATTCCTTCGAGTTATCAGACTGGTATTGTGGCATTAGTCTGATCTGGAGCAGAGCCCCTGTGTGGTCATTCTTCACCTAATAAATAGGAGCTCACATTCTTTGAGCGAGCTAGGTATACTTCTGTGGTGGGAGTTGAGACAGGAGAGGGAGGTAGTTCACACGAAATACACATAACATAGCTTAGCATCAGTATGCTTCTTCACACGGTGAGACTTTTGTGCTCCATTTAGATTTTCCTTGAGGTTAGTTGAACCTTGTTTTTTGGCTTGACGGAAGGTTGTTGACATATAAAGAATATTGTGTAAATGTTTCTTATGATTTTGATTTATTACCGTAAGAAAGGAGAAAAATTATGTGTCCTCATGAGTTTTTCTTTTTTTTGGCAACCATAGCTTTCTTGCTACAAATCAAAATACATCTTGAGGTACTGCAGCATATCATGTATACGAATGTGATAGTATAGAAATAAGAACTTGGGAATCATACTGGATTATAATCTTATGTAACTGCATCTTATGAGCCATATCAAGACCCTCCAAACAAGCAGCAGCCTCAGCAAATAGTGCATGATTATAGGATATCTGAACTGAAGCCGCAGCAAGAAATTGAGCGTCCTCATTACGAATGATAACTCCCAATGAAGCTTCTTCACTAGCTTTACGCGAGGCACCATTAAAGTTAATAAGACACCATGATGCAGGTCTGGTTCCAGTGAATCAGTACCTGAGTATTCATCTTTAATTTCCGCTTATTCAAGGGCAGAATATGGATACGACGCTCCAATAATTCCTAATGAGTTCAGTTTGGGTTTCTGATGAGGACACATATTTTTGTATTTAGAAGTAATAGAACTTAAAATAAGTAAAAAAAAAACAAAAAAAAAGCAAAAGAATGTGTAAAGAGGAAAAGATGATGAAAAATTCATATAGTAGTACATGTTTAATACGAATAAAATGTGTACTAAACGAAGTTGCCAGGAAAAAAACATGCACTGAAACAAAAGATGTGTACTATAACAAATGCATCTAATACGACATGAAAAAAGGTCTCAACAAAAGAATGGATTGTATGCATTTAAAACACGTACTTTGTCATATAGGTTGGGAGTATTTGAAAAAATATTGCAAGATAAAAAAGGGAAAATTATAAAAAAAAGATAAAAAAGGGGGACATGCAAATTGTCTAGTCCAGGTCCTAATTGTTCACACCATATGCCAGTTTCATTGGGACGGTTAAACACTTGGACTTACGACTCACGAGTTTCATTTTGATAGTATAAAATTGTCATGCATTTGAAGGTCGTTTATGCTTTCATGTGATGCTATTCACAACTATGGCATTCATGTGTGTCTTGACATTTGGCTACAACTAGGAGGGTTTTACATTTGTTTTGGGTTATATAAATGCTTTAGATAAATATTAAGTGAAAAGAAAGAAATACTCCACTTACCTGAACTTTTAAATCAGAACTTTTGTACTACATACAATTGGTGTTTTGTTTAGCCATGAGAGATTGGAGAAAACTAGTGCCATTTCATCAAATAAATGGCTTCAGTTGCGGACAAACGGGCTGGTTATGCTATGCCCGTATACTGGCAAGGGAAGACCAAGACGTTGTCAACTTTTTTTGTTTTTTCCTCCTTAGTGTTGCAGTCTGATGTTATGTAGAAATTGTCATTTGGTAATTCTAGTTCTTGTAAATGGCATTTTTTTCATTCATGTCTCGATGACTAGAAGATGGCGAGTTGCTGAAGAGGACCCTACTTGCACTTTATCACCCGGTTAATCAGTACGCCGCGCCTTTGCCAGGTCGAAGAGTATCGGGTTCTTTTCAGAATACGATAAGACTTATTTTACCCTCTGATTTTTTAGGTCTATTTTGTAAAATCATTTAATTCAATTACTTAATTAAAACCTATAATAAATACGCTGATAAGCTACTTATGGCCTGCTTATCAGTTTCAGTACTTAATCAGACCAATCAAATGGACCCTAAGTAGCGATTGTATTTTCTCTGAATTGTCAATTTTGCCTCCTGAAGATAGGATCCTTCAGCTGGTCTATGGATTCAAACAAGGTAAGAGTTGTGGATTCAAGTTCCTTGTAATGCTTGTAATTATTTTGAAAATCCAATCTAAGGTTGTGTTTTCTTGCAAATCTTTTTGTACTCCGTGTTTCAATTATTTGGATTCATTGGTGGAGATGTTTCTAACTGCAAGTCCTAATGTTCTTAATATAATAACTGCTTCGATAGGGAAAAATTATATCCAATATTTTTTGAAATGCACAATATTTAAAAAAACAACAATCGACATTTTTGTCTCTTTAATTGCACATTTTCTAATGACTTCAATACTCTCGTGTTCTATCAAGTGTCAACTCTTTTTTTTCCATTATTTATTTGGAAAAAAGGACTTTCTCGTAGCACTTAAGATATTATGAAGTTAAAGGCTTAGCGTCTGGAGTTAGAGCTTTCGGGGGCTCTCCCCTTAGAAGAACCGCCACTTCAGAGAAGCCGACTCAGGGTTGGACCACCTCCCCTCTAGGAAAAAACTATGAAGTCATTATTAAGGGGGGCTACGCTAATATTGTAAACTTGATCAATTCAGTGAACAAGAGTTTGGCATTGAGCCCTTCTTCTTTGGTCCTAAGGACCCGGACACCCCTCGTTATCTAAAGAGTTGAGCACTGAGAGTTTATGAAATCGTTCAAGATGTACAAGTACTGTTACATGATTTTTAGGCGGTCTTGTGTCTATAGAGCAGACCAAGGCGTCGTTTGCTCTTGATAAGTTAAGTTGCCGCATTCTTCATCCTCTAAACTTCATACACCCTGTTGGGTGGCTTAACAAACACATGCCCGCCGCCCCATTTCCTTCATGTACAGAATTTTTAGTGAATCATTCCTGCTTATATATGCATTAGTCTAACTTAATGAATCCTCAATTACAGACATTAACCATGGGACATGCTCCCTTGAGAAGCTTAATGATCAACATTTGAGTCACATTCCAATACCACGCAGCAAGTTTTAGATCGTCCAAGCTGCAGCTTCAGCGGCTAAAGAGTTTGTGTATTCAAACTAAAACCATCACAAATTGCCCATCATGATCCCTGATAACTGCTAATCTCCAAAACCGGAGTTGTTATCTCCCAAAATACCAGTCATCTTGCCCGGTTTCACCTATGAAAGCTGCCACCAAGCTGGCCACGCCCGATATGGAAGCGAGGGTGGTGAGAATGAACACTTTTCTGCCCAACGCTTTAAGCTATCTTAATAGCTAAAGTTTTTACCTGAAGAAAGTATTCGATATCTACTCTTTTCACAACAAAACGGACGTAGATGACACCACTTCAAAGCGGATGCTAAAGAGATGTATAAAAAGCCCGAAGCAGGACCACATGCACTAGCGTAAGCAGCCACTAGTTAACAATATCAATACCAAATTACCCCCCATAAGACAACAATATCAATACCATCAAATACAATTATTGGCAAACTAAAACTAATTGCTTTGGTATCATCCATATATTACAAATTCTCACCACAGATACAATACTACTTGCAACTGTTTTGAAATTATACCCTCAGCCAACTAGCACCAAAAATAAGTAATTACCTAACCTAAGAAGACCATATATGCAAATACAACAGGTAATCATGAATATATTAAAGCATCCATGGTAGTCAAATGTCTTCTTAACTAGACAGCTTGAAATACAGAAAATAACTCGCCCATATATATCATAATCTTTAAATGGAATATAGTTTTACATTCCAGAAAATTTTATTTCTTTTCAGCAAAAAAAATAGCATTTAAGCACTGACCACTTGCCTGTCCCATAGGAGAGTTCCCTCTCAAAAACACTTGTCATGCAGGGTGTAGAAAATCAGTTGACAACATCAACTACCAATTTGCGGGACTTAAGCACTGACCACCTCAAACGTCGATAATAAGCAGCTTGAAGAAGAGCCAATGATAGAACAAATATCCATTTAAATCCCATCTGCAGACGAAGATTCAGTTACATAAATTCCAAAAAGTGATAGCATTTAAGCAACTACTGCGTATTTAGAAGGAAAAGATATTCAAAGAGTCAGAAGCATTAGCTTACGAGTTTCCTTTCTTCCATCTCAGGTTCAGCAGCCCATGACAAAAATGAGACAACTTCTTTTCCCATCTACGGTGCAGTAATGGAGAAAGAGAATTAGAGCTTTTCATATGGAAAACACACACTGCATGAGAGGTTGAAGGTATAAGTGCATTAGCAACAAACAATTATATAACTGGGACTTGGTTGCAGGGGTTCCGTTCTCATATTCAACAGCTCCATCAATAAGCATTTTTGGCATTGCTATGGAACCACCAGGGAAATAAGGATTGTAATGCAGCCCTTCTCGAATCTAGGTTAATCATAAAATTATCATTACCAAACAGGCATTGACGGATGACACACAAACCATCTTTCTTCAAAAATAGGAAGCAAATTGCTTCCCAAATCCATCATTGTCTCAAGAGTAGATGCCATTGATGAAAATCAATGACAATTGAAACATTTACCAATGCCAAAATCCACATTTATAATCTGTATATGAGCAGAAGTTTCAGGACTTGACGTGTCTTGAAAATCCCTCTCTTGGTAACCCTTACAAATATGGACACTTATTGGCTTTTAAACTTTTTATATAAATATATCAAACCATTAGATGCCCCTGTATCAAACCATTAGAAGCTGAGGGAATGTATGTTGCATTGGTATGGGCATATGCAAAGAAGATCTTTAGATGCCCCTGTGAGAAGATTAGAAGGAATACATGTAAACGATGCTAAAAGAGGGAGAGGGAGACCTAAGAGAACTTGGATGGAGTTAATAAGAAAGGATTTAACTTTACTATCTCTTACAAAAGAGGTAGCCCAAAACAGGCTGGAATGGAGGAGTAAGATCCGTGTCGCCGACCCCAAATAGTTGGGAAAAAGCGCTACTTGATTCTGATTATGATATCAAACCATTATAATTACAACAATGGCAAGTTAGACAAAAAATTAATAAAAAGGGTAAACCAACTGAAAGCTTAGCATCAGGTTCAAAAGAATGGAACAATGAGAAAGGCCTCAAATAATGTATTTAACCACCATATGACGAACCTTGCGTTTGAACAATCCTAGTGGTTACACAAAAGAAAGAGAATAGTAAGAACCAAACTTTACTTTCATAATGATTAATAATTTCCAAGACTAAACATTGTATTTAAATTTGGAAACAATTTCCACGTATTTAGAGGAATTTCAAGGAAAATGCTAAAATTCCAATTGCATGTTATATAGAAATCAAGTGCATAAAATATTCAAAATTTGACTGTTTTAGTCAAATAACCAGTTTGACCCTCGTTTCATCAAAACCATTTGTATAATTAAATAAAGGAATGTAAAAAAGGGGCAATTGTACAACAGACAGCTTCACTCTCAACTGAAAAGCAAAAGTCATCCAAACTTAAAATTTCAAGATCAGCTTGACCCTCACTGAATCACAAAATATATAAATTGATTTCTAGAAAAAGGATGTCCATTTTAATAATGCATGGTTTCCGTCTCGACTCAAGTGCAAAACAACTCATTTCAAAGCTTCTCTGCTGTTTACCCTGCTCATCATCTCCACCTCTAGGCTTCAGCCACTGCAACCACGACCGACCTAAGCTTCTGTCCTTCATAAAATTATTCCAACACCACAACTGCCCGCTCAAAAACTAACAATTTTTTTCCAATTTTGCACATGCTTCCAGCCACCATTATCAGTGCCCACAACTGCAGCTACCTCTAACTACCAATGATTTTACCTTTCCACCTACCTACTGACAACTCGATACTTCTTGAAACATCCGAAATCTGACAAATCACTTTAGGTTCCATCTAAGTCCCACAAAGTTTAAGCATAAGTAATCTATTTGTTGCTTATACAATATAGTTCAGACAACCTAACTTGTTCAAGGTTCTTCGTGTTTTTATTTGAACAGCCAACAGAAAACCTTTTTTTTCCAAAAGGATATCTAAATTATAAATTACCACGCAATAACCAATAAAACTTTCCCTTTGTTTTCTCATCCAAGGACAAATATTTAAAAAGCCATAAATATACAACTCAACTTCTAGGATGTCAAAGACAGCATGTAATAATCAGATAATAAAACGATAAGATAAACCAAATGCATTATGCAAAAAAAGATTATATAAAATAACAATGATAGCATAAAATAGAGTAAAAGGAGACACATATCCAGATGCTAAGCCTCAATCAGTATTTGGTACTCCTTACACATCATTCAAAATATATATAAAGGTACTAAAGAAGTGACAATATGTAGCCCTGCCTCAAACCAAATATCTAATTCTGTGCATTATGAGGCTAGGTACTCGGTAGGCCCTAAACAATCTAGAATAAAAGCATCTACTTCCATGTCAGACATGAGGAATTTACCGCAACACCAGCAGGAGGATCACGATAGCCAGTCAAAAGAGAAAACGCATAATTCTGACCATTGTGTCGAGCCTGGAACCACAAAAAAGTAAACTGCTTATACAACCACCTATACGGTCGGGATGAGTCAGTAATTAAACAAATGTGAAGATCACCTTGGTAATGAGACTGAGATCCGGTGGATAGGCCCTCCATTAGCGAATCTCGCTGCTTGTTCGTTTGCATATGGCTGAGGGAAACGGTCGCTCAGCTTACCAGGGCGAGTAAACATCTCACCTTCATCGTTGGGGCCATCGACCACTTCAATTTCAGCAGCCATAGCCTTTGTCTCCTCCTCCGTGTATGCCACACCAAGAAGGTCTCGGTAAGAAATAAGAGACATTGAATGGCAAGATGCACAAACTTGCTGGTAAACTTGGTAACCTCGCCGGATCCTGTCCAAGTCAAATTTTGAACTTCAGGGTCCTAAGAAATACTGGCTATTAAGTACATTATATGAACATAGAATCCAACAAAGATAATTCCGTCAAAGGAAGGTGATATAAGCCTTCACTCACGATGCATGATCACATGAACTAAGTATGCCTTTGTGATGCCACGGAGGTAGCCCTTAATTCTTTATTGGGTGATTATAAAGATTCTTACAACGACATCCCTTGGTATTGCAACAAAGTAGTGGAGACAAACCCGGGGAGTGTAGTGAAGTATTAGGTTAATCAAAGAAACATGAAGTTTTTACGTTGCTTCATTACGTTGAACGCATGCATTCAAGGGTTCCAACATTGTCGGCCATTGCTTTTTCTTGATGGAGCTCATCTTTATGGGAAGGCAAAGGGGACTCTTCTAGTAGCCACTGCAGTTGATGGAGGTAACCACATCTTTCTCTTAGCCTATGGAGTTGTTGATAATGAAACTAAGGACAATTGGTTGTGGTTCTTACAACGTGTGCGGCATGTAGTTGGCTTTGTGAGGGTATTCACATTGGTGTCTGGTAGGGACAAATGGCTGCTTGAAGCGGTTGCAAAGGTATTTGGGGACGGATTCCATGGCTATTGCGTGGGACACTTGGAGTGTAACTTACTGAAGACAGGTTTGAAATGGCACAAGGTTAAAAGAACAAAAAAGGCAACGAAAAAATAAATTGCATATATGATTAACGATTTTGTAAAAGCGAATGATATGCATGACTATCAGGTTGCATTAACTCACCTCCACAAGCATTCTAAAGTAGCATATGATTGGGTCATGACAAATCAACCTGAGAATTGGTGCAACGCCCTCTTCCAAGGTGAGAGATATAACCACTTTTTAAATAACTCTGCCGAAACTTTCAATAAATGGGTCAACGACCGGCTCAATGAACTGGATAACCAATCTCGGGGGTTATTGGTTGCGGAGTATAATGAGAATGTGGTGGAAGTGGTTTCGGAGGATGAACATTTAAGGATGAATCTCACTTACCTCACTTGTACTTGCACGATGTGGCAAATTGAAGGTACGTCATCATGTATCCACGCATGCACTGCCATATCTGCCAATGGAGGATCACCAACCTATGTTTGTCAAGGGGATTATTAGAATACTCAGTACTATAAGGACACATACAG
Source organism: Houttuynia cordata (assembly GCA_039654745.1). Classification (NCBI taxonomy): domain Eukaryota; kingdom Viridiplantae; phylum Streptophyta; class Magnoliopsida; order Piperales; family Saururaceae; genus Houttuynia; species Houttuynia cordata. Next base: position 54,666,875 of record CM077502.1, on the reverse strand, counting down.
TGAAACAACTTTTCTGTAAAGGATTGTAGGCATTGCCTGATGAAAAGGGATCACAAGGTTGACAGGGACATGCGGTTGCGGGGAGTGAAATGTTCCAAGACTCCCCAGCCCCAAAGATCAATGCTAGTTGGGATTGATTTTCTTACTTTGAACAAAACACTTTTCTCATTATCTCTTTTTATTTATTGTCTTCATCCTTCAGGCCTAAGGATTATTAATGTGAAATGGTATGACTTATGAATCCGTCTATTTTTTCACTCCAGGTGAGAGAATGCTGGGGCAGGAGATTTTGTTCTTCTCATCCGGCTAGAATGTGAAGTGGGTTCTGAGATAGAAATCTATACAGTGGAAGTTTTCCAGATTGGCACTATTCAGTGTTTGTTTAATTTCATAAAAACAGGGCAATGAACCAAATTGGGCAAGATTAGGTCCCACTCTCAGTAGCTTATAGGACTTCCAATTAAAACGCGTATTCCAATCATATCTAGGGGTTCTTTGATACCTATTTGCCATCCCATTTAACCGCACTTAACCTCATTTGCAATGAATTCTTGTTTGGGAGACTCATTTAGATAGCTAATGTCACTTAGGACCCAAAGGCACTTTAAGGCCATTCAGGGATTGGGTTTGCCTTTGAATCCCTAATGTCCTCGTGGGGCACTTAATCTTGTCAGAGAAATGGGAATGCTGGGCATAAACATAATGATGCCCAATACAATTCAGCCTGATCAAGGGCAGAGATTACTCAAGGCTAAAGGAGATATTTGTTGTCCTTTAACCGGGTTGCTAAATGGTCATTTCAAACAAACATTTAATCCTAAATGACAAATGAAATTATAAAAATTGGGTGTGTCTTCAGCACGCAATTCCTCTTTCTCACAATTAATCGATCAATCTCTTGTGCTCTTTTTCTCAGCAAAAGCATGAAATTCCTCATTTGGCACTCGAATCTGTGTATGTTACAATTCTTAGATTTAAAACTGTATTATTGAATTGAGAAGACTTAATTATATAATAGGAGAACTCATCTTTATAATGAGAATAGATTCCTAATATAAGAAGCCCTAAAACAAAAAATTACATATATATCTTCTAACACCCTCTCTCAAACTCTAGATGTATCAAACATCTGCACAAAAGTGGACAACAGTAACATATGATAGAAGTAATGACGGTGGCTGATGGCAAAAGTGGCAAACATGCAAAGTAGCAATGTAGCAAAGTGGAACCACGTGAATGGATAGTACTAATTTTTTGGAAACCAATCAAAGGAGAATGAAAAGACCAATTTTTCAAAAATCAATCAAAGGAGAAGGAGATGACCAATTTGCCGGAAACCATCAAAGGAGAAAGAGATGATCAATTTTTCAAAAATCACTCAAAGGAGAAGGAGAGAATCAATTTTCCATAAACCAATCAAATGAGAAAGAGAGAACTAATTTTCTAGAAACCAATCAAAGAAGAAAGAGAGAACCAATTTTCTGAAAACCATCAAAAGAAAAGGAGATGACCAATTTTTCATAAACCAATCAAAGGAGAAGAAAAATTCCAATTTTTTAGAAATCAATAAGGGAATGCCAAAGAAGAAGTAACCAATAGTAGAAATCAAAAACCAAATCATCAAACTCTCCAAATCCGTTAATTCACTCAAAAACAAAAGCCATCAAATCTTTTTATGGGTTCCACCACAACCAAGCCCAAAACATCTCGGTCCAAACTCTCATCTTCAAAGCCAGATGGAATCAACGGCAGAAGCACGGAAGCGAGCACTGGAATTGCCCATCTCTAAAAAGTATAAAAGACTATAATAGTCGATCATGAGGCTGCTGTTGACTGCTTGAAAGATATGCATAATGGCCACTTCTCCGATATGTTTATAGATACATATGTTTCGACAATTCATATTTGAGAATGGTTTATATGAGATCATTCTCATATATATAAAGAGCATGAGGCCAATCTTTATAGCCATTAGATTCCGATCGGATGGTGGATATCAAATCAGTGGTTAGGTGAGTGTGTCACATCAGGGAGTAGGTGAGATCATTATAGCTATTTGTAGCCGTCAGATCCAGATCTAACGGCTACAATTTAAAGTGGCCTCATATAAGCCATATGAGAGCGATCTCATTTAAACTTTTCCCATATTTTCCCATCGTTGAAATGTGGACATTTAGGTGCTGTAACAGCGGCCGTTTGGCTGAAAATTTTGCGTTATTCCGACCATCTTGCAAGGTGTAGCACCGAAGCATCAATATAAATTTAACCCGGGGAGGCTGTTGTAGCCCACAGACAACTACCGTAGTGCAGTTCAAATTAAGGTCGGTGGTGGGGTCCAGTTTGAGTAGGGCCAAGTTTGGGCTGCAATCCGGACAATGACAGCCGTTGATTATCTTGCACTACAGCCAACTTGGCTGTAGGCTACAACATACTCCCTATTTCCATATAAATAAGCAATTACAAAAGTATTTCATTTGGATATATGAAAAAAAGTATTTCATTTGGAAAAATTTAGTCCCTTCAATCAGTACAAAATTTGACGATACATCAGCAACTGATCATTCTAAGCAGATTTAAAAGCCCTTCTATCTCTCTTGTTCAGGGGCATATTCACACTAGACTGGCCCTTTTCTCCTTTCTTCTTATCCTATCACAAAAGATTTAGCTATTCATTGTAATTCTCAATTTAATGATAAATAATAAGATTACAGTTACAGCGCCTTCTCTCTGAAGCATAATTGTACAAAACAAAAAAGCTGTTGAACCCGTCAAGCAACAGAGTTCACACTGGAGCAGCAGTCTCTTTCTCCTGCTCGGAGCCCTTCTCACCATCACTCACTTCTTTACCACTAAACCCATTATGCAAAATCTTCTGCTCTGAAGGCAAATTTCTTTTAGCTTTTCTGCCCCCTTCAATCTTCCACAAATCCCACACACGAGTTTTTGGAGGCGGAACGAGATCGGCAATAGGTGCAACCAAACCTGGTTTCCCGTCATCGATGACTGCATCTATTAAGCCATACACTTTTGCCTCCCAAGGATTCATGAAGTAGTCACGATCTGTGTCCATTTCAATCTGCAGGCAAATATGTGCAAGTACAATCCATAAATGCAAAGTTTTTGTTAACTGAGAGGCTGAGGTACAGTAAAACTTCAATATAGAACAAACCTGAGTTTCAGGCTTCCCAGTGATCCTCGAGAATATTTTATTCATTTTGACTCTGTGGTAGGCCATTTCTCTAATCTGCAATCCCATCTCAGTAGCCTACAGCCACAAGCCAAAAAATTGAACCTTCAGAATTCACCAGGCACAAACATTTTTTCGATCGCTACAAAGAGAATTCTATTTTCTTAACTGCTTATTCTGTGCTGCACCAGGTTGTTGATAATTTGCTATAATATAGATACAATCCCTATCCCCTTATCGTATTGCTTATTTTTGTATTAGTCAGTCAAGGTGAGTAGAGAAGGAAATAGTACGAAATAAATTGTATGGCTAAGCCAAAGTTCTTAAATCCAACGCAAAAAGAAATTGTAAAGATGACAAGCTTACTGGAAGGTTTAATGACAAGCAACAGATGCACAGTAAAAATTGGAAAAACTAACTCACTTTCCCCCCAGCAGTTCCAAGGGGTTGATGGATCATCACTCTAGAATTTGGCATGCAAAACCTCTTTCCTTTTGTTCCAGCAGCAAGCAGAAAAGCTCCCATTGATGCAGCCAAACCCATACACACCGTCGACACATCCGCTTTACATAACTTCATTGCATCATATATTCCCATGCCTTAAAAGAAAAAAGGGAAATTATATGTCAGAGTCACGTATATCGGTAGATGATTTTTATATATCTGCAGAAAATTCATATCTACGTAAAACTGGCTGATAATACTTCATATTTTATAAGAAGCATGTTCAAATTCATAACCAACACAATTCAAATAAAAAGCCAACAACATAATTCGGACTTGTCATTCATGCACTAAAACATGATTTTAAAAATTCTATCATCTAAGAACCTACAAATAATACTCATAGCGCCAGGTCGGCAATAGGTATATTATGTCAGTCACTTCAATAAAATTAACTTGCAGAATTACTCCTATTCAAAAAGTTTAAAAGAGGGGAGTTTGGATGAGTAAAAATTATCAAATCCGAACAAATAAGTCTAGACCGACATACAAACATGCTGAACAATAGGAATTGGCTACAGAAATCTACTGGTTCTATATTAAAAGAACAAACCAGCAGTTACAGAGCCTCCAGGCGAATTAATAAGTAGTTTGATGTCCTTTTCCTGGTCTTCAGCATCCAAAAATAACAACTGACTTATGAGAAAATCAGCAGTCACTGTATCCACCTGAAATTCATAAAAACCGGGAAAAAAATGTAAGCTGGTTTAATTGTGCATTATCTTAAGGCTATAACGACAAGCACTTTTCTTCAAAAGTGAAAAAACAGAATTTGATCATAAGCATTGATCAACCATCCACCCATAGGTTTTAACACTCAACCCTTTTTGATTATTGATATCAACCTTCATCATCCACAAGTCACCTTATCTAAACTAATCATCATCACCACCTGCACAACATCTAAATTACCTGTACCATTACGACATGAATGCTTACCTGTGTATCCCTCTCTCAGTGTGTGAACAAAGACATTAGATTTACAAAGTAACAAAAAAAACCCTTATCGTCTTTGGAAGCAAGTATAATCAGGAAAGTAAAGGAAAAAAGTAAAGCAGCCCTCACACATCTATAATTGGCAGAACAGGGGGGATAAAATGTCATAAAACGGAAAGCACAGAACAACATCAGGCCTCAGAACTACCATAAAGCCATAGTTGTAAAGCCAAATAACAAGTAGGCCGCACACATAAATAGCCAAAACCCTGAAGAAAACAGGTAAAAGACGCCACCATCATGCTAATAATTAAAGGCTTTTTCAAACACAGAAAAATATCAAATACAAGGAATGGTGGCTTATTAAGTATGAAACATTAAAAGGATGTCATCAGATAACATATATATACTCAAATCATTTATACATGACACAAGGTACACAAAATTGACACTTCAGTAAAATAGCATCTTCTGTTTAGTTAAAGAGAAAGTAGCATGATAGCAATGTAGCACACTACAAAGCCTGGAAATCCAATCATAAGACGTTCACTAATTCACAAAAAAAACCACCATAAGTCCTCGTCTTCCCTCTACTGATGTAATCCTATAGCCTCATCTTAAGCACCTAGCCAAAACTCATCTATTGAATCCAAAAGCCCTACGATAAGTAACGAGCATAAGTAGAATAAAAGGAAAAGCCAAAACCTGAGAACCAAGGAAGACGATCCGCTGCTTGAGGAGCATGTTGGTGATGTCGAGCTCTTCGAGCCTGGGCATCCAAGGGCCAGCAGAAGAAGCAGAAAGGTCCCAACTTGAAGAAAGGGTACTCCTCACATCCGCCGCCATGGACGCTCTCATCCTGGTACGCTGTTTTCTTCTACTGATACGAAAGCTCGGAGCGGAAAAAGAAGAAGAAGGGTGGTTCTTGTGAAAGCAAGGGAAGGCGCCATGAGATATCGAGGGCCTTGATTGGATGGCCGTGAAAGATAGCAATCCTTCCATGGCCAACGCCTTCAGCCCTCTCCCTTTCTTTCCCTTCCGTGTGGGAAGAGATGCTGATGGTCTTTCTGATTTACAGAGGAAGAAGACGGGTGACGGGAGAGTGACAAGATTGGACCTAACTGCGAACTTGGGCCCAGCTAGGGATACGCAGGGATATACACATCTTGTAAGCCCACCATTTTGGCTCAATTTAGATTGTAAGGTGGCAGATCATCCCTCTAACTTACCAAACCCTAATCCAAAACCCTAAAAATTGTGGATTTAATTGTTTTGTCTAACTACTTGTATCCATTATCTATACCTAATCCTAATATATGACAACCTTGATTTGAATTTAAAGGTGTGATTTATAAAATCACATCCTTTTTATATCACATGTAAATGAAATTTGCATTTCAAATAATAAATCATTAAGTATTGTTTGAGAGCAGTGTGAATTTATGAGTGAGATTATAATATATAGTGTTTGGACTTTGGAGGTGATTTTTTATGTGATTTGTACCCATCCCTTTTTCATGTTATAAATGAAACAATGGGATTTAGGGTGAGATTTTAGCCAAAATCAAATTCCATCCAAAAATATGTTGCCAAACGTTGAATTTGTCGAAATGCCGCAATTCTATGAATCACAGGGTTCAAAACCCTAGCTATCAGTACCACCATTCAATAAAACCCACTATTTCCTCACAAATTGCTATTAGTATGGGAGTATAATTTTACATTACTGAGGGGACTCTTACAGCACTCACACGTTACAACCATAGTCTTAGGTGGCTTGGTTAAAATAACTTGCAATATTTTGTAAGCATGGTTTACGAGATATCTATCCATCTATTCTATGTTTTAACTGGTGTAACATAAAAAATAAAATAAAATTGGTGTAACATCGTAGGCTGTGAATTTAGTAGGCTTCTTTCTCCTTGTAATGAGATACAAGTATCCTGGAGATGCAATCTAACACAATCCTAAAAGAGTTGTATAAAGGACAGAAGCTTCTCTCTCCGTAGATATAGATGTAGGAATGGTGTCCCATAAGATAAGCACGTTAAGCCGCTAACGTCTTAAGCAACCATCACATCAATCAAATGAGCAAGGACCAATCTAAAAGCTTACAAATTGCAATCAACTCCCAGAAATCAACCACCTAGCTTTGTATCCAAAAAAGCGGCCAGCTTTCCAAGTGTCATCCTGAAAGATTACAACATGGCAAGCACAGCTTCTAAAAATTGACTAATATCACCATCCTTGAGAAAAACAGTCATGAAGTTTACATAACCTTGGGAAATAAAAATTTGAGAGGTAATCTTCTCTGCTATTTTTGTGTGTAATCACAAAAAACCAACATATCTGGTTTTGTTAAGGACAAATAAATATGCTTTTGGCTTACAACTCAACTATGCAGAGTTATATAAAAAAAACTATGCACAGTGATGACTCCATCAGCCAAAATATACAGGTTTCAGGAGTCATTGGATCCGGAACTCGTACTGAGCACTCAGCTCTTATTCCCACCGAAAAACACAATCTCAAAACTTAAAGAACCACTGAAGTTAGGCAAGATTAAAACTCAATCTTTTCCTTCTGACATCTGTTTGTAGTCTATGTATCTTCTTGATTCCCTTCGGCTCCTTCTGTTTAGTTTAAGGTCATCACTTTCTTTATAAGGACCTGAACTTGCATTTCCAGTCAAAACCTCAGAAGTAGGATAAGTATCATCTACATCTTCTGCTTCCACTTGCTGGTATCCACAGGGTCCCTCATTTACCTCACAAGGTTCCAAAGGAGCGACATGATCTGGATGGAGTGGTTCAATCCCCTCAAAAAATGATAAAATTGAAAATTCGTCCATCGACTGACATATATGTGAAGGATCGGAGAGTCCACCAGCAAAGCCCAAGCTAGGGCACCGAATACCAGGCAATTCCACATCATTGTCTAATTCCAGAACCGACTGGTCCAAACATGCAGAGTTGTCCGGTAAAGCAATTTCTGTATTCATATGAAGTTCACTTGCATTCACCTCCTTATCTTTCTTCGTCTCAGTTTTAGTTCGTATACACCTTCGCTTCATCTTCTCAAGAACCTCTTCGCCCTTCATCACAGACGGTTTCTCATTAATTTTACCTGCATCTTTTGACTTGGATATCATAGTTTTAGTTCGTATACACCTGCGCTTTGTCTTCTCAAGAACCTCTTCGCCCTTGGTCACAGATGGTTTCTCATTAATTTTACCTGCACCTTTTAACCTATATCTTGTGGTTCTAATTTTGCCTTTTGGACCTGCCCCAAAGTCACTATGAGAATCCGTTACGGTGGATGACTGCTCCAAGTGTTCTGAATGCTCTTCAACATTATCATCATGATGTGGTAATAACTGCTTCCAAATTTCAGCTGATGCTCCCTCCTCCCGAATCTTCCCAGTGGCAGGATCAGAAGTCTCGTTCACAGTATTCACAAGTTCATGACTTCCTCTCTTCTTTTTGGTTACATCAATTCCATCTGTCCTTACTGTTGTCTTTCCAGGATGAACTTTGACTTTGGCACTTTCACCATCTGTTCTAGCAAGCCTAGTACGAATGAATGTTTTGAGGAAGTCATCACCATGCCCAGCAGCTGACAGCTCAGAATTTTCTGGAAATTGAGAGTGCTCTTGGCTTTCAGCTGTATGGACACATAAGTCTTCCTGTGAGTGTACCTCAGAAGTTTTTCTTCTTCTCCTATTATTTTTCTTCTCAATCTGAGATGCAGCTTCCTCTTCAGCAGCTTCATTACCAATTAATTCAAGGTTTCTATTCTCTTTGTCAGTTTTACCCTTTTGTCTTTTTGATTTCGCCTTTTGCTTAACAGATTTCTGCTTCCTGTTGCACATTCCAAAAAGTCAATATTACATAGTACCGCCACAAATGTAAAATAAAGATAAGGCAGACTAAGTACCTTTGTTTTTTCTTTGCTTCTTCAATGTTATTCTCATTTGCAGCTTCGATTAGGACGTCTTTTGATGCAATCAGAAAATCATTAGGACCAAGGGCAGGTCGCTCTTCCTCCCTATCAGCAAAATTGTTTAAAAGAGCAGCTTTCTGTATCTTTCGTGCTTCTTGGGCCAGAGAAACTTCATGTGGAAGCAACACCTTCCACCTCCTGAAAACATTACCAAATGGAACTTCTGTTCTATAACTTTAAAAAATTAAGGCACATAGAAATTGGTTTTCTGGAAGAGAAAAAAATTACCTTCTGCACTGATTATCAGTACGAGGTGGAATGAGTGCTGCAACCTTGGACCAGCAATAACCATGTTCAGCAATTGCAGCTATCAACTTAGAGTCTTCTTCTTTGGTCCATCGCTCCAAATTCAATGTTGGATCAAGCACATTCATCCATCTAAACTCAAAGCCCAAGTCACTCAATAGTTAGAAAAAGAAATCTTAAATCTAGAATAGATGTGAGATCTACATTACCTTTCTCGACACTGTACTTGAGTTCTGCCGGGTACAAATTTAGCAATTTTTTGCCAAGTTTTAGGACCAAAAAGCATCACAGCTACTTTCAAATGTTTATCTTCATCCACAGTCCATCTTCCCACTCTTTTCCTCGACGGATGGAGAGTTTTCAGCCATCTGAACAGCAAAAAAGTAAGGAATTCTTTCAGCTTTATATAATTAAAGCACTTCAGCAAGTTATCTAAAGAAAAAAAGTAGGGAATTCAATGAAATGAAAATAACTAACATTAAAGGGATGCAGCTGCAAATTTTTAATTCACTTTGTTCATGTTGTGCAAGTTGAAGACACAGGTTCTAAACCAAAGCTAAGAAAAGAACTGCCGCAATGAAAATTTGAGGTAAACGACAAACAGTAGAAGAAAAACTAATGGATACACTTATGTACTCCCTTTCCATAGAGACGGCTCCAGCAAATAAAGTATCCACTGTTCTTTAAATAATAGGAAAGATTTATACTTCCAGCTCTTTGAATAAGCACAGTATGTAGTTTACATCCAAAGAATAAAGTCCATCACCAAACAGAAAAACTCTGATGGTAAATATTGACCTCAAACAAAATCCTTTTGTGAGATTAACCCGAAGTGTCAACAAGAAATACACCTTCATATACTATAGTAAGAAGAATGAAAAACGAAAACATAACTGACCTATTAGAGCACTGGCGGTTGGTTCTGCCTTCAAGTTGGGAAGCAACTAACTGCCAATCGTCCTCACCAACAGCTTCCACCACGGCACAAAGTTGAGCATCTTCATCTTTTGTCCATTCCTTTTTCAGAATGTAGGCATTCAGACTACGTTGATAACGAATTAAGCACTGACATGGTGTTCTATTTGTGTCCAACAAAGTTGCTATTTCTATCCAGTTGTAGATGCCCCTTTCCTGAACACTAAACAAGAGCTTCTTATCCTCGTAATTCGTCCATGCACCATGATTAATAAGAGGATTCTCCAAGTTCAACCACCTTGAGGAGAAAAAAAACACAAAATTTCCGTCAAAAGCATATTAAATAAATAAACAAAAGTACCTGCAATCACTCAGTACCTTAGTAAATAAAAAATTGTTCTCACTCATTATAGCCTCTATCAGACAAACCACTAGGGCAAAAATGGAAATTAACTTGTCATTTTACTGTACAATCAGAATGTTTAAACCATCCCATTTACTTCTTGTCTATAAATGCAGCCTCCAGAAGAAGGCCAATAGGATGCCCCCCCCCAACACAAAAAAGAAAGATCTAGCCACACTAACTAGCAAGTCGAAGTTAACCAATCACCTGGCCTCACATTCTGCACCTGACCGACTCATAACATACATTGACGCCAACCGCTCCCAATCAACCTGAGGCGTAAAAGACCTCATGCTTTCAGGGGTTATTTCATGATTACCAATTGATTTGATTATGTCATCCAGAACAACTGCATCTCCTGAAGATCCCTCAGACTCACTGCCAAAGGAAAAAAAAACAAAACAAAAAATTCAGCATAAAAAAGGAAATTCCATATGATTAACACATTTCTCAAAGTAACAGTAGAAGTTTTTATCCTTCTCTCATTATTTCTCTAAACGTGTAAAAGTAACCAACAGCAATTAAGTGAAGAATTATACATACAAGCATTGTTGTATTGACTTCTGAAACATTAATTCCTGCAATTGCTGTTTTATTCCTTTCACAAGATTATCCTTCTCTGCTTGTGACCAAGGTGGCTGGTTCAGTGCGGCTGGGTATTTGGTTAATACCATTCGATAGCTCTGAACATGAATATTCTCTTCAGGTCCACGTGATAGAGGACACTGCTTCTTATCCCTGACCTGCAAATGCACAAAAATACAATCACCTACAAGAAGGAGAAGGGAGGGGGTAATGAGCTTAACCCCCAAAGAAATTTCAATTAATTATCGAAGGTAGAACCTTTAATAAGCTTTAGTTTAAGCATAAACTAACTTTCTGACAAAAGAAACGTAAAATGGACTCTCAACTGAAAAAAAAAGTGAGCAGAAGAACGTCAAAAGGAAAACCTTGCCAGTCTTTAAAAGCCTGCTCTTTGGAAGTGAGATTAAATTGATGCGTGGGTCCTTATGAAAACCTACAATGCGTCCAGCTTTCTTATTGCAGGAATCTTGAAAATCAACTATACATTTAAGTCGCCCCTTCAACTGTCTGTTCTCCTCAATCTTTGCTTGAATCTCAATCAGTTTCATCCTAATCAATTTTTGGCACAACCTGTTCTTTTTAATGGCTTCAATAAACATCTGCCCATACTTGGGGAAGCTAGACTTCTTAAATGACACTCCAGAAAAACCAAAGTCTGCATTTTCTGGTTGGGCTGGGTAAGAGAAGGAACAACTCCCCTTTGGATCTGCAATGTCTTCAACAACAAAGCCATTTCCATTACTTTGACTTTGGATGTCAGAATCGGGATTTTCTTGCCCTGACGTTAATCTCAAGGGAAAAACCAGCTCAGGCTCGTGGAGCTGCTTGCCACTATTCTGAAACTCTGTGTAGAAGAAAAACAAATGTGAGCAAAAAAATAGTTTCCATATGCCTTGCTTTAGGTTATGAATTGCAACTTGCATTTGCTTCTCCAGCAATTCACAACAAGCATCAATTTATAGCCAAAAATATAAGTTATTTACCCCAACAAACACAAACTTGATCAAACAAAAGCCAAGAATCACATCCGCAGTTTTCAGCACAATGTTATTACGAGATTCCCAGGCTTGGAAGTTTTACAGCTTTTTACACAAATAAGCAAGTAAGTTTTATTAAATTGGATGAATCCATGAGATGCTATCCCATGTTGATGGATGCAAAGAAAAAAGATACAAGAAGATATTTACAAAAAAAAGGAGATGTGGATAGTAGAATTCTAAATTGGGGGGATCCAAGGGTCATCTGTTACCTGGAGAACAAAGGCAGCAAGAACACAAGCATGGAACCAGAGGAGACGCAGGGATTCATTTTTACAGTCAGAATAAATGACTTCCATCAACTTCAAATTGTCACCTGAAAGTTGGATCACCCAACAGCCATCTCAACGGGTTACAATACACCCAAATTATGAGTACTTAGGAACAGATTTCTCATTGTAATGGTCGAATACATACTGAAGCAAACCTGGTGCAACAGTTTGAATGTTTCTTACCCTCTGTATATTGAAACCATGACCCTTTGAATATACTCGATCTACTAACATCAAGTCCAAGAACGTATTGCATATGGTGGCAATCAACAAACAAATGTACGATAGACTCAAATTTCACATCCCCCTGAACCCCCCAACACTTTCTTGACCAGAGAAGAAATGGGCGCAGAGTAGAAAAATCCAGAGCTTGGACAATAAGATTTTTTTTGAAAGATGACTGCTTCACCAAATACAGAAAAGTTAAATTTTTTTGAATAATGATAAATAAAGCTTGATTTTAACTCTACTATGTGTTAACCAGTATGCCTTGTTTCAGACTGCCACTCCTAAAACTTGAGGTCAAGAGAACATTAGAAAAAAGGGGCCGTTTTGGTATCAGGCAGAGGGGGAGTGTAAAACATCAAAATAAGGTAAAGATACAAAAAATATTGCCCTTTGGGTAGTACAGTGTCCTAGTTCTACGTTATCATGCAATCAACTCTTCATTATTGTAGCAAAATCAGAAAATTCAAAATTGCCAATCAGGCAGAATCCTTCTTTGCATGTATATGTCTGCACTCAGCCTAATCTCCAAATCCCTCTTAGAAAAATTGTAGGACAACAATGGAAAGCAATACAAATATGCAACGGAACGACCAGAGAAGGAACATACTTCCATAGTAGTAAGGCTAGCCATGTTTCATGCGATAGAAGTTTACCATATAAATATATTACAGGAAAGAGGAGAAGAGCCAGAATGGCATTCTAGATATGCGTACAACATACACAACTCTAAATTGCATTTGATATGTACCAAAAGACTTCGGCGGAAAGTGAATGACAGGACAGGCGGAGCTACCAACTTGCAGGCCAGCTCGCAGAATAGGTAAGGTGTACAGGATGTAGGCTACCACTAATATAATTCAAATTGTTCTACCCCTAAAGCAAGCAGAGAGAAATCGAGAAGAAACAAATGCAAAGACAAGAAAGATGTAAGGAATGTACCTATATTTTACTAAATAGCCTAGGAAAAACATGCCATGAATTTCTACATTCTTCTGATACACAAAAGCTGTCACCATCTTCCTACATTGTTCATACCTACTACTCTACCGATTCATTAATCTGCTCTAAGGTCTCACAATCAACAATGACAAAGACATCATAAACTCACTTCTGATAGTCAAATCCGAATACATTAAACTTGAATTCTAAATCAGACAACCATTCAAGAAGAACAAACAAATCAGTCGCATTGTTGATAGTTGATATTGACTAATCAAATGAGTTAAATCACAGCAATTTTCTTCAACAAGGAAAATACAGCATTCTAAAACGGAAAACACTCACCGCCATCGTATTTGGAAAACCGCCGCTGGATCGCGCGGAGGGTTTCGAAATCGTCATCGTCGTCGGAATCGCCAGCACACGAGCCCAGCGCGAGCAGCGGCGGGAGGACGGAGAGGGGAGTCATGAAGCGGTTCTGGATGTCCCGAACAAGATCGAGGTCGTCGACGTCTGAGGTTCCGTCATCTGAATCAGGGACGAACTGGTCTTGGATGTCGGCAGGGGTTTTGCCGGTGATCATGCAGGCACGCCTAAGGGCTTCCATGTCCTCGTCAAGGCCCTCGTCTTCTTCAAGTTCGACGTCGTCGCCGACGTCGTCGCCCCAGTAGGAGGGGGGAGCCATGGGAAACACGGTGTTCAGGCCGTTGCAGGCGGCAGAGCGGTCTGTTAGGGTTTTAGAAGGGAGCTTCAAGAAGGCCGGCCCCACAGATCGTCACTAATCTGATTGGTTTCACTAATTGGGCCCATCCTTAAAACCCGTCGTCCAAGTTTAGGGACACCAGGTGGAGGAGAATTTTTTCGGTATAGATACGACACCAATCATCAAGAGACATGCAACTCTCTTGTGGACCCTATTAACCTCGTTAAAACCGTATGGGTGAGGCTGCCGTTGTGGGCCTTGTTAACTTCGTTAAAACCGTCGGGTGAGGTTGTTTGTTTGGATTGGTGAATGTTTTTATGTGGAGAGGTTTGTTTGGATGTCTGATGCTCAAATTTTCTGGCATCTGGTAGGAATTTTAACACGGAGGGAGTATGTTCTTACGGAATGTGATTATGCGGTAAGCAGCATTCCACGGGGCGTTTCCACCTCATGAGGTATTTCGGTTGGTTAGTGGATTATCTCAAAAATCCCTATCCGGTTGGATTTTTTCAGCTAGATGGAGTTGATTTTTCACGCCCCAAACGACCCCTTAGATTGCAACCCCTTCTTCTGACAACTGAGACCAAAACGGAGGCCATATCCGAGTCCACACTGTTGGGATGACTTCGAGTCGAATGGCCTAAAACGGTGGTGTTTTGAGGCGTTCACAGTTGTGGCACGGTGAGGCTGCAAATTTTTTCTCCGTTTCCTTCTTGCAGCTTTGCAGTGTCAATGCTCTCAAAACGCCACCATTTTCAGGGCGTTCGACCGCTGGTCAAAATTATCCAGGGGGCTGCGATCCAATACAAATGGGCAGTGTTTGAACGCTGCCCACCACATAATATCATTTTGTTTTTGTGTGTGTGTTAAGTGTCAAGATATAAGTTGAGTATCCAATCACTTTTACCGCTAGTGTATGTGTAAAAAATTGAATGGACTTTTTCCATATTTACCTCGGAAGAATTTTTTATCGGATTATAAAATATCCACACATCAGATGGAAGTTGTCTGTCATCAGGCTCTATGGCACACAGGCATGAGCGTGTGCGGCACATAGTGCACTTGTCGCGTACATTTTAGAACCTCAAAGTCTTCTGCCAAGAAATATACTCCCTCCGTCTTGAATTATCATCAACAAAACTCGTTTATTTAGGCCCTGTTTAGTTGCCCAAAAAGAAGTTGGATTCTTAAGAATCCAGCTTCTTTTGGGAAATCTCCTCATGAGGAGATTTCCCAAAAGAAGTCATAAGAGCTTATTTCAATGACATTTAGTATAAATTTCAAAAAATGTCAGGGGCATTCTTTTTAAAAAAAACTAATAATGAGGTTTTTTTGTTATCAAATACCTTTGTCTTCTTTTGAAAATTACAATTTTTGCCACTATGACCTAAATTCATCAAATGAAGTTGATTTTGGCCAACCAAACACCACTTTTCTTAAACCTAGATTTATTTAAAGAAATTGGATTTTCTACTCCTAAAAGTGCTAACCAAACATAGCCTTAATATCTTTTAGATTACCAATCAAAACAATTTTTGTAAAATTTGTGTGCAACATGTGCGGTAGTTGCATGCAATGTGTGCAATCATTATATACTCATTCCATCCTGTTTTAATAGCTCCATAGGAGAAAAGACAGTCTGGTTTTTTATGCTCCGTCCAGTCAATTTAACTCAAGGTTTTCAAAACCGGACCGGCCATCAACCGGTCCGGTTGGACCGCGGTTTGACCGCGGTCAAACCGTGGTCAAACCGGAATGACTCGGTTTAGATGTAAATAGGCTTAAGTATATAATAAATATAAATTTTGTATAACATTATCACAAAACCGTTGTAGTCCAAGTGGTTAAGACGCAGGGGCCTTTGGCAGGGCGTCTTGGGTTCGAATCCCCCCGCGGCTCCTCTTTGAAAAAATTTTTCAAAAAAAAAAAAAAAAAAATTGAAAACCGGGTCAATCCGGTTCTGGATGGACCGGACCGGGAAAACCGGCCGGTTTCGAAAAAAATATCCGGTTTGGAAAACCGGGGTAAACCGGATGGACCGGACCGGTTTTCTGGCCGGTTCCGGTTCTCCGCGGTCGGACTGGCCGGTCCGGTCCGGTTTTGAAAACCATGATTTAACTGGACTTTGAACCTCTTATTCTTCCCGTTACTTGGGGTTTACACGGTTCCACGGCCACTAAAGATCAACAATTTTTTTCACTTTTTTTTTCACATTGAACGGTAACGGAGGAAGCACAATTTACGTACTTTTCAAAAAATGACAGTGCCTTCGCAATTTACACCCTTTCTTCACCCCTTGCCCTTTGGTTGGCTCTCCTTGTCCACTCTCATCTATGCTCGGTCGCAAGTTTGACCCTCCTTGCTGCCAAGGAAGAGAGGTGGCCAGGCAGTATCTCCCCCCACCAGGTTCAGTTGACACTGGGGAATGGCATGATAAGAGAGGGGTGAATGACAAGGCTTTTGTATCTGAAAAAAAAGGTAGCCGTATTTATCTGTTTAATTTCGACAAAGGTTTGGGCTAAACATGTATTTCATTCCTATTTGTTTTTCCAAAATAAATTAAGATGCATGTAGAACATTTTACCATAATAACAATTTACACATAATAATTATTGAAAAAACAATTTACACAGAAAACTTCTTGTACACACCTAGCTCTCAGTGTCTCACATCAACTGCACCTTGCTTCTTTCTTTATAATTAGTAGAAGCAAAACACATATATTTAATTGCACTTACAACAACATAAAGCGTGTAAACACGTATTTTCGCGAATCCACACAAACTCGTGACTCTTCAAACCCGTGTTGTAGGCAGAAATTCATCTCTTCATCATCTCCAGGCCTCAGGTCAAAATTTGCTAGATAAATTTCCTTTCATGGTTGAACATTTGAATAAGTAATCTCACAAACTCTCATGATGTCTTACCTCATACGCATACTTTAAGACACATACTTTGAGCTTAAATGAAATCTTACTTCATACACACATACTTTAGACAATACACTGAGTACTCTAAAAGATGCTTATAAAACTAAAAATAAAAATGAACATCAAAATTAAAAAACTACAATTTAAAAAGAAACTGAAGATATCTGTAGTTTTGGAATTATCTGAATAAATATATATCTGCATGCAGTTTTTTTCCTTTTTTTATATATTATATCTGCATGCAGCTTGATACCATATTGCATCCATACTTTATGATTGCGAGCTCGTTACGAGAAAACACAGAAGACTTAGAAACCTCTCTTACGTGCTCTCGATACAAAGAACACAAACTATTTTTTTTAAATGCGAAAATACAGAAACCTCTATATACAATCCTTGAGCCATTAATGCATGGCAAAATTAGGACTCGTACGTGCTTGATCCTGCTGTTCGTCTGCTCCTGGATATTTGGAGCTCCCAGCAGAAGAAAAGGGGCACTTCCATTAATATTTTGAAGTAATAATAATTATCTGCTATAAAAAAAGTACCGAAAAACAAAGATCACAACAAAGGGTAATGATGTGAGAAAGGGAAATGAAAGGGAGCTCCCTTCAGTCCAAGTCGAGATAGTAAAGGCGAAAGTCGGCTCCCGCATCGTTGGATCAGGAACACACCCGACAAGACAACCCAGATCTCTGGATGAGTTCTTGACTCAACGAGTCAGCAGCTGAATTCGGCTTCGAACTACCCTGAACTGAACTGAAGGAAGCTCCCTTGCTTATCTTACAAACAAAATATTATAATCCTTATCAACTTGGCATCCATGTCGAAGAAGCAAGAAATCATCATCAGATTCCCAACTAAATTAACCATAAACCATAAAACATTAAGGCTGATATGTGGATGAGGAGGGGAGAGAGCGGGACAAGAGATGGATATGGAGGTTTACTTCTGGTCTTTATATATAGATCAAAAGACGCCGACATACAAATCTAGGAGCAGGATTTGAAGCAGAGAACAAGACGGGGAACTATACATCAAAGCTCACCTCATTTGGAATCAAAATTCACTTCAATACTTTAGTTCGTAGTTCGTACCATTGCAGAATGTACCAATAATTTGCAAGAACGATGAGACATCTCAGGGGTGCAACCAAGCTGTCAAACTTAGAGTGGTACAACGTAGGCATCTTAAGTACCTGACTTCTTACATTGAAACTCTGAACGACCACTGTGAAGCTTCCTCTTGAACAGTGCTAGACAAGCATATCTATCATTGCAATGAAAGACCTTTGTCGGAGAGAAATTATTGAATGCACCGGCATGCTATGTAGTTATAGACCACTCAAAATCCCCCACGCAGAAAGACACACTCTCTCTCTCTCCCCTTCATTATCAAAGAAAGGGAAGATGGGAATTAAAAATCTACTTGTATTCTTCTTCGTCTGGTCATTTCATAGTAATTGAACTTCTGCTATATGAGAATCTATCTGCCTTGTAAGTATGAGAATCTCTATAACGAGGTCAATATTCCACTCGGGAGCTGTTTGGACTAACAAAGAGAAGTTTGTTTGTGGTATGCTTTGTCGGGAGCTGAACCCGTGACTTTCATCATATCTCCCAGCTGAGAGTATACTTATTGTTTTTTTGGGTGCAATCCCAGCTGGGAATATCATAGGAACTCTTTATAATTATTCTATGGGCCGGACAAAGCATGCCTTGGACTCTTAATTACATATTTTTGTCCCAATATATATTATATTTGGTTCTCTTGAACTGATCATAAACATAGGCCGATGTTTATGATCAGTTCAAGAGAATTGTCCATTACGTTATTTATCTCCCTTTGTTTCACTTTAATACTCCCTTATTATCACCCTAAGATTTTTTCAAATGAACTAGCTCATGTCGGAATAATAGTTCCCTCAAAGGAATCAAAAGAAGTAAGAAGAAGAAGAAGAAGAAGAAGTAGTAAAATTCCTTGTTGAGGTTTTGGTCACTGAGCTTTCATTAAGAATTATTGCCCTTCTATTAAGTAATTATCAATTTACTAAGAAGTACTTCAGTGTCATATTTCTCCCAAGAATCTAAAGTCTTTTGATAGTAGGCCCCTAGCAACAGAGTAAACTATGTTGATCACTCTTAATAGCTATGGTAGAAGTTGACTCTCAAAGCAAACATATGAAAAGCTTATAAAACACCATAAATACATTATAAATATATAAAAATAGGTTTGAGAGAGGTTGAGGCAAATATAGTCATAAAACCCAATTGATTTAGGTTTAAAATTAGTCAAACTAGTCGTTATAGGCCCTCAACGTAATGGCGATTGATCGTTCATTATGGGCGATCGATCACATAGCTCTTAGGAAAATCAGATTAAAAAACAATCTTAGTGATCGATCACTTCTCATGGAGATCAATTGCCCTTTTGCTTTTATGATAAAACTCCAACAGTTCATTTGGAAAAAAACTTATGTTGATAATAATTTTCGGACAAAGGGAGTAGTACTCTTATGTAGTTTTCCAAAATGAACTAAAATTAGTCCGACTTGTTTTTAAAAAATTGTCACAGAAGGAGTAAAAAAAATTGCTTCCACAAAAAAGAAGCCTATAAGTATTTGCTTTTCTGCTTCATAATGGCACTCATAAGATTGACCTAATTTCCAAATGATACTTGTGTTGGAAGGAAAGAGGGCAAATTGTAGTACTAATTTACTTGACTGTGGTTGCAAATATTTTGTTAACCAAGAACTTGACGATAACCAATCAAGTGAAATAGTTTGAGGCACAGTGACAATTGGGGACTTTGAAAGAGATGTTGTCAATATTGATGTTGCTGCCAAGTCGGTCTTAATGAGGATACATACGTACGAAGTGTAAAATGCACCATTAAAGTGCTACAATGTGCCCATTTGCCCACGCGTGCGCGTGACACAAATGTACTCACATAGTTTAGAAAAAATGTCCCCACCTAAAAGACATATAGTAAGTTATAAGCCTTCCTTATGTATCCTCTTACACTATAATTTCTTTCTTATGTAAGACTAATGAAATCTCCCAACTTAGAAACTTCATTATTTCATTTTTTTCTCCTCCAACTAGGAATAGGACAAAAGAGTGAAATATTTCATGCCAAATTTAAACTCAATCACCACAGGGGTTTTGTAGGCATATACGAGTCTTGGTCTTGGAGCTTAGGGGTCATTTGGATTGTGAAAAATCTAAAACATCCACAGTGAAAAATCCACTTTCACTATTCATTTCCGGATTTTTCACTGTGGTTGAAACACCTTAGGACATGTTTCACATCCACAATGAAAAATTCAGAAATAAATAGTGAAAGTGAATTTTTCACTGTAGATGTTTTGGCTTTATCACGATCCAAACGGCCCCTAAGATATGTTACGATAATGATCATTCAATAAATACGACCCACGAAAGTGGTCCCATATATATATATATATATATATATATATATATATATATATATATGTAGAGATGAGTTTACATGAGATCGTTCTCATCTAAGGAGCATGAGGCCAATTTTTATTACCGTTAGATTTCGATCGGAGGGTGGATATCAAACAGTGGGTAGGTGAGTGTGTCACATCAAAGAGTGGGTGAGATCATTATGGATATTTGTAACCGTCAGATCAAGATCCAACGGTTACGATTTAAAGTGGCCTCATATAAGCAATATGAGAGCGATCTCATATAAACTTTTCCCTATATATATATATATATATATATATATATTCTCAAGCACTGCTTTTTTTTTTCCGACCAGAAGCACTGTTCCGATTAGTAAAAAATCTTTGTTCCAAATTACTGGTCGGATTGGAGGGATTAGCTCTTACGTACGGTCAAATCTATGATTCCCAAGGGCCCTACCTAAGTTTCTCGAGGTCCCGCCCTGACATAATACTGGTCTTGGTCGTATTTTATGTGGGCCCGATTGTTTAAAAGGAGAATTTTTTCCAAATCGGAACAGTGAAATGGGGCGGAGTGAGTATTTTTATTATTAGCTGTAGTTTGTCCTTGAAGAGCTTTTAGCAGTATCAGGTTGTTGGATTTGATAAGTTAGTAGGATATGAAGAGCTTGTTTCACCTTGTTAAGAGGACAATGTTGTGAAAAATTTCAATGTTCAGGGTTTCATGATTCCCAAAGTTTAGGTTTTGCCCTACTATCATCTGTCGAAGTACGGCGAATAGGGAGAATTTTCAGCTACGAATGCATCGTAGGCATATAGCTTGCGGTGTGTTATTTTATCCATCCGATCTAATCAACGGCAACCGTTGATAGAGGGCTTTAAAGTGAATATAGCATTATTTAAAAAATACCACTCACCCTCTCCCCTTCCTGCGACCTCCAACACTTGCTTACCCGGTAGACGAAGCTCGCGGCCGGCCCTCCACCCCACCAGGCCAGTTCCTTTCTGGATAGGCCGACTCCTCATCGCCGCCTCCCTCAACAACTTGTCTATATTCTCTCCACCTCTGACATTGTATCCATCACCATGACCCTCACCCTCAAGCTCACTCTTCAGTCCTTTCTCACCATCATCCCCTGTCACGCCCCAAGCACCGCCCGATCCAAACCGAATACAGTCCAAGAGTCGAACCGGCACACGAGGGCGACGTTAAAGAGATATAGCGGAAGACTTATGCCCCTCATACGGGCGGTCTCACTAACAGAGTTACGCAAAAAAATTTTTTTTGAGCAAAAGTAAATAAGAGGAATAAATGTAGAGTTTAACTCAAAATAAATCGACAAGTCATTAAACCTATAACTACAACTTGAGCCATCAAACCGGGCTGAAATAAAAGGGTCCACAAGTATAGGTCACAAGTCTCAACATACAATAATATAACAACTCAGAAGAGATAAACTAAACCAAGTCCAAGGCATCTACGCCTAATCCCGCTCTCTCTACGATCGCTCCTCAAATAGAGGATCCTGTCCATCTGCATGTCGTACCACACAGCCCCAAAACAAAACAAGGAAAGCGGGGTGAATATAAAACTCAGTAATGGTTTTTATGTAATCGACAATAATAAGAAATTATATGATATTATAACATAGCAGTAGATCCATAATCGACATGATTATCCCATTTTCTAGTCATGCATGTATAACACATAATCCTGCATAACAATATCTCATCAACATGCTTCCATCTCATGCATTCATAACACATAATCCTGCATAATGATATCTCATTCACATACTTTCATCTTGATCAGGCATTCATATCTCATAAATTCACCCTGCATGTCCAAAGTAACCAACACATGGCACAATCATGCATTCATATCTCATAAATTCACCCTGCATGTCCAAAGTAACCAACACATGGTACAATCATGCATTCATAACTCATAAATTCACCCTGCATGTCCAAAGTAACCAACACATGGCACAATCATGCATTCATATCTCATAAATTCACCCTGCATGTCCAAAGTAACCAACACATGGCACAATCATGCATTCATATCTCATAAATTCACCCTGCATGTCCAAAGTAACCAACACATAGTACAATCATGCATCACATCGCAATAAGCATGTATCATCACAATGGTGAATGCCTCCATCAAGGAGTAACACAATATTGCCACGAAGGCGAGACACAATCAAGGCCACGAAGGCGTATCATGGTCCGGTTCCTACACAGGAACAAAGGGGGTTGTCAATCCCAACGTGCTGCTTGCCCTGGACAATCCTCGCAAAGGATGCCCGAATCTCACATAGAGAAACTAGAGCAGGTGTGTTTGCCCTGGGTAGTCTCCTGCGGTGGGAGAGAGCCCGAATCTCTTCACAGAGAAATTAGAACACATGGTAGCTGGTGCACAAGAGCCTACTACCCAGGTGCGCAGTGCCCGATTTTTGACATCTCAAATCTCCGTAAGGCGAGTACACCCTCGCCCCCCATATATCTCAATCAAACTCAACCTGAGGAGTGAACCTGTTCCACGAAGGAACGAAATAAAAAACATGTCCTTTCGGACCAACCAAGTTTCGATTAATCCACCGATCGATTAATCCGGCATACAATCTCACACATTGCATACAATCGATCAATTTCGTTTAAACGACGATAAAACTTCATCCATGAAGTCCAAAATATGATGTGTAAGGACCATAACCTTTGAACCGGTTTATTTTAATATTAGTCATCGGTTAATCAAGTGGTTTAAGTGATTTCCGATTTAACTCGGTTGTTTTAAAAAATAAATGAATTTACAATGGTTTTAATCAAAAAATGATTTCACAATAATGAGTTTCAACTGATTTTAGATCAAACCTGCATTTTTGGAATTTTTCAGATTTTTCACTAATTTTCCGAAAATTAGGGTTTGACGGGACATTGGCGGGCCCCGCGGTCAAAAATTAGGTTTTTGTGACCAAAATGCCCCAGACATTACAGAAAGTCATTACAAAAATTTTTAGAATATTTTGGACTTAATTTTGGATTAAAATTGCCAAATTATCCAATTTTAGCCAAAAAACTTATTTTTACCCCAAACTTTAATTAGGGCTAGCCCAAATTTTTCTATAATAGGAAAGTGTTGTGCCCTTTCCCAATTTAAGAAAAAAGGCTTGGCTGGGAGAATTAGGAGCCTCTTTCCCCTTGCTTAAAGAGGAAGGGATTAAAGGTATTTAGCCTAATCTTTGTTATTTTCTTTAAAAATCTTTTAATCTTTTCTTAATCTTGATTCATTCAATGTTCTAATCCATTTTGAGAATATAAAAATTACTGTTTTATACTTATCTATTAAGCCTAATCTTCAAAATTATAAGTCTATGTTTTGAAAAGGCCCTAGATCTAAGGTTTAGCATTTGTTTTTCAAAGCTTAATAATGATTAATAGAGTATTAATATAAAATCATTTTATTTGAAAGGTATTCAAGGTGGTTCAAGGTTTCTCTCATCAAATCAAGGTAATGAGTTCTTTAATCTCAGTTTTGGGTAGTGAATGATTTGTTTTAAGAGTTTTTACTTGAATGGGTGTTCTTGTTTAGGGCTCTAATGGTGGGTTTAATAAATGCTAATCTTTTGCTATGATTTCTTAGGGTTTCATCTTAGAATGATATGTGGATATGTTCTGGAATGTTTGATAAGTTTTTATTAATATTTGAGGCATGTATTAAGCTTTCAAGATGTGTTAATGGAGTCTCGGTTTTTGAAATTTTGAAAATGGGAGAGATGACCCGCGATCATTTTCTTTTGATTTACAGTCCGATTTTCAAATGAGTATAACTTTTTACTCCGAACTCCGAATTGAGCGTGGTTGGTATGACGTTGGAAAGCTGACTTCGTGAACTTTAACATGAACTTTGAATCAATCCAATCTGATATCTATGCACAAAGTTATGAAGATTTATATATTAGAGTTACTTTTTACCCCATTATTGCATCTTATTCTTGTTTTCCTATAAAAACCAAAAACTTCATTAAAGTACCCCTAATTCTAATCAAACACCAACATAAACATAAGTTAAATGGCTTATAAAATACATAATTCTTGTGTAGATCATATGGTTATGAGTAATTGAGGTGATCATGTTATGGTTTATTGCATGGTAAAAGAGCATGCTTGTAGGAGTAAGCCTTCAACTCTACATGGATGGATTAAGCTAAGTAGGGTATGTGATATTGTTGCACATGTTAATAATGACACATGTTGATATTGAAATTATATCATGGTGAAATCTTTGTGAATAAGCATGTTTCCGGCAAAGTTATGATATTGTGAACTATGAGATGTGCTCTTTTATGTCAAATATGGTTTTATTGAGAATTGTGATTTGAAATGGGATTTAAGAATGCATTTAATGTCTTATGAGGTTATGTCAAAGCATATTGCCATGTGATTAGAATGTGCATGAACACACACATATTTGAGAGTTTATCATGATATTATAGTTGATATATGCTTTGATTATGATGCATGAGGGGATGGATTGGGAGTACATTCCATGTGTTGGAACCGACGTAGGATTGCTCACGGATGTACCATGATAGCATGCATCATGTATCGGACTTCATGGATGAAGTTTTATCGTTGTTTAAACGGAATTGATTGATTGTATGCAATATGTGAGATTGTATGCCGGATTAATCGATCGATGGGTTAATCGAAACTTGGTTGGTGCGAAAGGACATGTTTTCGATTTCGTTCCCTCCTGGAACAGGTTCACTCCCCGGGTTGAGTTTGATTGAGATATGTGGGGGCGAGGGATGGACTCGCCTTGCGGAGTTGAGAGGTCAAAAATCGGACACTGAGCACCCGGGTGGTAGGCTCTTGTGCACCAGCTACCACGTGTTCTAGTTTCTCAGGATGAGATTCGGGCTCTCCCCCACCGCAGGAGACTACCCAGGGCGAACACACCTGCTCTAGTTTCTCTATTTGAGATTCGGGCATCCTTGGCCAGGATTGTCCAGGGCGAGCAGCACGTTGGGATTGACCACCCCCTTGTTCCTGTGTAGGAACCGGACCATGATACGCCTTCGGGCCTTGATTGTGTCCCGCCTTTATAGCAAATTGTGTTACTCCTTGATGGAGGCATTCACCATTGTGATGATATATGCTTATTGCGATGTTATGCATGATTGTACCATGTTTTGGTTACATTGGACATGCAGGGTGAAATTTTGAGATGTGAAAGCATAAATGTGCCAAGCTGGGCTACTTTTGTTATGTAAGGTGAATGTATGAGATATGAATGCCTGATCAAGATGAAAGTATGTGAATGAGATATCATTATGCAGGATTATTTGATAGATTCGTGATATGATAGCATGTGAATGTGATATGGTTATGCAGGTTTATGTGTTATACATGCATGACTAGATAATGGGATAATCATGTCGATTATGGATTTTTAGCTATGTTATGATGCCTTGTGATTTCTAATTATTGTCGATTATACAAAACCATTACTGAGTTTTATACTCACCCCTCTTTCCTTGTTTTGTTTTGGGGCTGCATGGTGCGACACGCAGATGAACAGGACCCTCTATTTGAGGAGGGATCGTAGAGAGAGCAGGATTGGGCATGGATGCCTTAGACTTGATTAGTTTATCTTTTGGAGTTGTTATATTTGGTATGTTGAGACTTGTAGACCCTTTTGATTTGAGCCGGTGTGTTGGCTCATAGTTTGCGATTGTGGGTTTGATGACTTATCGACTTATTTTGAGTTAAGCTCTACCTTTATTCCTCTTATTTACTCTTGCTCAAAACTGTTTATGCGTAACTCTGTTAGTGAGACCGCCCATAAGAGGGGCATAAGTCTTCCGCTATATCTCTTAATGTCGCCTCCGTGTGCCGGTTCGACTCTTGGACCGTTTTCGGTTTGAATTGGGCGGTGCCCGGGGCGTGACAAAGTTTTTGGTATCAGAGCAACTTTTTGTCCAAGAGTAAATATTGAGTGAAAGACAAGTCTTATGGGTTAAAGGGTTGTGAGATGATCAAGGTTTAGACTGAACTAGCGATGTGAGTTTCGTTAGTTGTTTGTCTTGATTGTTGCTTGTTTGCTTGATTATGTGCTTTTGGTTGTTTGGTGGCTTTGTTCTTTTGCATGTGTCTACTCCTTCGTCCTCTATGTGGGCGGAGGAGTTTGTGGAGTAGATCCCTATGGTGATTGAAGGGCATGTGTTGTACGTCGATTTGATCTTACTACCCATGATCGACTTCGATGTGATCCTTGGCATGGACATGATGACCAAGTTCCATGTGTATGTCGACTGCCGAGGAAGGAAAGTGAAGTTTGGGTTGCCAGGAGCTAAACCTTTTACCTTTCAAGGGGTGAAGCGTCCGAGTGGCAAGTTGTTGGCCTCATCTTTCAAGGCCAAGAAGTGGATCGATATGGGATGCAAAGCTTTTCTTGCTAGTGTTACGGGGTTGAATATGGAGCTACCTGCCTTGGATTCCATTCATGTTGTGGCGGAATTTCCCGATGTCTTTCCTGGTGATTTGAAGGGTTTGCCTCCGAAGAGGGAGATTGTGTCACGCCCCAAATTTCCAAAACCCTAATATGCGCGGAAGCGATAATCCAATTAAGGTTATAAGGGTAGGAATCTGGGACGGACCGAATACTCGAATCATCACATACCCAATTTACATTCTTGGGTCATACTGGATCGATAAGACTTAAACCATATCCACGCACATGATATAGAATAAAAAGAAGTCTAATTTAATTATTACATTATTCGACAAGTCTCCACAACTAAAAATGAAATAAAATGGCACACAGGCCGCAAGTCCACAAACATCAACATAAATAATAAATTAAAAGATAACTCGTCTTCTGACTTCAACGCTCAACGCCACTTTCAGCAATAGTCGATCACTTCCGTTCCAGCTTAATCTCTGCATCAGAGGATGCATGAGTATTCCATAGGAAATACCCAGTAGGATACAAGAAAACCCACAATGGAATAATAATTCAAATGCAACAAGATTCAAAGATTTAAGACAAGTACAAATTGACTCAGGATCAGCAATTATGCATTTCGCTTACTAGGAACCAATCATCATCCGAGACTCTCAAAGGTCAAGGAAGAATAGAATCAATATATAAAATTCCAAACTTACAGAGAGTAAGGAGGTATTACAAGAGTATCTGCTCCAAACATCAAAAGTGTTGGAGATAACAATTTCTGCTCTCAGCTCTGTCCACTTCCCCTATGGACATCAATACCAGAACATCCTAGAGGTTCTACAGAGGAACCCGGCCATGCGTCTAGGGATGCTGGCCCCATCGGTGCTTACGGGCATAATGGGCGGAGATTGCAGACCTTCCATAATGTCATACAATCTAAAGCGCATGCGGTTGCCATCATCGGCTGAACTACAGAGGTTCAATAAATCTGAGACCACTATGGGTCTAGCTATGGCTCGTGAGCATACTATGATTCCAACTAAGAGTTCTCATAAATGACTCTTAGCGGAGAAACAAATATTTCAACCGAGTGTCACTGAATATATCTGAGCCATCTCATTAAGAGGCTTGGAACATGTCATTCTAAATTCGACTCTTCGTAGGAGTGCAAGACTATGTTTGAACAAAACTCGAATTGACTCATAAAGGAGTGTTCAATATCTTGAAACAATTGGGTCTGGGAACTCAAATGCGACCCAACAAAATGACTCATCAACGAGACACCACAAGATTCGCCGAAGATCACGCTCTGCCACCTTCACCGTACCTAGCCCTAGAGTTGACAATCCCCGACCTTGAAACGATTGAATGACGTACCCATAATAGATCATATCATGGGCATTGAATACGGATCAAGTAATGAGACCTCTTGAACAAAGGATTGTTCAAGATAAGAGACACAAAGGACAATTAATTACGGACAGTTGTTCTCAGCTCTAAGACCCAAAAGTAAACTTTTATAGTTACTATTGCAAAGGCCCTAGAGGTTTTATCACGTTTAATAAGTGTTTTAATTACTGTTTTAAACCATAATTGATAGTAATATTACGGTTTAGGGTTTTTAGAACAAAAAACAGTGTTCTGTCCCAAACAGAACAGTCTACTTCAAATGATCACCACTTTTTTTACAGAGCGAATCAACCTCTAAAGTTTTATTACAGATAGCCCTGGGAGTCTAGTTTACAACCTGATAGTCGGCATAATTTTTAGATTTTTGTACAATTAGTTATCATTTTTCGATTAAGGTTCGTCGGTGCAGGAATAGTCCTGGCCGAGAGCAATTAACTTAAGTTATACTAATTAACTGATGTTACCAACTTGATTAATTCCTTGCTAACTCTTCTTGACATTATCTTAACCTTATTAACAACTTTTACAGAACCCAAATGGTTCTGAAATTTGCTGATTTAATTCATTTTCTGCTACAAATTCACCACCCGATTAGTGATTCCCTTCCCTTAATCCATTGCCTACATCATACAATTAAGCCAAGTATTCCCGGACACCATAGTGAACAGTGACGTCCTGACATGATGTCAGACTCCAATTATACGACGAAGAGACTCATATAAATTTTGTACTAATTCATTCATTATTTAGCATGATATGTACTTAGATACAATACATGATTGCCAACATGCATACTAGTATGATAATATTATGTAATCATAATTAGGACACCTAAACTTAGACATATAACACTCTAACATGCTGGACTCTGACCTAAAGATTACAACTTTTCAACATCATAGACTTGGATAGGTACTTTGATCACATTTCAAAGATGTATGACAAGGAACACTCTGATTTTTGGCAATCGGTTACGCTTACAATCAACATGATACACAACCATCAAAGAAAAGGGATAACTAATGCTGGACAGACGTCCAAAACAATTCAAAGAGCATAAAGGGCATATCTTTTCATGTCGAGTGAAGTGGGGATGTCATCTAGGCATGGAACGAGAATAATTGGCATATACGTAAGATCAAATACGGTAGAACATGCAAACTGATATAACTTTCATCTCAATATCAACAATAGTAAGACATGGAAATAACATGCTGTAGGATATGAAATCATCGACATCATACACTCATGATCATCCAAAAATTAGAGAAAAAGAATTGTGGTAAAAGATTATCCTACCTTGTGGAAACCGATACCCAAAAATCGTAAATCGGTTTCTACTCGATCGCGAGACTCCTCTTCTTCACGCAAGCACCACGAACACCACCGATGGACTCACCACCACTTTGGACGAACAAAGGAGGAGGCTAGATGCTCTTCCCTCTTGCTGGCACGTTCTCCAATGCTCACCAAAAAAGTGCCGGTCTCTCTAATGGAGGGTTTAAATAAGAAAAATTTAAATCTCTAGGGCAAACCTTCACCATTGATCAAACCCTCATCCAAGGGCCACAATCCACAAGAAATAAGGGAGAATCCTTCAGTTAGGGACGTGATCAATCCATCCCAACAGATTCATATCTTGGTTGGTAAGTATCTTTGACCAAATCACTTAGTTATCAAACCGATTTTTGGCTAATATCCAAATTGAAGACAATTTTCCCAATTAATTTCCTTGACATAAGGCATCCTTCGGACACATGGAAAGGGCCAAAATCTCATCCCAATCACGTTCATAATCTCCAAAAAAAAATCTCATCCAATTCCATAACTAATTCCCCAATTAAATTGATTGTCAATTGGCTAGGAATTAGGGTTTTCGAATTTGAAACACTTACCAAAGTTTAGATCTGTTGGATAGGATTAATTAGGTAAGACACATCTTCCAAAGATCCCCCAAAATCAGCCCAAGACGTTCCCCAACGGATTGCCTCAAAAAACGTAAAATTAGCGGCGATCGATCGGTCCGTATAACGCGATCGATCGTCTTGCAATCGATGCCTTACAAAAACGATCGATCGTCTCCCGATCGATGCCATATGAAGGCGATCGATCGATCTGATGGAAAATCTTTAAATTCCATTTTTTTTAAAGAGTTTTCTAGAATTCAAAATTACTCCCTTTGAGCAATAAAATCCACTTTATTAATATAAAAATTATGGTCGCTACAGATTGAATTCTGCATTGATCTTATTCCAGGCACTACTCCTATTTCTAAGGCTCCCTATCGTATGGCTCCAGCCAAATTGAAAGAGCTTAAGGCTCAGCTGCAAGATCTAATGGATAAGGGGTATATCCGGCCTAGTGTATCTCCTTGGGGTGCACCGGTCTTGTTTGTGCGGAAGAATGATGGTTCCCTACGGTTGTGTATCGACTACAAATAGATCCGTTGTCAAGGCCTTCGTTAACGGATCAGCCAACATTTCAACCGTAGGAAGATGACTCACCATCAACTTTCCCCGTTGTAGCATGTCAATATATAAAAGTAATGCACCTGAATGTGCTTAACTTTGGAACTGATCACCCCAATACGGAGTGTCGACACAGTTGCCAAATTATCATAATAAATTTGGACAGGAGCATCAGTCCACTGTTCTAGCTGCAAACCAGCTAGAAACTCTTTAATCCACACTGCCTCGGAAGCTACAAAACTGCATGCAATAAACTCAGTTTCCATCGTGGACTTAGTAATGCATTTTTGCTTCTTACTAGCCTATCCTACGGCGCCGCTACCAAGCATAAACATATAACCGGTAGTGGATTTCCTATCATCCTTACACCCGACAAAGTCCGAATCACTATAGCCTTCCAATGACAAGTTCTCGGCCTGATATGCATATCCTTGGTTTCCAACAAGTATCTAAATACCCGCTTAATAGCCTGCCAGTGTTGCATACCTGGGTTAGTCTGATATCGACTCACAAGGCTTACTACAAAAGCCAAATCAGGTCGAGTGCAGTTCATGGCATACATCAAGCTGTCAATAGCATGCGCATATGGCATAGATTGCATCTTCAAACATTCCTCATCAGATGCAGGTGTCATTCTCTCAGACAAAACTGTACCTTTATAGATGAGCGAATCTATGGTCTTCCAAACAATCAAGCCAAAACGTTTTGATACACTCTCTATATATGATTCCTGATATATACTTAGCCTCCTTGCTTTTCTATCTCTCTCAATCTTCATCTGAGGATGTAAGATGCTTCACCCATATCTTTCATTTCAAATTGGGTCTTGAGCCATTCTTTAAGACTGAGAATCATACTAGTGTCATTCCCCATCAATAATATGTCATCTACATATAGTGACAATATCATAAATGTACTCCCATCTTTAAAGGAGTATACACGCAATGGTCATAATCATTGGCAACAAAGCTATATTCACTTATCACCTTGTGAAAAGTGAAATACCATTGTCTTGGCGATTGTTTCAATCCATATAATAATTTAATAAGTTTGCACACTTTAGTTTCCTCCCCGGAAACAACAAACCCCTCGGGTTGTTCCATGTAAATCTCCTAATCTAAATCACTATTTAGGAAGACAAACTTTACATCCATCTGGTGCAACTCTAAATCTAAGTATGACACAATTGCCAACAAACATCGGATCAAGATGAACCTAGGCATAGGAGAATACGTCTCCTTAAAGTCTATGCCCTCTACTTGTGTGAAACCTTTTGCCACAAGTCTAGCTTTGTACTTTTTTATTGATCCATCAGCTTTGAGCTTCTTCTTGAAGATTCACTTACACCCAATGGGTTTTCGTTTGTCTGGTAATTCAACAATCTCCCAAACTTTGTTCTTCAAGATCGAATCCATTTTCTCTTGAACAACCTTCCGCCATTCCTTAGAATCTGGACTACTCATAGCCTGTTCAAACGTGACCGGATCATTAAGTACAGGTTCATCTACCGAAATCTCATCTTCACCAAGCATCATGTAGTAATCCTTCAACAACACTGAAGGTCTACGTGATCAAACCCAAGAGAAGGTTGACAATTTTAATATATACTCGGTAAGTCCAAGGTCGAACCACAGGGAATGATGTAGAAAATTCTACTCCAAACTAATCTAAATACTACTTAGCTTAACAAATTAAGATTCTTATCAAAAAATTTTGTAGAGAGATTGTAATTTAATTAACTACTAAAATGACAATTAAAAATTCAATTAAAACTAACTAAAGATAGCAAAGATAATCGATGAGAGATATCAAAGCTTTAAGGATCAATTATTTAATTAATACTTCTATGTCTATTTAATTTCTCAATTAGATTCAAATAATGATTTGACCTAATCGGATGATATTTCATTCACGTTCATCATAACCATTCACATAAAAAATATCGATTGAATATTTATCATTAACAAGCTCAGTCAAATAATCACAGGGAATTATTAGCATTCGCCATACCTTACGTTAACGACAAATCAAATAATTATATAGATTATGACTTTATCAAAACATCGCATTCAACCAAATAAGCAATAAAAACACTTCTTTATAGACGTAGAAATACTAATCAAATAATATCACCTCTAGCTTTGACAAAAGATTTAGCTATTCATATTCATGAGAAAAATTAGATTCGGAAGAAATTGCATCGGGAAAAATACTGTAGCAATTTTACTATTCACAGTTACTATTCACAGAATTATTGTAGCAAAACACTGTAGCAGCGCATTGTTCACAGCAGAAACACTATTCACAACGAGCATTGTTCATCTTCCCCAACCCGATGGTTACTCTAGCAGTTGCGGTACTGTAGCAATTTTGGAATCATACCCAAAATCTTCCCTTTCTTCTTCCTCTCTCTTGTTCTTCTTGCTGCCGTCGATTCTCCTTTCCTTCCTCTTCGATTTCCGGCCAAAATCACCACCGAAAACACAACCCACTTTAGAAATGAAGTTCTCTGTTTTTTTTCAAAACAGCAAAAAAAAACAGTCCTGTTCTTCCTCTAAAATCGCCCCCAATTCTATTTTTAATCTCGTTTTTTATAGGCAATTCGAAAGAGAGTCCTTTTCCAATCCGAATCCATCTTGAGATGAGCCCAAATCCGTCTGAAAAATCCGATCTTTCCTATCCTTTTTGGTTTTTGTTTCAGTTCCCTAGTTGTAGACGCCTTCTCAAATCCGCTGAAATCTCCAAATCTAATCCCTTCACGTTGTGGCCTCCACTTTCGTCGTTTCTGATGTAAATTTTAATATAATACTCACAAGCGCACGAATCTAATGCAGAATAGTGGCTACGAGGTCGATCCCTCAGAGACTTAGTTAGATATTCAACCTAATTCTAGAGTATGTAGCAAGCAACAATGAAATGAAAAGTTTTAATTTTTATTTTCTAATTAAGCAATCAGATGTTCAACTAACTTAAAACTCAGAAATTGGATAAATAAAAGATAAAATAATAATAAAAATCATGTTTGCTGCTTTCAGTCCGTATGTAATCCCGTTTTGCTTTCCTCTTCCCTCCACCTTCTGCAACAATCTCTCGATTGCACGCCTCAACCGATCTGCTCTTTCTCTCGAATAGAACAGACAGTCCCCTTCTCGCCAAAGCAAAGCAACCCCTTCTGAAATCAGATCAGTCTTCTATCTCCTCAGTTTTGGTGTCTAAAACTGCTCCGTTCGTCTCGGAATCAAAGCAGTGTTCGACCCACAAATCTATCCCAATTCTCTCGAGCCAGATCCAGTTTTATTCTCTCCCGTTTGCCTCTGCCTCTCGACAGCAACAACTCCACCTACACAGCCGGCTTTCAATCCTTCAGAACAGAACCGCCACAACCTTCTTGATGCACGGCCGGAACAGTACCCAGCCGGCCTCCCTCTCTGCCTCTCGACAGAGCCGCCGCTACCACCGTCCTCTCCTTACAAAACAGAACCCCGCCGAACAGTCCCTCCTTCAATCCACCACAGCAGAACAGACCCTCTTCCATAGACAGACCGCCCCGCTTCAATCCACCAACAGCGCCCTCCTCCGACCGCCACAGCACGAAGCCGCCTCCCTTCTCAGACAGAGCCCCTTTCGAACAGACAGAACCTCTCTCTCGAGCAGCCACACTTCACCATATTCGACTCACCTCCTTCATATAGACAAGCCCGATCCAACCAAAAAAACGCACCTTCCAGATTGAGCGTGCTTCATTCCAGCAAGTTTCGCACCGAGCACAATTTCTTTCCTTTCCCGGCATGATTTCGAGCTTTTCAAAACACTGATTTTCCATTTTTCAGACATCAGCCAAATCACGAGCTTGCCGTCCTTCTGCCCTTCCAAATCCAGCATTCTCTGTCTAGCTGTTGGGTCGCCGTAGTCGCTTCACCACCGAGCGTCTTCTCCACCATCGGCCGCCCTGACCCATCACCTTGGCTGCCTCGTCGCCGACAATATCCTTCTCACAGTCAAGCTCATATATCTGCCGCCGGGTCGCCGTCAACTCCTTGCCGCTGAGTAGCTCCTTGTCGTCATCGCCTCCTCATAATCGCCGGAAGCATGACCCACCACCACAGGCTGCCGGATTTCACCTCCTCTTCACCCTCCGGTGCTCGAACAGAGCCTCCGGTGCTCTGTTTTCTTCTGTTCCAGGCACCCGAGCCATCGGGCTCGGGTTGCTTTTGATTTTTTTTTTTTTTTTGGCCGAACCAAATGTTGAACCGCTGACCCGGTTCTTTTCTCTCTTTTTTTTTCTTTTATTGGGTTAAAACCCGTCGTACCAACCACGTCCGTCGGATCTTCGATTAGGGGTGTAAACGGCGTCCGGATGTCCGTGTCCGTCCATCCGTCCGTCCGTTTTGATGGCTAAACGGACATAATTTTCTGTCCGTCATGGACACGTACACGGACACTGACAGCTTTCCATGTCCGTATTCCAAACGGCTGCGGCCGCGGACAGACTGTGTCCGTGTCCGGAGCCGTCCGTTTCGTCCGTATATATATAAAAAAACGAGCTTTCATCAACATGCGGACGGACAGTACGAGAAGTGATTTTTGTATTTGAAAATAGTTCATCATTATGAGAGGATCATGGGAAAACTGAAAAGAATGATTGAGTTGACAATGGACGACAATAACTAAGAATTATCGGTTATCAATTTTAAAGAAGGAATACCTTTTACTTCATAGTGTCCGTGTCCGTCCGTGTCCGTGACGGACACATGCGGACGGACACCTAGGGGTGTCCGCACGGACGGCGGACGGACGGACACTTATTTTTAGAGTGAGCGGACGGCTACGGACTTAGCTTGTCCGCGTCCGTATCCGTCCGTTTACACCCCTATCTTCGA
The DNA here is from genome assembly GCA_039654745.1 of Houttuynia cordata. Lineage (NCBI taxonomy): Eukaryota > Viridiplantae > Streptophyta > Magnoliopsida > Piperales > Saururaceae > Houttuynia > Houttuynia cordata. The sequence continues at coordinate 54,631,337 of CM077502.1, read as the reverse complement.
TTTCTTCACATGAGCTATTTAACGCGTTTCACATTCGGCAATCTGATTTGGAGCTCTAAAGCCTGCATAAATAAAAATAAATCGTAATTAGACGCATAATAAAACATAAATATATTAAAACCAATTAATGCATTTAAATAACTCAATTAAGTGCGTTTATTCATTAAACTCCAAATTATTCACTTAACACAGATAAACATTAATTATCCTTACTTTAACTAAAAATACGACTAACAAATAGGTAAAAAGGCATATAAAAATGTGTATATTTTGCATATATCAAATACCCCCAAACCTACATTTTGCTAGTCCTCGAGCAAAACAAAACAAAACAAAACAAAGAAATCTAACTAATCCACTTTCGCAGGAAATCACGATTGCATTTAGCGCATGCAACAAGCCTTTTAAACCCCCAAGTGTCCCTGGCTGGACGAGTGAAGTCTCGTGAGGGTTTGCAGCCATGCTACCCACAAACATGTATTTATGAAATCAACCTATTTAATCTAAGTGTAGAAAGAAATAGAAAATCACTACAAAACAAACAATCCTAATATCCCTTCGAATGCAAACTGCAATGTTTAAGAAAATCAACCACATGTACTTGGATTTATAATCAACTGGAATATAGAAGCCCTCAAGTAAGTGGTTTTATTCTACACCTTCATCTTGGAAGTTTCTGCTCAATAGGATATAGCATGATACTTTATATAGTAAAAGTGTAGAACATTGTAGCAATACATTCAAAATCTCTGTTTCAGACAGATCCAATGTGACCCATTAGCCAAAGAACATCAGAATCAACACAGTCGTCGTAATCTTTAGGTTCATGATAGCACAGATCTGCGCGCCTCCTTCGGGTCCAACATTCTAGATTTGAGAGGATAATACACCACAGACTTTTTTTTTTCCGCTAGGACTGTGTAAGGCCTGACTTCAAGATGCTCAGGTTTAGCAATGACTCAGGCCAATGACTCCCAGCCAGTTGGCTTAGGGCATTAAGTTTTAAGTAGACCGCTTCGGGCCCGAGCATCAGCCTAAGTTAATCCTATAAAGTCAAGCAGCCCCTTTCTTTCATTCATTTTGTTTTCATTTTTCGCATTTTTTCTTTTCAGCATTCATATTTCCAGCAATCTTTATTCCGTCCAGGCTGTATTATACTTTCAACCTATTTCCGGTTCCAATCCCTTGCCATAGCCAAGTAAATGGTCTATCATTTGAAGAAAAATCCAATGAAAAACCGTTTTATTCCAGATAGGACTCCAAATTCCTGCAAAATAAACAAGCTAAATTAAACTAAGAATAATTGGAATTAACTAAACTACACTAGAGAGAAATAAACTAATTGGAAGATTAATCCTAAACTTCACTCCCCGGCAACGGCGCCAAAATTTGATCAAACCCAAGAGAAGGTTGACAAATTGTAATATATACTCGGTAAGTCCGAGGTCGAACCACATGGAATGATGTAGGATTATTCTATTCTAAACTAATTTAAACACTACTTAGCTTAGCAAATTAAAGTTCTTATCTGGAAATTTTGTAGAGGAATTGTAATTTAACTAACTACTAAAATGACGATTAAAGATTCAAGTAAAACTAATTAAAGACAGGCAAAGATAATCGATGAGAGATATCAAAGCTTTAAGGATCAATTATTTAATTAATATTCTACGTCTATTCAATTACGCAATTAGATTCAAATAATGATTTGACCTAATCGGAAGATATTTCATTCACGTTCATCATATCCATTAACATAAAAATATCGATCGAATATTTATCATTAACAAGCATAGTCTACTAATCACATGGAATTATAAGCATTCACCGTACCTTACGTTAACGACAAATCAAATAATTATATAGATTATGACTTTATCAAAACATCGCATTCAATCAAATAAGCATTAAACACTTTTTCATAGACGTAAAAATATCAATCAAATAACGTCACCTTTAGCTTTGACAAAAGATTTAGCTATTCATATTCAAGAGAAAAATCAGATTTGAAAGAAATTGCATCGAAAAAACACTGTTGCAGGAACACTATTCACGATTTACTATTCACGGGTACTGTAGCAAATCATTGTTCATCGTCTCCTTCATATGCCCGGTTACTGTAGCAGTTCATGTTCACCGAAGCCAAAAATCCGACTTTTTCTTCTCTTCTCCTTCTCCCTATCTTCTTCTCTCAATTCCTCTTCCTCCTCTTCAATTTCCAGCCAAATCCCGACGAAAAACACGAAAAACACGACCCAACAGAAGCTCTGCAAAGTTCTGTTCGACACCCCCATTCGTCCTCTGTTTCGTCCCCATCGCCGGCGTTCTTGTCGTCATCCTGCCGGAATCGAGCTTCGTCGTCACCTTGCCGGCCCGCCTCTTTCACACCGGCATCGGCTGCCGCCATCCTCTTTCACCTCGGCGCTCGAGCAGATGCTCGAGCGTCGGGTTTCCTTCTCGTCTGGAACACCCGAGCCGACGGCTCGGGTTGTTTTTCTTCTCTTTTTTTTTTTTATTTTATCGACCCAAACCAGACCGGTTTAATTCATCCTTTTCTCTTTTTTTTTCTTTTTCTTTAATAAAACCCGTCGTAACGATCTCCACCGCCACTTCTCATCCGGACGTCTTATACTTAAAAATAAACGCCCGTCTTCCTTAAGTGCATCATCAACAGTTCAGATTCTTCAATACGCGTCATATCAGCTCTTGGGTCACTTTGGCATTTCAAAACACGTCTAATGCGCACGTCTGCTACTGATCTGCAATTCGCATTTTTAAACCTACAATAACAAAACCAAACTAAAATTAGACGCATGATAAAAATATAATTCATTAAATTCTTTAATGCATCTAAAATAATTAATTAGGCATATAAATATGTATATTTTATGCATATCAAATACCCCCAAACCTATATTTTGCTAGTCCCCGAGCAAAACAAACAAAACAAAATCACACAAAATAAAACTAAAGCAAATTAAACTAAAAAAGTAAATGCCACTTTCGTAGGGAACACGATTGCATTGAGCGTATGCAACAAGCCGTTAAACCTTTAGGTGTCCCTAGTAGGACGAGTTTCGTCTCGTGAGGGTTTACAGCCATGTTACCCACAAACATGTACTTATGAAATTAACTTTATTAATCTAAGTGCAAAAACAAAATAAACACTTCAAAACAAACAATCCTATTATCCCTTCAAATGCAGACCACAATGTTTAAGAAAATCAACCACATGTACTTGCATTTATAATCAACTGGAATATAGTAGCCCTCAAGTAAGTGGTTTTATTCTACACCTTCATCTTGGAAATTTCTGCTCAATATGATATAGCATGATAATATAATAGTAAAAGTGTAGAACATTGTAGCAATACACCCTAAATTTCTGTTTTACACATATCCAGTGTTACCCATTAACCAAAGACAATCAGAATTAACATAGTCATCGTAATCTTTAGGTTCATGATAGCACAAATCTGCGCGCCTCCTTCGGGTCCAACATTCTAGATTTGAGAGGATAATACACCATAGACTTTTTTTTTTCTTTTCTATTTCATTTTTTTTTCAGCAGGACTGTGTAAGGCCTAACTTCAAGATGCTTAGGTTTAGCAATGACTCATGCCAATGACTCCCAGCACAGTTGGCTTAGGGCATTAGGTTTTAAGATACCGCTTCGGGCCCGAGCATCAGCCTAAGTTAATCCTATAAAGTCAAGCAGCCCCTTTCTAGCTTTTTGTTTTCATTTTTGTTTTTTCATTTTTTTCTTTTCATCAACATTCATATTTTTCAGCAATCTTATCATGTCCAGGTTGTATTATACTCTTAACCTATTTCCGGTTCCAAGCCCTTGCCATAGCCAAGTAAATGGTCTATCATGATCTTTTAAGCTCAACAGACAACCACATATCATCCAATGACTTTGACTAAAGACGTCCCACTGAAGATTAGTATTCAACAAATTTCTAGAGGATATTACTTTATGTACTAGTGTGTGTGAGTGAGTTTTATTAGCTCAAGCACATGATCCAAGAGGACTGTAACAGAAAGATATGCTCAATTAAGTGTTTCTATCCTCCAGTATACTTACTCACACTTCCAATGAAAATTAATCTCTTAAAAATTGAAGTATGCATCATCGCGGGATAAACTATCAAAACCTATAAAAAAAATACTACCAAACAACCTAAAAACTAATCAAATTTTTATTTATTTTTCTATATATTTTTTTTAAAATTTTTTTTTTTTGAAAATAAACAATGTTATTCCTATATACCCCCAAACCTAAACTAAACATTGTCCTCAATGTTAAGAATGAAATGAAGGATAAAATAAATAAATAAATAAATAAAATAAAGGATAGATGTTGCCTGGAGAACAGCAAATTGCTAAAATCCCCTGCGAGTGAAAAACATCAACAAAGAAAAAGATGAGAGCAATCACAATATCCAACCAGAAAACATCATCTAACTAATAAGTATCCTAAAAAACAAATTAAAAGCTGGGCTGCCTCCAAGGAGCGCTAAGTTTCTTGTCTTCAGCCAGACTGAGTGTAAGAGTATTCAATCATGATATGTGGGATCAGACAGAGGAATACTCTCCACTTCTGAGGGAATCAATTCCAGGAATGGCTTAAGTCTTTGACCATTTACTTTGAACACATTGCCATTCATTGGATTTTCAATTTCAACAGCTCCATGAGGATAAACAGTTTTAACAATAAATGGACCAGTCCATCTAGAACGGAGCTTACCAGGAAATAAATGCAATCTAGAGTTATACAAAAGAACTTTTTGTGAAGGTTCAAAAGTTTTTCGATGAATGTGTTGATCATGCAAAACCTTCATTCGTTCTTTGTAAATTTTTGAATTCATATATGCATCATTCCTGATTTCTTCTAATTCATTTAATTGGAGCTTACGCACAGAACTGGCGTCATCCAAACTAAAATTAAACATCTTTATAGCCCAATATGCCTTATGCTCCAACTCCACAGGCAAGTGGCAAGCTTTTCCATAAACAAGTCTATAAGGGGACATACCAAGAGGAGATTTAAAAGCTGTACGGTATGCCCAAAGTGCATCTGTTAACCGCAGAGACCAATCTTTGCGATTTGGGTTAACTGTTTTCTCTAGAATGTGTTTAATCTCTCTGTTGGCAAGTTCAGCTTGCCCACTTGTTTGTGGGTGAGAAGGGGTAGCCACCTTATGAGTAATTCCATATTTCTTCATTAATGCCTCAAAAGGTTTATTACAGAAGTGAGAACCCCCATCACTTATGATTGCACGGGGTATACCAAACCGTGACAGAACATTTTCTTTCAAAAAGCGTATAACAGTTTTATGGTCATTATTTCTACAAGGAATGGCCTCTACCCACTTGGAAACATAGTCAACAGCCACCAAGATGTACAGATAGCCAAAAGAAGGTGGAAAGGGGCCCATGAAATCAATACCCCAACAATCAAATATTTCAATCACTAAAATGGGGTTTAAAGGCATCATATTCCTACGGGTTATTCCACCAAGCTGTTGACAACGTCCACAAGTACGACAATAATCATGAGTATCTTTAAATAGGGTAGGCCAATAAAATCCACATTGTAAAATTTTAGCAGCAGTTTTTCTAGCAGAAAAATGACCACCACAGGCTTCTGAATGACAGAAGGAAATAACACTATGAATTTCATCATTAGGCACACATCTCCTAATAATTTGATCCGGACAATATTTAAAAAGATATGGATCATCCCAAAAGAAATTTCTTACCTCCACCATGAATTTCTTCTTGTCTTGTGTTGTCCAATGAGAAGGAGTTTGACCTGTGACAAGAAAATTAACAATATCAGCAAACCATGGTAAATCAGAAAGAACAAAAAGTTGCTCATCTGGGAAGGTGTCTTTAATTGGAGCAGCCTCATTGGAATCATCCACAGTCAACCTAGATAAATGATCGGCCACCACATTTTCTACTTCTTTCTTATCTTTAATTGTAATATCAAATTCTTGCAATAGGAGTATCCAGCGAATCAACCTAGGTTTTGCATCTTTCTTTGATAGAAGATATTTCAAGGCAGCATGATCAGTAAAGATAACAATAGGATATCCGGTCAAGTAAGCCCTAAATTTATCCAAAGCAAATACTATAGCAAGTAATTCCTTTTCTGTTGTTGAATAATTCATCTGAGCATTGTCTAAGGTCTTACTTGCATAGTAAATAACATAAGGCTTCTTATCCTTCCTTTGCCCCAAAACAGCCCCCACAGCAAAGTCACTAGCATCACACATTATCTCAAATGGTAAAGTCCAATCTGGGGGTTGCATAATAGGGGCTGAAGTAAGCATTCCCTTCAGTTTGGCAAAAGCTTTTTCACAATCAACTTTCCATTCAAAAACAGTATCTTTAGATAGGAGATTGCATAATGGTCTAGAAATAGAACTAAAATCTTTGATGAACCTCCTGTAGAACCCTGCATGACCCAAAAATGATCTAATATCTTTAACAGTCTTGGGTGTAGGCAAATGAGTAATTAAATCAATTTTTGACTTATCAACTTCAATTCCCTTAGAGGAAACAATATGACCTAAAACAATTCCTTTAGAGACCATGAAATGACATTTTTCCCAATTAAGCACAAGGTTCTTCTCTTCACACCTGCTCAAAACTTTCTGCAAATTAGAAAAACAGTCATCAAATGAATCACCAAATACAGAAAAGTCATCCATAAACACTTCAAGATAGCGTTCAACCATATCACTAAAAATACTCAGCATGCATCTTTGAAATGTTGCAGGTGCGTTGCATAAACCAAAAGGCATTCTTCTATATGCAAATGTGCCAAAAGGACATGTGAATGTAGTTTTCTCCTGGTCTTCTAATACAATTTCAATTTGATTGTAACCGGAGTAGCCATCTAAGAAACAGTAATATGTGTGGCCGGCTACCCTCTCCAGAACCTGATCTAGAAATGGCAATGGAAAATGGTCTTTCCTAGTGACTGCGTTCAGCTTCATGTAGTCAATGCACATTCTCCATCCAGATGTAACTCTAGTGGGTATTAATTCATTCTTATCATTCTTGACAACTGTTACACCAGATTTCTTAGGCACTACTTGGGTAGGACTCACCCACTTGCTATCAGAAATTGGGTAGATGATTTCCGCATCCAAGAGCTTAAGAACTTCAGCTCTAACCGCCTCTTTCATGTTTGGATTTAACCTACGTTGCATCTCCCTAGACGGTTTAGCATTGTCCTCCAAATAAATCCGATGAGTGCATATTAAAGGGGTTATTCCTTTTAAATCAGCAATTGTCCATCCTATTGCACCTTTATGCTTTTTCAAAATATCATGCAACTTACCCTCTTCGATAAGATTAAGATGAGACGATATTACCACCGGAAGAGTTTCACCATCACCCAAAAATGCATATTTGAGGTCAGTTGGTAACTTTTTCAACTCCAATTTAGGTGCTTGAATGCTTGATGGTGTAGACAATTTTTCACGCAATGGTAGCTCCTCAAACTTGGGTTTCCATCCATTAACTTGCAATACCTGTAGAGAATTCAGCAAAGAACAAATCTCAGCCTCTTCACAATTCACTTTAGATTTATCATATAAAGAATTAACCAAGCAAGATTCTAATGGATCAGAAAGAGATGCATGAAATTGATCTCTAACAATGGTATCAACCCAATTCATTTCTTGAACATCAGTATCATCCCCTGGTTGTTTGCAAACATTAAATATATTCAATTCCAAAGTCATATTGCCAAATGAAAGTTTCATCACACCATTCCTACAATTAATCAAAGCATTTGAAGTAGCAAGAAATGGGCGACCTAATATGACAGGAATATTTGCACTTGCATTTATAACAGGATGTGTGTCCAAAACAATAAAATCAACGGGAAAGTAAAATTTATCTACTTGAACAAGCACATCTTCCACCACTCCCCTTGGAATTTTAATAGAACGATAAGCAAGTTGAAGAGTAATGGTGGTGGGTTTAAGTTCCCCAAGACCTAACTGAGTGTATACTGAATACGGCAAAAGATTAACACTAGCCCCAAGATCAAGCAAGGCTTGGTCTACCCTAAAGTTCCCAATCACACATGAAATAGTTGGACATCCGGGATCCTTATATTTGGGTGGGCTTTTGTGTTGAATTATAGAACTTACCTATTCAGTCAAAAATGCTTTTTTCTGCACATTCAACTTACGCTTAATAGTACACAAATCTTTCAAGAACTTAGCATAAGAAGGTACCTGTTTGATTGCATCTAACAAGGGAATGTTAATTTTCACCTGCTTAAAAAGTTCAAAAATTTCAGCATTTTGGTTCAACTTTTGAGGTGGTTTCAACCTCTGTGGAAAAGGAGCTGGAATAGGACATCTTACATCTTCACTTGACCCAGACTTATCAATTTCCTCATTATCATGTTTTGATTCATCATTCTCAGAAGATTTTTGGGTCTTAAGTGGAATGGTTTTGTAAATTTCTTTTCCACTACGAAGAGTGATAATAGACTTAGCATGTTCCAATTGTGAATCAGAAGATTGTGTGTCCATTGTGTGAACTTGCCCCTATGGGTTGGGTTGGGGTTGAGCAGGAAACCTACCTTTCTCTTGAACAGCTAGAGAAGATGTCAATTTAGTGAGAGAGCTCTTTATATCATTAATGACTTGTGAGGTTTGTTGATTAATAGTAGCTTGCCCTTGCATGAAAGTTTGCAGTGTCTCCTCAAGTATCTTCCTGTGAGGTGGAACATATGGAGTATAATTGGAAGATGCTTGAGGAGGTGGTGTTTGTGCAGCACTATCATTCCTCCAACTAAAGTTGGGGTGATTCCTCCATCCTGGATTGTAGGTGTCTCCATAAGGAGATTGCCTCTTGAAAGGGGTCATGGAATTTGCTTGGTCATACAACACCTCCTTGAAAGTAGGAATGGTAGGGCACTCATTAGTAAGGTGTCCCATGACATCACAAATTCCACAGGCCTCTTCTGTAGCAACAGACTTAACAACGTTAATTTTCCCTACTTCCATAGCCTCCACCTTCCTAGCCAAAGAGGCTAGCCTAGCACTCAAATTATCTTCCTCCCTAAGATAATGCAGACCCCCACTAGTAGTTGAAGACTTCGACTTATTAGAAACATCAGAGGGATCGGTGGGATCCTAAGAATCTGAGTCTTCAGCCACTTGATCTAGAAAATCAAGGGCTTCATTAGGGTCTTTATCAAAGAATTCCCCATTACACATGGTTTGAACAAATTGTTTCATTGAGGGCGTCATCCCATCATAGAAGAAACTGATGGTGCACCACTTCTCATACCCATGATGTGGACAAGAATTTAACAAATCTTTATAACGCTCCCAACATTGATAAAATGATTCATTTTGTTTTTGGGCAAAATTTGTTATTTGCCTTTTCAGAGCATTTGTCCTATGAACTGGAAAAAACTTTTTAAGGAATTCCGTTTGTAGTTATTTCCAAGTTCCTACAGATCTAGGCTTAAGGGAATTTAGCCAAGTCTTGGCTTTGTCCTTCAAAGACAAAGGAAACAATTTTAGCCTGATAATGTCTTCACTACAAGCTTACTCAAAAGTTGCACATACTTCCTCAAATTCCTTTAAATGCAAATAAGGATTTTCAGAATCTAAACCATGGAATTTGGGAAGCAAGTTTATCATTCCAGGCTTAAAAGTAAATTGATGTGCTTGTAGAGGCAATATAATACATGAAGGTGTGCTAGTGCGTGCAGGTTGCAGATAATCACGCAAGGGCCGCATTGGTGCATCATGTTCACTCTCATTTTCATTAATATCATGGTTACTACCCTGATCAGCCATTTCATTAGGTGTGTGTGATGGAACAGAAAATTCAAACGAAGGATTCTCAATCAAAATAGCAAAATTACTTCTAACCAATCGTCCACTGGTATCTCTATTCCACGAGTGCATGCACAAGCAACAGAAATTTCAAAGAGAGATGGAACGAGTTTACCAAATTTGAAGAAAAATCCAATGAAAAACCTTTTTATTCCAGATAGGACTCCAAATTCCTGCAAAATAAACAAGCTAAATTAAACTAAGAATAATTGGAATTAACTAAACTACACTAGAGAGAAATAAACTAATTGGAAGATTAATCCTAAACTTCACTCCCCGGCAACGGCGCCAAAATTTGATCAAACCCAAGAGAAGGTTGACAAATTGTAATATATACTCGGTAAGTCCGAGGTCGAACCACAGGGAATGATGTAGGATTATTCTATTCTAAACTAATTTAAACACTACTTAGCTTAGCAAATTAAAGTTCTTATCTGGAAATTTTGTAGAGGAATTGTAATTTAACTAACTACTAAAATGACGATTAAAGATTCAAGTAAAACTAATTAAAAACAGGCAAAGATAATCGATGAGAGATATCAAAGCTTCAGGGATCAATTATTTAATTAATATTCTACGTCTATTCAATTACGCAATTAGATTCAAATAATGATTTGACCTAATCGGAAGATATTTCATTCACGTTCATCATATCCATTAACATAAAAATATCGATCGAATATTTATCATTAACAAGCATAGTCTACTAATCACATGGAATTATAAGCATTCACCGTACCTTACGTTAACGACAAATCAAATAATTATATAGATTATGACTTTATCAAAACATCGCATTCAATCAAATAAGCATTAAACACTTTTTCATAGACGTAAAAATATCAATCAAATAACGTCACCTTTAGCTTTGACAAAAGATTTAGCTATTCATATTCAAGAAAAAAATCAGATTTGAAAGAAATTGCATCGAAAAAACACTGTTGCAGGAACACTATTCACGATTTACTATTCACGGGTACTGTAGCAAATCATTGTTCATCGTCTCCTTCATATGCCCGGTTACTGTAGCAGTTCATGTTCACTGTTCACCGAAGCCAAAAATCTGACTTTTTCTTTTCTTCTCCTTCTCCCTATCTTCTCCTCTCGATTCCTCTTCCTCCTCTTCAATTTCCGGCCAAATCCCGACGAAAAACATGACCCAACAGAAGCTCTGCAAAGTTCTGTTCGACACCCCCGTTCGTCCTCTGTTTTGTCCCCATCGCCGGCGTTCTTGTCGTCATCCCGCCGGAATCGAGCTTCGTCGTCACCTTGCCGGCCCGCCTCTTTCACACCGGCACCGGCTGCCGCCATCCTCTTTCACCCCGGCGCTCGAGCAGATGCTCGAGCGTCGGGTTTCCTTCTCGTCTGGAACACCCGAGCCGACGGCTCGGGTTGTTTTTCTTCTCTTTTTTTTTTATTTTATCGACCCAAACCAGACCGGTTTAATTCATCCTTTTCTCTTTTTTTTCTTTTTCTTTAATAAAACCCGTCGTAACGATCTCCACCGCCACTTCTCATCCGGACGTCTTATACTTAAAAATAAACGCCCGTCTTCCTTAAGTGCATCATCAACAGTTCAGATTCTTCAATACGCGTCATATCAGCTCTTGGGTCACTTTGGCATTTCAAAACACGTCTAATGCGCACGTCTGCTACTGATCTGCAATTCGCATTTTTAAACCTACAATAACAAAACCAAACTAAAATTAGACCCATGATAAAAATATAATTCATTAAATTCTTTAATGCATCTAAAATAATTAATTAGAGTAATTTAATTATTAATCCCCTAATTACTACCCTAATCACAAATAACCCGTTTTATTCATGTTTTATCACAAAAACTACACTAGCATATAGGTAAATAAGGCATATAAATATGTATATTTTATGCATATCATTCATCCAAATCCAGAACACTCTCTTCCCTTTCAGTAAAACCCTCTAAATATGGTTTCAATCTTTGCCTATTAACTTTGAAAATAGTTCCATCTTTAGGGTTTTGAATGTCAACCGCTCCATGGGGAAATACTTTGTGCACAATGAAAGGTCCAGACCATCGGGAACGGAGCTTTCCTAGGAAGAGATGTAACCTGGAGTTATAGAGCAAAACTTTTTGACCGGGCTCAAATGACTTCCTCATGATTGACTGATCATGAAAAACTTTGGTCCTCGCTTTGTAACTCTTCGCATCATTCATTGAGCTGCAATTTGCGAAGTGATCCAGCCTTGTCCATATCAAAGTTAAAAGTTTTGATGGCCCAATAAGCACGATGTTCTAATTCCACAGGTAAATGACAAGGTTTTCCAAATACAAGTCTATAGGGAGACATTCCAATTGGTGTCTTAAATGCAGTACGGTAAGCCCACAATGCATCATTTAATCTTTCAGACCAATCCTTTCGATCGGGACGAACCGTTTTCTCAAGAATGCGTTTAATTTCCCTATTTGAAACTTCTACTTGTCCACAAGTCTGCGGATGATATGGAGTTGCAATTTTATGAGTAATGGAGTACTTTTTCAGAAGTGATTCAAAAGCTCTATTACAAAAATGTGTACCACCATCACTTATAATTGCACGAGGGGTTCCAAAACGAGAAAATATGTTTTCTTTCAAGAACCGAACCACTACTTTGTGATCATTTGTTTTGCAGGGAATTGCCTCTACCCATTTAGAAACATAATCTACAGCAACAAGGATATAGAGATAACCAAACGATGGAGGAAATGGGCCCATGAAGTCAATACCCCAAACATCAAAAAGTTCAACAATCAGAATGTTAGTAAGGGGCATCATGGACCTACGTGACAGTGTACCCATACGTTGGCATCTGTCACATTTTGTGCAAAATTCATGAGTATCTTTGAATAAAGTAGGCCAATAAAAACCACTCTGCAAAATTTTTGTAGCAGTCTTTTTCGCACCGAAATGGCCACCACATGCATGAGCATGGCAAAAAGAAATGATACTATCAACTTCATGCTCCGGCACACATCTCCTAATGATTTGATCTGGGCAATACTTGAACAGGTATGGATCATCCCAGAAAAAATGCTTAACCTCGGTGAAGAATTTGGATTTATCTTGTTTTGTCCAATGTTCAGGAAGTTGAGTTGTGACAAGATAATTAACAATATCAGCATACCAAGGCAATTGAGAGACAACAAACAGTTGTTCATCAGGGAATGACTCATTCAAAGATAAGGGTTCCTCAGCAGACTCGTCAATAAGTCTAGACAAGTGATCAGCAACAACATTTTCAGAACCTTTCTTGTCTCTTATCTCAATATCAAATTCTTGAAGTAATAGAACCCAACGAATTAAACGAGGTTTAGTGTATTTCTTTGAAAGAAGATATTTCAAAGCTGCATGATCTGAAAACACTATGACCTTGGATCCTAAGAGATATGATCGGAACTTGTCTAGAGCAAAAACTACAGCTAACAACTCTTTTTCTGTAGTAGAATAATTGAGCTGAGCATCATTGAGAGTTCTACTTGCATAATAGATGACATGGGGTATCTTATTCACCCGCTGCCCGAAGACAGCTCCAACCGCATATTCGGATGCATCACACATGAGCTCAAAAGGTAAATTCCAGTCCGGTGGTTGGATGATGGGTGCAAATGTGAGAAATTGCTTGAGTTGATCAAACGCTTTAGAGCAATCATCATCAAAGACAAAAGGAGTTTCTTTAGCAAGCAAATTGCACAAAGGTCTTGAAATTTTGCTAAAGTCTTTGATGAATCTTCTGTAAAACCCAGCATGGCCAAGAAAAGATCGAACCTCCTTTACTGATTTTGGTGGAGGCAGACTTGAAATTAAGTCAACTTTGGCCTTATCAACTGCAATTCCTTTATTAGAAATAACATGCCCCAGAACTATCCCTTGACGAACCATAAAGTGACATTTCTCCCAATTTAGCACAAGATTTGTTTCTTTACACCTTGCCAAAACAAGAGACAAGTGGTGTAAACATTCATCAAAAGAAGATCCAAACACCGAGAAGTCATCTATAAAAATTTCAAGAAATCGCTCAACCATATCTGAAAATATGCTCATCATGCATCGCTGGAATGTGGCGGGTGCATTACATAGCCCAAATGGCATGCGGCGATATGCATATATTCCAAAAGGACAAGTGAATGTGGTCTTTTCTTGATCCTCTCGAGCAATGGGAATTTGATTGTAGCCTGAATAGCCATCTAAAAAGCAATAGTAGCTATGACCAGCAAGTCTCTCAAGCATTTGATCAATGAATGGCAGAGGAAAGTGATCTTTCCTTGTGACCGAGTTCAATTTTCTGTAGTCAATACAAACCCGCCACCCAGTAGTCATTCGGGTGGGGACTAATTCATTATTATCATTTTTGACTACTGTGATTCCTGACTTCTTAGGAACAACCTGAACTGGGCTGACCCAAGTACTATCTGATATGGGATAAATGATGCCAACATCTAACAATTTTAGCACCTCGGTTCTGACGACCTCCTTCATATTAGGGTTAAGTCTGCGTTGCATTTCACGGGAAGATTTTGCATGCTCCTCAAGGTAAATGTGATGCATACACAGAGCAGGACTTATACCCTTAATGTCTGCTATTGTCCACCCCAAAGCTTTCTTATGTTCGCGAAGAACATTAAGCAACTTTCCTTCCTGTTCTGAATTAAGGTCTGAAGAGATGATAACAGGCAAGGTATCGGAAGAACCTAAAAATGCATATTTAAGTGTATCAGGTAATGGTTTTAGGTCAAGTTGGGGTGGTTTTTCAAGTTTGCATAGATTCGTCTACTAAACTTTTAATCATATTCACTGCAAAAGAATCATCCGTCTTCGGGTGTTGTTGTCTAACATTAAAGACATTGAGTTTGACCTTTAAATTGCCAAAAGACAACTTCATAACCCCATTTCTACAATTTATTATGGCATTGGATGTGGCTAAAAATGGCCTTCCCAAAATCACAGGAATTTGACTACCAGGATTCTGCACAGGTTGGGTATCTAAGACAATAAAGTCTACTGGGAAGTAAAATTTATCTACCTGAACCAGAACATCCTCAATAACACCGCGTGGGACTTTAACTGATCTGTCTGCAAGTTGCAGTGTTATGGTAGTCGGTTTTAACTCTCCTAATCCAAGTTGCTCATAAACAGAGAATGGTAGCAAATTTACACTAGCTCCTAAGTCCAACAATGCCCTCTCCACATTATGGTCTCCTATAACGCATGAAATTGTGGGACATCCTGGATCTTTAAACTTAGGAGGAGTGTTATGCTTAAGAATTGAGCTAACTTGTTCAGTGAGAAACACTTTGTTGTGTGCATTCAATTTTCTTTTCTGGGTGCACATGTCTTTTAAGAATCTTGCATAAGCGGGAACTTGCTTAATAGCATCGAGCAATGGAATATTGATTTGCACTTTCTTAAAAATTTCCATTGTCTCATCAAGTTTGTTCCCTTGAGATGTTTTTGCAAGTCTTTGAGGAAAAGGTGCCTTGGGTATATAGGATGGCATATGGCTAGACTCAGGACACGAAGAAGCTTCTAGGCTCTTCTTCGATGTATTAGGACTCACGTCTGGTCTAGTGGTGCTCTCTTGGTCCTCACCCTTTCTAGCGATTGTTTCTATGGCAGTCTTAGGTGGTTCAACATTGTTGTCAATCTGTTTTCCACTCCTAAGTGTAGTTATGGCTTTAACTTGCGCTGGAGGTTGGTCTTGACAAGAATTAGATCCCACTTCAAATTGTCCTTTGGGATTAGCTACAGGTTGACTAGGGAACCTACCTTTTTCCCTCTCATTTAATGCAGAAGCCAATTGACCCATTTGAAGTTCCAGCTTCGCAATTGCTTGCGAGTTGGCATGTAAAAAATGTTGGGTATCTTTTTGAAATTGTAGAGAGCTTTGCATGAACAAATTCAAAGTATCCTCAAAAGATGGTTTCTTGGGTTGTGTAGGGAATGTTTGAACTTGTTGAGGATAAGATTGATTGGGAGGGTACCCTGGTGGTCCTCCTTGATGCGGTCCTTTGGACCATGAAAAATTGGGATGCCTTGCCCAACCTGGGTTATAAGTTTCCGAATATGGGTTATTGCCAGGTCGAGAAAAGGCATTTATAGCATTAGCCTGATCACTATTGTATTCCACTCCAGAGGTGTTAGAGGGACAGTTTTGTGTGACATGGGAGGGGTTAGAGCAAATAGCACACACATTGACATGTGAAGGCATTTGGGGCCCACCAGCAGACATCAACGCATCAAAACGTTGTGTTAGGCTGTCTATCTTGGAGATCAAATGTGCATTATTGTCTACCTCATATACGCCTCTTTTCTTTTGAAAAGGAAACGTTCTGTCAACTCTACTTGAGCAATCCCATTGCTGAGAATTCTCGCATAGAGTCTCAATAAAATCCCATGCTTCTTCGGCACTCTTCATCATAACTGACCCACCACTAGCGGCATCAACCATTTGACGGTTCTGAGGTGTTAAACCGTCATAGAAGAATTGAACTTGTTGCCACTTTAAAAATCCACGGTGTGGACACTTAAGGAGCGAATTCTTCCATCTTTCCCAACACTCATAAAAGTGTTCACCCTCCTTCTGCATGAAATTTGTAATTTCTCTACGAAGGGCATGAGTTTTATGAACCGGGAAGAATTTGTTCAAGAATTTTTCAGCTAATTGATCCCAACTCCTAATTGTTCCAACTTCTAAAGAGTTCAACCATGCTTTCGCTTTTTCTTTCAAAGAAAAGGGAAAGAGGCGCAACCTAACAGATTCATCAGAGAAATTTTGGAATTTAAATGTAGCACAAATGTCAAGGAACTCTTTAACATGATTATAGGGATCTTCTTTATTGGAACCATAGAATGTGGGTAAAAGTTGCATCACCCCTGGTTTCAACTCAAAGTGGTGTGCCGTGGTGAGCGGCAACACTATTCAGGAAGGTGAGTTGAATTGAATGGGGGATGAATAATCTTTTAATGTCTTCCTCACATTCTCATTTTCCATGTTACTTAATTGATTTGTAACATCCATTGTATGTTTGAGTCTTGCTTTAAAAGTTCTTTCAATTTCTAGGTCAAGAGGTGCAAGCTTTTCACCCAGTGACCGACGACCAAGCATACACTAATTAACGGCACCAAAAATTAAATATCTAGAACAAACCTAAAAAATCGCAACTAACACAAGCATGCAATCACAGAAAGAAATATAAAAATACCAAGCACCTAGAAAAATTAAAAGAGAAGGTAAAAGAAAGCAAACGAGGGGAAGGGGTGGCCCTTCCGACGTTGGCGAGAATTTCGCGTCTTCTCTTACTCCAACAAAAAGACAAAACACTAATAAGCAACAAAAATTAAACTAAATTAAATTAAAACTAAACTACTCTAAGAATTTGGTAAATTATCCTACGTAGTCCCCGGCAACGGC
Source organism: Houttuynia cordata (assembly GCA_039654745.1). NCBI lineage: Eukaryota > Viridiplantae > Streptophyta > Magnoliopsida > Piperales > Saururaceae > Houttuynia > Houttuynia cordata. The sequence continues at coordinate 54,614,019 of CM077502.1, read as the reverse complement.
GCCAAAAACTTGATGTAAATTTTAATATAATACTCGCAAGCGCACGAATCTAATGCAGAATAGTGGCTACGAGGTCGATCCCTCAGAGACTTAGTAAGATATTCAACCTAATTCTAGAGTATGTAGCAAGCAACAATGAAATGAAAAGTTTTAATTTTTATTTTCTAATTTAGCAATCAGATGTTCAACTAACTTAAAACTCAGAAATTGGATAAATAAAAGATAAAATAATAATAAAAATCATGTTTGCTGCTTTCAGTCCGTCTGTAATCCCCTTTTGCTTTCCTCTTCCCTCCACCTTCTGCAACAATCTCTCGATTGCACGCCTCAACCGATCTGCTCTTTCTCTTGAATAGAACAGACAGTCCCCTTCTCGCTCCGTTCGTCTCGGAATCAAAGCAGTGTTCGACCCACAAATCTATCCCGATTCTCTCGAGCCAGATCCAGTTTTCTTCTCTCCCGTTTGCCTCTGCCTCTCGACAGCAACAACTCCACCTACACAGCCGACTTTCAATCCTTCAGAACAGAACCGCCACAGCCTTCTTGATGCACGGCCGGAACAGTACCCAGCCGGCCTCCCTCTTTGCCTCTCGACAGAGCCGCCGCTACCACCGTCCTCTCCTTACAAAACAGAACCCCGCCGAACAGTCCCTCCTTCAATCCACCACAGCAGAACAGACCCTCTTCCACAGACAGACCGCCCCGCTTCAATCCACCAACAGCGCCCTCCTCCGACCGCCACAGCACGAAGCCGCCTCCCTTCTCAGACAGAGCCCCTTTCGAACAGACAGAACCTCTCTCTCGAGCAGCCACACTTCAACAGATTCGACTCACCTCCTTCATATAGACAAGCCCGATCCAACCAAAAAAACGCACCTTCCAGATTGAGCGTGCTTCATTCCAGCAAGTTTCGCACCGAGCACAATTTCTTTCCTTTCCCGGCATGATTTCGAGCTTTTCAAAACACTGATTTTCCATTTTCAGACATCGGCCAAATCACGAGCTTGTCGTCCTTCTGCCCTTCCAAATCCAGCATTCTCTGTCTAGCTGTTGGGTCGCCGTAGTCGCTTCACCACCGAGCGTCTTCTCCACCATCGGCCGCCCTGACCCATCACCTTGGCTGCCTCATCGCCGACAATATCCTTCTCACAGTCGAGCTCATATATCCGCCGCTGGGTCGCCGTCAACTCCTTGCCGCTGAGTAGTTCCTTGTCGTCATCGCCTCCTCACGATCGCCGGAAGCATGACCCACCACCACAGGCTGCCGTATTTCACCTCCTCTTCACCCTCCGGTGCTCGAACAGAGCCTCAGGTGCTCTATTTTCTTTTGTTTCAGGTGCCCGAGCCATCGGGCTCGGGTTGCTTTTGATTTTTTTATTTTTTTTTGGCCGAACCAAATGCTGAACCGCTGACCCGGTTCTTTTCTCTCTTTTTTTTTCTTTTATTGGGTTAAAACCCGTCGTACCAACCACGTCCATCGAATCTTTGATCTCTTCACATGAGCTGTTTAATGCGTTTCACATTCGGCGATCTGATTTGGAGCTCTAAAGCCTGCATAAATAAAAATAAATCGTAATTAGACGCATAATAAAACATAAATATATTAAAACCAATTAATGCATCTAAATAACTCAATTAAGCGCGTTTATTCATTAAACTCCAAATTATTCACTTAACACAGATAAACATTAATTATCTTTACTTTAACTAAAAATACGACTAACAAATAGGTAAAAAGGCATATAAAAATGTGTATATTTTGCATATATCAGTTTCATTCACACCCATGGCTTCCGTGCTCGAGCTCTGCCGTCGTCGAACTCATCTGCCTGCCACCGTAGACTTCATCGCCGTGAACTGTCGTCGTCAGCCAACTCCATAGCCGCTGTCGATTCAAGCTCGACCCAATCGTCCTCGCCATTGCTCGAATGACTGCCGTCAATCTTAACCACCATAGTCGACCGGACTCATCGTCGACGGAACCCAGGGCCGCCCGTCTTTGGTCGCCCGAACAGAGCTCAAGCTCTATTCTTCCGCTTCTGGCTGAAACACCCGAGCTCCGACTTGGGTTGTTTTATCCTATTTTTTTCTTTTTTTTCTTCAGACCGGACTAGCCGATTCTTGTCCTTTTTTTGTTTTTTTTCTTCCATTAAGTTAAAACCCGTCGTATCAATTCTCCACCGCCGGATTGACTATGAATGCTCATCCTTCAATTCCACGTGCCCGTCTTCTTTTAGGTGAACATCAACGGCTTAGACCTTTTTCTACACTCGATCTCTGCTCTTGGTTTACTCTGATAATTCAAAACCCGTCTAATGCGCTCTTCTGCTGTCGATCTGCAATCTGCATTTTTAAACCTGCAATAATAGAACTAAACCAAAATTAGATGCATAATAAAAATATAATTCCTTAAATTCTTTATTGCATCTAAAATAGTTAATTAGAGTAACTTAATTATCAATCCCCTAATTGCTATCCTAATCACAAATAACCTATTTTATTCATGTTTTATCATTAAAACTACACAGCATATAGGTAAATAAGGATTATAAATGTCACACCCCGAAATCCCACACTTCGATCGGAGTGCGGAAGCCAATCAATGATATACATTTGGAGGTAGAGAATCTCGGGCGCGAGACTGAACAGTCGATTTCACCACCAATTACGATCATCTCAAAAGGATGTGTAATCGGTCATGCCCATAATCAGTGCAATACAAATACAAACATTAATGAATACTATGAAATGAAATTTACTTAATAATGATACTAATCCTATTCAGAAAGTCAAATAAACCTATAAATCTATGGCACACAATTGCCATTAAATGTCATAAGCATCAAACAAGCAAAGCAAATAATATAAACTCTAAATCTTCACGGCTCCTGCGACCGCTTCACTACTGCAACTTCCTGATCTCAATTTCCATTTGCGCCTGCATCAGAGGATGCATGAGTATTTCATAGAAACACTCAGTAGGATGTAAAAACCCACTGAATTAGGACAAAAGTATGAATAGGATAAGAATAACAAAGGTTTATGAAGATGCCGCAACATCTGGACTAAACCAAGGATTTATACACCTGAAAGGTTAGTCAATAATAATTCCAACCCGCAAGTAGGGAAAACAACAATAAGGCTCCTACTACACATATGAGTAAGGAGGGAATGATAATCATACTAAAAAGCTCCAGACATTAAAAGTGAAAGGAGTACAATTTCTGCTCGCTGAACCGATCACCCGCAAGTGACTATACCAGAACCACCCTAGGGGTCCTCTTTTTGGAACCCTGCCATGCGTCTAGGATGCTGGCCCCACCAGTGCTTACGGACACGATGGGCGGAGACTGAAGACCTTCCGTAATGTCAACAATCTAACGTACGTATGTTGCCTCTTTTTGGGCAGTGTGGAACCGCAGTACCACAAATATTAGTGACCCCGCAAGATCAAGCAATGGCATAATTTGAGCATACTATGAATCCACTTCCGGAGAGAGTCCCGCAAGACCTCTAGTGGAGGAATCAATCAAATAATCATGATGAATAATAATTCAAAGGAATAGAGGCCGCAACACTCTAACCACATAAGGTATCAATCACCGGAATAGACTCTCATACGGAGTATAAGTAGAAACGTCACACAAAGAGAATAACACAATCCATACATACGTTCATGCTCAGCCCTAGATGGAAATTCATATAGGTCTTATTGAAATATATATAAATCAGAGACAAGGTGTTAATGAGTCCTAGATGATTTGGATTCCAAATGGAACCTCAAACCGACACAAACGCTTTATCTTCAAATACACGATTACGGTTTTCTTAACATAGGTATTACCCATCTATCATATTAACCATAACCCAACCTTACTGTAATAATCATAAGGATATAGTCTAGTATTAGTTACTAGCACGTCATACCATCTTCACATCTTATTAAGTGGTTTTACTTAAGTACTTAGTATTTTTACTTAGATTCTGCTCACTGTCTTTTGCACAACAGTCCCTTTCCGGCGGCTCCCAGACACTGTATAGTTGAGGTTATCTTCTGAAATTTTTACTGAGAATACCCTTGTGGGTCTAGTTTCTAACCCCACCGGTTTTATATTTTTCTGATATCATATGAATTAGTTATGAATTATTTACTGTCGACTGTCCGTGCAGAAACAGTTCTGGCCGAAAGTGAAACACATGATTAAACTTTAATATTCTTATTCCGAACCACTTATAGATGATAATTTACTCATGATAGATGATAGTACTCCCCTCCTAGATTAATTACATATCCTGGAATTAACTAGAATTACCAAAAGATTCCCTTTTTATCATGTTTCTCCCCATATAACACAATCTTAGACCAAATATCTTTCAATTAAGTCGATTTAAGCAAAACGATCATTAAGGCATAAGACTCAATCATTAGACATCATAATCAAAGCAATATCAGAACTTTTATCTTCTGTAAAATTAATAAAGCATCCAACTTTGATCTGATTTACCATCTAGACATGAAGCATGAAGGCATATATGCATGTATCGCAATACACATGGAAAACAAGACATAAATCATTAATCCCGCAAGATTCAAAGCAATACTCCAAGGAAATCAGTAAGAACACTCATCATATAATGTGAGAAAAGAATAAGAAGAGAGGGAAAAACCATCCTACTCTTTATCACCAAAAGACGTCGCCTTTCTACGCGATGTTCGTCTCCTCCGCTTCCTTCAAAGCTTCCCGATCCAAGCTCTTGAGCAATTCCCACTAGAAGAGGTCTTCTAAGAGAGGGATGAACGTGGGAAGGAGAGGGGAAAGCCTCTGGACGTTCTAGGGTTTTGATTTCAATAGCACAAGCCTTGTCTCTATGGGTTTATATAGAGTTTTTAGAAGATCTTTGCCCAATCAATTCTACTATATCTTGGGCACTTTCCACCAATGGGAGAGTCCCTAAATCACCCTAGGAACGTGCAATACAAGTCTAGTTAGGATATGACATCTTTCCCAATCAAATCCGCCTCAAAATTAGGTTAGAATTCGCCAAACCGCAACTGGCGATCGATCGTGCAATACGGCGATCGATCGTCCTGCGCTGTTTACAAACTGCGCGATGGCGCCGATCGTAGCCGATCGAAGCCGATCGATCGTGTTCCATAAGCCGATCGATCGTTTTTAGCGCGATCGATCGTGTTTATTCAATTTCCCATATCTTTTTACTCCGAACTCCAAATCACACAAAATTGGTGTCGTTGGAAAGCTCTTCTCACCAACTTTATTTTAAACAAAGCACCACATGGTCAAATCAATCATTAAGAGGGTCAAATTTCAGTTTTAAGATACTTACTAATTTTCCGGATGTTACAATAAATGTGTATATTTTATGCATATCACTATGTTCTCTAGATGTTCGTGACTCTACATCCTTATTAGATGTATTAATTATCACTTGTTCATTACTAGTGATAGTAACCTTCTCTTTTTCAATTTCAAAGAGTTCCACTCTTTGACTAGGAGTTTTAAGGTCTATATCTTCCTCAAGAAAATAAGCATCTCTAGACTCTATAACCCCCACTGTCCCATCAACATGGTGTACAACAAATCGATACCCTTTCGACTGATCACAATAACTTATAAAATTGCATTTTATGGTCTTAGAATCCAACTTAGTTCTTAGTTGATCAGGCACCCTCACATGGGCCTTTGACCCCCACAATCTCAAGTTCAAAAAATTTGGATGTCTTCCCGTCCATAACTCATATGGAGTCAATTTGATTGACTTTGAAGGTATTCGATTTAGTAAATAAACAATGGTGTCTAGTGCTTCACCCCAAAACTGCATTCCTAGTTCTGAGTGGTTTAACATTGACCTTATCATGTCCAACAATGTCCTATTACGTCTTTCCGCGACTCCATTCTATTGAGGGGTATATGGCAAAGTACACTGATGCACTATTCCATGGTTTGTACAATAGTCCTTGAACAAATCAGATGTGTACTCACCATCTCCGTCTGTTCTCAGAACTTTAATCTTTCGTCCTAATTGGTTCTCAACCTCAGCCTTAAATTCCTTGAATTTCTCTAAAGCATCGGACTTTCTCGATAACAAGTATACATAACCATATCTCGAATAGTCATCTATGAACGTAATAAAATACGCCATGCCCCTTTGAGTCTTGATGTTTATAAGCCCACAAATATCTGAGTGAATGACCTCTAAAAGGTCAATTACTCGTTGCCCTTTGAGAAAGGGTAGCCTAGTCATTTTACTAGATAAACAATCTTCACACACGCGCAAATCATCACCTATTCTAGGTAGTAATCCACTACCCGACATTCAGTGTAATTTTGTCGCATTAACATGACATAGGCGTAAATGCCACAATAAAGTATTATCAACAAAATAAGCAACATACTCAGAATCAATCATTTCATTAATATTTGCAAAGTCATTGGAAAACATCAAGTTTGAACAAACCATCCAAAAATGAAGCAGTAAATAAAATATTATTTTTTTGTCCCACAGTTCTCTTGCCACCCTTGAACCTGACCTTAAATCCCTTTTGAGTCAATAGAGTGATTGAAATCAGATTCCTGCAAATAGTAGGTGCAAACAAGACATCTGTAAGGACAAGAGTGTTTCCTCCTAAAAGAGGAACACGAATAGAGCCTATCTCCAGCACGTCACAATAAGTGTTGTTCCCCATGTAGATCTTGTGCCTCTGAGACTAATCTCTTTCATTTCGGCAAACAAGATGAGCAAGGTTGGCAGATGCATTAGAGGCCTTCATATGCTCTCTCTTTTCCTGCTCCAAGCCCAGCTTGGCAGTAAGATCATCGAGAGTGAGTTTCTTATCACTCAGGTTCAATGCCACCACAACTGCTTCCCATGATGGAGGAAGACTAGTGAGTATTGTAGACACTTGGACCCCCAATGAAATTGGATCTCCAAGCATCTCCAGCTCACTAGCGATAATGGACATGACATTTATGTGCTCAAGCACATTCTTGCCTTCCTCCATCCTCATGTTGGTGTAGCGAGTGTGGAGCAACCTGATGTGAGCCTTAGTATGCTCTCCATACCTCCTCTCTAAGGCCTCATATATTTCTTTGGCCGTTTTGTGCTTCTCAAAAAGCAATTCAATAGTAGGCTCCATAAAGGTAAGCATCGTGGTCCTTGCTAGTGCATCCTCAATTCGGAACTTCTCGTACTCTCTCTTTTGTATAGTAGTACTATTTTCACCCGAAGGTTCAACAACTTGGTCCAACAGATGACCCAAGTTGTCAAGGAACAGAATGTGCCGAATGCGCCTCTTTCAGGTAATAAAGTTTGTGGCATTCAATTTTTCAGTCTTTGCCAACTCACTGGAGACCATTCGTGATGCCATTGCAACTTTGGTAAAAAAATCAGCAAGTGGTTCAACAAAGTGAAGATAAAAATCTACAACCAGTGAAAACTAGACAAACAGTGTTTAAGAGCATAGTTTGAATCACTAAACAACTCACAATAATCAGGTAATTATGTGGCACAAATACTGCTTCAAAACAATTTGGTTTTTCAAATCTTTTTCAGCTGATCGATCGCCAAATTGAAAATTGCGTTTTTTATCAATTCGATTGCTCTGAATTCCACACACAAAAATCAATCAGATTTTTGGGAATTCTAACACCACAATGGAATTAGGGCTCCAATATCACTGAAGGGTAATCGAGCCGCAGTGGAAGCGGATCTTGCGTCCGTTTGTGTTGAATTCTTCCAAACTCTGATTTGATGAGGAATTCCTTGCACTCACAAATAACAACAACGAAAGAGTACAAGATTATGAGCAATATATAAGAACTACAATTTATTTCATGCACAATCAAATTAGATGCAAGAACATGTACTACTAACCTGCGGCCTTTGTGCCAAAAAGTATACCATTCTTCGTAGAGAAATAAGAGTATGTTCGAGATCACCTCTTGAACCGTTTGTGTGCGGATCAATGATTTGCTATTCTCCACGCGATAGCAATATCACCAAGATCCCTTCTCCCAATATATTGCTTGATTAAATCACCAAGATTAATCCCAATAACAAGTGATGGAGAGAAGGAACGCATGAAGTAAGAGAGAGAGAGAAAACGTCCCAGACGTGAGAGAGAAGATGAGTGCATGCCAAAGCCAGTGTCCTGAGTATTGGTCATGTCCCCCTTTTATATCTCTCTCCCTCGTCGGTTACCAATTAGGAAGTTATGGATATCTTAATATCCTGTAACTTTCTCCATTAATTGGAGTTATGGATATCTTAATATCCTGTAACCTCCTCCATTAATTAGAGTTATGGATATCTTAATATCCTGTAACCTCCTCTATTAATTGCTCTCTTGATGGTTATTCATAACCACCATAACTCAATTCCTTCAATTCTGGTAACGGTCCGTTAACATTAGGTGTCTCTCCAATTATGTGTGGACCCACTCGGACCCACGAAAGCCTAGTCACTCTTCATGTCCACACACCACATGTGAGGACCGACTCCTCTCAAACAAGTCAATAAATATGGGACGAACCCATATATCTTACATCCTCTCCCCACTAGACTCCGCCTTCAGCTCCTTCGGCGAGCACCCCCTCTACCTCCTCGCCCTCCACCTCCCCTCTCTGGTGGTGCCTGCGTCCTCAGCGGCGTTGACGTCAATGCCTCAAACTCGAACCACGATGACGGCTCCACTGTCATGTATGCCGTATCAAGCTTCATCGGTGGTCAGGTTCATCGCTACTGACGCGCTTATTCCTACCAAGGGAGGCTGGCCAGGGGAGGTGAAGGTGGAGTCCATTGGAGAAAAGATTGTCATGGAGCGGGGGTGGTACCGTGGTGGTAAGGGACTGGGGAGTGAAGAGATTGAGGAGGGAGGCATCGAGGAGTTGGCCTATCCATAAAGGAATGGCCTGGCGGGATAGAGGGTTGGCAAGTTTGTTTGCCGGGTAAGCTTGGTGGTCGCAGGGAGGGGATAGTGTGATGGGTATTTTTAGAATCATGCCCTTTCACTTTAACAACCTCTTTAAAAGGCAGCCGTTTATCAGATCGGAAAATCTACAATTTGTCAAGTATTGTTTCTCATGGGTTTCTAAAGAGCAAGTTGTCTGGCCGTTTGGGGCGTATTATAAGCAAATATCCACAGTGGATTTTTCGGATCCACTGTAGCATCCATGTGTCGTGTTTCAGCTAGATAAGAAAAAAAACATGGAAGCTACAGTGTAAGCAAAACATCCACTGTGGATGTTTTGCTTTTGGCCATTTGGGGCATGATAAAGCCAAAACATCCAATGTGAATTTTGGATATCTACTGTAGCATCCATGTTTTTTCCAACATTCAACTGAAACACGTCCTGAGGTGTTAGAGCTAGATATGGAAAAAAGTTAGATGGATGCTACAGTATAACAAAACATTCAACTTTTAATCACGCCCCATACGGCAGGGTCTCGACCATTTTTTAGCACTGGTGGATTTTCCTTTATCTCATGGGCAAAATTTCCATTATTTCTCGGCTAATAATCAAACAACACGGGCACCATTTTCACTACTTTTAAGTTTAGCGTAGAGCCTTACGGTTAGACACAACAGTACCGTCACACCATATAAGTGATCAGGGTAACTACTTCGTTCTTTGAATTGCAATAAAATAAATTGCATTAACATGTAAATATGGGTGTACCATGGGCTAATGAGATGGTCAACTAAGAAGAAAAAACATACTTGTCATTAAAAAAACTCCATAAAAAGAATTATACAACAACGCACAAGTGGAACCCTCGTTATTGTTTGGAACACTCAATTGGGGGTTCAACTGCATTCTATTTTTTTTCAACATAAAAAAAAAGATACTTCCGATCGTTAGCATGCACTGCAACTTGTAAGGGATAGAGTCGTCATCCGGCTGCAGACTAATCACCTGAATGTTTTGCCATAAATAAAATCAAAGACACACAGGAAGATGTTACTGATACAATCATACAGTACAAACTAATTTAATGCCAACAAATCCATTAGAATAATGAGGTTCACATGAGCCGAGGAACATCTATACACAGTGATGGGATCAAACTTTGAAGAAAAAGGAAAATAGTGGTCCACATTTTGTACGATGATAAACTACTATTCAATTTAGTCAGCTTCTTAATTCGAAAAATCTAGACCTTCAAACAGTACAGATTAGAGAGGATGAACAAGGGAATAGCACGAGTTCTTGATAAATATCTGCAAGCACACGCCTAGTCAATCAGATGCTACAGTACATCCCTGAAAGAGAAATATATATAATAACTATAACTGTTTGAAATGGACGTCAAAACTCAAAAGAGATTAAAACAACGAATTGCAGCTTCATTGAATCATAAAGGATGGAAAATTTGTATTTCTACTATCTAGAAATATCACGAAACTGGGACAAGGCGATGAACACGGGACAAAACAGGATGAAAGAGGGGGGAGAGAGAGTGTAGAGCTCCCTTCAATCCAAAAGAGGATGTGGTATGGGCGATGAAGCTCCCAAATCATGCAAGCCACAAGCCTACTTCAACCTCACATGAAGTAGGCCACTGGGATGCATGCCTTAGCAGCTCAATCTTCCACACATGTTCCTACTTCGGATTTCAAGGAGCTCCACCCGATTCTCTTAGCACCATCACCTTTTCTAAAAAGACACACACAAAGGCAAAAGATCCTAAACCATAAGCCTCCTCTGCCTTAGAATTGGCAACGGGTCCATTTGCTCTGTCATAACATCCAAACCGATGTTAACCCAAAAAGGCCATGGCTTCTCTACATGGATGTCAGAAACCCTAAAATGAGAGAGCCGCCTCGCCAAAAAGAGAAGGGAGGCTGAGAATGGTAAGGATTTAGGTTTGGAGGTGTGGGTATTTAATGAGAAGTTGAGCAGTCACTTCTGTAGAATACCGAGGAGACGGTGGAGAGCCGGAAGACAACAATCCGTCCCTCAACGAATATCGAAAAGCCTCAGTGGAAGAGGGCCAAGAGGCTGGCCGAAAGATTCTACGGTCTGAAGACAATCACATGTGCAAGTTGTCACCAGTTTTCAAAAACAAAAGTAAAAGGGAAAGAAAGAAAAGGTTCACCAGAACTTTCTTTTTTATTTTTTGGATATAGTTCTCTATTTTCTTATCTGAAAACTAGTCCACGATATCGAGATGACGTGAAATATCTACTGGCTTTTAGTATCTAGTTCTCTTCAAAGTACCTTCTCCTCCAGGGTTCTTAATGAAAACAAGCTTGTAAATCTGAGAAGGCTCCACCTTGTATAAAAAAGAAAAGAAACGAACATAATTTGGTGTTGTTGCAGCTTGGAAGTATTTGTAGAACATAAGGTTAATTACTTAATTAGTTCCAAATTAGCATGCAAGAAGTTCATCAGAAAGTAGACTTCTATTAGGCCAAACATGAGCGACATATTTAATTTAACTGAGCTAACAATTTGGCCCATGTGGCGAGCTCTCAATTCCTCTGCTTATAGTAATGCTCAAGGAAATTAGATAATAGTTCGATGACACTTTGCATTTTTTATCACCCAACTGGACATGGTTTGGCTTTTATATTTGTTGGTGCAACATTAACAAGTGATGCAACATTAACAAGTGCCCCTATATTTATTGAACGCCATCAACCTCGATTCTTTTGGAATTTAACCATATGCTGAAATCCAGTATCTACGAGCTTTTCTTATACAAGTTTTGAACCGCGAGTTGTAGCCTCAGAAGTGGCGATATAATGAACAGTACTATCATTGGCAAGTCAGTAAACCCTAAGCCCTTGTTAAAAATAGTTGGATTTTGCTTGAGCGAACCTACAGTTGATCTTTTCTTTTTTTCTTGACACAAGAACAAATAGTTTTTTTCGCCAGATGGTTGATCCAAAATATCTAAATAGTTGATATAAGACATCAACTATTGTTCATTAACTCACCTACTACTGTTTGCTCATGATGATCCAACATGAACAAATAGTTGATCCTGGGAAGAAAAAACACAATAGTGATTTTGACAATACCGTGGGTACGACTACTATTTACGTTCAACATCAGCGTTCAGCAGTCACTACTGCACAGGCCGGTAATCAAAAGCTTCACATGGGATATCTAGATATGTGCCCAGTCCTCAAAAGTCCGTTCCTAGATCTTCTCCCGAGGTCCCAATCTCATCATATCTTGCTACCTAGCAACCGGTCGGTTGAAAACTTTGACCATCATTTTCTTCTTGTTTGGGTGATTTTCCACCCCGTTTTTCCTTCGATATGAATGCTAATCAGCTGGTTTAACCTTCGATAGTTGTTGCCTCGTTGGTGTAACATGGGTTGAAATTTTCGCTTCAGCTTTAAGTTTGGTTGTTTATGTGTGTCAATCTTCACAACAACAGAAATGCTAGTGCAGTTAATGCCCGGTTTCAGGGATGAAGCCACGGGCTTTTACTAATTGTCGAGATGAGAGGAAATCAGCGGGTGAAGCTTCACTGGCCGGCCGTCCATGACTGGAGATCTATGGCGTACAAGCTTCAAGCATGGACTGTGTATTTTCAATTTTCATGAAGTGCATCCGCTAATGTGTACACGGTTTATTTCCACATGACGAGTAGTTCGCCATCCCACGATTTAGCCAACCCAACCTTTGCATGCTCGGTGGATGTCTACCGTTCGTGCATTTTCGGACCGTGGATATCCACCGTTTGTGTATAGGGGGTGTGTGGGTGGGTTGCTAAGCCGTGGGGTGAGGGACTCTTCATACTTTCCACAGAGTAGCTAAGTTGATATCGTCTCTAGATGAGATTGCGCCCATGCTTTCGTTTTGAAAGCAGCATCATGGTTTGCTTGTCGCACAACCTGTGAATCAGCATAAGTTTACAAGTCGTGTCAAATTGAGACGGATGAGCATAACCGAATAGGTGTGAGTGTGACATCGGAAGTCCTCGTGTTGCAGACATTTTATAGATGTAACCTTGATATACATGCTACTAGGTAAGATTATGCGAGTCAATTAACTTTAGTAATTTGAGCTAAAGGCATTGACACTAAAATTATCTTAGATATCGTATCAGAAAAAAAGGATCTTAGATAGTTGCGCCAATACCCGAGAGATAATTTCTTTCGCACAATAGCTGGTCTGTTTTTAAGGAAATTAAAAACAAACGTGGATCGGACTATAGAAATGGATTGGGGGGGGGGGGGGGAATATCCAATTTATGACATCAAACTCCAGCATCCGGATCTGATAGGCACATTTTAGACAACTATACCAACCTAAAAACGTAGGAAAATTGCTTGCCAAAGAGAAAATGACAATGAATTCTATTCATACAGATTGTAGAAGCTTAAGCATGAAAACACTCCCTCCGTCTGGCATTAGTTGTAATATTTGGAATCAGTTCATTTAGGAAAACCAAATGTTACGACTCATTCCAGATGGAGAGAGATAAAGGATGAGTAGTTAGCCCACCCCTTAACACAATCGGTTCATGTTTATCGTCTCTGTATTGTCATTTTTAGACGGTGGATGCCAACTTCTATTACTAGGTGTTTTGCCTGTGCAAAAATTACAAGCTAGTCCACTATAAAATAATAGATACGTGATACATGAAATTTGAACATGGAGATAGTGGAGTACATGAATTTTAAAAGTTCATTTATAGCCATAAACGCCACATTATTATGGAGAATGGGTGGAATAATATCATTAATTATCCCTAATTAATGTTAGAATAATTTGTTGCCAAATTTACAACTACAAACTGTTATTTATTATATCTAATTTGCACACTGAAATTAACAAGGGCATAATTGGCCAAGGGGTGGCAAAATATCTCATCTTCTATGAAATACTATGTATGTCTCCTAATTAATTAATTAATTTTATTATAATTAACACTTAATCACGGTCTTAAACAAGTTTAGAGGATAATTAGCTAGAAATTCCGGTCAAAAATTCAAAATACATCCGGTGCTTTTTATAATGTAGTATCTTCTTTCTCTCATGAAGGATAAAATTATCACAGTAAACATTTATTTTTTGTCCAAAATCTACACTTTAAGGGTAGGTATTACCATATGAGTTTACGTTTTTGTTTGTCTATAATAAAAGTTAAAAACCTACTTTTCAACCAAAGCAAAAGCGGTTGCCAAACACGCCCTAACAGCTAGGCATGCGTGGATGAAATTATAGCATTTTGGCTATTCTTTGGTATTTTAATGGCTCCCATAATAAAGTGTTATGTATGGTTCAAGTAGATGCCAGAAAAAATGTATGGTTCAAGAAGATAAAAGGATAAATTATAAAAAAAAGAAGATAAAAGGATATACCAAGTATCAAAAAAATAATTTAGTAAAACCATGTACGAAGAATAAAAAAACGAGGGCCCTGTAGTTAGTAGTTAATAGTTACACAGGATGTTTTTTATTTGCCGGAAAGGGTACATTTGTATGTCAAACGGTGTATAATCATGTGAAACAATATGCAGAAAATCCATTTCTATCACACAATAAGGTGTAGAGAATCCATTAAAAAAAGATAATCATGTGTTAAATATATTGTCTAACAAATACTTATATGGGTGAGGTATCTACTGTACGGCCGATGTTGCTTAGTGGAATTTCTGTAGGCAAACCTTTTATAATGCCATTCAATCTAGCTAGATGGCTACACCGAGGTAGGATGTGAATGTATAATGTCAACCATCTGCAAAAGTGGGGTGCAGGCTATGCACATCAAATTGCTAATACTCGCTTCGTCCGGAATTATTATTACCATAAGGCTTTTCAAAATAAAGACCATTATTATTCTAGTTCATTTTGAAAAACCTTATGGTGATAATACTTCCGGACAGAGCGATCGAGTAGGTAAAAAACTATATTACTGTTATTTCTTTAGACAATTGGAAGCATAACTTCGCTTTAAAAGACCATGGATCCTAGTATGTATCCAACCATCAAATTATGTATGTCTCCGAGCTGCATATTACATTGACTTTATTTCAATTATTTGCTTAGTAACAAAAGCAAACAGCCACAAACATGTTCCAAGAAATGGAGTAAAAAAAGCATGTTGCACCAATTATTTTAATCAAGATTAACTATAATCATAATTTCAGCTTGACTTTCGATTGGTAATTAATTTCAGCTTGATCAGAGGTCCTGGGCTCACGGTTTATCATAATCCTCGGTGCATAACATTGTCATACCACTTGAGGAGTTGGCACAAATGGGCTGGGCTTGATGCCAGCCCAAAATAATCATCTACGTAATCTCTGTTGTGTTACTTAAAAAAACAAACTCGACGATGATGGAAGGTGGGTGGGAGGGAGAGAGGTCGGAGAAGACGAACGTGGCTTGCCACCTCTTCTTCCTATACCATTTCCCTTCCCCTTCGGCCGACTTTCTTCTTGTTTTACCCTTCTCTCCAAAGGAAACGAAAATTGTATAGAAGTGATGGTGTTGCGTGTTTCGTCCATCCTTGGGAGATTCCTTGATGCAGGCAACCAACGTCACTCCAACGTTTGCTTCCTTCCAAACCCAGAGTACGTCTTATGAAGCAATCTCTTGCTTCCTTCTCTCAAAAAATTCCTTACATCCTTCTAAGTCTAATCTCTTCACCGTTCATTCGTATTAAAGTCGGAGTACTTTCGCGTTTTTACACTCTTTCTCCTGTTCTACTGATCTTTCTTTTCCTGCTCGAATTTCTGGTGCAACTGCATTACCCTACTGGTCACAGCCTACAGGTTGGTTTTCTTTTGATTTTTTTACGTTTTCTCTGTTACCATACTCACCATTTTTCTTTTGTAAGAATAAACTTATTGTTTTTCAGATGAACAAGTGGACTTGATGCATAGCCTTTACTCTTCTTTGGCTTCAATTATTTAAAGATGAATCGAGCTGCTCTCTTTTTTTTTCATGTTTATTGCACAATGGAGCCTTTTTCCAGGAATATCTCTTTTAAAATGCTCTAAAAATGGACCAACTATACTAATGCTTTCCCTTTTTCTTTGTATAGCGGAACAGTTTAACCTTCAAAACAAGAGAAAAAAAAATCAAATTAGTTTTTTAGGGTGTATTCCTTATCCATTGAATTTATTTGTTTTTCATTTTAATCTTCATGTTCTCGAAAACGGCTGGCTTAATAGCTTCCATAGATAAACTAGTCCCAATTCAGTCGAGCTCTACTGACCACAGTTGTTGAATTTATACCAAAAGCGCTAAAGTTAGTGCAATCCATTCCATGCATGGGCTGTTGCCAAGTTGGTTCTGGCTGGTTAGACTTTTGATGAAAGCAGTGATTTGTATAGTTCAAGATTTTCGCATCGAGGATATATGGGCGATCATTGCGTGTTGCTAGTTGATGAACTGCTCAATCAAGAAACTTTTGAAGCTGCTATAGGGAACAGAAATCAGCTCACTCCTCGTTCAATACTTGAAATTGAGACTCAACTTTCACGGAAGAAAAGAAATGCTTGTGATCAATCCACGGCAGGGAAACTGGTGGAGTGTCGGATATGTAAGGACGAGGACGAAGACAAGAACATGGAGTCTCCTTGTTCATGCCGTGGCAGCTTAAAGGCAAGTGTTCGCCACATTTTTTTTTATAGTGCAACACTATTTATATGTCTATATCTTAGTTGTACTATGCGAAATAGGAAGATTATGTTAGTTTGTTTTATGTCCAATTTACATGCCTGTCATAAGATTTGCAGTATGCTCATCGAAAGTGCGTCCAACGATGGTGTAACGAGAAGGGTGACACTACATGCGAGATATGTCACCAGGTGATATTCATTAAAAAAATTAGTGTTTTTATCATTGTTTTTTTTCTCGATCTTAGTGGTGCTAATCCAAAAAATGAGTCAACTTTTTGCATTTCAGCCATTCATGCCTAATTATGCAATACCCCTTCAGTTATTTGGATATAGTTCTTCAATGAATAGCAGGTTTTTCTTTCTAACTTTCTCTCATTTTGTTTGATTGAAATTAACTGCCACTTTATCATCATGTTGTTTCTTGCAGAGCAAATTGGGACATTTCTCAACATGGCCATCATGAACCTGACTTTGCTACAATGTTTGACAGAGATCATCGTAACTTTATAGACCTTGGTTACGAAGATAATTTAACAACCAGCTCAAGGAGCTTAACATGCTGCCGTTTTGTTGCTGTCATTGTAAGCTGTTCTTTGTTTTTCCTTCCATTACTTCTAAGACTGTTCATGAGGTAACTAGTTAGTTATTAGCCTCCTGCAAAAATTTATAGTATGGCTAGGTTGATACATAGCTTTCCTTTAGCCTCTGTTGTGAGATCAATCATCTAGTCTAGTCTGATGTTTGTATCGGAGTGACATAAACCGACCGTAAATTCATTCGCCTAAATGAAGCAGTTCATGATTCTTTTGCTCCTACGCTACCTTCTCCCAATCATGCTAACAGGACCCGACGAGTCCACTTACTCATTGCTTAGTGTAAGCCTTCTAGAAGCTACCACCATCTTACATAAAAGAAAATTGTTCGATGTTAGCAGTGTGTGACAAGTAATTAATAATTGTCAAAATAGATGTGGGCGTTGATGACGGCTGGAGTTCTTATACCAGTGTATATAATGGCAAGATTGCTTTCTACACTCCATTTCCGGCAGCAGCACCAGGTCCTTTTATATGCCTGACCAAAGCTTATATAGGTACTCCCATTAATTCCTCTCATTTCGGCTATTTTACCTTCGTTCCTGCCATTTCTAGGGGCATCGAGGTGTTTCACTTGCTCTAGAGGAAGATGAATGGTGATGAGTCACGAGGGCACAGCTGCTTCAATCAATTTCATATGTGGAGACGAAAACAATTATAACGTGGTATAATGGTTGCTTCATCATCCCTTAAGCCTAATCTATATATATATTGGCAAGATACCTATAGGGTCAGGAACTGCCAAGCAATAGAAAAGAAAATAAGATTGGCCTGTAGAGAGGATTGCAGTGTTTGATTTCTAACTTGCGGCTTCGATATAAGCGAAACACAGATTGAGCACAGAGAATCATCTACCACAAAAGACAGCCTTTCTCCACTCATTTCCGACACAGTCTCACAATGTAGTGTCAAGCACTGATAAAGGAGGGTTGCGCTAGGTTGACAGCCGGCTATAAAATTTTTGTCAATCTTACATTGTAAAAAGAATGATCTGCTGAAAACTTCTGAAGTTAAGCAGCAAAAAATGATTATCCATTTGATCTGACAGCATTAGGAACTACGGATGCTATCTGGATGATACAAATATACATATCATGCTTACAATGCATCATCGAGCAATTACAGCATAAGCACCAAGCAGTGCTAAGTTCATACATGGGCTCTGCAAAGGATAACAATTTAGACCCCCATATTTCAGAAAGAATATGTCCCTCCTCATAAGCATTGTAGTTATTAAATTTTATGCTCATTTTTCATCAACAGATCATTGATGAAGATTGTGTACCTCTTTTAGCTGGGAGGGGAGGGATGTGGGGGAGTTTCAGCTGTGCAAAAAGATTTACATTACAATCTAGAAGAGATAATTGAACAAGAAAACAAAAGTAAATTATAATAACAATTAAAATGATATCTGAGGTTCAGTGTCAGATGGCCAGCTCAAAAATTGCTTGCTACGTATATAGCTTGTACACATGATAGACCATTAAAATGGCTGGCAGCAAGCAAAGATGATTGAAGGTTGAGGTTTTGCTACATAGTATACAACTCAAACCAAGTAAGGAAAAAGGAGAATTACAGCGAAAGCAATTCAGCACATGAATTCATGCCCTTTTTCCTGTTTCTAAGCAGTCAGATTAAGCCTCTAAGTTCGAGATCAGGTATAATGCACCTTAACTTATGATGATGCCTTCCCAGCAATAATTTCAGCTCCTGCTCTTCCTAGACCTGACATTTTCAAGCAAAAATATTAGTACCAATGACTCCCAATATACAGTATCGTTTACCAAGCCCATAAATTGACGTTTACCCTCCTAACAATCAAATGTTCTTTAAAGAGTGTAGTTGGTGAAAGTACTTCCGACTCTTCTGCTGTGACCTCCAAAAGCAGGCAAGTGCTCCAAATGCACAGCTGGCCATAGCAATAGCCAATGCAGCCCCAAGAGGTACAGCTACAGCATTGCTTGACGTGGCTACATCTTTGGCTGCTGATTCTTCCGTCCGTAAATCAGAAAGATCACTGGATTTTGAAACAAGTGTCTTGCCATAATAATTTACCAAGAAATTGAACATCTCAGTTTTGTTCCAATCAGCTTGGACTGAGCTAGAGATTTTTTTGTTCGAGGAGAGATAGCAGGAAGGGCAGAGTTGCCTCGGTGGCCAAATCATCTTTGGGAATTTCGGGTCACCAGTTTCTAGATGAGCTTCTTCTTTCATTAACCTCCCGTTAACCTCATTATGGGCACTCCACAACCACAGGGCAAAATCTCGGGTTGTGTTTAAGGGAGTTGAGACTCTGAAACAGATCAATGAAACGAGAATACAATTTAATTGGAAGTTTAAACCAAATTGATTTAAGATTATTCAGAACATAACTACCTTGAACACATCTCATAGAAATGTTTGCGGCACTCCTCGCAAATGAAGAAGTTGTTTATAAATTCACAGACTGATGTAAAAGCCAGGTGGCTCTCTCCATCTTCAACCCTCACAGACAACGAATGTAATAAAACCCATAGGCCGCAGCTGCCATAAGAAACCGATTTGAATATCATGCATGCCATCTAATGCAGCTAATACCTTAAACTATATTCACATAGAATAGAGTACAAAAATCATAACAAACTGCAGCATATGCTGGACAAAATGCCTATGAACACAGACGTGAGGCTAAAAAAGTGTCAGATGGTAGTTCTTGGCTTCTCAAGCAAGGAGGAAAATAATGTCATACTCATAGTTTAAAAAAATATTCTTCTTAGGAAGAACAGGGGAGATCAATATTTAATTCACAACAACAATAGCATATAGATTGTCAGAGTAGTATTGCTTGTCATCATCGATTTCGTGTCCTTAGAATCGTGTCTAATATAGAAGAGGAGTTCAGTATCCAATGTTTATCCTCTAATTCTCATATGTGTATTGGTCATTAGCATCTAAATGGGCTACTTTACCAACATAAGAAGCCGCCTCAACTTTTATCATTGCAATACTATTGATCATTATTCGGCAACAGAGAGAATTTTCCCTTTCTCTTCAAGCCCTACCTCTTCTATTTGATCATGGACTACATTGTTGCAAGTTATAATGGCATTAGTGTGAATGCTCTTTTTTTTGGTACATTGTGACCCACCCACTCAACCACCACCTAAACCTAAACCTACCCCCACAGGGTCACAGGTAATCATTAATGTGAATGCTCAAAACTATAAGCTCGTAGCACAATACTAGCTGCCTGGTACCCAAATCTCATTTTTATTTCCACCATTAAAAAATTAACATCTCTATAAGAACTTTTTTATCATCAAGAGAACAGTACTTATATGATTTTTTCCAGTAAATTCAAATATAAATTTTAATGAACACCAACGCGATCTGCAATTATGCTCCTAAGTGCAAGCCATAAGACGCAATATAAAGAATGCCAAAAATGAAAATATTGAGACAGATAAGCATAACTCTATAAAAAAATTGCATTGGAAACACGGATACCAAGGGTATCTTAAGAGTAGCTTCCACTGGTGATAAATCGAGAAAAAGTCAGCTGGGATGGTTTTCAGTATGTATTTATGTCGCGAATATATGAGCTAGCACCAAACAGCATATCTAGAGTTCTAGACCAACGGGAAGGAAACCTAAACTTTTGTCCTTGTCAAGTAGTTCCTAAGCTTTCTTTTCTTGATAATCAGACATTTCAAACAGCTTTACCTTTCAAGGATCACATATAGTTCTATTCTTACAAAGTTTTGTTTCATGCACTTACATTCTTCATAGCCAAGCAGTGACAGACTAACTCCATAAAAAAAATTTCAGAAAAATTATCTGTCAATATTTGCTCTTCACAGAGTCGCAATACGTAGGAATAACAATGTGACTTATATTCATGTGTATAATAACACTGAACATGCAAGAAAACGAACATATTTCAGAATACAATATAATGAACCCAACGACTAATGCTGGGAATATAAATTAACAATCGTTATTTTAACTTTTTTTTTATACGGAGCAAGTCTTAACATCAGGTAAGATGAATAATGGGTATACACAATGTTTTCACAATCAGGAATTAATTCTGAAGCCTATCCTCTTAACTCCAGACATTTAGATAAAAACTTTAAGCAGCTACTAGCAAGGTATGAACAAATACAAGAACTAAAGCTTGCTAAAAGCATTGTAATGAACGAAGTTAGTTTTCCTAACAACTCAAACATGGATAATTTTAAATTAGAATATTCCCCATACCTGAAACCTCTCGTATCATTCTTACTTCCTCGACAAAATATCTGCAAATTAATATTCATAAAGTTAATGAACTAACAGCTTCTAAAAAATTGGTGATCTGCCATTTTCTTTATTAATGACAGTAAACCAATTCTAACACATAATTTACACTACTTTTCACAAGTTTCGGCTAAATTTTTTTTTATAATGGACAAGAAGACAGATACTAATAGCCAAAAAAACTGCAATTATGATAGCATAGTTGGATCCAACCGCTGGAAATGTTTTGCACGTATAACAGAGGCTAACTGATAGCGGACAGCACATGGAGGAGGAGGAGCGGAGGGGATGGAGGGATAAGAAGGATAGCGGGCTGAAGGATAGGGCGGCCAATAGGCCATCTTCTGGAATCACCACCAGAAGGGCTGCCGGAATCACCACCGGACAGCAACCACCGGATTCGTCACCGGGGATTGTTGGCTTCGGCACCAACGGAAATCTCCATCAACAGAGAGAAACAAGGTATTTTCTTTTCTTCAAATCATCGACTCCCTTTTTCATTCATCTTCGTGCCTTTAAATAGGCTTACAATATATTTCTAAAAAGGAAAGTTACAATCCAATCAAAATCCTACCTTAAAAAGAAAACGGGATAAAAATCTTTTCCTAAATAAAGTAATATACCTAAACTAGAACTTAATTAGAATAATCTGATTATAATAGAATCCTACTAAAATAGGAAATTACTATAGATATCCGCATCATTCTCCACGGGTGAAAGAAACTCGACTCCGACGAGTATGGCTAAGGGGCTGATAGAGTACCATGCAACACTCCGCGAAAAACGCAAAAAGTTGGGCCCCGTGGAAAGCCATGGACGAAGGCTGGGTCGTCAAAAATATCCTGAACCCAAATCGGAACCTGAATCCAAAATGAACGTGAAACGGGTTCGCTCAAGAGAAAATGTGAACCGAAGCTAACCCGTGGTCCAAAGTAAATATTGAACCCGGTCTCCCAAATTAAATTAAAAGCTGAACCGAGTCCAAACCAGGCCGACCTTTCGAAGGGAGAAAACAATTCAGAAGAAGGCGGGTGCCCTAGGGGACCTGTGGCGGCGACAGTGGTGCGAAGGCGGAGCAAGGTGGCCGTGCGGAGTAACACGACGGCAGCTGAGAGAAAAGGCCAAAGTGTCGAGGCCGTGCGGTGGAACGGAGCGAGCAGGCGGTTGAGGTCGCTCCGCACAATCAAGCGATGGCACGGCGGAATAGGGCGACGGCGGCGGCGGCATGGTTGACTGCGGCGACAGCATGGTGGCGGAGTAGTGGCGCGAAGGCAGGTGGCGGCGGAGGAAGACAGAGCGGTGGAGCGAAGGCAGAGCAAGGCAGAGCAGTGTCGTGAAGGCAGCGCAAGGCGGCCGCGTGGGATGGTGGTAGCGGCGGTCGTGGCGGGGCGAGGTAGATGGTTGGCCGCGGCAGCAAAAAGGAAAAAGGGAATAACTTTGGACACCATCGGTGGTGGTGGACCGGGTGGAGGGCGGCGACGAGGAAGCAAAGCACCAACGACGGACTTCAGGACCCGCCAATCGGTTGCGGCGTGGAGGTGGTGTGCCCCGGACATGACTGGAACATAAAAGTTGCAATCTTTGGCGCCGGGATAGTTCGTGTGGCCATCGAAAAGTGAAGAAAAACTACTGCCAAAGATGAGCGCCGACCATGGAGGGCAGAGCTCGAGATGAGATGCAGGAGACACTTCCACGGGTTGGGATTCGATGCGGGGCGCTTCCGGGTAAGGAAAAATCATACCTTTTTCCACGTTCTCATGTTCCATTGTGGCCGGGGAGTTGGCTGCATAGGACTGATGGACCGGTGCAATGATCTCGCCGTATTGTGGTTCTTGGTCATGGGTGGGCAGCACGGACACTGCATTAGACGGCTGCTGGATGTGGAGTACGGGAAGCGTTGGGCTGGATGATGGGGAACTTAGGACAGTCGATGGTAGGCGTGAGCATAGACGTGCGACGCGAGCGTTGACCTGAGCAAACTCGCGGACGAGCACATCTGATTTGGCAACGAACACATCGATTTTGGCATTCAGAGCATTCACTTGTTGGAGTATGAAATCCAAGGTGACAGGAGAAGGAACGGGGTGCAGGTTGTTTGATGGGCCACCAAACTGATAGCGGACAGCACATGGAGGAGGAGGAGCGGAGGGGATGGAGGGATAAGAAGGATAGCGGGCTGAAGGATAGGGCGGCCAATAGGCCATCTTCTGGAATCACCACCAGAAGGGCTGCCGGAATCACCACCGGACAGCAACCACCGGATTCGTCACCGGGGATTGTTGGCTTCGGCACCAACGGAAATCTCCATCAACAGAGAGAAACAAGGTATTTTCTTTTCTTCAAATCATCGACTCCCTTTTTCATTCATCTTCGTGCCTTTAAATAGGCTTACAATATATTTCTAAAAAGGAAAGTTACAATCCAATCAAAATCCTACCTTAAAAAGAAAACGGGATAAAAATCTTTTCCTAAATAAAGTAATATACCTAAACTAGAACTTAATTAGAATAATCTGATTATAATAGAATCCTACTAAAATAGGAAATTACTATAGATATCCGCATCACTAACCACGTGCATATATTCATCACATTGGTGCTAGAAATAATCAATATGCAATGTAAAATCTATATACTAAGTATTCAAATATGTAAAATGCTAGGAGAGCATTTCCACGTCAATCTACAATCACAGTACAAACGAAACAAGGAAGCGAAATGAATACAAACTTCCACATAGATTGTAGAAATTCAATTACCGCTTCTAAAAAAATGAAGAAATGAAACGTATACACCAAATTATCCAAAAAAACATATTAATGGTTTATATTAAACAATCAAACAATGAAAAAACGAACTGTACGCACCCAATATCCACGAGGAACATCTTTTCCACATATTTGGAAATTTTTAAGCACCCTCCTTTCATGAGATCTATGATCTTCCTGTCGACTATCTAACCACAGACTTGACGGCCACAACTCATCAAAGTTTACAAGCACTTCAGCGCTACCTCTTCGACACCTACAGTGGAAAGTAAAAGAAATTGGTTTAAATCTACAGAAGAAAATGTTATTGTCTGCAAAAGAAAAAATGCAAAAAAATGCGACTTTAAAAACCTCTTTGAAGGGTGATGGGCCACCAATAGCTGCAGGAACCTTATAAGAGAAGCTCGAGTCTCGGATTTAATCATCTGAATAATAGATACATTACAACCTTAAAATTAATAACAAAGTACAAATTACAACAGGCAGAATTTTACCTTCGTTTCCAAGATTATTCCAAATGCATTCGCAGTAGCTTCCTCAACATCATATATAGCTCGAGCAATCTGCAAGAACTCATGCAACAGGAAACCCCACACTTAAAATTAAAGAAGAAACAAAAAGACCAAGCAAATAACACAAAAAAAGCATCACAAATAAACATTATAAAGAGGACCTGTTCAGGGTCTGAAGCATTCAGCTGTAGGAGATTTTCATTTTCATATTTCTCATCCTCCAAGCCAAAAGAACTGCAAACCAACAAAGCTTAAATGACATGTATTTGTGAAAACAATTTCGTAGACACAACTGTAGTAAATATCATACACATAAAGAATTCTCATGTCTAGCTGAAAATTTTTAGAATTAATTGAGCATATCAAAAGCCACTCTGACACCATTATTAGGACTGGGTTGGAAGTCCTAAGATAACAGAGAACAAAAACACGTAATCAATCTTTACAAAACTGAAGAGACTGAATGCACATCCAATTTCCGAAAACTCCACACCTATTAATGTCAGTATAATCTAACAGGTATGAGTAACATGCCTGCTCAACTTCTTATTTATCCAGCTCAGCAAGCGCTCAGCTGTCCGTCCATCATCAATGTATGAGATTCCGCTCTTATTTTCTTCTTTAAGTTCCCATCCACCAGCAGCAAACTTGACAGGCGGTCCCCAAAGTAGCATGGGGTAGTGGCGAACTGAAAACCGGTCACAGAGCTGTGTATTAATCTGTGCTGCCACAAATACAAAGAAGAGAGGGGCTAATGACTACATAGTACTAATTTTATGCAAAAATTCATCATTCATATCAGCACAGCACCAGCTATAAACATCACAAGATCTCATAAAAACTATAGACTGGGATGTCTAATTCTAACTTCGAGCATCATTTCATCTTATTAAGCAATCTCTCCAACTTGTTCTCATTCCCATCTTTCTCATCCTTTTTTCACTTTTCTTCTTTCCACTTATTCTCATTTTAGGCCCTTGGCCAGTTCTATCATGCCTAGCATTTTTTTTCAAACTGTTCACTTTCCTTAGTTTTCATCTCACTGTATAAGCGACCATATTACTATAAAGCAAAAGTTAAGGACAATAATATCGTATTCTGACAACTCATATCCCCAAAAGAAAACTTCATTCTTCCCTTATCATTGTACCCTTCTCTCTCAAGAGTTCAAAAAATTACTTGCTATCAAGGGAGAACAGACTTCACAGATGGAAGAAATAAATGGTAGGTTGTATACTCTGGGTAAAGCCTCACGGTCTATAAACAGCATTAAAGACAATATTCAATCAAAATTCCACAAAAACCTTCGACAATGATTAGAGGTTTTCTCATTCTCTTTCTGACTCCTCTTTATCCATCTTTTCTACAACATAATTTCACCCGAGCAGCAGTCTTACCTTCATTGCACAGTCTACTCTTGCCATAAAAACAATTCCGGGATGTACAGCATCCGGCCCATTGAATAACCTTGCTACCTTTTCATAATGAGGCTGCACATTTTTCATTCAAGCAAAACTTTGTACTTAGCTGACAAGTTACTGGCAAGTATTTGAGATAATCTAATATCTGATACCTTGTAATTTCGGCAAGCAGGACACCTGTTGGAACCAACAAAAAGAGTCAAGAAAAATCTTCAATAAGATGCAAACTGTGACGAAACAAATTGCAGATTATGTCAACATATATTAGAAGCAATTAGTTTAGCCTAATGCATACGCTGATGATAGAACTAAATATATCCTAAATTTACATGATAAGATCGAGAAGCAAAGTTCAAACTTAATACATACACATTACACGGTAGGAGGAAAAACTTCAGATTACCAAATGTAATTACTAATGTGGGAGGGAGGAGATATTGTTTATCCTCTTCTGTGGCCATGATTATCAGAAATGACACCATTAACTTTTGTTGTATGCTAAACAAAAACATTAAATGTTAAAGAATATCACAATTTGAATAAGAAAACAATAGCAAACTTCTCTAATGGCAAATACACCATAAAATTCATTGTCCAATGAAACAATATGTAAATTTGAATAATAACCTCAAAGGTTCAGAAATCAACGTAAAAATTTGAAATTGAACTCCCCAACAAGAGGTATCCCAACGATGAACAGCATATCAAATCATGCATGAACAACAAAACAATCCAAACAAACAACAAACAAGTTTCCATTTTTTTTTCAAAAAGGCACGATCCACTAACCAATGAGCGAAGAACTCGACGACAGCGTAGGACGCGGGAGACTCCCTGAGAGCGCCATCGAAGGACGTAGCGTTGAGATCGATGGCGGCGTCGGGGAGATCGGCCGCACCGCTGATTGCGCGGGCGGAAAGCGCAACACGAAAGCTCGCAAAGAGGAAGAAGAAGAAGAGCCAAGCGACGTGGGCGGGGGGAGACATGTGTGATTAATTGATTATAAGGGCGACAGGAAAAGCTGAAAAAGGATTAAATTGCAGTTTGGCTGTCTCCCTTGTTCGTCTCCTTCTTTTGTCTCGTATAAGCTTGCCCTGCCCGCTACTTCCATACAAATCCCAGATTCTCCCCGCTTGCAGAGATTGTAGTTAGGATGAAGCTTTTGGAGGAGGAGATTTCCAGCTTCTCTTTCGGGTTCGGCCTCCAAAAGAGGCGTTTTGGAGCTTTTTTGGAGGGATGCTGCTGCTAATTCGCGAGCTTCTCCCGTTCCAGGCTGGGCTTCTTGGGATGTCAAAGCTTTGAGACTGAGGCCAGACGTAAGCGGTAAGCGCCTAATTAAGTGGTTGATTAGCGAGAGTTGCTCAAGGCTGCCAAGCACCAACGGGTTGGGTGTGAACTGTGGTCTGTGGGGCAGGTAACGGTTATTTTGGCCCCATGGCCCTTTTGGCAAAAACTCTTTCTGCTCCATTACTCCAATTTGCCTACCTTTGCTTGAATTGTACTTCCTTTGAACGTTGTCCGTATCTTCGGGAAGCTAACTGTGCGGCCCCTGGCTAACTTCAGCCTGGAGCATTTTGGCTGTTGTCGGGTCTGGTTGTGCACGGCGGAGGCCCCGGCCAATGAGCCTGGAATGCCATATTACCTAGTTTTTTTTCGAGCACATGTCATAAAACCTAGTTTCGGGACTTTGTTTTCTCATTTTACCCTCGAGGAAGTTCTCTGTCGGAAGTAAAGGCTTACCGGTGGAGAGATGGCATTGTGTGGCAGATACAAATATTTTCGACTGTTTTCTGGGGTCAGATGAGCTCTTCTACCCACGAGCAGGCAGAAGAAGCTCGCCAACTCGGCCCGAAGAAGCACTTTCACAACCTCTTCGTTCTATTATGGAGTGGTTCGATAACTCATAATCACTGTTTTTTTATTCACACGTTATGGGAGCGAAGAAAGTTGAAATTTTGCACTGAGAAGTATTTATGGCTAAGTGACGAACTACTCTTTGCAAATTCATCATCCCCATAAGAAGGTGTCTCAAAGAATTTAAGATATCTTCATACGGAGAATGAGAAAAATAATATAAAAGAATGACAAAAGAAATGGGCAAAAACGGATAAAAATGAGGAAAATATGACGAGATTGAATGTTGCCATCAAATCATATATTTAAATACACGATAACAATACTATCGTGTCCTCGATGACATGATATCATTGCTATCGTATCCTCGATGACACTATACTACTACAATTGTGTAATCGATGACACAATACTATTGCTATCGTCTATCACTGATGGCTTAATTAGTATTAGGATAGAATACCCAATGTTTGATCAGACAACCATAACAATGCTATTTTGGCCTGTAATAATTGTAGTTTTCCTATGGGATTAAGAAGAAATTTGATAACGACTCTGATTGTTGGGAATGAAATGCAAAATTTTAAGTAGATGCAAATGTATAATTATATGTAAATATGTAATTAGATATATATTTGTAAGAAATACCAGTAAAAATGCATACTTAAGTTTCTTCTATTATGTTCATATACACATTTTTCATATGTGCAATACATTTGTAAGAAATACAGTCAATATGTTTTTATTAGTTGTGTGCTTGAACACACGAAAGACAAATGTATCATATTTGTATTTGAGGGATCGTGTCTTCGAGGACATAACTTTTTTCTTATCGTTTCCTTGATTATACAATAGCACTGCCGAAATACACAATAACAGTAGTTTCATGTCATCGAGGACATGATAGCAGTGCTATCATGTATTTAAATACATAATTTGAGGGCAACATTTAATCTCGTAATATCTCCCTCATTTCTTATTTGTTTTCACCATATGAGGATATCCTATAATATTTTTACACAACTTCTAGGGGGTATTGAATTTACAAAGAAGGAGCATGTGGCGTCTCAACATACTTAGGCTATCATCATGAGAAGGAAAATGAGAAAAAATAAAGAAGAACGCAAAACAAATTGACAAAAATAAATAAGAAATGAGAGAGATATAACTAGTTGAAGTATGTCATGCTATTTTTTGGGCAATACTATCATGTATTTAAGTAAAGACATCATGACATACTTCAACGAATCATATCTCCCTCATTTTTATCCATTTTTGCCCATGATAGCCTAAGGATCTGTAGACACTATCTAGTGGGGATGAATAATATATCGTGTATTTTTTTTATATTTTACTAGATATTGTCTCAAGATCCTTAGGCTATCATCGTAAGAAAAAAGAGGAGGAAAAATAAAAAACATAAAAAAGACAAAAATAGATAAAAAATACACGATAGCATGACATACTTCATTGAATCACATTCCCTCATTTTTTATCCATTTTTTGTTATTTTTTCTCCTCTTTTTTCTAATAATGATATCCTAATGATCTTGAGACACTATCTAGTGGCAATGAAAAATTTATCGTCTATATTTTCATATTCTACTAGATAGTGTCTCAAGATCCTTATAGTATCATCATTAGAATAATGAGGAATAAAAATAAAGAAGAATGCAAAAAGAATGGGCAAAAATAGATCAGAAATGAGAGAGATATGATTAGTTGAAGTATGTCATGCTACCGTGTATTGAAATACATGATAACACTACCTAAAGACACGATAGCAATGCTATCTTGTATTTAAATAAATGATCGCATGATATACTTCAATAAGTCATATCTCGGTTATTTCTTATCTGTTTTCACTCATTCTTTTTTACATTATTTTTTATCTCTCAATTTTTCTTCTTTTAATGATGATAGCCTAAGGATCTTGAGACACTATCTGTAACACCCGAAAAATTGGTACGTTAACTAAAGGTTTCTATTTTAGGAAACTGTTCTAAAATAGGAAAGTTCGTTGCCTGATTTGATTTCTGGTTGTGCGATGTGCTTTGATGTGCTATTTGATGTTTATGATGTGGTATGATTTGTTAATCGCATGACTATTAGTAGTAGAAAACCAGGACGCGAGGGTTGGTCCTGGCGCTGAGGCCAGCCTGGCGCCAGGGTCTGAGAACACCTGACGCCAGGAGTGGGGCCAGGCGCCAGGGCATGTGTTCAAGTGGATGAGACCCATTTGAATTTCATAATTAATCATTTAATTTTGGTTTTATACGTGGTCCGTGGTCTACACGAGATAGTATAATGAGTAGTGCAACCGCGGGACACCAGAGTCATGTGTGCGCAGGACTCTAGCTTTAGACGCACAGACCTGGGCGCAGGGCCATGTGGCACAGGCCTAGGGAGGCATGTGAACGTGGGTAACTAGCCACAAGGAGATCTTTAGAGGATTGGAGTGAATCTTTGAGCAAAATCTACGATTTGACTTAATAGCGGTAAATATGGTAAGTATCGCGGAGGATCGGGAAGTATCAGTTCGGTTGAGATAATTAGGGAAGATAAATCTTAATTAAAAAGAGATAAATATTTCATTTTTTAATCAACCAATAGGAAGGGGACGTCTAGTTGGTTGGCCTAGATATGGTAGTTTCTTAGTTTGGAACGAGATATGTAAAGTATGATCAAGATTGTAAGCTCGGCCAATAATATTTCTGTGTCGACAGTCTGTATTAAATAAATCATAAATAATTCAGGAAAAATCGGAAAAATATAAAATTTGTGTGGTTAGAAACTAGACGCATATGGATAACTCCAATAAAAATTTCAGAGTCCATCTTCAATTGGACTGACCGTGGGAAGAGTCGTAAGTGGACTGTTATGCGTATGACAGTGTGCTGTAATTAGGATTAAGATAGTGAACGAATCTTATTAGAGATTTAAAATCCTAATTAAATAAGAAAAACCCAATGGATTAATATGGCTGAACGTCCCTTACTAATGAGGGAGACCTTTTGATTGGTTAATTGGGATTTGGGATTAGGAAGGATCTAATTAGGAGATATCCTAGTTGGAGGAGGCTTTGGCTATAAAAGCCAAGGAGGAGGACGCCCATATGCTTCACTCCAAGCTTTGGACGTCTTGTGCAAAGCCCTAGCCCTTCTCCCTTGCCTTGACACTAATTCCAGCAACCTTCTACCTCTCCCCTCAACCTCTTTTCTCGTGCGATTGAAGGAGTGGAGGCGTCGTTGCGAAGGAGAAAGAACGAGCTACGCGTGGAGGTGTATTTCGCATACATCTAAGTGGTAGGATGGTTTTTCCTAACCAATTCGGTTTGCACTTCCTTGGTTCTTTCATATTGTGATTAATTTATGATCCTATTCATATTATCTCAGAGATAAGAGTGCCTAATGTTTGTTTCATGAGAGATTCCTTGTTGTTTGATAAATAAGAGTGCTCATAATGTCATACCTTGTTTAATGCTTCATGTTGATGCATATATGCCTACTTTTGATGGGAATATCTATAGGTCATGTCTCTTGAACGTGGATGGTCATGAAAGTTATCTTCTTTATTCTGTTATGTCCTTATTTAATAGTCTAATGTGGTTAAGGTATGTATTAATAATGTTAAAAGCTTAATTAGATCAAGGTTGATGCCTTGAATCTAGTTTAAGGTATTATCATCAATTAGAATCATTATAATCATTAAGTTCCAGAACATACCAGAGTCTAGAATTACTCTAGGAAGGGAGTAATTAAGGGTATTAATGTTATATTATCATGGTTAATGGGTATTAGTACGTGATTACCTATTATAAGTAAGTAATGTGCTCTCGGCCAGAGCTGTTTCTGTGCCGACAGTGCTCAGTATAAAAATCATAATTAAATGTATAAAAATCAGAAAAATATGCCGTCAGTGGTGTTATAAATTAGACTCATAGGGCTATCTTCTGTTAAACTTTTAGAGTCAGAGTCCTTCTGTGTTGACAGTGGGGTCAGTCGAAAGTGGGCTGTATAGTATAAGACAGTTTACTGGAATTAGGGTTTTAAAGCACTAGTAAGTATTATTACTCATAATATGATATAATCTGATTAAAATAATATTAATATAGTAAGACAAAACTACTTATGAGTCACTCTAATAAGTGAAGAAGTTTAAAAGATTAAGACTTTGGGACGAGTCAGCGTGCACAAGAGTCAATTTGGTCTTGTTTCTATGGTTCATCGTGGTGTCGGTTTGAGTATCCAATTGGATATCAAACTTTCTTAGAAAGGTATCTTGAGATTAAAAGTAATACAATTCCATACTTAGAGATATCCCTATCAAAGGTAAGACATGATGCATGACGTGTACTCTAAGAGTGAAATTCATTATTCCTCAGATTATGAGTCTTCATTATTCTCTTCATTATGCGAGATATGTGAATCTTCTTGTTACTCCTTGAGAGAGAGCCATATATTGCTGAGAAACCTTGATTATCTGTTTCATACTCCATGAGGGAGTCATTGCGGTAAGAGTTACCCTATTCTCAGAAAGTTGAGACCTTTGTTATTGTTGAATCATTGTCCAGTTTGACATTGGCCCATTTCTCCACTTATTAAAAGGTGGAATCATAGTATGCTCACGAGCCATTGCTAGGTCATGAGTGACCTCCGATATTTATGGAACATGGGTTCCCTATTGCCCGAAAGGAGGCAAATACGTACGTTTAGGCTGTATGATATTACGGAAGGTCTGCAGTCTCCGCCCATTGTGCCCGTAAGCACCGATGGGGCCAGCATGTCTAGACGCGTGGCCGGGTTCCAAAAAGAGAACCTCTAGCATGATTCTGGTATAGTCACTTGCGGGTGATCGGTAAATTTAGCGAGCAGAAATTGTAACTCCTTGCACTTTAGATGCCTGGAGCCTTTGGTATTTTGACCATTCTCTCCTTACACCGATATTTGTTTGGAGTCATATTGAGATTATTCTTTCCGATACTTTTCCATTGGAACTGTTATCATCTGACCTTGCTATTCTTGCAACATAAACCTATGAGTGGTCTTTCAGAGAGTGTTTATTCCTGTTTATCCGAGTGATCTATTCTTCATAACCTATTTTATCTTCCTGGTGGGTTTTTACATCCTACTGGGTATTTCTACGAAATACTCACGCATCCTCTGATGCAGGCCTCAAAGATCAGTAAGTCAGGATTTTGCAGTTCAGAAAGGCGTAGCAGATGCGTGGGAGATGTCTTGAAGAATTACTTTATTTACTCTATTGCATTTTGTTAGAACTTCTTTAGTGTTGGCCAGTGTGTGCCTAAATTTGATGTTTGCTTTATTTGATAGTTTTTATTTAATCTGCTGTAATAATTTCAGTAGGATTCATTTGCTACATTGACAATGTTATTTAAAATTTGATGAAGAAGTTTTTAGTTCTCAATTTCTAAGTTTCGTTATGAGTTCCTGGTGATGTCGATTACACGTTCTTTTGTAACGATGTAATTGACCTGAGTGATCGAGTATTCGGTCGCGTCCCAAGGTTCCTACCTCGGCTTTTATTTAGTTTACTTAAAGGCTTCCGCACTCCGATCGAGGTCAAGAATTTTGGGGCGTGACACTATCTAGTGGGGATAAACAATTTATTGTGTATTTTTCTAATGAATTGTGTCTTCGAACATTACTTGTTGTGTTGGCTATCCAAATGTGTATTATCTTCCGACTTATCTGGTCCATTAGTTGGGCCCTAAAATGATATTCCTACATCACTGTCAAATTGCCAATAAAGATAATAAAAATAACTTCTAACATTAATCATGAAACATATCAATAACATTATTAGTTAATTGGCTCTGCCTCCGCCATTGTGTAATTGCCCGAGAGGCCAATGGCTCAGTCAAGTTTGGGCATGACGACAACATGACCTACTTCTTCGATCCTGACATTTACACTAATGGCCAAATCTCCGTCCAAGGTATCGGCTTCGTCCTATTCCGGACCGAGGAGGAGGCGGACTAAGCTCGAGAAGAAGCCTGTCATGAGTAAAACATGGACGACTGAACGGGAAGGCAAAATGGGAAGACAAGACCCAAAACTAGATAATATGGCATTTTGGGTAATATGGCAAAATCTCCCCTGACTAACTTCTCCTTGGACCATTTTGGCTGTTGTTGGTCATCCCATCTGACTGTGCCTTCCCTTTGGGGGATACCATCAGCACAAAGCTTTACATATGCAATTACAAATACAATGAGCTTAATTATATGTAAGGAAAACATGATTTTCCATGACTCATACGAGTGGATTTTGTTTTTATTCACATTTTTCAAACAACTCAAATGCTGAGCCGTTTGAAGGGATGCGCATGTCTTTTTTGGAGGGGGCTAATGGTGTTGCGCATTGTTTTAGCTAGACATGCACGTACAATTACGCGCCGGGAGGCTTGGATTGGTTTCTCTTTATCTCTTTCGAACTATGAAGCTGCCTTAGGAGTTTGATGGAGTCCATATGTAAACTCCTTTTTGATACTTTCGAGTAAAAAACAATGTCAGATCATTATAATTAACATGAAACCTTTTAAGTGGAGTCTTATTTGCCACATCATCACGCAAAGAGCTTATTGTGGAAGAACTGATCACTTAGGGGCTGTTTGGGTTCCCTTCGAGTTTGAAAGAAAAGGGGCTTAAAGTCCCTTTTCTACCCTTAAAAGAAGGAAAAGGACCAGGACTTTGTTTTCACTAGATGTTATCCAATTCCCAGATTCTCCCCATTTGCAGAAATTGTAATTGGGATGAAGCTTTTGGTAGAAATTCCGAGTTGATTCATGGAAAGTTGCGTTTTCCTTACCTAGAATTAATGTCACTGTAATTGCACATGTAAAGTTTTACGCTATTAGTATCTCCAACTTCGATGGAGAACCTACATCAAGTCTACATACCCTTATATGTCTGAACATGCATCAAATATGTTGTCTACTTGATTTATTGTCTACTAGCTTGCATGTCTAACAAATGTGTATAGTTCAATCAGTGGTAGGCTGCAAGGAGCAGCTATTCAAAACTAAAAGGGTGTTGGTGTGATGGCCAGGGCACTATCCCTTGAAGTAGAGGTCCTGAGTTCGAACCCCCATTCCGTGGACCACCAACCGGGATTAACTTCCTGATTTAACCAGTGCATTTGTGGAGTGGGCCGTGTGCACTCCCGAGAGGACGGCAGTGGGATATGCTGCTCTAAGATGTCGGTTTCCTTGCCCTTTCTAGTCGGCTCCTAAGGACTCGTAACTCCTCGTTACCAAAAAAAATAAGGAGTAAGAGACATAAAACCTAGATAACCGTTACCTGATCCATGGTCCACCCCCTACCCGCTAATTAACCACTTAATTAGGGGCTTACGGCTTGCTTCATTCTAAAAGCTTTGAAATCCCAAGAAGCCCAACCTGGAACGGGAAGAGCTCGCGTATTAGCAGCAGCATCAGTCCAACAAGTTCAAAACCTTCAAAACTCATCTTTAGAAACACTATGGTCATGTCTGCTACTTAATAGATTCAAATGCATTCTGAGATCCCTTTTGCTACTGCACCTTATGTCAAGACATCTGCTGATCTACCTTTTGTCATTCTGAAGAAACGTTCTGACTATGTTGGAGCTTCATCTGCTCCTTTAAGGTTAATTATGCATATAATAACTGCCATTGACAAAATTCGTTATTGTACAGATCGACATTAATGCTTGATTTTTTGTCTAATTTTGTAAAAAGTAAAAAACAAAATGTATCTGGGGCTCCTCCGGATCAAAGCATTGAGCAGCTCAACGATGTCATTGCTCTCGGTAGTGTTTGTTTACAGGTGTCGTATTTATTTGGTGGTATTTGAATTTTGCCCGGTGTGCACATAAAATTTTAATGTGTTGTTTGTTTCCACTCTGATTTGGTTTTGGTGTACAGGAAGAGGAAGGGCAGCTATATGCTGCGTCCAGAAATGAAAACCCCCTTCAGATGCACCTAGAAGGGTTGTTCAGGAGTGCGCATAGAATATGAAATTATGAATGTGAGAATGTTTTTTCTTTCCATTCTCATCTGGCTTTGGTATACAGGAAGAGGAAGGAAACAACTCGAATGCCAGAGCATTTAAAGGTGTTGGGCATGTCCATGGCAAAACCTCCGACCTGGTGGTGGTGGCCCCATACGTATTGCGAATTCAATCACGACTAGGAGCATTAACTTAGCTTTCTCGTAGACTATGAACTATAAGTTCCCATTATTAACTTTTAACGCCAAATCGCAAGTGATGCATTGTTAACTATCAAAAACGAAAAAAATTCTCAAGGGCCCAATTAACCCAATGCATATCCCGGAGTTTTTTTTGGTACAAATGCGTATCGCACTTCGGTTTGTAGTTATGTTCATAATCGTGGTTGGCCAGCTGCCCATATCAATGCAGTAAAAAGAAAAGGCTGCCCATATCCATCGGTACGGCAAATTTGACTAATTGTTTTTGCCTTTGATTGATACAAAAGTTTGACAACATCAACCATATGTATTAATCACAAAAAACTAAAAATATTACTACTTTAACGCCATAACCGTGTTTGTAGGTTTGTTGTTTTGCGCTACTCGCTAGGCACGAGCATGGAATGTCAGATCGCCGATATATCGGCGATATATCGGTATCGGACACAAACCGATACGCCGATACCATTAAGTATCGGATTTCAGGTTTTTTCCAAATATCGCCGATATATCGGTTTCGGACCGATATATCGGCCTTTTTTTAAAAAAAAAAAAAATTTAAAAAAAAAAGTTTTTTTTTCAAATTTTTTTTTTTTTTTTTTTTGGGAAAAAAAAACTTTCATGTTTGTTTTCTATCCTAATATGCATATTTTGAAATCTATTCTTTGTTTAAATTAGTATAACTCATTTTAGATGTTAGATTGTGAAAATATATGGTAAAAACTAGTTTTTGACGACCGATATTTTTTTACACAATATCTCCGATATATCTCCGATATATCTCCGATATATCTCCGATATTTCGTCTCTTAGGCCGACCGATATTTTACCGATATCCGATACGACATTCCATGGGCACGAGCTAATATGGTCACCCACTCTATTATAAACGTCCGCCTTAGCATTACCTTCACGAATGAACAGATTTTGCCAGCTTGCCTCCTTGTGTCTATCTTTCCATTCAAGTCGAGCTACCGTTATTAACCAGCATTTGCAGTAGCTTCCTCAACATCATATAGTAATATATCATTAATAGGCTCGAGCAATCTGCAAGAACTCATGCAACAGGAAACCCCACGCTTAAAATTAAAGAAGAAACAAAACGACCAAGCAAATAACACAAAAAAAGCATCACAAATAAACATTCTCAAGAGGACCTGTCCAGGGTCTGAAGCATTCAGCTGTCGGAGATTTTCATTTTTGTATTTCTCATCCTCCAAGCCAAAAGAACTGTAAACCAACAAAGCTTAAATGACATGTATTTCTGAAAATAATTTCGTAGACACAACTATAGTAATATATCATACACAGAGAATTCTCATGTCTAGCTGAAAAAAATGAGAATTGATTGAGCAGATCAAAAGCCACTCTAACACCATTATTAGGACTGGGTTGGAAGTCCTAAGATATCAGAGAACTAAAACACGTAATCAATCTTTACAAAACCGAAGAGACTGAATGCACATCCAATTTCCGAAAACTCCACACCTATTAATGTCAGTATAATCTAACAGGTATGAGTAACATGCCTGCTCAACTTCTTATTTATCCAGCTCAGCAAGCGCTCAGCTGTCCGTCCATCATCAATGTATGAGATTCCGCTCTTATTTTCTTCTTTAGGTTCCCATCCACCAGCAGCAAACTTGACAGGCGGTCCCCAAAGTAGCATGGGGTAGTGGCTAACTGAAAACCGGTCACAGAGCTGTGTATTAATCTGTGCTGCCACCAATACAAAGAAGAGACCTATCATATTCTGAAGTAAAAGTAAAGGACAATAATATCATATTCTGACAACTCCTATCCCCAAAAGAAAATTT
The DNA here is from genome assembly GCA_039654745.1 of Houttuynia cordata. Lineage (NCBI taxonomy): Eukaryota > Viridiplantae > Streptophyta > Magnoliopsida > Piperales > Saururaceae > Houttuynia > Houttuynia cordata. Next base: position 54,575,956 of record CM077502.1, on the reverse strand, counting down.
GCATTCTTCCCTTATCATTGTACCCTTTTCTCTCTTCTGCAAAGAGATAAAAAAATTACATTCTATCAAAGGAGAAGTTTGATGGAGTCATATGTAAACTCCTCTTGTGTCCTGGCATGGGACACGAACAGAAACATATATCATAGCCGGAGAAAGGGAAGAAGACAAGGAAGAAATAGTAGAAAGAAGATTAATTCATATTGCATAAACCCTAAAGGAAGAGGAAGACCTCCTTATAAAAAAAAAGTGTGGGCTGGCCAGATAGGCTATAATTACCCACTAACTACGCTATTACAGCCCGTTACATATTTAGATACCCAAACGGGCCTTATTACAAAATATATGCCTTCTATTAAGAAGGAAAGTAATCTAATCTTAATAGACATGGCCAACGGATATCCGTGCGTGTGACGTATGCATGCTAACGTCCTGGGCCTGACGTTCACAACAACTCCTTTTTGACACTTTCTAGTAAAAAATATTGTTAGATCATTATAATTAACATGAAACCTTTTACGTGGAATCTTATTTGCCACATCATCACGCAAAGAGCTCAGTTTGGAAGAACTGATCACGTAGGGGTTGTTCGGGTTCCCTTCGAGTTTCAAAGAAGATGGGCTTGAAGTCCCTTTCTACCCTTAAAAGAAGGAAATGAACAGGACTTTGTTTTCTAGAGATGTGATCCAAATTCCAGATTCTCCCCGTTTGCAGGAATTGTAATTGGGATGAAGATTTTGGAAGAAATTTCGAGTTTCTATCTTGGGTTCGGCCTCCTAAAGATGACTTTGGAGGTTTTAACTTGTTGGACAGATGCTGGTGCTAATACGCGAGCTTTTCCCATTCCAGGTCGTGTTTGGGCTTCTTGGGATTTCAAAGCTTCTAGAATGAGGCAAGCCGTCAGCCCCTAATTAAGTGGTTAGTTAGCGGGTAGGGTGCGGACCATGGAGCAGAAACTCTTAAATACCTGCTCCTTTCAGCCTACCCTTGATTGAACTATGCATGTTTGTTACTACAGGCAAGCTAGTAGACAATAAATCAAGTAGGCAACATAATTGATGCATGTTCAGACATACAAGGGTATGTAGACTTTATGTAGGCCCTCCATCGAAGTTGGGGGATACTAATAGTGTAAACCTTTACATGAGCAATTACAGTGACATTAAGGGCCCGTTTGGTTACAATTTCTTGGAGTAGAATAAACAGAATTTGGGGTATTCTGCTTCTTAGATTTTAATTATGAAGTGATGTGTGTTTAGTTGGACATAAGAAAAAATCAGTTTTTTAGTGAGTAGTCTGTTTGGCAATATAAATAGAGAGCAGATTCTGGAATGCTAAGTTACAAAATTACCCTTCATCAACCATCCTCAACAATGCGTTTCTTACTAATTTCTGATCCATTTTGGCCTTTTTTTTCATTCTTCCTCATTTTTAACATTCTTTCTTATAATAAAGATATCATAAATATATTGAACAACTGCGTATTATTTATCATAGATTTTGTAGTATTTTTTTATAAGATATCAAGGTCATTAGTATATCATGATGATCAGAAATAGCATAAAAAATAACGAAGAACAAAAACAGACTAAAAATGAGGGAGATATAAAATGTTGAAGTTTGTCCCATTTTAATGGAGGATTACACGATACAGTGTACTATCGTGTAATCGATTACACGATTCATGGAATCGATTACATGATAGCTCAGTTATCGTGTGTTGGATCACACGATAGCACTCGATATCGTGTAATCAATTACACGATAACTTTTTTAATGGGACAAACTTCAACGATGCGTTTTTTATTCATTTCTAATCCGTTTTGACCCCTTTTTTAATCTTTCTCATTTTTAGTGCTCTTTCTATTTTCCAAATGTATGAATCGCTCCGGCATCGTACCTTACCCCCGCGCTTCCTTCACCTCATCTGCCCCTGCCGGCTCCGCCACGACGCCGCTAACACCAACACTACACTACCCAATCCGAAAGAAATCCCCACCCAATGTCGTCGGGAAGACCACCCAACCCCCAATTTGCTAACAAACTGACCGGAATTTAACCATGTTGCATAAGATAAAGGACACCCAAACTGGACAGACTTAATTGGAACGCCATGCGCCGGCGAGCTGGCGGTGGGGGACTGTCACCAAGGCGGGCTTGGAGAAGAAAGCAAAAGAGGGAGGGACGAAAACGACATGGTCGGCCTTCTTTTCCCTCTGGGACACGAGGAGTGAGGGGCAACGAGTGGAAAAACTTCACGCATTTTTCAGTTGCCTGCACTTCATCGCGAAAATCTCATCGCGAGGAGATTCTGCATTTCGTTGACTTTCTCTAGAATCTGGGGCGGAAAGTCAACTTCATTACATGGAGGGATTCACGTAAGGTACTGTAACTTAGTGCGCTAGTGCAGAAAATGCTTGATTGTGAGAGAATATGACGTGGAAAGTGCCAACGAAACAGGCCCTAATTCTAGGTAAGGAAAACGCAACTTTCCATTGACTCACGAGAGTGGATTTTGTTTTTGTTTCGCCTTTTGGCAAACAACTCGAATGTAAGAACTTTTAAAGGTGTTGGTCATGTCCGTGGCAAAACCTCCGACCAAGTGGGGGTGGCCCCGTACGTATTGCGAATTCAATCAAGCCTAGGTGCATTAACTTAGCTTTGTCGTAGATTATGAACTATAAGTTCTCATTATTAACTTACTAACGCCAAATCGCAAGTGATGCATTGTTAACTATCAAAAACGAAAAAAGTCTCAAGAGCCCAACTAAATGCATGTCCCTGAATTTTTTTTTGTACAAATGCGTATCTCTCACTTCGTTCTGTAGTTATGTTCATAATCGCGGTTGGCCAGCTGCCCATATCAATGCATTAAAAAGAAAAGACTACCCGTATCAATCGGTACGCCAAATATGACTAATCTTTTTTTCTTTGATTGATACAAACTTTGACAACATTAACCATATGTATTCATCACAAAACACTAAAATATTACTACTTTAACTCCATAACCGTGTTTATAGGTTTGTTGGTTTGTGCTACTCGCTAGGCACGAGCTAATATGGTCACCAACTCTATTATAAACGTCCGCCTTAGCATTATTTTCACTAATAAACAGATGTTTGCCTCCTCGCTCTATTTTTCCTTTCAAGTCTCCAAGTCAAGAGCTACGAAGCTGCCCACAATCGTTTTTAATCAACTACAGCCTTAATTACTTAGTGCCTGGCGGACTTCTTGCTCCTAATCACGCTCCTTCTTCTATAAGGCCTAACGTCCAGAAGTGAATTGATCAGAAGCCTCACATGTCTGACCTCGTCAAACACCCTCTTTCATCTCCTCCCTTTCATCTGATCACATCTTTCCATGATCTTTTGATTGTCCTTAAGCGCAACATGTATTTGACTCATGGACTTCAAGTATTTTATGCATGAACGTAACGATCAACCCTCTACGATTTATAAACAACAAATCCATGACCCTATACTATAGTGATGAGATATTCATAGCCGCCGTTGAAGCTGGCAAAAATTGATTAAATTCTAGCCGATTCTACAAAACATATCTCAATACGTGATTGGTCAGGAACGCATAACGTGTAGGGAACCCATTAGGCTAATCAGAACAAATCGCTTTATAAATGAACGTTCTGGTGCAACATTTGGAAGTTGCATTGGAACCATATGGCTTCGCAGCTATCTTCTCAAAGTGCCCTTATTTTCAGGGCTCCTCTCGGTCGCCATGTTCGTTCTCCTGTCATAGTTCGAGCACAACTCACAGGGGATGAAGGTAAGTTTGTCATCATGATTTTTGCTAATCTGACCTTAAGTGATTTGCAAGGGACTAGCCTTAATTTCCTGTTGTGGTGGATTTTCAGGAGGCCAGTCAAGGAACGATATTGTGGATTCAAATTTGAGAGTTTTGAGGGAGAGGATAGAGCAAGTGAGGATGAAAGAGAGATTGAAGAGATGTAACCAAAGTACTGAAGGATGGTATTACTCTTCTGGTTATGATATCGAGTTTAAAAGAAGTGCAAGGCTCTCAGAAATTATGCAGGTTGCAGGCATGGCTGTTGGGAGTTTCGGCTTCTCGGTGGCCAGTGGCACCATTTGCCTTTGCCTTCTCTCTCTCCTAATCCATCTGAGCAACCAAGGCTGACGACGATCCACTTTCAATACTTGAAGACTAACAAATGTTGATGATCAAGAAAAGCTTGGAAATTGATATATTAACTTCTGTTCGAACTTAGATTTCATCCTAACCTGGACACGAAATTCTCAGACTTAATTTGGCACAGCTATCCCGACATTTCCTTGTTTGATATTTTCTATTTAATGGAAAGATTTTGTTTGATTGTATAGAATGACAATGCCTTGTCGCTTTGTAACAATATTTGAAATTGCAATTTTTAACAATTTTTTTATTTTTTTCCACCAAGTTTGTTTTTAGGGATGCTGAACCAATTAATTGTGCATGGCTACATGCACTTTGAGGAATAAAATACATGTATATTATTATGTCTTCTACATAGTAGATACAGCTGCGTCCTCTTTGAAGCTTGAACCAATATGGCTACATGTATACTCACACCTTTTCAATTCTTACCAGTTAGTCTTGGGCAGTTAGCTAGCACACGAATCTGCTCAAACTATGCATGCATTTTAACAAATCCTGCCAAAGAGTATGATTTTGTTGCCCACTTCCAAATTGAAGAGCTTTTACATCCGCGGGCTAAGAAAAGGGAAAAAAGGCAGAAAGAAGAATATTGTTATAGGAAACACTAAGAATATTGTCAGCTGGTACTGTTACTTTCGAAGAAGCTCAAGACAGCCGGATACACATCGATGTAAGCCCGCGTGCCCAGAACAAAGTCTCCATGGGAGTAGCCTGGCATGTACAACATCTCCACCTTCCCAGGGATCTCACTCTCGAGTCGCATCACATCCTCAGTGTTGGCCAGATAGTCATTCCCACCATAGGCCAACAAGAACTTCATGTCCTTGGGCAGCCTCTTCAAATTGTATGAGGGAGGGATGAAAGTAGAGTAATGGAATAGATTTCCAAGTAATCCATAATCATATTTGCAAAACCTACCCGATCTTACCACTGCAAGTCAGCGACAGTAGCACAAAGTAAACAATTGAATTGGAATAAATTTAAAGCATTAATCAAGTTAATTAGTACTATATGATCAGAAGAGTTGGTCGATCGGAAATCCGCACTTTGAGCCAATTGGACAACATTCTTCATGGAAGTTGATTGCAGCTCATACTTCCGATAGTACTCGATCCTAGATTGATTTATACAACAGTTGGGACCTGTGTGCATGCCACGCGACGAAATAATAAACATTATCTGTGAAATGAGATACATGCATATATTTGTCACATACCAACAAAATACAAGCATGCATTCAACAGATTGACCCGGATATCCGTCAAAATTATACTTTGAAATGTTTTCTTGAAGGCAATAATATATGAGAGGTGAAGCTCACCTTCAACCAAAGTTAGTAGGTCCTCATAACAGTTTGAATTGGTGTTGTGGCATGCCAAGCTCAATACATTGTGAACCAAGTCGCTGCAAAAATTCACATGAATTCAATACCAAAGTTAGTAATTTTTTTGGATAATTAAAGGTAGTAAGTTTACTTCATGATGCTCATGTCTACAAATTTGAACATGCATAACTAGGAGGAACTTACTCTGAAAGACTGAAGCGTTTCACCCCAAGCGCGAGGTCCACCTGCAGGGTCAAAACTAGAAAATAGGGCTGAAAACTCGAGTAAGGGCTTCCTGTGAGATACTAATTAATTGTGACACTACCTGATCAAGGAAGAGGGAAGATGCCATCCTGGCGACGAGGGAGCGAATGTTGGAGAGGAAGGCGATGGGGCTGAGCATCACAGCCTTGTCCACCATCGTGGACACCTTCCTCCTTGTGAACGCAGCAAACCCAGCCATTGTACCCTACATTGTAAGTATATAAATAATTACAACTGGTCACGGTAGTACTACAACATAAGCAAATGACTGAAGCCCGAAGGTTTTTGAGATGTGCATGAGGGGAATGATTTGCGTGGAGCGATCAACCTGAGAGAAACCCACGAAGAGAACACGCTTGTTGGTTGCACTTGAAATGAGCCTCAGCATCGTGGGGAGATCCTCAGCAACAATGTCATCAAAAGTCCAATCCCAGTACTCCTGCACCCATACATACACCGCATATTTTCCATTTTATTATGGTTTGTTTAAGCCACATTCTTTTGGAGTCCACTCCCAAGGAATCAGAACTTGTTGCTATCTAGCCCCTATAACTCAGAATAATATCTCACTAGCTCATATCTTAGAAACAAGAATCAACGTCTTCTTGTATATATACTACGATCAGATTGAAGAAATAACAGGAATTATCATTTCCTCTCATTGATATATCAATCACTCTAGGCCGTTGATGAAAGGATTGGGTGACCACTCTGCTATGTTCCAGCTTGAAAGCAACTAAAAATTTCGCCATGCAAAGAAGGAGTAAAGAAGAACCATGATCTACAGCTTACCTGCTGAGAGGGCGTGTAGAGAAGGTGGCCAGCGCTGAAGTCAGAGGAGCGAGTGTTCCCAATCCAGACATCGTAGCCGGCCTCAGCAAGAATGAAAGCAAGAGACTCCTTGGCCTCGTTTATGACCCATACATCCCCACCCTGCCATCCAATATTAGAGATATTATCTTCTACATTAAGCTGCTCAATCAGCTGTGCTTAAAAGAGACAGAATCTCTTTGAGAAGGCCATCATGAAAGGAATTGAACCTGCATGATACCGTGGTAGAGGAAGACGGGATTCACGTCCAACTTGGCCGGAACATTTGGGGACGAGATCCTCTGTAACGAAAGAACGAAGAGATCCTCTGTTGGAACCTGTGGCTCGGCCAAGAAATGAGAAGAACTGAAATGATCGAACACAAATGCTCCAAGAACAAGGAAAAGACAGTTTCTTCTGTGTACCTTATATTCCATGCAACTGAATTCCTTTGGCCGGGCAAAGGTGTCGCAGATTCCTGGACGGTTCCCATAATCGGAGGAGATCACGGAGGCTGGGAATATGGAATAGAGGAGAAGGAAGAAGATGGCTTTGGGGAGAAAACGAAGCATTTGCCAGAGATAGAAAGAGAACGAAAGAGACGAGTGACAAGTTTGTCAAGAGTCCTTGGCAGCGTTTATTGGGAAATAGATGATCTTGTATCAAAGAGAGACAAGTAAGGACGGCAAATATAAGTGCAATCCATGCATTCGGCATGGAAGTAAAGAAGCACATGATCTTGGTCTTGGTTTCAGTAAAACCAGGAGCAGAATATTAGAATGAAATTTAGGATCGACCATCTTGTATTATAAATGCTCTTCCATTGCACAAGAGCAGTATATATATTTGGAACATTGGACGACGAGTGCTCCACCTGTCTAAAACCAAAGTTTACAGCGACGAAAGAAGAGTTTTTCCGAAATAAGGGACTAGGACCCATAGAATTGGGTTCCATAAATCTTCTTCTATGCAGTGATGCGGATCCCAGGATGAAATGTCGTCACTCATTTGATTGTGGGGAACCGATCCTAGCTTTGGTTTGAAGAGCTAGCAGCATGAAACCCAATACAATAAGAACCCAAGAAATGTGATCATAGTCCTATTTGTTAATTAGTTTTGCACAGTTAGCAAGAGTTTTGCTGTCAGATCATACTACAATTTTGAACTCATTAAAAGTTTTCTACGCTAAAATGAGATCATGTCTATGTGGTTACAAGTGATTCAATTTTGCCTTTAAATGGATTACACAATTGTGGCTTGACATCAAACATTAAGATTACATTTGCTGCTTAGTCAACTCATTAATCAGTTCAGTCCTCGCATCATATACGTTCCCCAGCTGAGTAGACAGAAGTGCTTACATGGTTAAGAGGCAGAAACTGAGAGAAAAATTCAAAAGTCACACTTGCTTCAGTATTGAATTCAAATGCGACTTTTTGATAGGGTGTTTTATGCATAACATCAGTATCTTCACAAATTAGCGAACTTCCTCGTTTAAGAAGCCTTTTAAAAGCCCCGCTAGTTTCAAGACCTGGAACTTTATATCTTGGCAATAAAAAGAACAATCCATCAACTGCTTCACAATCAAAGATATATAATACCATGAGTTTCAGGTAAAACAGCGCCAAATAAAAGTTCCTTTTTCGTACTTCAGAGATATTCTCTGTTCTACAAAACATTGCAGTTTTTCAACCACTCGGCAGTCACCAAGAAATTTGGTCCTCTCATATGATATAATATGGCGGCCACTAAAACCTACATCATTTTTCTTTCAATCAGTTTTTAAGCACACACACAATAAGGCAGAGCTTTTAACTTAGATTAATAACCTCTGTGCAGTCCATTGCTGGTGTCTTTTATGCAGACAACCTTGGCTCAGCCGTGGTAAGCAGCCTTCTGTTTCTAAAATGTGGCCAAAACTAGTCTTAAATCCACAATACCATAGCATATTCGATGTGTGTGAAAGAGTTTCTATGACCATGACAAAAGGCTCCATTAGTTTTAGCCGCAAGCAGCAGTATATTACTCTACCAAACAGAAAAGAAGCAAATGCAAATATAACAAACAAATCTATTAGCAACAATAGCTATGAACAAATTTGCTCCGTGCAGCCAATCATCCGAGAGAGATCCTGCAATAAATTGAAATATCACAATATATTTAAGTACAACAATGATAGTCAAAAGAATACGTTCTCCAAAAAAGAGGAAAAAGAACCCTTAAGGATATTTCCCACTAGCATTTAAATATACCAAGCAATATATTTATGTTTTTTTATTTGCAAGGACTAGCTATACTTTCAAGAGCCAAGTGCTGGGCTTCTAACTGACCCTGGCATGGCATGGCATTATGTTCACTTGACTGGAATCCAGGAAAGAAGTCCATAGCCAGCAAATCACCAGTATAAATTTAAGATATTAGAAAAGGGGGTGTGGAAGGGCATCTGCCTACGAGGTAAATTCATTTGGTGATCCTAAGTCCTATGCAAACATGACTTCTAGCATTATAATTTTTTTCTCAAAATAAAACTGTTTAATAATTGTACACAAGGACAGTGGGGTCTACTTCAAATCACCAGAATACACACAAAAAGGACTCTGAGCTCTGACTACCATCATCAAACTGCAGCTCAGGTAACATAAAGAAATAGTGAGTGAAGATGGTATGGAAACACATTTACTCTTTGAATCATCAAAGAGAGACAATGTAACATTGAAATGTTTCTCTCAATCTTTACGTACACTAGGTAAATTTTGTGCCTCCTATGCTTGCATGGCACATATAGATGCCCAAAAGACTATCAATATGCCACAAATTTTAACTTCTCATTTTACTTGCATTAACATTCCCTGATGTAGCTGTTGGAACATAATTACTTCCCTATGCATCGTCGAATGGATGATTATTTAATCAAAAGATATAATGACTAGAGCTATTTTTAAACGGCTTGAAGGTCTATGCACAAGTTTTAGCTCAACAAATAGTCTTAAGTGTGGCTGATGGTACGTTCTTTCAAAAAAAGCGAGAGCTAATTGTCAAGACAAACAAAGAACTCTTGAGTCACGTACCATGCTTATCCATGTCTAATACCAGAACGGGATGTAAATCAAGTGACTCATCTTGTGATCTTTTGAAGGGCTTAGAACCTTATGACAAAACTCTTGAGCATAAATAGCAAAAAGTCAGGGCTCGCTCCTTTTAGTAATTTTCCTCACCACCAATGTTCGTCCAAGATAATCCTGCATTCAATTGAAAGAAGAAACAATTCGGTTATAGATGCACTGTATAATGTGTGAAGCCTAGATTGACTCTACCTGAATTTTCATAGTGAGAGCTGGAGAAAAGAAAGAGAAATATTGTAAGATACACCCTCCGTCCAAAAATATCTGTCCTCATTAGAAAACCAAAATGACAGTTCATTTTGGTTTTATAACGAGGACAGATATCTTTGGACGGAGGGAGTATTATATAGCCTCCAGACAGCCGGTCAAATAATAAAACATGCACGTAGGGCTGAATGCCACAGATTCATATGTTTAGACTTGGTTAAAGGTGAAACTTTTGCTTCCACATGTGGTAGTCGGTTGTTTGATATAAAATTTTAATATGGGATTATTAATAGTTCACTTTGTAAAACCCAGTGGGATTATTAACCAACAGAGGGACTGGACGTACATATACTACAGTAACTACACTGAAGTAGAATTTTGATACTACGACAGAGAATCAGAGCCAAGAAAGAATCACATACATAAAGCAAGAAGAACGCCTTTTACCTCCCCATTTGAAGACATGGCATTGTCAAGCTCCTCAGCAGTAGAGTAGGAAATGAAACCATAAACACGATTTCTCCCTTCTTTGCGATCATATAGTAGTCTGGCACTTACAAGGATTCCATAATGACTAAAATGTGCTCTCAAATCTTCAGGTTTTATAGACCATGGGAGGTTTCCAACATATGCTTTATGAGGACTTTCAAAAACTATGTTCTTGGCAGCTGTATTAAGAGCATCCTTGTTCTTCTTCCTAGAAAACAAGTCAGCCGAATATCTCACCCTCACTTCTCTCCCACCCAATTCCTGAAGAAAGCAAGGAGCTTTAACAAAATAAATCTATAAAAACATCCAATAAATTAAGCACTCGTATCTATAGTGAAGCTGTCAGTGTCTCAAATGCCCACTTACAATTCCATCCAAGGCTTCAATTGCCGATTTTGCTTCAGGAATTGATCTCATTGTAACAAAACCACACCCTCGACTCAGTCCTGTTTCAGCATTCCGGGAAACCTGCAACGATATAGCTTCACATTGCATGCTTAAATCTTCGAAATGAGGCGGAATGAACAAATAGGAAGAAATGGGTATCTACCTCTACCGACTGGACGGTTCCATAAGGCTTGAAGATGTCGTGGAGCTCAGCAATGTCGCAGCTTCGAGGCAAGTTGCAGACATAGAGCTCGCACGGCCGGACTCGAGGCTCAGGCGGTGACAAGCCGGCGTCTCCGTCGTCTTCTTCTGTGAGGGATACGTCAGGAGATTCAAGAGAGGCGGCTTCGACGGGCTGGCCGTCGACAACGGCGAGGACTCTATGGAGGCGCATGGAGATGGAGAAGAGTGCAGAAGAAGGGGGAAAGCGGTGGGAGAAGGAGACGGGGAAGAAGACGAAGAAGGGAGAGGAGTTAATGGAAGCAGAGGGTTTGAGATTGTGGAGGGTCTTGCTGGGGAGGAGGGCGGTGGCGGAGGAGGCAGCTGCCGCGGCCATGGCTGCTGCTACCGGATAGAGGAAATGGAGGAGGATAGACGAGCCACGCGCCCGCAGCCTAGTGCTTCTGATCTGAGCTCTTTGATCTCTGCCACTAGCCGGGGCCCACGGATATGATCCTAAATCCTTGTAAACATTTTGAGAAGTTATTACGCAGAGCGTACCTGGATTTCATGCTCACCACCGATTAGTTACAAAACATCTGTACTGGATTTTGGATATCCACTGTAGCATCTATGTTTTTTTTACATCCAGCTGAAACACGTCCTGAGGTGTTTCAGCCATATCTGGATGCTACAGTGTAGCAACAATCACGCCCCAAACGGCCCCTAAGTCGGCGAGAAAGAATTTCAATTGAAAGCCACTACAAGCAAGGAATTCCGTATCGGATTTCGGTAAAATATCGGTCGGCCTAAGAGATAAAATTTCGGAGATATTTCGGAGATATTTGTAAAAAAATTTCGGTAGTTAAAAATTAATTTTTATCATATATTTTCACAAAAAATGAGTTATATTAATTTAGATAAAGCATAGATTTCAAAATATGCATAAAAATGCATATTAGGATTAGAAACAAGGGAAAAGTTGTTATTTTTTCCCTTTTTTTAAAAAAAAAAATTTTTTTTTCCAAATTTTTTTTTTTTTAAAATGTTTTTTTTTTGAAATAGCGAAATTTCGCCGATATTATAAATTTTTTAAAAAACGATATTTTACCATTTCGATTTCTCGGGTGGGGCCCAAAATCGATATATCGGCGAAATTTCGCCGATATAGAATTCCTTGACTACAAGTCTACATTTCTGACTCAAAAAGCAGAAAAAAAAGGTCTACATTCCTTGGTAAAATAATTATAATCATTACCATAATTACCTAGCGCCTTTCTCAACAGCTTGAGGTTGGCGTCATGGATCTTATACCTTTGGTGGAGTAATGTATTGTGAAGCAAGAAGATGATGTATGTTCCAAGTGTCAGCTATTTGACTATCGAAGGTTTCCTGTTGTCCATTTGGTAAGTCATTATACGTAATGTTATCAGGAAGAAACAATATCTGAAATTAAGCTCAAGTAAACTATAACCAGCTGATCGAGTTACATGAATCATCCTCCCTTAACCAGTTAAACGGACATTGCCGAGTTTGCAAGACTGCCTTAAATGAGCCTAGCGTGCATCCATCCTATTATGTTGTTAGAATAAGCTATATGGAAATGTTAAAAATAGAAATAATATGAACAATGTGGTTGACAATGGTTGAGTTCCTCCAAAATCATAAGGTGATTGGATCTAGTGAATCTCAATTTATTCCATCCGTTTGGAATTATTATCACTATAAGATTTTATAAAAATAAATTAAAATTAATTTATTTTTAAAACCCTAATAATAATTCTGGAAGGAGGGAATACATATGTGATCAAAGCTTATTACCAAAAAGTACTAAAACAGCCTATCCGTGTGCGGTGTGCCATAGGCGGCTATGCCGGTGAAGCTTGTTAACTCATATGCGTCTCAGGGGCCGTTTGGGGCGTGATTAAAAGTAAAACATCCAGATGGGATGTTTTGCTACACTGTAGCAATTGGATATTTTATATATCCAGCTGAAACACCTCCTGAGGTGTTTCAGCTGGATGTAAAAATCCACATGGATGCTACAGTATATATCCAATATCCAGTCTGGATATTTTGCAATAATCACGCCCCAAACGGCCCCTCAGTAGAATAGCCCCTTCGTCCTGTTTAAATAGCTCAATCTGACAAAAAAAAAAGTTGATTTTTTCCGTGATGGTAGAAACCTTAACTAAATGGGGTAAAAAGAGGTTCAAAATTAACTTAAATTGACAAGATTGAGCACCTAAAATAGGATGCCTCTTTTTCCCGATGGAGTTATCAAAACAAGGGAGTACATATTATAAGGCAACCCCACCTCAATCTTCTTCAAAATTTCAATGAAATACCCCTTCTATGTAAACCTTTTTTGTGTTTTAAACAAATTGTATCTTTAAATATGAAATACTCCCACGTAAATACAAAGCAATAACCGAAAAGAGAATCGAAATAAATTTGATATTAATTACCAAAAAAAAACGATTTGATTTTCTCTTCCATATCAGAATTCCTGGGAGTTGCCAAGTTGGGAGTTTGAAGTTGATGCCATTACCAGCAAAAAACGATGATGACAAGTATATCTAAATTGGAAGACGGCCTTTTTATACAAAAGAATTGACTAAAACTTTCATACTTTCCTTTTCAACATTCATTGCTTTTTCTTTTTTGCAAATTTTTCTAACAATCATCTATCCCAGAGTGTATATCCATCAATTCATGAAATCACCCCCAAAGAAAGAAAAAAAACGGACGAATTGACGAGCTTCTCAGTTCTCACAGAAATATGGAGTGAATTTATGAGCAGCTAGCCACAAATAATTGGAAGAAGACCAAAGGAGGAAGGCGAGAAAGTCAGAAACATTAGAGGCCGCCGCGTCTGTGACTCTGTCGTCTCGAAGGGATAGGCTCCTCGATAATCGTCTCCAACATGGGCTTCCTCGATCTGCACACACTCGGCCTGGCCTTGAACTCCCCCACCATAACCTCCTCCATCTCCTCCAAACTCAGCCTGGGCGCATCCCTCTCCGCCTCCTGCCCTCGCGGCTGAGCCGGCGCCTCCACAAATTCCGGTAAGATCCTCGCTTTTCCGCCGGACGTCCGCTTGGCGGTGAGCAGAAGGGTACCCATGTCGGCGGCCGTGACGACGGAGTTGAGCCTCCTCATGGGGAACAGAACATACACGTTGCCAATCTCTAGCTCCTCGTCAGCGGACAGAGGAGAGAACCTGCGGCCGACGTGCAAGGCACGGGAGTTGACCAGGAAGTAGCCGGGGATGTCGAGCATGAGCTCGGCCGCGTTGGTGTGTCGGTCGAACTGCCGGATGTCGCCGGTGGGGAGCACCACCCTGCTCCCCTTGGCATAGCGTCCGGGCACGGTGTTCAGCGTACAGGAGATGTAATTGCCCATTGTTTGACCGAAAGGTACAACTGTTCGATGAAATTCCTGACTGAGCCGGAGAGGAAGAAATCTTGTGGCTTGTTGGGACGTGGGAGACCTGAAGGGGCAAGGAAGAGGTGGGTGGGTTATAAAGAAGGCGAAGTCGAGGTCGAGCAGTGACAGACTCAGGATGGTTGACAACTTGGACACTGGAGTTGAATCAGAATCCGCGTGAGAGAGCCCGAAAGGCAGACGGGGCGGGGAGCAAGACCGTAGAAAAGCGTAAAGAAAGGACAGAGAGACAGAGCGCGAGGAGTGTTTTGGGGCACATGTTGCTGGTGGGAAGCCCTGACTACGTGTTGTAACTTGTACCGAAAAAACAAAAGCAGTGTCTGCGTGTGGGGTCCTGGCCAGTGCTCTCGACTCGTTCTTGGAGAGGTGATATTTCTGGCTGGCGTTTTGCTGTTTTTGTCTTTCTGATGAGTCACACTAGGAATGTCGTTCCGTATGAGTTTGTTTGGACTTTGGAGACTCACAAGCCCGACACGTCACGAAGGGCCTAAATATTCTTGGTTTTTTCGTTGGTAAGTGGACGATAATTTTCATTTTTTATACTACCGCCTTTGCAATGATAATTCTTATGTTACATACGTTAATCATGATTTATAAAGATAGATAGTAGATAAATTAGTTTACCAAAAAGCATAAAAAAAATTGAACGTCTTAGAATGATACGGCCCCGTAACAGTGGATACGGCAAACCAGGATTAGTTTGAATGTCGTGATCACGAGAAGTTAGGAGCGGTTTACGGGGTTTGACATGAGGCTTCTTCATTTGATCGAAGTAGTGGGTTGCAGCTAAGCAGCGTGTCAAGGCTTACTCGGTCACGCGATCGTTGGTTATCATACGCCTCCTCCCAGAATATATCGTTGGAGGATAATCTACTGGGAAAAATAATTTGAAAAAGAAGAGACGGTGAGTTATCATATTCCATATCTTCCATTTATCAACTCATTTCGTGGCTTATGTTGCCAATTCAGTTGAGTGCACTTCTCCTGCTGTCTGGCTGCTCACCCTTTTCCTCCAAACTTCCCATGTCTATCCTCCTAATCAGCTTAACCGCTCTATATTTGACCCTCCAATGACTATATTCCAATGTCTTTTAGCTGTTATTGTTTAACTGCAAAATTTATGAGAATGTTGCTTGGATCATCTGAACTCACTAACTTATACTCCCTCCATCCTAAAATAACTGTCACATCCTAAAAAAAGTGGGCAGTGTTAATTACTCAAGTATTGATGCCCAACTTACAAGCACACATTAACTTTTAATTCCAAGTTTCAAAAAGACCCCATAGGATTGTTAACATATTGTGTATCAGTTTAATTACCTTGTACAATGGACTCCAGCTTGATTTGTTAGAACACAAAAGAAATTGGTATTTCGTAAGGAGGAATTTTAGCATAAAAATGAATAATGGAATGACGGTTGTTGTATCTGAGCCCAACATCGGCCTAAGTAGGAACAAATGTCAGCGGCTAATTACACTACTTGTTGCTTTGACTAAAGCTGGCAGAAATCATTTACCAGAACACAAAGCTGGCTGAAAACCACGAGGTTGTCACGGGGAGATGGAAAAAAACCAAATTCTCCTGCTGCACCGAGAGCGTGTGAATCACCCGCCCTCCCCTTGGATTAATGCGTATCGCTGGCAATGCGCACATTAATTTTATCTTTGCAAATATTAAGTCTATTGACCCGGCCTAGTTTGAGTAAAAGCTCAAAATCCTCCTGCCACTTTGATTTTGGGTACACAAACATGCCTTGCCGACATTAGCGCGAAGTAAACTCTAAACTCGGTCTAAAAGCTTCGGGGTATACTTCGTGATTTAGGGGCTGTTTGTTTACTCTTATTAAGATCTTAACGGAATAAGTGGCTAAAAAGTTCAGCTTTTTTGGGCTTTTCAGCCCATTTATTTGAGTGTCTGAATTCTATCTTGAATTCAGCCTATTTATACAAAAAGGCTTAAAAATTCAAATGGGAAAACCTATCTGACTTTTCTGAAAACTTCTGAAAACCAGGCCCAAATCTTGACCCCTACCTCCTCCTCCTCCTCCCCACTTCCCCTTTCCTTCTTCTTCATCCCTCTTCTCCTCCTCCTCCCGTCTTCTGTCGGCTTGCTGCTGCTTGGCGACCGAGGAGGAGGCTTTCCGTCTTCCAATCTCAAACGCATTTTGCAAGAAATCGAGTAGCTTCACTCCATTAAGCTTCTCGACGACGACGGCGGCGGCGAGGAGGAGGAGCTTTGCCAGGGACGGGCAGCTCGGCCGCCTCCGTCGATCGAGGTTTCTCACCCTGGCATGAATGGGTGAACTTGATGGAGCTGCTCGTGAAAAGGAGGTACCTTTCCGACGCTTAGATTCAGACATTGTCCTTTTTTGGATTCTGCGATTTCTTCGACGATGGAGCAACAACTTACGTTCCCTTTCTGTGTCCTCTCCTTCTCCAGCGACTAAACATGGTGGTCATGACCTCCCCCAGCCCAGACAGTCCCCGGGTGGCAGAGGCGCCGACGGCATCCTTCCTTTCGAAAGCCTGCCTCTCCCGCCCCACACCCCATTCTCGTCCGACTTCTCTCCCTCTTTCTCGCCGTCGGATTCGGCTCCTTCCTCGTCTTTCCTCGCATCAGCGTCCCCGCCATCCGCAGCTATCCGGCCCTTGATTTCCTAAACTCCTCCTCCCCCGCCGCTTTCTTAGCCGAAGAGCAATGCGACGTGTTCCACGGAGAGTGGGTATGACCCCTTCTTTTCATATTTAGGATTTCAGATTTTAGTATTCTATGGGCCATTACAGATTTAGGATTTCACATTTTGGTATTCTTGAGGCAATTTCAGATTATATATCAAAATTTCATATCAATGGCTTTTTAGAATTTTCAGAAGGCTTTTCATATTCAAGTTCAGATCAAACAAACAGACCCTTAGACCGATTCATTAATCGTTTTCATAAGATGAGGTATATTTTATTTGGTGTCAAATATATATATATGAAAAAAAATCAAACAGCACCACCAAGATTTACCAAGCAGAGCTCGTCCTGAAGTTCTTTTATTAAAAATTTTTGCTTTTTGACGCTTTCAAAGGTTTAGTGGGGTATTACTAAAGCATCTCCATTTTTACGCAGTTCCAGCCCCTGCGTTGGTGGAAGACCTCCCCGTCGTTTTTGTTTTTCTTTGTGGGTCTTTTGGTAGTCAGGAAGATGGTAAGAGGGAAGCTTTGCTTCTCTTCCTCCTCACCTCCTCCTGCTCATTTGATCCTCTTCCCCTACCCTTCGTATGGTTGTATTATGGGCAAATGCGACTCATTTGGTAGTTGTCCTCTTGGGGCATATGATCCATTCGACTATTTTACCGACGGATCTCATTATCTTTGGGTATAACTGGTTTACTTCTACTCTTAGAGAGCATCAGTCGAGTGATGTTCAACTGAGTAGCGGTCCATGGGGTGAGAAACCAACCTCCATTACTATAAGCGTGCATTCAATCATCTAAATTTGTAGTAGCCGCCTAACAGTTGGGCGATTATCCTTGGGACTACCAATTGTGATGTTGTTGCCTGGAACTCACAACCATGTAGCTCCACTATGAGTTTCTTTGGCATTGATGTGGAGGTGCATTTTATTGGATAATTATATCAATCTTTCGACCCTTTGGAGATAACTCAGGATAATTGGATTCGAAGTCTTTTGTAATAGAATTGTGCTTGACGTTGCGTTTTTGTTCATGAAGTTTTTTACTTGATGTTTTTTTTTTAAGTTATTATGGGAAGAGTTTGATCACTATTGTTTGTGTCTGGAATCCTTTCTTCCCCTGTTGTTGTTGTATTTGAAGAGGCCTCCTTGTTTTAATATGTCATTTAATTCAATAAAGTTTCTTTGTGAACAAAAAAAATCTCCCTTCTTACATCAGAACGGTACAAGCGACATTAGCTAAATGCCTAAGTTCTATTTTTACTCGCAACTTGGGGCGAGCCCAATTAGGTATCGTCCATGTTTTGCTTCCATGATATCCCATGAACTTCCTCCTTCTACGAGTACGAAAATGTCATTTGTAGCCATGAGGCTTATGTCATTATCTCTCACATTTATGTATAGACTAGCCATATGATTAGATATACACCTATGATATTTATTAACAACTATATATTCATTCCATTACATTGGTTACAACTAGAATTGGCATTATTATTCATGTAAAGATTGCTAATTGACATAAGCAGTCTCCGTACGTGATAGCTCCTCGCTGTTTGTGGTAAGGCAAAGACTTCAATTTTGGCTGATGGTGTCAAAAGAGTTGACTTATTGAATCTTTTAGGTTTGAATTGGCTTGGTCTTCTCAGACTTTTCTACTCATATAGCAGTTTACTCGTTTAAGTGAAAAGATGGGCGAAGAAGCACTATGTGCTACGTACATGAAAAACTCTTTTTAGCTTCCAAAATCTATTGATGTTTATTAGATGAAACATGGATCCTTAAACATGCACTAACACACATGCATACCCATAAATCTAAATACAAGCATTTGTACGTAATTTACAGGGGACTCTGTACTATCAACCCATATTTCCCTAAGCAGACTCTAGAGGGCTGGGCAACCTCTTCTTGCCAAGGAAGTGGACTCCTCTTCTAGAATTCCTATAATGCGATCAAATGTATATCTTTCTGCATAATCCTCCTTGAAGCAATTTTGTATCAACCTGGACAATAAGAAAATACATTTATGGTGATTATTTACCAAACAAATTATGGTGATTTACCCTCTTAAAAGAATGTGCTTACTCTCGAATCCTTCCAGAGCATCGACTTAACTTAAAATTTGGTTCAAACTCCGTTTCATGTGTTGCTAAATTTGGTCCTTCCAACATCTATAGGGCAGTATAGAAAGTCAGCTCAAAATGTTCCATTAGTGGACAACCTAAAATGTAGATAATCCAAATTTGTTTGAGGGCTTACAATTTACCTGATGAAATATGCGGGCAAATGAGCGGATATCTTTTTTATAATGAGTAGTATGGCAACGCATATTGTTTGTCATTTCGCCTGTTCAGCAATATTAGTTGTCAACTATGTAAACTAAGCAACCATTAACAGAAAGGGCATCATTATTGACCCTTATGATGGCATGCAGTCGAAGAAGTTTGACATTAAAACCTCTTATTTTACGTTGGAATAAGCTATAAATCAAATCCTCTTCTGCCAAAGGTCTGACATACCATTTTCTTCAACTGGATGCCTCCCATGATAAAGCATCTGGACCCAGTACTCAGCAATTTTTAGTTGGCCCCCTTCATCTTGCAACAAGTTTCTAAATTCAAAACAACAAAAATTTGATGTGAACATAAGGAGTAAAGAGGGTTTTACTCTAAATGTTAATCAGTTATATCTATGATAAAAACAAAATCAAACATAAAGTCCATGAGAGCTAAAAAATGGAGGGGAAATCCTAATCTGAGAGAATTGAAGTCGCCAATTTGTCATGATGAGCGTAAAGAGTATATGCACGATGAGCACCACGTATGGAAGCGGTGACAAGTGTATAAACTTTCTTAGAAGAGAGTTAATACTTATTTTCATTAATAAGATTACCTACCAAACATATAATTTTTTCTGTGAAGCACTTATACATGCATGAAAATTAATCACTCACGTGAAATCTAAATAGTTGTGAACGATAGGATCTGGCCTGTGCCTATGAAGGTAGTTCAACCCCCTGACAATACACATTGCAGAATAGATATAATTAACACTGTCAGCAACAACAACTCTTTTCCAAAACATACATATAAAAACTAGTGAAGAGAATTACAGAGACCGGATGCATGCTATTCTTGGCTAAGTTGCAAATTTGTGAAGTTCTTTTTGTATCTCTGCTTAAAATGACGAAAAGAAAATGCTTGCAGGCTAGGTAGTAGCAATTCATTGCATAAATGGATCCCTTTCTGCTTGGTTTTATTTAGGAGTGACCGCATAAGAGTGTCTTAGACGAGAAGGCAAAAAAATGAGAACCTGAGATAAAATTCTTTGAGATGGAGTATTCATCTTAAAGGAAGACATTAACTTCAAGTCAAATGATACAAATAATATTTACCACTTTACAACGATGTTGGATGATGAAACCTTAGATTAATATTCTTTAATCGATAGTAAACACGCATTTCATACGTCGAACAACATGATGTAAAGGCATACATCATGTAGTTATTTAAGGTGCAGAAAATTAACTATAAGAAAAGATCAGCAAATATGTAATTGCACATATATATTACGTGGACATGAAAGTGTAAAACAATATATTATTGAAAGAGAAACTTACTTAGCAATATCCAAGGCATGTCGTACAGCTGTCTGGTTGTTAAACCTGTTTTTTTTATTTAAGATCTTACTCAAAGGACCCTGATATTCCAGGATCAAGAAAACTAGGTTAGATAATGACTAAGCAACATATATTTTTGAAGTACGGGAAAGGAGAATATGTCAACAATTTGAGGACAACAATTATTAGCAACGCACTATATTATCAAAACATATTGCTTTCAGTTTTTAAAGTAGAAGTGCATCGCTAGACGAAAAAATTCAGACTACTAAGTGCAGTGCAAAAAGCTATCTGACAGACTGTATATCGTTGTTTGAAACTGACATTCTTTGAAACAAAACATGATTGTCCAATCTTTGAAACTAGTTTCCCTTTCAAGAAATTTGTGAATAATTGTTGGATACGTACTCCTGACAGATACTCTGTTATAAGTATCAGATCTTCCCCCATCAATATTGCACCCAGAAACTGCAGTATACTCGGGTGACGAAGTTCTCTTAAAAGAGTCAAGTCTTTTGAAGAAAAAATTCCTGCATTTTCCCACATAAAGGTGCATTAATTTAAAGGATAATCAATAGGGTCACTTTGGAGACTAGAACTCTAGTGCAAAACAAAGGAAGAAAAGAGATCAATGCTAACTCTACTTTAAGATGGGTGAACCCGTCTTCCTTTTGATTATTGTCTTAACAACCCATGTACCACGCCATTTAACTCTGTGAGATAGTCCGAACTGACCCTGAAAAAGTGATGAAAGTGCATAATGCCATCAACAACCTAAAAAGCATCAGCTGAAAGTCCAAGACATGAAGATGCAAATAAGTGTGACCATTTCATGTTGATGATACAAGTTCAAATTATCCTCGTCTCTAACAATTTCCAATCATATATAAGCAATAGCATTTTGAAAATAAGTAGTCATGCACTTTTGATCGACTAAATTCAAGCCAAACGATACAAATTGGCGCTCCCAGACGAAACTCTCATTTCTAAAAGGCAGAATAAAAAGTATTCAAGTATTTCTTTCTACAAATATGTATTTCTGTAGAGCTACAACATCAACACCAGAATTCACCTAAGATTCATGATTGCTTCAACTGTGAAATTTGAGCAGGTTTTGGTAGAATGCTCTGGATAGCACAAGATATGTAGCGAAGGCATTGAAAATAACAAAAGCAGTACTATAATGTATACCTGCTCAACCTCTAATGAATCCTCAAAATTAATTTCCGAAAGGTCAAAAGTTGCCTCATTCACTCTTTGCTTATTTGGCAAGGTCTGCAATAACAAGAATAAAAACTGGTAGTTATTACTACAAATCCCAATAGTGGGCATTAGACATAATAGAATTGTCCAGTAGCTGGTAAATTAGTGGGCATTACATAATCAAGTGTCATAAATTTGAGTTCATAACTCGAGAGACATATTTTAACTTAGAAGTTAAATTACCGAAGGCTTATTTTTTATTGCATCAGTTCCGCCATTTGACTCCAAGATCCTGCATATGTCTTTATGTCCATAGAGTTTGGCATCTGTTAGAGGCTTGACATATTCAACAACAAAGACGACAGCACAATTAATTAGGAACCATGTCTTTGAAATTTTGCATGAAAAAATCCAGGGCTTTATTTTGCGCTCCTCCTTTTTGTAGGGAGCATTACTCCTACTAACTGTGGTATTTGAAAGAGGAAGAAATAGAACCTTGAACTTACAGTTTTATTCCATCGATCTTTAAGGTTGACATTTGCTCCGTACTCAATCAATAACTCCACAATAGAGGCGTGTCCTCCGCTAGCCGCAAGGTGCATAGCTGTTCTATAGTCATAGTCTTGAACATTTGGAGAAGCGCCTTCTCGTAGCATATGGTTGAGTCCTACTCTATCTCCTCTAGAAGCACAATTAAGAAGGCTTCCAGTGCCACCAGTGCATACCGCAATCCTCTTTGCATCTGGTTGAGTCCAACTGAGTTGCATATTGATTTCGTCCATTGCCGCTGATCCTCGTATCAAATTCTTTATGCGCTGATACGCAAAAAAAAAAGCTAACAATAATCAAGACAAATGGTAAAAACAATAGCAGAACATCTACACTAAAACTAAACATTTTTATCAAAAAAAACTAAAACTAAACAGAAGAAGACCTTGGATGACTAATCAGAGCAGAGCATGACCGGCCACTTCCAGAGCTATAAGTTAAGGTACTGCAGTCAGCAAAGCTTTAGATGACTCAATGAGTAATTAACAAAAGAAATTAAAATTGAAAACTTGAGTAGGACTTGGAAGAAAAAAACATGGTTACTTGAGAAAAGGATATTATGATGGAGAGTGATAAATGATGTAATAGCATCTTGGTGAAGGCGGAATCTCGGAGAGGAGAATGTACAGTATTAATTGGAAGTTTGGAAAGGTTTGAAATTTGATTTGAGAAAGGACGAACTGGAAGCCGAGGTTGTATGGCGGGGAAAATGATGGCGACTTGAACGATGGGCTGGCGGGTTCGTTAATAACAATCCTCAATACGAAAGCAAAAACCGCCACCAATTTCTTTTGGCTTAGGTAGGACCATTAACTTAACTATGCTTAATCCTAATTAGCAAAGTTTGAAGCAAGGTTTTTAAAAGGGGCAATTATATAATAAATCAATTTTTTTTTCGAAAAGGACGCACTATAGCAAATATTTCCCGAATAAGCGCTCTGACAAGCCACGCAGGCGCCTGTATGGCACGGGCGCCTGCGTGGCTTTTTTTTTAAAGTAACCCGAAAGGCGACGGTTGGACTGACGCCTCTCGGTTAAAAGAAAAAAGAGATATGCATCCATTTTCAAAGACGCGTTCAGGAACCGACGCCTTACTGCCTTAATTATTTTCGTCCTATTTTAAACGGGCAGTCATCTCAACGATGCATATCTCTCTCATTTCTAATCAATTTTTGCCCATTTTTTTTTCATTCATCCTTATTTTTAGTGCTCTTTCTAGGCATCATGATATCACAAAGATGTTGAGCTATCACATATTATTTATCGTGATTTTTTTATTTTTTTGATAAATAGTATGCAATGGATCAACATCTTTGTGATATCATGATGACCAGAAAGAGTACTAAAAATAAGGAAGAATGAAAAAAAAATGGGCAAAAATGGATTAGAAATGAGAGAGATATACATCATTGAAATTTGTCCCACTAAAACAGCTCAAAATAAATTTGTCCCATTTTAAAGGGGCGATAACTTCAACGATATATCTCTCTCTCATTTTTTTTATCAATTTTCACCCATTTTTCTTTTCATTCTTCCTTATTTTTAGTGTTCTTTCTAGTCATCATGATATCACAAAGATGTTGAGCCATCACATGCTATTTATCGAAAAAATACCAAAAATACCACGATAAATAGTATGTGATGGTTCAACATCTTTGTGATATCATGATGACTAGAAAGAGTATTAAAAATAAGGAAGAATGAAAAAAATGAGTAAATAGATTAAAAATGTGAGAGATGTGCGTCGTTGAAGTGACTGCTCATTTAAAATGGGACGAAAATGATTAAGGCAGTAAAAAGAGTCGGTTGAACCGACACCTTTCTCTTTTAACCAAGAGGCGTCGGTCCAACCGATGCTCTTGTCAGAGCACCTATTCGGGAAATATTAACTACAGTGCGTCATTTTCAAAAAAAATTGATGATTTATTATATAATTTCCTCGTTTTAAAACCGGACAGGCCATCGACCCGAAAATTTGGCTGGTCCGGTTTTTTACCCAAGATAGATGTTAGGAGAGAACACTACTATGCCCACCTCATATATATAATAAATATATTATATAGTACATAATAAATATAAAAATTCAAGTCATCCTGTGGTTAAGGTGTAGGGAATTATGTTGTCAGTCCTTGTTTCGAATTTTGGCAAAAGTAAGGTTTTTTTACAAAAAATACTGGTTTGATCCATTGAATCTCCGAACCGGACCAATCTGGTTCGTCGTTTAGCGAATTAACTGGTTGGGCCAACTGACTAGGGCTAACCGCTCTGACCGAAACCGGTCAGTCTACCGGTTCCGATTTTCCCCTATTAGACTGGCCGGTTTAAAAACCATAGTTTGAAGTATCACCAAGTATTTTAGATTTTTTTTTCTTCAACCAATGTTTGACTATAATATACTCATACAATTAAGTAGGGTCTTCTCGTAAACATGAGTCCTTAATGTGATTATTTATTTTTTTCTCAAGTTCAAATGGTATGCGATTTCTTACTAAGCGGTTAGTATGGTTATGATGCATGGTCGGGCTAGATGCAATCATTTTAGGCTGGTTGGAACTCTCCTTCTTGAGGGAGAGGTTCTTGGTTGAATGCTCATGACATATCTGTTTGGGGCGTGAAAAATCAGCACTATCCTGCTGAAAAAAAATCCAGCTGGTTAGGATTTTTGGGATAATCACCTCATGATGTATTTCAGCTGGTTATGGATTATCCCAAAAATCCATAACCAGGTGGATTTTTGGGATTGGATGAAACTGATTTTTCACGCCCCAAACGGCTATGTGAAGGGTCTCTGAATTCTTACATGTAGCCTAACCATCTCACCGATGCCTTGTTGGTTAGAAAATGGTACATTAGTTTCCCTCAATTTGCTTTCAATGGCAATGGTAAATGAGAATGATGGAGAACATAAGAAGCAACTAGGCAACAATCCACTTCTCTTTATTCTCCCACTTCAGTAGCGTGTATGAAAGAGTTCCTACTTTAAGACCTCTGCTTACTAAGGTCAAAGACTAGGCCAATTGTTGGTTACAAGAACTTGTACGATGGAACTTGTACGATGGTTTCATAATTTGATTTATATGGCAATGGCAAATAAAAGTGATATACTCCCTCCAATCACTTTTAATAGATACTGTCTTTTTCAAATGAACTAATTGTTTATTTTAGATCATTTAAAAAAAGTCGGTATCGATTAAAAGTGACCGGAGGGAGTAGAAGATAGCAGTAGTGAGGCAACACAACTTCGTGAGTATTTCGAGATTCTTTTTAAATCAAAGGAGTATACCCTAATAGAACCGAAAGAGTAAAATTTAGTTGTCACTGAGGTCATTACAAAAAAATCGAGTTCTGTTCACCCACTTCCAATGTTGCGGTCATGAGGGAGCAATATTTGAAATTGCAATAACCTATGATGGTGGTAGAGTTGTCACGGTAGCTAGGGTGAGATTTATTGGCCTGATTCTTTTCCACTTGCCACCCCAAAAGACCTTTGATAGCAGCTTATAGGCTTAGATGGAACAAATCCCAGAATAGAGACTCCCCCAGGGTTTTTGCAAACTGTGAACTCACCCACTCCACACTGCCCCATCCCTCCAAGGAGAAGTTATTGGGTGCAAGCGCCAGCTTAAGTCAGTTTTATGGCCACCAACCAGAAACAGACGCGTGGTCATTGGGGCCCACAATCCCAGACGACTAACAAGACCGAAACGGAGCTCTGTTCACACCCAATTGAATGCTCTCAGTTCCCTCCCTCTCTCTTCATTTAATGCCGTTCCCTCCCTCTCTCTTCATTTAATACCTTTCCTTCCAGGCAGCTTCCACAGCATGACTCAGCTTCAGTTCCTTCTCTTCCCTCCTTCTCTCTTCATTTAATGACTCCTCCGATATCTCTCTTCAAAAAATGGCGCCATTTTTTGAAGGTTTTGCACCTTCTTTTACAAAGAAGGTTTTTTTGGATAATTTTTTAGAGGGACTTCATTTCATTAGTTTCTCTACATACTCAGTTGCAACAGCTCCTCAGCTCCTTAATGTGTAAGGTACATTTCCAACCTGTAAAATTGAATTTTGTTATAGAAAAATTTGAGGTTTTGGTTATTAAAGTTAGCTACGCATTTTATTGCATGTAATTTTTATCTTTTAAAGCATAATAATGTATAAAATAACATGTTTTTAATGACTTAACTGTAACATGTAGTTTGATGTATGAAGAAGTTGAGGTGTAAGTGGAGAAACAATAATACTTTGGTCTAGGAGACGATGTAGAGGCAGTCCAAATACAAATTTTCACATTGAATTCATGCACACTTTATTGAGAATCTCTTAGATAAAATTCTGGCACTACATCTGCGAAGGGAGATCATAGGGGTTGTTTGGATGTACCATTTCCCATGCAGAAAAGAACTTTTAAGGGACAAAATGAGCTTTCAGCTAAAAAAATGTTTGGAAAAAAATTTTGTAAGAAATTTTTTCTTGGAAAGAGTCCCTTTCCACTTGAGTTTATTTTAACTATTTCTTGCGGAAATTTTTTTAAGGTACAAATAGTCTTTTTGCCCTTTTAATGAGTCATTTTTTTTCTTCTAAAATCCTCATCTTGAAGAAGTTTTTAATAGAAAATATTTTTTGAATAAAAAAGATAATTTAACCTTTTTATATTATTCTCATCCATATGCTATAGGTTATTTCTGTCATTTTACATAGCAAAGTGGTAACAACCTTTTATTTTTAAAAATAAAAAAATTGACTAATATTAGAAACTTTATTGCACAAGTGAACTCATGTAGTTAAGGGAGTTAGATGCTACAAATCAACCTTTTAACCCACAACAAATTCCAATTACCTTTAACCCAATGTTATATCCATTTGTTCTACCTATGGGTACAAGTTTTGACAATCCGGTAAGGAGAGAAATTGTTATCATTGTATAATAACTATATGTCTAAATGTTCATCCTCTTTTATAGGTTGTTGATACTAATGACATACTCGAAGGTCAATAGCTTTTCAGATTCCGACAAGTCGTGGAAGTCATTGTGTTCCTTCAAATATTCAATATAATTTTTGGGTGAACTCATGTTGAAAACTGACCACAATAACAACTATGTCTATATTCAGCTTTAGCTTGAGGATTGTGGTATTCAAAAACCCACAAGTGAAAAAACACAAATCCAGTGCCTAAATAAAGCAGTACCATTGCCAATTCTAAGCCACCACCAAGTGCAAGTCCTTGTACAGCAGCAACAGTAGGTTTTTTTTGCATCTATATATAAGGCAAGACAAAAAAGTGTTTTAGAACAACAATTAAATTGAGGCACAACCAAAAGTTGCAGAAGACACCTATCTCCGATATGACAAAATGAAGCAAAAGAAAATCAGGTCAATACATTAAATTGTATCAACCATGAATTCAACAGATATGTCTGGTATAAATGATATATCTCCTGCAAAAGTCAGAAGTAAACTAATGAATCTTCTACTATCCAACTTGGAGAAATCTAACAGGTGCTGTAATTCAATATGCACTCAACATGAGCACGATCAAACCTGTGCTGTGAACTAGCTTGAAAACATTGATGTCAAATCCACCAAAGAATTTGCCACCCTCACCTTTCAATGACCAACAAACATCACATAACAGGTCAATATCTACAATAAGAAAATTCAAATTATCCATATAGAAAAACATAGCGGCAAGTTGATAATTAAGAATCAATGATAGGATGAACATACAAGTGCAACCACCAGAATAAATGCAAGATAACATGTTTCTTATATAGCTGATAGTGATTGTTGATAACTAAGATATCATAGCTGTTTTGAAAAGTCCATTTCAATTGAAAGTTTCAGAACAAGGATCAACCATTGCATGTATTTTTTTTCTATTATGCAGGACTTTCGACTTTCTATACTTTAACTAGATTATGTAAAGTAATTGACACACAAATAAAATGAGAAATTTAGAGCTCACCAACTAGAACAACAGCTTTGACATCATCCCTTGCCATAGTTTCTTCATACTTCTCCTTCAATCCTGAAATAACTGTAATTCTCGTTACCTACGGGGCAACTTCACCCTTGTAAAGCTCTCATCCAACAATTCACAAGTATTTGCCAGTACCAAACAGATCCTACTATAAAAAAATTAAAACAAACACAATTGGCAGTGCCGCAATTAAATACAACACGTTCTAACTCCAAACTTTGATTTTTTCCCTCGCTCGCAATCTAAGTTAAGAGTTGCACTACTATATTATTACTATGGTAAGTTCTTTCTCAGTTTCTAAGACCTCAAATTGGGGAGTTGCTGCTAATCTCTATGAGGGTATACTTCATTATATATCTCAGTACTAATTGAGATCAACAACCAAATACTAATTGAGTATTATATAAATATTCTAAAGCAAACTCAGACTCACAACATGCAAGGGGCAGTCGGGTGACAATAATTCTGGACGAAAGGAGCAAAAAGAACTAGCTCTGTTGACTAAATCACAGTAAAAACAAAGCTTTTGTAGAGAAAACAAAAAAGCATAACTAATGGGTGGTGGGAGGGATGTCAAACGGCGGGAAGGACGTTGCCGATGAGGAACCTCACCGGTGAGAGTCTGACGACGAGAAAAATGGGAAGCACGAAAGTGAGGATTGTAAATGGTACCTTCCGGATGGAGAGAAGGACGTCAGACGGAGGGAAGAACATCGCTGATGAGGGTTTGTAGATGAGAAAGATGGGAGGGGAGTCGACGGCAACTCGGCATTTGACTTACACGAAAGAGTCAGAGGGAACACTGACCGGGATCAAAAGCCAGTCGTACTGTAGAAGCTGCCTGAGAAGAATGTCGTACGGAGGGAAGAATGTCGCCGACAAGGCTCCTCGCTGATGAGGGTTTGTAGATGAGAAAGATGGGAGGGGAGTCGACAGCGACTCAACATCCGACGTACACGAAAGAGTCAGAGGGAACTGACCGGGATCCACACCAGTCATGCCGTGGAAGTTGCCTGGAAGGGGAGGAGAGAAGGAAGCCAGTCGTTCTGTGGAAGCTGCCTTCAGAAGGAACTGAAGCTGAGTCGTGTTGTGGAAGCTGCTCGGAAGGAAAAGCATTAAATGAAGAGAGATGGAGGGAAAGGCATTAAATAAAGAGAGAGGGAGGAACTAAGAGCATTCAATTGGGTGTGAAGGGGGAGGAGAGAAGAACAGAGCACTTCGTTTGAGAAGTTAACGTCGTTCGGTCATGTTAGCCCTATGGGATTGTGGGCCCAATGACCACACGTTTGTTTCTGGTTGGTGGCCATAAAATTGACATGGGCTAGCGCTTGCACCCAATAACTTCTCCCAAGGCCTGTTTTATGACCTCCAAGAGGTTCATCACCACAACAAGCAGCTGCTGTGTTATTGAAACCTGTAAGTTTGCAACCTGATTAGCCCTCTCATAATCAAATACTATCACCTTTCAATTACTCTCACCGTCCAACAGTAATTGTATGGATTTGTAACTGGAATTGGACATTTGACATTACCATAACGTTTGGGCAGGGATCGGAACACCCTGACAGTGTCAAATGTTGCACCACAAACGGCATGTGCGCCAGGGAATTACTTGCGCATCTTCTGTGCTATCGTTTCAAGGCCCAGATTGAATTTCTGGACCAGTAGGTTCATCTCCTTGTGCCACCCATTAGTTGTCATGTTAGCCAAAAGCATTCTGGCCGGAACGCAGCCCACTGGGCCTAGCCCAAAGAGGGAGATGCGGCGGCCCCCCCAGCTCGTAAACTCGCCTCACCCAATTCTCTACTCCCTGAACCATGGCCTTTACCAGCCCATCCCCTAATCCAGCTCCTTAGCTTAGGTTGTTAGTTCCGTTAGTAAGGGAGGTAAGGGAGTTTTGGTAGTTTCGAAGCGATTGGGCGTAGGGAGCATGACTTGAGACCGAAAACAGATTTGGTGACTCGTTGAGGAAATACCGAAATAGTACTGAAAGATGTCATTAGAACCAGACTCAAAAGAAAGAAGAAAGCTCGTTGAATGATGTTTTTTTTATCTTGTTCTGTTTCACCATTGCTTCAAATTGTCTCAGCTGGGCTGCAATTGAAGTCACTCCCTGAAAATCAAAAGCAAAATCAACGGTATGTGATGGTCAAGACTTGCTTCGCACTGCATAAATCATAAGTTCGAACCCCACTCCCACCCAGGATTATATCCAGGTATGGATTAGAGATGGAACTTGGGTCGGATTTTTACCCTACTCGACCCGGCCTTATTGGGCCGGTTCTGGGATTGCTTATGCAGTACCCGGTTCCGGTTCTGGGTTTGAAAGCGGAACCGACCCATCGGGTCGGGTCGGGTCCAGGTTTTACATAAAAACCCGGACCCTCCCGGGTATATATCATATACTTTGACTCATATCTATTTTTTTATGATTATTTTTTGGGGGCGAAAGCACTCGTATCTCTTGATTTGAATGGTTTGGATTTTTATTATATATATATATATATTATTAAAAATTAAAGGAGTTAATAGTTTAATGTATACGACATTGAAAATATAAAAGTTCTGGCACCGAGGCGGAGTGGGTTTGGGTTTCAAGTCCTGGTACCGGGGCGATTCCGGGTCATTGAAACTGGACCCCTGGTGGGTTTGGGACGGTTCTGGATTTGAAGAATTAAAATGCTTCCGGGGCCGAGTATGCCAATACCCGACCAAACCCGCCCCAGTTCCATCCTTAGACTATGGATGATTGGTGGACCTTGTACGTGATCAAGGGGATTAGTGATGGAATACAGTGTTCTAAGAGGCCGGTTGCCTCTTCTAGTCAAACACACCTCATTTTTAAAAAAACAATAGCAAAAAAAATTGTATGCGAGAGAAGAATATACGGTTGCAAATCTGTATCATGAAAAAGAAAAGATATGGTTGCAAATAAAATGTACATCTACATACAAAGTAGACATTGGTGTCACTCATGATTCCTCCCAGCGCTAGCGAAGTTGATTCCGTTCTGGATACTTGTGGAGGGTCCCATTGTCTATCAGTAGCTCCAGCTCTAGATACGGCTTCTGCAATGGAATGCCTAGAAATTCACCTACAATCATACATGTGATACATTATGAGAAACCGTATCTGTATGGCAGGATCATAACAGTTGGATGTAGTAGTCTGGTTAATGACTTACTAAGAAAGTCTGCAACGGTTCTGCCATTGGTGAATCGCCCAGTAGGGTGGTGGAAGAAGATCTGGCCGTAGGGAGGGAAGTTCACCTGGAGCGTACAATTAGGATTGAGCCGATTGTTTCCGGCGTAAAAAATTGAGTCTCCGAATGTGAAAATGGCCAGGAGGTTACTTGCAGAAGCCAGTGAGGATGAAGAATGGAGAGCTGATGGAGAAGCATGCCATCTTTAGTGTCTTGATTTCCCAAGCCTTTATGTAAAGAAAGCGCGCTTTTAAAGTGGGTGCATGCTTCCATTTGCATGGAATTTGCAACAAAATAAAACCGATCTGACGAGGAATGCGCAGTTGAGAATGGCTTTCCCGATTTAGAGCTGAGGCTTTAATGGAACGTAGTATCGTCTGTGTCCGGCGTTTGTTGTGGCATGTGGGAAAGCTTGTAGGCTTTAATGGAACGTAGTCTCGTCTGTGTCCGGCGTTTGTTGTGGCATGTGGAAAGCTTGCAATGGACAGACAGGCAGTCTAGGTTTTGATTTTAGGGAAAGTTGAAACAAGTCATACTAGTCTACTTTTTTTTTTTTTGCTAACAAGGTATATTAGTCTAGTTGATTCTTTCCCACTGTTTAAAAGTTATAAGAACCAATATGGACAGTTAGTATTATTGTGCAAGACAACTACATTAAACTGCCTTAATTAAATGAGTCCGTTTACATGAGACTTGTCTCATACAGTTTACATGAGCCAGTCACCTTGAGCCGTCTAATTTTGATATGATGGCAGGTGTTAAATCATTGGGTAGATGAGGGAGATGAGGGTGAATCATCGCTCACCCTTGTAGCCGTCAGATCAAGGTCCGATGGCTCGAGATTACTTGGGCTCATGAAAACTGCATAAGACAAGTATCATTTAAACTTTTCCCTAAACAAACTCAACTGCTCTCAGTTTATTACATTAAGTTTGAGGACTTCATTATTGGTGTACTGTTATGAAGATCCTGCTCTTATTTTTTCTCTCTTTCTTCCCATTTCTTCTGTAAGTCAAATTTCAAGTTGTGAAATTAAAGTTCTCCTGTTTAGTGCATTCCTTTGCTGCTGGGCTTTGGAGGTATCTGTATACAAATGAAATATTGGTAAACCAAAAAAAATATCTAACATTAAACTGAGGCAAGCTATATTTATTTTTCATGTGATGGAATGCATCTTGTTTTCCTTTGTTTAATTCTATGAATGCTGAAATTGAAAGGACCACAAACAACCAAGTTAAATACCTCCAGTAGCATGGAGGACTTCCTGGGTTCAGAGTATGGACCCGGGTATATTTGGAAAGGGGGTATTTGCCTATACGAGAGTAAGTGAGTGGGTCACTGCCAAGGAATTTCGTATCGGATATTGGTCGACCAAAGAGACAAATATCGGAGATATTGTGTAAAAAAATATCGGTGGTCGAAAATTAATTTTTACCATATATTTTCACACTCTAACTTCTAAAATGAGTTATACTGATATAGATAAAGCATAGATTTTAAAATATGTATAAAAATGCATATTAGGATGGGAAACAAAGGGGAAAGTTTTTTTTCCTTTTAAAAAAAATTACTAATTTTTTTTTGAAATCGCTTTTTTAAAAAATAGCAATATTATCGGTCCGAAACCGATATATCGGCAATATTTTGAAAAATTGAAAAAATGATATTAATCCATATCAATGTATCAGGTGGGCCCTGATACCGATATATCACAATATTGCATTCCATGGTTATGCAGTTGTAGCAAAAAAAGTACTCCCTTTGCTCTTTTTTAGGGTCCGTTTGGTTATGACTTTTAGAAGTAGTGAAGTTGGATTTTCAAAATGAAGTAGAATTGGTGTTTGGTTTGGAATTTAAGTAATGATGGCATGTGGTGTAATTTTCAAAAACTGACAGGGGCTGTTTTAAATCATGATGGCTCTGTTTCTGTTTTTTTTTTTGAAAGTACCATTGTCAGTTTTCAGAAATTACATCAACTGCCATTGCAAGAAGCTCATGTGACTTCTTTCTGGATTCTAAAAGAATCCAGCTTCTTTGGGCCAACCAAACGGGCCCTTAATAGACACAATTGATTTTTAATTTTAGTTCATTTTAATAATTAATTGCATCTATTAAAACTGGCTAGAGGGAGTAATTAGAAGAACTCTCAAGTATCAAGTCATATAGTTTCTTTACGTAATGGAAATGAGATTATAGTATCAAGTCCCATAGTTTTTTTAATGATAGACTCAGCCATATTCTGCTAAAAAAATTGTAAAACAACCACACAATATAGTTTATGCTTACACTACAAAGGCATTAAATTGAAGCAATTACGGATACACGAAAGATTTTAACCCAAGTCAATATAATTATACATATCAATAGTACAATAAAACAGTCACCAATGCATATGAAACTTGCGACTCAAAAACTATTACAACATGGATTCAATTGGATTAGAAATAAACCGCTGAAATTTTCACAAATTACAGTGGAACCTTTTCTTACTCTTAATAGTCCTTTTTCATTCATTCTTATTAATATCTTAAATCCTTTGGGAGTTTAGGAGTAGCTCCTTTAGGGAGAGAATGTAGATTGCGTTGGTATGGGCGTATACAAAGAAGACCAATATATGCCCCGTGAGAATATTAGATATCTCTTACAAAAGATGTAGCCCAGAATGGAGGAGTAAGATCTATGTCACTGACCTCAAATAGTTGGGAAAAAATGCTACTTGATTATGATTATGACCCTAAATCCCATAATTCTTTGCAGCTCTGTGCTGAGTCATTTTTTGTAAGTTATGATCATTTTATGACACTGATTATCATGATCAGAATCAGCTGTGGAAACGAAATTTTGGGGGTCAGGATTTTACTTCGGTGTTGAATATTGCTACATTTGTGGGTTCAAGTGGACATGTATCAGGAGAATCATGAAAGGGCTCTCAAAGAATTTGAAGCTGCTTGCTTGCGAGACCATAGTTTGTTAGCACATGAGGAGGTGGAGAAGATGGTCACTCTTCTTGAGAAGTTGGACAATTGTATGGAAGTTCTTTTTTTCCCCTCAAATGAATGTTTGCATGTCCATGCGTATCCAACTATGTTAGTGGGAGTGACTCATAAAAGTTGGAAAAAGTCCTTGATCAGCTTTATGAGATATGTCCAGAAATATTTCTGTTCTACTTCACTTTTTCATATCAGGCATCTAAACTTTAGTGCTCATTATTGTTCTTTGTTATCAATTGTTTCTCGGAAGTCATAATGATTTGTGCAGTGTAATATTATGCTTTTTTACTTCATTCCGTTCACTTTTCGTTTTCAGATTTTTCTGATTCAAAGAGTCACTGGTTTTCCGGATCTGCTTCTCTCCATGAGGAGGCACATATTTTAATTCTGATAATTACTACTAGAACTAGAGTACTAAATTTTTTATATAATTACAATCGCCTTTTCCCACATGGTTCTTATGCCTCCATTCTTACCAGTTTTGAGCCAACTCTTTTGCAAGAGATAGCATATGATAGCTTAATTATTTATAATTGTTGCATATCCAGTAGTTGTAAATTTAGAAAATTATGCAACTGTAGGATTGAAGAACAAGAAGAATGAATTTAGATTGACAAATCAGTTTGGTCTCTTTTTTCAGTCAAAGTTGGTTTCATTTGCTTAGTGATAAAGATTACTCTCATGTTTACTCGGGTTTTTCAATGTTGTGAAAGTTCCAGATGTCTTTTCAACTGTATCGTGGATTTGTGGAGTCTTACATTATCTGTCTTGACCTTCGACTGTAGCTTTACTTACAACAGAATTCTTCCTGATTCAACAATCTTTTTTAACAGAATCCTGGGAAGGCTAAGAAACTTTCATCACTTGTCTCATCTTTGTCTGAAGTTAACTGTAAGCATCTTAATCATGTTAAGATCCTATATTTTGGACTTAATATCTTATTTCCTTGCAGTGACCATTTCTTTCTTTCTATCTTTCAAGCGAACTCATCTCACAAGAAAGTGAAAGTAACTGTATCTTCTGGAAGGGTGGAACAAATCAGTCGCAGTAATTGGGAAAGTGGTCCTTTTCATCAAGAACGAAAACAAAGTTCCATTGTGAGTATTCCATCTTCATTCTAGTAACACTTGGTTCATTATCAGTTGTATGTCAAGAGAAGTTAAGAGTTTAGTAGATCTGCATGGTCCTTGGCTATTTACTACTCAACCTTGTAATGTTACAGAACTAATATCTGCCAATCTACCATAAAGTTAGCAAGTAGGCCAATGTGAAATTTGCTGCATTACTTATCATTATTATAACTAAGGGACTCTGCATTATTTGATGTGAGTGGCACTTGTTTCTTTCAATAAGTTCTCCATTCTCCAGTCACTCTATTTTGGTGAGCAGAACTGCCAACACTGCAGAGGTAGTAAAATTTTTTGTTATATTGGGATTTTGCTTTTGAGCTGATGATGCTGTCATTTTTGCAGTTACTATTTGGTATGTGATTCGGATTTGACCTATTTTGTTCTCTCAGTGTTTGGCTTATGCAGTGATACGGTAAGTATGACTTTGAGTTTTATACTGTCATCTCTGTGCATTTTCATCTTTCTGGGTGCTGCGATATTCGTTATCTAGCTTCTAGATCAGGTTTTGTAAGTCATTTTTTTAATCATCCCATTCTTCACAATTTAAAACGGTTTCGACTTGATGTTACAGAAAGGATCTACTTAAAGCAGCGGATTTAAGGATTTTTTTTACCTTTTTTCTGGTGAAAAATACCAGTAATAAAAAATAGACAACACTAATTGTTGAAATTTGACTTGAAATACGACAATTAATTTTTTAAAAGCGATCGATTGGCAAAAATGACGCGATCGATCGTGTAATTGACAGCGATCGATCGTGACAAAACTGATTGATTGTATCTACTGTAATTTTCTGAAAGTTGTTTTCGCATTAGCACCGATCGATCGTTTTGAAAGCGATCGATCGTAGTTACTGGAATTTAAATTTTCTCATGTGTACTTGTTAAAGTCTAAAGATGAGGCTTTTGAGAAGTTTAAGATCTATAAGATGGAGGTTGAGAATCAAACCAAGAGGCTGATCAAGAGACTTAGGTCTAATCGTGGTGGGGAGTATTGTTTCCTTAAATTTTGCAAGTTTTGTGAAGATCAAGGAATAATACATGAGACCACAGCGCCTTACTCTCCTCAATCAAATGGTGTGGCAGAAAGAAAGAATAGAACTTTCATTAGCATGATTAATTATATTCTTTCCTCTTCGGGTTTACCGAAGAATTTATGGGGAGAAGCGATTCTTCCTGCGTGTGTGATCTTCAACCGTGTATCTCATAAAGGACAAAATACAACCCCTTATGAATTAATGAAAGGAAGAAAACCAAGTTTAAAGTTCATTAAGGTTTGGGGATGTTTTGCCAAAGTGAAAATCCCAAACGTGAAAATGGATAAGCTAGGTTTGAAAATATATGATGCGGTATTCATTGGTTATGCACAAAATAGTAGAGCATATCGGTTTTTAGTAATTAGGTCTGATCGGCAAGATTATGCACCTAATACTATTAAGGAGTCCGATGATGCAACATTCTTTGAGAATGTATTTCCTTTGAAGGAAAAGAGTAAAGCTGTAGTGCATAAAGAAGATGATTCATTGTCTTCTATTCCTAGAATTGAAGATTCAGATACCAATGTAGAAGTTAGGAGATCTAAAAGAACCAGAATAGAGAAAAATTTTGGGAGTGACTTTTATACTTTCATGGTGGGGAATGAGGATCCTTTGACTTTTAGTGAGGCTATGTCGTCTAGTGAAGCTCCTTTATGAAAGGAGGCGGTACAGAATGAAATGGATTCTATCCTTGCACATGGGACGTGGGTTCTAACGAATCTACCTCTAGGGTTTAAACCAATCGGGTGCAAGTGGATTTTTAAAAGAAAATATTATCCCGATGGATCCATTGAAAAGTACAAAGCTAGATTAGTGGCTAAAGGATATAGTCAAAAGGAAGGTCAAGATTTTTTTGACACGTATTCTCCTGTGACCATGATAACTACAATACGAGTGCTTATTGCATTGGCAGCTTATTATAACCTCGAGATCCATCAAATGGATGTCAAAATAGCATTTTTAAATGGTGAATTGGAGGAGAAAATATATATGGAGCAGCCTGAAGGTTTTGTAGTTCTTGGTCAAGAAAGAAAAGTATGTAAGTTAGTAAGATCTCTCTATGGGCTAAAACAGGCTCCTAAACAATGACATCAAAAGTTTGATGATGTTCCTCTTTCAAATAATTTTATTGTGTGTACTTCTGATAAATGCTTGTATTAGAAGTCCTTTGATTGTTCATTTGTAATGCTATGTTTATATGTTGATGATATCTTGATTTTTGGTGATAATGTGGATCATATCAATAAGGTTAAGGGTTTCCTTAATGAGAATTTTGATATGAAAGACTTGGGTCTTGCCAAAGTCATACTGGGCTTGAAGATTGATAGAAGTTCTCAAGGAATAGTTGTGAGTCAATCACACTATGTGGAGAAGATTCTAAAGAAGTATGATTACTTCGATAGAAAACCTGTCAGTACGCCATATGATTCAAGTGTAAGACTAAAGAAAAATAGTGGGGAGAGTGTATCACAGCTTAGATATTCATAGCTGATAGGAAGTTTGAGTTATCTGGCTAACTGCAGTAGACAAGATATATCCTATGTTGTGGGAAGAGTTGTTGTTGTTTTAATTAATCGTCTTAATTTTACTCGCAAGTGTACGAATCCTGTTTGGAGTATAGTCGCACAATTCTTACGAGGTCGAACCCACAGGGACTTGTGTTTTTGGAATTCTAATTCGAAGATTAAATTATTACCCTTGTTGAAGAATTAAATTGATTTGATTCACTACAACTACGACTAATCGAAGACTCAATGCAATTAAACAACTTTAACTAACAAATTAATCTAAAAGTAATTAAGTAATCTATGAAAAAGAAACTAATTGACAAATAAAAATTAGAACTTTAATCAGGAATTTAAAACACTAGGGCATAAGAATCAGCACATGACAATTCTAGGAACAATTATTTAAAATCCACAATTGTTCTCAGTGTTATCTCGTAGAGAATTTGAATTCAATCTTTTCTCCTACGGAAGATTTTAGCATTAAAGCATACAAATTTCATATTACAATTTGTCTTCTCTTGCATATCAAAAGATGAAATTCAAATCATTAATTGTATCCATCATTTAATAAATCACAACTAATATCCAAACAACATACTAAATTTATGATTCAATGCACTTGATTCGAGAATAACAATCGTTAAAGCGTAGTTATTTGAGATAGCAATTGCATCATATAAACTATACTCCTACAACTATTCATGGCTTCATCTCAGCCCTAGATATGAGATTAGCTACTCATGCTATCTAATTGAACTAGAAAAATATTAAAATTTCATCTTAATTAAGAATGAGAATAACTTACAGGAATTTTGAGAAAATGAAATACAAACTGCACTATTCCTCTTATCTGACAGTCTGACTGTTCTCAGCAACAGATCGAGCAATGCTCAACCGTATTCAAAATGAAAATAAAACAGAAAAGTAAAATTTTCTGGAACTGTAATTGAAAGTAAAGAAACTATCGGACTGTAAAAAAACTGGAACCGTAATTGCTCTCAGTCCTCTGTCGGTCGGCTCCCTTCTACAAGGCTCTCTTCTGTCTGTTTATATCAACTGCAGCTTCATCCCAAAATGAGAACTTTTTCCAAAATTAATCCCGTGTAGAAAAATCTCCCCTGTTGCAGCCTTCTAAATCAAGTAATCTGCTAATCGAATTGCCTTGAATCCCATCCAATTGGTAGAAAAGATCCCATCTTTACTCCCTCGAAGCAGAGCCAACACACCCAAAAAAAAAATGCAATTTTCTAAATCATAACCAAAATTGGCCCTTCCGTCATCTCCAATTGAACTGAGAATTGATATCTTACCATACTAATCCAAACCTGCAAGTGAAACTTCCTGATTCAGCTTTGTCGCACGCCTCCTTCCCAAATGAAGCACTTTCCTTTTTCTGTTTCTACTGCTCAATCGCCTGCAATCGACTTCGCCGGAACCTCCGTCATGACCTTCTTCTTTGTCATCGAGCTCCACAATCGCCATCACCTTGCCGTCGTCGTCTCGCTGCTCCTGAACCCAGCCGTCACTGTCATCGAGTTCGACTCCTCCTTCGTCATTGCTCTGCCTTCTGCTGGTTCGCCATGTTCTGATTTCTCCAGTCATTGAGGCCATAGCCGCCATCGGGTTCTGCTCCCAGCTCAACCCATCGTTGTTGCTTCGACTGGCCTTGTCGTGGACCGTGACCACCGCTGACCTTTGCCACGACCCCAGGCTACCGCTGTGATTTCATCATGAGCGCTCGAGCCTCTGTTCTATTGGAATACCCGACAGCTCGGGTTATTTTCTTTTCTTTTTTCTTTCTTCGGACCAAACCGGTTCGCTCATGTTTTGCTTCTTCTATTGCTTGGGTTAAAACCCGTTATATCAATGTCGACCATCGGATTAAATCTGAACGGTTCTATACTCTAATTCCACGCCCGTCTTCTTTTAAGTACTCATCAACGGATCAGATCTTTTCTGCTCGTGATCTCAACTCTCGGGTCGCTTTGGCGCTTCAAAACCCGTCTAATGGCGTCAATTTGGCTGTTCTGCAGTCCGAACATTTGAACCTATACAAAATAAAATATGTCCCACATTAGACATGCCACATAATTCATAAAATGGCAGAACATATTGAAATTTGAGCCATTTAGAGAGCATTATTTATTTAATTCCTAGTTATTAAACTAATTACTAAAACTCATTTTATTCCTTATTTTAACCAGAAATTAAGACTAACACATAGGTAAATGTGTATTTTTCATGCATAACAAGAGTAAGTAGATACACTAAGAGCCCAAATAAATCTCATTGGATTACCATTGAGAGAGTGTTCAGATATCTGAAGGGAAGTATAAATTACGGTTTACATTATTCCGGGTTCCCTGCTGTATTAGAAGGATATAGTGATGCTAATTGGATATCAGATTCTGATGAAACAAAGGCCACAAGTAGTTATGTGTTTACACTTGGTGGTGGGGCAGTTACATGGAAATCTTCCAAGCAAACTATAATAACAAGATCTATTATGGATGCAGAGTTAGTAGCTCTTGATAAAACTGGAGGAATGGGGGAATGGCTTAGGATCTATTAATAAATAACCCTGGTTGAATAAACCAATTCCTGGATTATTGATTCACTGTGATAGCCAATCAGCGCTTGATAAGGTTAAGAGTAAGAATCTTAATAAGAGGTTCTCTAGGCATATTGAACTAAGGTATAAAATTTTGAACAAGTTGACTACCTCAGGAGTCATTACCTTAAGTTTCATACGATTAGCAGATAATTTGGCTGATTTGTTTACGAAAGGATTGTCGGCAGGACAAGTCCTTAATTCATCTAGGGGAATGGGTCTGAAAGCCTATGATTAAGTCATCGTTAGTAGCAACCCAATCTTTTTGAGTGGAGA
This sequence comes from Houttuynia cordata, assembly GCA_039654745.1. Lineage (NCBI taxonomy): Eukaryota > Viridiplantae > Streptophyta > Magnoliopsida > Piperales > Saururaceae > Houttuynia > Houttuynia cordata. The sequence continues at coordinate 54,534,795 of CM077502.1, read as the reverse complement.
TCCCACGATGAAGATTCAATGGGTAACAACAAGCTAATGCGTGACTTGTAGAGCACTATTTTAATAAATTGTATGCTCATTCCCCTGTTATGATGAGAGTGCTCTACTACATATGAAACAGGTTGACGAAAGTTTTAATGAGGTCAAGGTCTAAATGGCAGGGTATTATTATGCAGATTATCCTTGGAGACTGTCACATATATGAGTGGTTATGAGGTCGCAGTTAACGAGAACGGGGGCTTGTTCTCTAATGTGCAACTCATGAAAAGATACAAGGCGCATGGCCGTAAAGCACTACCCCGAATGATCTCGAAAAAAGGAGTTACTCTAACTGTTAGGTTTGTCAAAGCTCTTGCTCTAAGGTTCAAGTTCAAGACTTAGTTCACTTCGAACTTGTGAGAGTGGCGGTTTACCAAACTAGGTATAGGTTCAAACCCGCAAGGTACCTATCACCGAAAACTTAGAGTACTATTGCTCAATGTCTCATTCATGTGTTTTATGCATTTTTAGTGTATAGACTAGTTTAATATCAAGTCATGGTGGGGATTGTTGAAATTCGACTTGAAATTAAACGAAAATTAATTTTTTAAAAGTGATCAATCAGAAAAAATGACGAAATCGATAGTGTAATTGACTGCAATCGATCGTGACGAAACTGATCGATTGTATCTACTGTGATTTTCTGAAAGTTGTTTTCGCATTGGCACCGATCGATCGTTTTGAAAGCGATCGATCGTAGTTATTGAAATTTTAGGACTTGTGCACCGCAATGAACCGATCAATCGGTTTGAAAGGCTAATTTGAGCGATCGACCGCAAAGCAATCGATCGGCTTATAATACGATCGATCGGCTATACGGTTACAGTCAGAAAAATGGTCATTTCTCTGTGAAAAACTGCATCTCTTCTTCCAAAAAAGGCCTAACAGAGTTCTTCTATAAATAGAGAACGTTTTTTATTAGAAAAGGGTTACAGAAATAACAAAAGAACTTATTCTTCTCCTCTCCATCATTGAGCAATAGAATCTCCACTGATCGAGATCCAGTCAGTTTGATTTGTGTGCACCTTTAAACTGACGAAGTGGTTCGTTGTATCTCGGGAACGGAACGCCATTGATTGCCTGTGCACGGAGGGCGGCGTATCTGTTTCAAGGACAGCGCATAGCATGCCTCAAACCTGGTTTTAATTTCTTCATCTCTTTCTGGTATTTTTCATAAAATTATTTGTCAATTGAATGTGAATATTTGGTAGTATTCTAGCCCTCTTATATGTGACAATCCCAACATTAATTATACGCAGTTTCTTTCTGTCAAAGCATAAATATGGAGAGCATTATATGATGGTAGCTATCTATTTGAAGCGACTAGTTTCTTTATCTCAATGCTATTTGCATTCATATTTGTGATACGAGAAACTATGAGCAAGTTTACAAAAATTGATATAGCAAATCCTTTTTTAGATAAAGGAAGAAGATCAAGTAACGCTGATGACACCTAATTATCGCAATGTGGATGTTTCCCGAAAAACAAGGTTTGTTCGCATTGTCATTTATAGATATTCTTTTATCTTCTGAGTTTGTTTTTTACCAGGTTTTTTGCTTCCAATGACGATTTACTTATTGAAATGACCTCCTATACTTGTGATGCAGCAATACCGTTTCAAATGAATCCGTGTGGACTTTATGAAACAAACTCTCGTGAATGGGAAACCACCAGCTCCTCATCAGTGCGTTAGACCATCTGTCCTTTTAGAGCATAAACAATGAGCTGTCTCTGTTCATTCATGTTTAAATCCTGTGAAAAATTTTGTCTCAATGTGTTGAGTATTTACTGTTGCCATTCTTTTTACGTTATACTTGTATACGTAATTGAAGCCATAGCTAAGGAACTCTCATAGTTTTTTTTTTGGGGAAAAGAAGTTTAAACTTCCATTCTCACTCTTGTGTGTAGGGGGGGGCGGGGGACAATAGGTGTGTTCCTTTTTGGATCAGTAAGTCTGAGTAATTTCGATAGCGACGGTATCATATTGACTTTAGGGTTTCAAAATTACGTTTAAATGAGGTGTTCGCAGAGAGGCCAATGGAGTGGCACACTCACTTGCAAGACGTGCACAAGAATTGGCAATCTCGGAGGCTTGGACAGGGGAGCTATCCCCTTGATCGTATTCATATGTTGGCTTCTAAGCTTTTAGGCTTTTGTTTGACGTCAATATATATATATATATATATAGAGAGAGAGAGAGAGAGACTAGTTTCCATGAGATTGTTCTCATGGAGCTTGCATGAGTCAAGCCATCTTTATCCGTTGGATCAAGATCTAATTGGGGTGTCAAATCACTAGGTAGGTAAGTGTGAATCATCACTGCCTTAAAAAATCTTGATCTGACCGCCCAAGATTACTCGGGCTCATGCATGCTATATGAAAATGATCTCATATATATATAAGTTTAAATGAGAACGCTCTTATTTGGCTTATATGAGGCCGATTCAAGTCGTAGCCGTTGGATCTTTATCTGACGGCTAGAAGGGTAAGTGACGGTTTACACTCACCAACCCACTAATTTGATACTCATCGTCAGATTGAAATCAAACGACCCAAAAGATTAATCTCATGTCCCCGCTCTCTCTCTCTCTCTCTATATATATATATATATATATAAAGTTTAAATGAGATCGTTCTCATTTGACTTATATTAGGCCAGTTCAAGTCGTAGCTGTTGGATCTTGATCTGACAGCTATAATGGTGAATGATGGGTCATACTCACTTACCCACTCATTTGATACTCATCGTTAGATCGGAATCCAACGACACAAAACGGTCTCATTTAAACCACCCTCATATAGGAAAAAGTTTAAATAAGAGTGCTCTCATTAGGCTTATATAAGGTCAGTTCAAGTCGTAGCCATTGGATCTTGATCTGACGGCTACGAAAGTGAGAGATGATCACACGCATCCACCCACTGCTCGATTGGAATCCAAAGACCCAAAAGATTGTTCTCATGGCCCTTATATGAGAGCATATGAGAGCCATCGCATGAACGGTTTACATGAAATCGTTTGATCCTTTTGGCAATAATGAAGTACGTGCAATAATGAAGTACGTAAATCATGAATATAATACGATACTCCCATGTCCAATGAAGCTCGTCTGGATTGCATATGGAAAACCACTGCATATGCTCTTAGTTTATTTTGTGTCGTTCCTTCCCGCATGCATTCCATAATGGATAGATGATTTTTAAGGAATAATAGGAGTGTTCCTTTTTTTTTCATTTTTGGATTGGTAAGTCTGAATAATTTCGACAGCGACAGTATCATATTGACTTTAGGGTTTCAAAATTACATTTGAATGAGATGTTCGTAGAGAGGCCAATGGAGTGGCACACTCACTTGCAAGACGTGCACAAGAATTGGCAATCTCAGAGACTTGAATAGGTGTGTTCCTTTTTGGATCAGTAAGTCTGAGTAATTTCGATAGAGACGGTATCATATTGACTTTAGGGTTTCAAAATTACGTTTAAATGAGGTGTTCGTAGAGAGGCCAATGGAGTGGCACACTCACTTGCAAGACGTGCACAAGAATTGGCAATCTCAGAGGCTTGGACAGGGGAGCTACCCCCTTGATCGTATTCATATGATGGCTTCTAAGCTTTTAGGCTTTTGTTCGACGTCAATATATATATATATATATATAGAGAGAGAGAGAGAGAGAGAGACTGGTTTCCATGAGATTGTTCTCATGGAGCTTGCATGAGTCAAGCCATCTTTATCCGTTGGATCAAGATCTAATTGGGGTGTCAAATCACTAGGTAGGTAAGTGTGAATCATCACTGCCTTAAAAAATCTTGATCTGACCGCCCAAGATTACTCGGGCTCATGCAAGCTATATGAAAATGATCTCATATATATATAAGTTTAAATGAGAACGCTCTTATTTGGCTTATATGAGGCCGATTCAAGCCGTAGCCGTTGGATCTTTATCTGATGGCTAGAAGGGTAAGTGACGGTTCACACTCACCAACCCACTAATTTGATACTCATCGTCAGATTGAAATCAAACGACCCAAAAGATTAATCTCATGTCCCTTATATAAGAACAACTTCATATAAACCGCTCTCTCTCTCCCCCCCCCCCTCTCTCTCTCTCTCTCTATATATATATATATATAAAGTTTAAATGAGATCGTTCTCATTTGACTTATATTAGGCCAGTTCAAGTCGTAGCCGTTGGATCTTGATCTGACAGCTATAATGGTGAATGATGGGTCATACTCACTTACCCACTGATTTGATACTCATCGTTAGATCAGAATCCAATGACACAAAACGGTCTCTTTTAAACCACCCTCATATAGGGAAAAGTTTAAATAAGAGTGCTCTCATTAGGCTTATATAAGGTCAGTTCAAGTCGTAGCCATTGGATCTTGATCTGACGGCTACGAAAGTGAGAGATGATCACACACATCCACCCACTGCCCGATTGGAATCCAAAGACCCAAAAGATTGTTCTCATGGCCCTTATATGAGAGCATATGAGAGCCATCGCATGAACGGTTTACATGAAATCGTTTGATCCTTTTGGCAATAATGAAGTACGTACAATAATGAAGTACGTAAATCATGAATATAATACGATACTCCCATGTCCAATGAAGCTCGTCTGGATTGCATATGGAAAACCACTGCATATGCTCTTGGTTTATTTTGTGTCGTTCTCCCGCATGCATTCCATAATGGATAGATGATTTCGAAGGAATAATAGGTGTGTTCCTTTTTTTTCATTTTTGGATTGGTAAGTCTGAATAATTTCGACAGCGACAGTATCATATTGACTTTAGGGTTTCAAAATTACATTTGAATGAGATGTTCGTAGAGAGGCCAATGGAGTGGCACACTCACTTGCAAGACGTGCACAAGAATTGGCAATCTCAAAGGCTTGGACAGGGTAGCTACCCCCTTGATCGTATTCATATGATGGCTTCTAAGCTTTTAGGTTTTTGTTCGACGTCAATATATATATATATAGAGAGAGAGAGAGACCGGTTTCCATGAGATTGTTCTCATGGAGCTTGAATGAGTCAAGCCACCTTTATCCGTCGGATCAAGATCTGATTGGGGTGTCAAATCACTAGGTAGGTAAGTGTGAATCATCATTGCCTTAAGAAATATTGATATGACCAGTCAAAATTACTCGGGCTCATGCAAGCTATATAAAAATGATCTCATTTATATATATATATATATATATATATATATATATATATATATATATATTTATATATATAGGGAAAAGTTTAAATGAGATCGCTCTCATATAGCTTATATGAGGCCACTTTGAATCGTAGCCCTTCGATCTTGATCTAACGGCTACATATAGCCATAATGATCTCACCCACTCCTTGATGTGACACACTCACCTACCCACTGATTTAATATCCATCCTCCGATTGGAATCCAACGGCTATAAGAATTGGCCTCATGCTCCTTATATGAGAACGATCTCATGTAAACCCCTCTCATATATATATATATATATATAAAAGTTTAAATGAGAACGCTCTTATTTGGCTTATATGAGGCCGGTTCAAGTCGTAGCCGTTGGATCTTTATCTGACGGCTAGAAGGGTAAGTGATGGTTCACACTCACCAACCCACTAATTTGATACTTACTGTCGGATTGAAATCAAACAACCCAAAAGATTAATCTCATGTCCCTTATATAAGAACGATTTCATATAAACCAGTCTCTCTCTCTCTATACATATATATAAGAAAAGTTTAAATGAGATCGTTCTCATTTACCTTATATTAGGCCCATTCAAGTCGTAGTCGTTGGATCTTGATCTGATAGCTACAATTGTGAATGATGGGTCACACTCACTTACCCACTGATTTGATACTCATCGTTAGATTGGAATCCAATGGCACAAAAGACTGTTCTCATGCTCCTTAGATTATAACGGTCTCATTTAAACCGTCCATATATAGGGAAAAGTTTAAATAAAGAAGCTTGAAGAGAAGTCTCATGCCATACTAGCATACAGTATGATCAGTTCTTTGAGCTGCTCAACCGCAACTATAAATGAGGAAACACAATATTACTAGTTTCTACATGTAGCGAAGCTCCCTGACCGTTCTCATTGAATATCGTTGCAAGTTGTTCAAATTATGTCCTAGAAAATAAAAATTATATCAGGAGAAATCGCTTTCATGATTTGGATATTTGAACTAATTATTTTTCTACTTTGATATTCTAACGAGAATTATGACAAGGACGACATGCACGCAAGCCACAGTTTCATTTATTATTTTCAGTTATTAAAATTAGATAGCCAGCTATCTTGTTGTCTTTTCTCTCTTGTTTAGCCCCTCTGAGCACCTCCTAAGATCTCGACATACATGTATTCCTCATTACAAAATTGAAGTTGCCTCCGTTTTTTCATATGTTTTTACTGTATTATCCTCAAGTAGACCGTATGCACAAAAATAACCATCTACAATATGTATTAGCATTATTGACCCTAAGCCATGTGAACGGTCACACATGTGACAACAAAAGAACTAATTACTCATCTCCTCTTTCTCTCCTAGTGACCCTCCTGTCCTATTGACCCTACCCTCCCACATCTCAAGATTGGCTTCTCCACCAGCCGCCTCCTTCATTGTCTGCTCCTTCCCGACTCTATCACCTCCTCCTCTTTTGCCGCTACCTCCCCATCCTCCTCGTAGTGCACCGCCGCCGCCACTACCAGTATTACCGCCACTCCTATCATTGTAGTCGTGGTCAACACCACCATCACTATCGTCATTGCCGCCAACACCACCACTACTACTGCTGCGGTCGCTGACACCACCACGAACTCAACATTCTCTTCCGTCAAAGCCTCTTCCACCATCTCCACCTCCTCTACCACCATTGTCACCTCATCATCCTCCACGGCCACCACCACCTCCTAACGTCGGGGGTCAAAACTCTGATTTTAAAACCAATATTTCATTTATCAAATATCACACATCGGAGTTTATAGATACAAATTCATGTGAACTGTGAATGCGATATATGACATATCATATGTGATATGTGATATGTGATATGTGATATGTGATATCTAATACAATAAAGGATGGTTGTAAAAATTAGATATTTGACCCCCAATGTGGAGATGGTGGTAGTGGCAGCCGTGGAGGATGAGGAGAGGAAGAGGTGGTGGTGGAGGCGACCTTGAGGAAGAAGAGGTTGAGTTGGTGGTAGTATTAGAAGCGGCAATGATGGTGGTGTTGGTGGCGGCAACAATGGTGGTAGTAGCGGTAACGGTGGTGGTGGTGCACCATGAGGAGGGGGAGGCAGCATCAAAGAAAGAGAAGGCAGAAGAGTAGGGAAGGCCGAGACGGCAGCGGAGGTGGAAGCACTGGAGGAAGAGCGGAGGCACAGGAGCAGCAGGTGGAGAAGCAATGTGGGAGGGGAGTAAGGGCCTGTTTGGTTGCCCAAAAAGAAGCTGGATTCTTAAGAATCCAGCTTCTTTTGGGAGGAGATTTCCCAAAAGAAGTCATCTTAGCTTCTTTCAATAGCATTTGGTGTAAATTTCAAAAAATGACAGGGGTATTTTTTTTAAAAAAAAGGCTAATGATGAGGTTTTTTGTTATCAAATGCCTTTGTCTTCTTTTGAAAATTATAATTTTTGCCACTATGACCTAAATTCATCAAATGAAGTTGATTTTGGCCAACCAAACACCACTTTTCTTAAACCTAAATTCATCTAAAGAATTTGGATTTCCTACTCCTAAAAGTGCTAACCAAACAGAGCCTAAAAGAGGAAGAGAAAAAAGAGAAGGGTAAATGGGTCTGTTATAGCCACATATGTAGTGGTTTGTATGTGCCTAGGGTCAATATTATTAATACTGCGGACTATTTTAGTGTATACGGGTCTACTTGAGGTCAATACGGTGAATGCCTCATTTCCATATCATTATCACTAAGCATGCAACAACAATAATGATACCTCAGGCCTATCCATATATACCATTGCTTCTAATCGCAATACATATACTATATTTTCTTTTTTTGCTACAAGCATAGAGTTCTATATAATACCTCTTGGATTGATGCTTCTGCTTCATCTACGAAACTTTCAGTCCTGAATTTCTATTATAAAGGAAAAAGCATTCAACCACAAAAGAGCAGTCGAAACCAACAAGCAGAATGTCACCTAGTGGAGAGTTCTCTATGACTGGCGGCATCGGCCCCCAGAGTTATGCTAAGAATTCTTCGTTTCAGGTAGATTTTCTGTACTATGATAAGATGATCTTTATAATGGTGATATGTTGATATATTGACAAGATTATGATTGCAGGGTAATATGAGCAACTTGGTGAAAAAGATGTTGGAAGAGGCTATATCAGAAAAGCTGGACATCAGCAGCTGCCCTCCATGCACAAGACTTAACATAGCAGATTTCGGATGCTCCGTAGGACCAAACACTTTCTCCACCATGCAAACCATAACAGAAACTCTGACCAAAAAAATTGATGCAAATAGTTCTGGATCATGTATGCCAGATCTTCTGGTCTACTTCATTGACAGGACTTCCAACGACTTCAACACCCTCTTCAGATGCCTCCCTGCTAATAGAAAGTACTTTGCAGCTGGGGTTCCTGGATCCTTCTACGGCCGCTTGCTCCCAAAAGCCACCCTTCATGTTGCCCACTCGGCCATCACGCTTCACTGGCTCTCGGAGGTGCCGCGAGAGGTGGCGGATAAGAACTCTGCCGCCTGGAACGAAGGGAAGATCACTTACGTTGGAGGGCCTGAGGAGGTCGTGGGGGCCTATGAAAAGCAATTTACGAGGGACTTTGATGGATTCTTAAGTGCGAGAGCAGAAGAGATAGTGGATGGGGGGATTCTGGCCCTGCTTGTGCCTTTAGGCGACGAAGACAGAAAGCCATGCAACACTTCTCTAACTCTCGTCCTCGTGGAGTCTTCTCTCCAAGATATGGTTTCTGAGGTAGAACTCCTGAATTACTTGAAAACTTTTTTTATCGAGGATAAATTTGGTGAATTGATGTGTGAGGTAATCGATGATCAGGGATTGATTGAAAAGGGAAATCTAGATTCGTTCAACATGCCTCTCTTCTTCCCCAGTGTCAAGGAGGTGGCTGGACTTGTAGAGAGCAACGGCAGGTTTAACATGGAGAGAATGGAGAGAGTGTGGGGATCCTCTGATGCGCCTGGCCTGGGCGTCATGGACGCCAAGACGCTGGCCATGCACACAAGGGCAGGTCTGCAGCCGATAATGAGGAGCCATTTTGGCGATGATATTATGGACCAAGTGTTTGGCAGGCTGGAGATGAAGATTGGCCAGAGGTCGAGATCGTACGAGAAGGGTGGGTTCCTCTTGCCCGCCTTGTTTCTTCTACTCAAGCGCAAAGCTTGAAGGAAAGTTTGCAAGCCTGCGCGGATGTTATTTACACAAATCGTGGTCGTGAATTTTTATTGTTTGGACTCCTTTAACTTGTTTAATGTACTTATTCCCTTTAATTGGAACATTATATCTCGACAATATTCATTATTATTTTAGCAGAAATAAGCAATATTCATTATTATTCTAACAAAAATACGCAATAATCATTGTACCATAAAAAACTCGCAAAAATGGGTGGGTGAGGAACAGAAGATGACGTTAAAGAAGTTAACAGTCGCTAATTGGATATAGAGGGAAGCTGTTGCTGTATTCTGCGTCGAACCAAGATTTGTTGGCTTAGATCTTAGACTAGTATGTAATCGACATTAGTTATGGTCGTGAAATATTTTCATCTGCTGATCCAATTCACTAAAAATCAGCAATATGAAAAAGGGCATTATGTACTAATTAAGTAATATCAAAAGCAGAAGGAAATAGAAATGTCTGCCAATTTTATTGCTCAGAAGGAAAAAGTGGCTGGCCAGGCCCCAAGTCTTTGACTACCTTTCAACCGGATGCATCTACACCTAAAAGGAGTAATATCCTGACTAATTAAACACGCCAATGAAGCACCAACATACCTCTCAAGTTAACCACAAAAAATAATCCAATTTCTCACAGGCACCGCATAGCCTGAACAACTTAATTTATTTATAACACTTGAAGGGACAAACAATTTTCATGTCTCCTAGGCGGCAGATTCCTTGGCAATCTTGTCAGCCTTGGCAATAACCTCCTCAATGCCTCCCACCATATAAAACGATTGCTCCGGAAGATCATCGTACTTCCCATCCAAAACCCCCTGTAATAATCAAACAGAAATAATAAATACCAATAAATTTATAAACTGCAGCTGCATAGCAGAAGAAATAAACTTGCCAACCGAGCGAGTTTATCCAACCTAACTTTCTTCATTACAATTTATTCACTAAACAAACAATCTCTACAGTCAATATGTGATCTGCCTTCATACCGTGTTCTCAACAAAATAGCTTAGATGTGTAAGGATGCTTTCCATAATACACAATCTGCATGTTTTTAAAACAAAGAACTTGAAAACAACACACAGAAAAGTTGGACTTGTTACCTGGAAGCTGGCAACACCCTCCTTCAATTCAACGTATTTCCCAGGAGCACCCGTGAAAACCTCAGCAACATGGAAAGGCTGACTCAAGAAACGCTGGATCTTTCGGGCCCTGGCAACAGTCAACTTGTCATCTTCACTAAGCTCATCCATACCCAAAATTGCAATAATATCTTGAAGATTTTTGTAGTTCTGTAAGACTTTCTGGACACCACGAGCCGTATTGTAGTGCTCTTCTCCAAGAATGTGTGGAGAAAGCATACGGGATGTAGAATCAAGTGGGTCCACAGCAGGATATATACCAAGTTCTGAAATCTGCACGAAAGTTGAGGAAGCATTCATGTGAAGCAGAAGCCTATACAAAACATTTAGATCATCTTATTCTTATTGAAATTTAATAGTGGGAAAAACATACTTGTCGTGACAACACAGTAGTGGCATCAAGATGGGCAAAAGTGGTGGCTGGTGCAGGATCCGTCAAATCATCAGCAGGGACATAAATGGCTTGGACAGATGTGATAGAACCTTTCTTTGTAGTGGTGATACGTTCTTGCAAGCCTCCAAGATCAGTAGCCAAAGTTGGCTGGTATCCGACGGCAGATGGAATACGACCAAGAAGAGCAGACACTTCAGAGTTTGCCTGTAAAACAGATAACAATAATATGGTAACATTTATATATATCAGGGAGCTATAACATTCAAATTCTCACTTTAAAAAACCTCAATAATAAGCGAAACTGACTTGGGTAAAGCGGAAAATGTTGTCAATAAAAAGGAGCACATCTTGTCCTTCAGCATCTCGGAAGTGCTCTGCAACAGTCAAACCAGTAAGGCCAACACGAGCACGAGCACCAGGGGGCTCATTCATTTGCCCATATACAAGAGCGCACTTGCTCTCACTCTGCAACATAGTTAAAAAAAATGCGGAAAAAAGTATCAGTGACAAATGCAGATATGATAAGTATGCATCAAATTATGCAAAAGCTAACGACTCAAATGTATATGGACCTGTTTCTCCCCTAGCTTGATAACACCACTTTCAATCATTTCCCTGTATAGATCATTCCCCTCTCTAGTTCTTTCACCAACACCAGCAAAGACAGAGAAACCACCTAAAAAAAAATAGATGAGAACGCAATACATTAACAGCTTCCTTGAAAATTTGACTCGTTTTATGATTCCAACCATGAGCTTTAGCGACATTGTTGATCAGCTCCATAATTAGCACGGTCTTCCCGACACCTGCACCACCAAAAAGGCCAATCTTCCCACCTCTCTGATAAGGTGCAAGAAGGTCCACCACCTGCAGAGGAAGAAGTAGACATATAAATGGAAAGGCTTTCATGTTCAGAAAATAATATAAACAGAAAAACTAAGCAATTGACGAGAAAGTACAATTAGATTATGTACCTTGATACCAGTAACTAGAATCTGTTGCTCAGTCGCCTGTTCAACAAAAGCAGGTGCCTCGCGATGGATAGGCAGAAAATGATCAGTCTCTGTCAATCATGGGGAAATCAATTTGAATATTCTTACATAAAAAACGATTAAGAAAACGAATTGAAGTTATAATCAACAACAAGGAAATGAATACATTCAATGCTAACGAAGAAGGCTGTGAGCCATCTTACTGATATCTCCCTTGTGATCAATAGGCTCTCCGATAACGTTCATGATACGGCCAAGTGTAGCTCTTCCAACAGGCACCTAATGAAATAACAAGCTTTAAGTAGCAGATAGCATATAGAAAACCTGTAAACATGAAAGTATGAAACTCAAAATAGTAAGAAGTAGGCATCTTTCATTGGCAGCATTGTTAAAAAGGATGCGCCCGCATAATTCAACCAACCTAATTCTGTCAAATTGCTCGTAAAAAAACCTAAACCTAACCTACATTGATGCAAAACTAATAAAAATCTATAAGAAATGTGTTAATTGAGACAATCAACAAGAGTAGAAGCTAGAAAGATGAGTGGGGAAGATTACAGTGATAGGAGAGCCGGTGTTCAAAACCCTCTGCCCGCGAACAAGCCCCTCAGTCCCATCCATAGCGATGGTCCGCACCATGTTCTCTCCCAAATGCTGCGCGACCTCCAGCACCAGGCGGATCGAATTGTCCAAAACCTCCAGCGCCGTCAGGATCGGAGGCAGCCCCTCATCAAATCGGACATCAACAACAGCACCAATAACCTGGCAGACCTGACCTATAGCCCCCGCCCCGGTGAACTCATCAGTGATCTTCCCGCTGGGGCCGGCGGCGCCCTTGGCCGGCGGAGGAGAGGGCGGAGCTGGGGCGGCGGCGGAGGTGGCATACTCGAGCGCGCGGTTGAGCAGGAAGCCCTTGGGGGAGGGGCGGCCAGCCGGGGAGGGGGATCGGGGGCGGAAGAGGGCGGGCTTGGAGGCGGGACGGCGGGCGGAGGAGCGGAGGAGGGAGGAGAGGACACGGCGGGTGGCCATGGCCGAGAATTTCGATGTTCAAAATGGAATTGAGAATTTGATCGAGTGCCCTGATCGATCAAAGGATCCTCATTTGAAGTTTTTTTGGATTGGAAATGCGCAGATCGACTCTTCCCAGCTAGCTCTTGAGCGAGAGGGAGGGAGGGAGGATTAGGAAGGGGGGAGATTGGGAGGGCGGATGTCAACGGGGTTTGTGGCCTCGAATTGATCAGGCGTTTGGCGTCCGGCCCTGGGCCCTTGAAACTTTGGATAGGTTTGTTCATTGTTGTGGAGTTATGGGAAATGGGCTTTTGGGAATACCGGATCATTTAGAATTTCAAATTGGCAGTGCCAAATTTGTGGAGTGGATATTATGTCTATTTTAGTATCAATAAAAATATTGCTTCTGATCTATTTATTTTGTCGTGAATCATTGTTCTTGTTATTTGAAATTGCAATGAATGCAACCATTATGTTAACGCATAATTAAGTATGTTGGAAAAATATACCTTAAATCCTTTGGAAGAAAAGGAAGACGTAGGAGAAGGAAATGGACAATAGCATGTCCTGTCGACCGGCCTTGCATGGCAGTCAACCGGAAGTTCCTTTCGAAGTTACAATTTGTGGTATGATTGGTAGGTTATTTGTAATTGACAAATTATGTAGCTATCGACTGGTCCTCAACGGTTACTGCGTGTTTATGTGGGAAACTTTCATTTTAAAGCGAATTTGCTTAAGATTCTTTCTCTTATTATGCTAGGGGACTCATGGGCTTCGAAGAGCCTATATAAGGGGGATTCTAGGGGTTCTTAATGTAATCTATTTCTCGTATTCTCTCTAAGTTTATTCAAGGGTTTAAGTAGTTTAGAGGTTTGAAATATAAGAATTGTTTGTATTCAAGATAGATGAAGGGTTTGGGTACGGAGAGCTTATATCCTAAAGAGATTTGAGAGAATTATTTGTACTTTAATTTTTACAACTTAGTGGAAGAAAATATTTTCTTAATGAAAAGGTAGTTTGGCTGATCCACACCAATTTGTCCGTATTTTTATATTTTATTCGTTGATTTTATTTACATTTCGAATTTCTCTGGTTATCATATTGGCCACTCAATCCTCACAAAGTAACACTTTCATGTAGAAAATTAATTCGTTGCTTTTTTGTGCAAACAAAAAATATTCACAGCATATGAAGAGCAATAAATTTGTTGGGGCTTCTTCCCTTTCGAGTTCCCTACATTTATTGTCTAAATACATATGGGGTGAGGAGAAATTGTGGCACATTACGGTTATTGTAGAACATTATTTAAGAGAACAAGGGCAACAAGCCAACAACAACATGAACTTGTTCCCACATTATATCAAAGCATGATGCTATGCCCCCTAACTTCTTTCTGCGCCTAGATAGGGCTTCAAACAAAAAATCAACTGATATAATGGGAAAAGGTCTCCCGAATTGATGTCTTCATGTAGTGTTAAATAAGCAACAACAATTTTTTTAGGCAAACTAAAAAAACATACTAGAATTGGTTAGGGAAATTGGTAAAGTTTCACGACATTATTGTTACATAATTAGACAATAAATTTAATTTTCCATTTTGAAGGCTGCAAGTGAATGGTGGTTGGGAGTCCAAAAAGACAAGGAGACAGGGAGGAGAGAGAAGCTCTCCCCTCTCTCTTCTATCTAAGTCTCCTACCCCCTTACTTTCTCTTGCCCCGATCTCCCCCCTCTCCATGACATCTAGCACGTAGCCCGCCCGAGCTAGTGTTTGCCCGGAGGTCGTGCCCTCGTGTCGATTGTAGACTTATCCGTCGCTTTTATTTTTTTTGTTTCGCGGGAGGGTGGTGAGAGGGAAGCCTTGCTTCTCCTCCCCAACCTCCTGTCCCCCTGGCCCCTTTCTTCTGTTCTTCATGTGGTTCAGTGGATGGTCACGTGGACAAAGGCAATTCCTTGTGATAATTGTCCTCTTGCAGCAATTACGCTGTTCAGCTTTCTTGGCAACGGATCTCTCCCCCATTGGGTACAAGTTGTTGGGTCCCACTTTGTGCTTGCCCTAGTTGAGTGGTGATCAACTGGGTAGAGGTCTTCGGAGTGAAAAACTAACCTCCATTGCGATAGGGGTGTGCTCAAGCGTCCGGTTCTGCTGTTGTTGCCTAATGGCTAGGTGATTATCTCCGGGGCTATTTATGAAGTTGCTCCTTGAAGCTCACAACCCGGTAATTCTACTATATATTTCTTTGGCTCTACTATAGAGATTTATTTTATTAGAAGTATCAGCTTACCGACCCTTTGGAGGTAGCCCAAGATGTTTGCCTTTGAGGTCTTTTGTAATGGATTTGGGCTTGACGTTGTGCATTTGTTTATAATAGTTCTATAAGATATCTTTTGTTTATTTATTATGGGAAGATGTGGATCAGTGTTGTATGTATGTCGAGAGTCTCTACTTACCCTTGTGTTCCTCTAAATGAGGAGAACTCATTGTTTATATTTTTTATTTATTTGAATAAAGTTTCTAAGCAGGCGGATGTCATCATCCTGTAATTGCAATCCAATTGCAGTAGCAGTCAAACACAATAACAATTAAATCAGCTTAGGCATTATCTGGTGGGACTAGTACCAGCTTCTCCATTTTTTAGTTCTTTCTTAGGCTGTGACAATTACCCTAAATTTGTTACACATGTCTCATCTAAAATGCAAATAACAGTATCAAGTGACATGAAGGCGTTCGTAGTATTTAGAACTTACATGGCTCAAACACTGTCCGGTTAGATTTTGCTGCATAAAACTTGAGGTTATCATTTCGGCTCCCATACCTAGGACTGATCCGCATGACAAGCAAACATTGATGGCCTCCTGAAAGGAAGTCAAGAATTAACCTTCTGAGGCCTAGAGGGGCAAAGTCCTTTATGAGGAACTCTTCCAAAACTGGAGAGTTCTAGTTCAGTGTCGTGTGGCAGAAGAGTCTCCATGAAGCACAATTCCATATGTCTTTCTCTTTCTCTCGCCTTCTGCTTTGCCACCAGCTGAATTCAATCTAGTGACGCTTCACCAGCGGAATTCTTGTGAAGTTTCACGGGCCGTTGATCATTTAAAATTAACAGCTCACACAGAAGGTTCATGAGCCCAGTCAGTACAGGTGATTTTGACCGACCTCACAGACCTTCCCTGTGTCCCGTCAATTTTGAGCAACCAACAGCCTTCACCAGCGGATTTGATTTCTTCCTATTTCAGATTCCACCCTGTGTATGAATGAAACCCGGCAAGTGGGCTCCGTGCCATCCATTATTTGAGAACATCCTCACCATCTTGTGGTGCACTCTATCCTCCTTGTCCATGTCACTCTTCCTTCATAACGAAACAGATAAAGCATGAGACATTTCTAAGTTCTTACTTGGGGCCATGGAATGTCGTATCGGATATCGGTAAAATATCGGTCGGCCAAAGAGACGAAATATTGGAGATATATTGGAGATATATCGGAGATATTGTGTAAAAAAATATCGGTAGTTAAAAACTAGTTTTTACCGTATATTTTCACAATCTAATTTTTAAAATGAGTTATACTAATTTAAACAAAGAATAAATTTCAAAATATGCCTATTAGGATAGAAAACAAACATGAAAAGGTTTTTTTTCTTTAAAAAAAAAATTAATTTTTTTTTTAAATATTTTTTAATTCAAAAAATACCGATATATCGGTCCAAGACCGATATATCGCCGATATATCGGCGATATTTAGAATTTTTTTAAAAAACGATATTGATGTATCGGTCTAGGCCCGATACCGAAAACTCGCCGATATATCGGCGAGACGATTTTCCATGCTTGGAACGTCTGAGTAGAGGGTGTAGTGAGAGTTTTTTGGGGTGCCAATATTTGCGTTCATCTTTTTAACCGTCGATAATTCGATGATTGGAGTTGGGAATTGGCAGTCAGATACGGCGGCGACGTTTCTAAAGGCCTAAATTCGTTCATCTGCTGGCCAAACTTCCACCTGATTCCCGGAGAAGTACCCTTTGGATTCCCAAGTCCCCAATCCCCATGAGATTGCCATACAATGGGTACCGTTTTGCTGGGGGACACGTGTGAGTCCCTTGCAATAGACAGCTGTTGACACAAAAAATCTTCCGTGACCCATACTGCACCTGACGCCTGTCTGTTGAACTCCCATTATATGCAAGTGTATTGTGCCCAATATAACCCTGTAATCATTGACGTAGTGTGATTTTCTTATACGAGTTCACACTATGGAATCCACATTATTGGGACGTTTGATTTGGATGTTTGGATATATAAGGGTAGTGATTTTTATTTTCGCTACAAGGTTGTGATTCAGTCAATTCGGCCATGACAAAAAATTATGTTTGGATAGCGAATTGGAGAAGAAATAAAAAATTCCACAAATGTCAAGTTCTCCTCAAGATTCACAAGAATTAACGAACTAATCCTTTCTACCAAGGGAAAAGTTTAAATGAGATCGCTCTCATATAGCTTATATGAGGCCACTTTAAATCATAGCCCTTGGATCTTGATCTAACGGCTACAAATAGTCATAATGATCTCACCCACTCTCTGATGTGACATACTCACCTACCCACTGATTTAATATCCATCCTCCGATCGGAATCCAACGGCTATAAAGATTGGCCTCATGCTCCTTATATGAGAACGATCTCATGTAAACCCTTCCCTTCTACCAATGCTTGCTTTTATGTTCCTCTTCTCCATTTCCATTTGTCTTCTCCTGATCCAAACGAATTAGCTCGAACATATAAGGGCAATTCGGTCACTTGAATACGAGCTCGACGTATCCAACTCGATTCTTCCATTCTAGCAGCAAAGCGTTTCTTCCAAATCCGAAAGGGTATTCCCGTCACTCCATCGTCCATAAATCCCCCCCCCCCAAACTTCCTTCCCTCTCCAGACGATCATCACTCCTCAAGGCTCACCCACCTCCAATGGCAGACGCAACCTCCCAACCCCCGACGCCTTTGGTCGTCGACGGCAACCTCCTCGCCGCCAAGGCCCTCGCCCGTGCCGGCGTTTCCCACATGTTCGGCGTCGTCGGCATCCCTGTCACCTCCTTCGCCACCCGCTCCGTCGCCCTCGGCATCCGCTTCATCGCCCTCCACAACGAGCAGTCCGCGGGCTACGCTGCCTCCGCCTACGGATACCTCACAGGCCGCCCTGGTATTCTTCTCACCGTCTCCGGCCCTGGTTGCGTTCATGGTCTTGCCGGTCTCTCTAATGCTGCTATCAATACCTGGCCGATGATCATGATCTCCGGCTCCTGCGACCAGAAGGACTTCGGCCGCGGGGACTTTCAGGAGCTCGACCAGGTCGCCGTCGTCAAGCCTTTCACGAAATTCGCTGCGAAGGCCACGGATATAACGAAGATTCCCAAGCTGGTCATGGAGGCTCTCCGGCACGCCGCGTCGGGCCGGCCGGGCGGGTGCTATCTGGACCTTCCCACGGACGTTCTGCACCAGACGATTACCGAATCGGAAGCCGAGAAACTCTTGGATGCCGCTGCAGCTGAGGAGGCCGAAATCCAGAATGGACTGGACGCCATTGAAACCCTTGAAATCGGAAAGGCGGTGGCTTTGCTGAGAAGCGCCAAGAGTCCTCTGGTGGTGTTCGGCAAAGGCGCGGCCTACGCGAGGGCGGAGGATGAATTGAAGAAGTTGATCGACACGACGGGAATCCCCTTCTTGCCGACCCCAATGGGGAAGGGTTTGCTGCCCGATACGCATGAATTGGCGGCCACCGCTTCCCGCTCCTTGGCGATTGGCCGCTGCGATGTCGCACTGGTCGTCGGCGCCCGCCTCAACTGGCTCCTCCACTTCGGGGAGCCGCCCAAGTGGTCGAAAGATGTGAAATTCATATTAGTAGACATATCAAAAGAGGAAATTGAACTTCGGAAGCCATCGATTGGTCTGGTTGGAGACGCTAAGAAGATCCTAGCCCTGATCAACAAGGAGATTAAGGATGAGCCTTTCTGCTTGGGGAAGACCCACCCCTGGGTGCAGTCCATTCAGACGAAAGCTAAGGATAATGTGCAGAAGATGGAGGCACAATTGGTGAAGGACGTCGTGCCCTTCAATTTCATGACCCCGATGAGGATCATCAGGGATGCAATTCTGGCGCAAGGGAGCCCTTCTCCAATTCTGGTATCGGAGGGGGCCAACACGATGGATGTCGGTAGGGCGGTGCTAGTCCAGACTGAGCCAAGGTCGAGGTTGGACGCGGGGACCTGGGGCACGATGGGGGTGGGGCTTGGTTACTGCATTGCGGCGGCAGTGGCAGAGCCTACTCGGCTGGTGGTTGCCGTAGAAGGGGATTCAGGGTTCACTTTCAGCGCCATTGAAGTCGAGGTATTATTCTCATCCTCTCCATTACAAATTTTGATTAAATGTCGCATGTGCTCTCAATTATTTTGCTTCTTAATACAAAAAAACCAGCTGAATAGATTTAAGGACCTCTGAACCATTATAAACACATAATTTGTGCTGAAAAAGGTTCTTATTTTTAAATAACCAAGTTTCCCAAAAGCTCGAGTTGGTAGGAAAGGGTTATTTTTAATATTTAGTTCAACTCAACATTCTCCCCACACGGGCAAGCATCCATCAAAGGTTAGGATGTGGTTATAAGAGGAGGGGAGGAGGATAAACCAGTAAATTGGGGAAAATATGCCCTGATAAATGTGAAAAAACTACTCGAGCATTGGAGAAACTTGGTTATTTAACCCTTATCCTTCCTAATACAATTGTGTGCAAGAAGTTGTTAGTGTTTTGCAGCGTATTTGGTATGTGCATTGATTGGGCTTTTTTTTTCTTTTTGGATTGGTGTTGCAGACATTGGTGAGATATCAGTTACCAGTAGTGGTGGTCGTCTTCAACAATGGGGGTGTATATGGTGGGGATAGGAGAAACCCTGAAGAGATCACAGGACCTTACAAAGATGATCCTGCTCCAACTTCGTTTGTCCCAGGTGCAGGATACCATACTGTAATGGAAGGCTTTGGAGGGAAGGGCTATCTCGTTGGGACACCAGATGAGCTGAAGTCTGCTTTGGCCGAAGCATTTTCGGCCAGGAAACCAGCTGTGATTAATGTCATCATTGACCCTTATGCTGGAGCGGAGAGTGGGAGAATGCAGCACAAGAATTGAGATATATGGTGATCCTAGTGACCTCCTCTTGATTGTTCTAATAATCTGTGGAGACTGCTCAAGTGGATTATAGTTCCAGGTATTGCAATCATTTTAAGGCAATCTGAGGTCACATGTGCAAGGAATACTTGCGTGCGTGGAATAATAAGGCAATTTGATTGCAGAGGGAGATAAATTGTCTTCTAGTATTTTAATGTGAAAGTAGATGAATTTCACAAGAATGTGGAAGCATGTGTGGTATATGGACATACATAGTTTGCAGATCTATGATTTTTTTTTTATAATAGGATCTGTCAACTTACAATTACAGGGTTCTGTGTGTGAGTGGATCGAGTCCTAGCGAGTACGCTGCGGTTTTTGGTCAGATTTTCTGTTCATTTTGCCTTGTTGTTTCAGTTCCATTTTCTGTTCCAAATTCCGGGATCAAGCTTGAGTGCACATCAATATTGGCTGAAAATTATGTTCTGAACCGACCAACATTTTGACAAAATACAAGACTTTAATGTTATATTGTGTTTAGCTAAAATTCAATACTCTTATGCTGCACTGGATGTACATGTACTCTGTCTTCCCCGACAATGAAAGCTTCATTATAGTGAATGTTTCTTTATGAGGAATAAAAATTTCATGTTTGTCCCTTGCTTTTCCATTAAGAGCAAAAGAAACAACGAAAATCCACTTTAAAATGTTGAGCTGTGCATGAAAAGAATCACGTCGTGGCAGATGCTTCCATTGGTATATTTCCTCACCAAGATAAAAATTGTGGAACTTGCGCAAAATGAAATTTAATTTTCATAGATCAAGAGGATCAGAAGGTCAACTGTTGACTGCCATCTCATTTCTCATGTCGAACCTATAAGTTAACAAGCTGGCGGCATTTCAGGTGAAAATTGGAAAAAAAAAAATTGAAAGCAATCGTAGACGAATAATTGGATAATGGGACCACTGTCGCATTATTTATTTATTTGTTCACAAATTGTCCATGATATAGGAAAAACGAACCACACACCCACAGGACGGATCGCAGGTTGGAGTGAAGCTGTCAAGGGAAACCACTGGGTCATACTGTAAAC
Organism: Houttuynia cordata; assembly: GCA_039654745.1. NCBI lineage: Eukaryota > Viridiplantae > Streptophyta > Magnoliopsida > Piperales > Saururaceae > Houttuynia > Houttuynia cordata. Next base: position 54,513,576 of record CM077502.1, on the reverse strand, counting down.
TGATTCTCTGTTATTAATTGTTTTGTTGTTTCCTGAACAAGGGCATCAAAAAGACGCATATAAACTGGTTCGTGTTCCAACATGCATTCTCTCTAATTCTCACTTGTGTAAATGTGATCCGCCTCTGGCTGGAGTTTTGTGACTTTGTCTGTCCCGAGCGGTTGTTGAGATGTTTGGCTGCGTTTGCCATTGCTGACATGAGATGTTCTACAAATAATGCTCGAAGGCGAGTTCTAATGGCTACAGGAAACACAGGTCAAATAGCTTCTTTAGGGGTTGTAGATGGTTTTGTTCTGCCATTTAGATTTTAGCATGGGAGGCACTAAGCACTTCTAATTGGAGATGATCATTTTAAGTAGGAGTATTTTGTTTACAAGATGATTAACTTTGAGACAGGTATAATAAACAGCGCTTTTTTAGCAGCCTTAACATTGTCCTTGCCTTTCTTGCTCCAAGAGACAGCTGAAGAATATCTGAAGTCTCGAGGAAAAACGCTCATTACATGTTAATTAATGATAATATAGGATCTAACAATGAAGAAATATATGTCATTGTTAAATTTTGATCAGATCCAACAAACAGTGGAACAAATTTCTGTTACTATCATGCATTTTGAGTCGGATCTAAGGCAAGCGCCCAAGTACAACCTTCCTGATTAATGAATGGGCCAAATTTGATCCATTGGACCATTTTTAGTCTTGGAAAAAAGTTGATTCACGTAACAGTTTCCTTAGCAAGAGGCTAAGGAAACAAGCTGCTCTCCGTAAGAACAGAGGAATGGGTGTATGTATTTCTTAGAAGAAAGCTTTAGCAAGAGTTTTTTGTCAGTACAAAAAAGCTTAGCAACAATTGTCAAGATTAATTTTTAGATTAAAGTTAAGTCCACTTCTTTCACAAAAAAGCTTAGCAACAATTGTCAAGATTAATTTTTAGATTAAAGTTAAGTCCACTTCTTTCACAGTGGATCAAGGTCAAGATGTTCATGTGCATCTGGGCACTAGGATATTCATGTGCATCTGGGCACAGTGGATCAAGGTCAAGATGTTCATGTGCATCTGTTACCCTTATTTATTTTCCACTTTCCGTAGAGAAATGATTCTTCTCCTTCTTTATTTTCACGGCCGCTCCGCATGTAGGGCCCTACATTTTACTTGCTTTGATCACACTAGCACGTGAGGTTGAGCGTTGAAAAAAAAGCGAGAGGAATAACACTCCTCTTGCCGAGCTAACCCCACCTGCTGTATCAACTATCACATCTTTTTATGCAATCAACTTTCACCAACTATCACATCTTTTTATGCAAGCAACTTTCACATCTGATTCATAGCAAAAAAAAAATTCACATCTGATTATGTGCAAAACAATGAAACTGCAATTTTTTGTCAAAAAAAACCCTTCAAACATGATAAGAAAATGTGCTTTTTTCTGACAGTAAATAATCACACAAATACATACCAAGTATTTACCAATCCCACCACAACGATCCTTGACGAGCGCCTTAATGATCCTTTTGCCGTAGAAATCATTTGTTCGACAATATCCTTTTGTGTGGCATGACTACACAATAGAGCTGTGGCCACACACACACGCCTAACTAGCCTATATACCCACCCCTGCATGTGCCGGCCTCTTAGGACTACGCAATTTTAATCACGTAGAGCCCTTGAGATGGCTGGATTTTTATAAACTGCCTCCTGTAATACATTCTCCCGTGTAATTATCAACTAAATTCTATTATAATTAGAAGCTCATGTGAGTTCATTATGTTCATAATCAATATTAATTTTGTTGCCAAAAAACTATATTAACTAAAAGATATGCAATAAAAAGTACTTTCCTTCATCTGTTCATTATCGATTCATTAGTACATTGTACTAGTTACTAAAGGAAAATAATAATAACTTGTTTATGAAAAAAATAATACTCGTAATAACTTTCTGGCTAAAAAGGAAAAACTCCTGTAATATACAGGCAAGCCAGCCGCTGGCGACGTGTTCGTTCTGCCAGAGTGCCTCGTGAGCATCCAGGAATCAGAGCGAGAGACTGGGCAAAAACAAAGTCCTCGTGAACCGCCGAGTTTCGCCAGATAGAAAAGCTTGTGTAGACGAGACAGACCATCCTTTTCAACATAAAATCTATCGAACGGAGTCGAGTTGGGACTTAGATTCTCTTCATCATCCTTTTTCTCCAACGATACAGCGAGAACAATCTCCCTTTATTAATGAAAACGACCCAGTAGGATTTCAAACTTGAACGAGGAGGACTCGACTCGTTGGCGGCTGCGTCTTTGTTGTTATCTTCGTTGCATGGTGAGGACATGGAGGAGGGTCTGCTGAGGAAGGAAGAGGGGCGATGGACGAGGGAAGGAGAAGGGACAACATGGGAGGTTTACGTCGACGAAGTGAAGAAAGTAGGCTACCTCGCTGGACCCATGGTGGCTGTGTCGCTATTGCAGTATTTCCAGCAAGTTATCTCTCTCATGATGGTCGGCCACCTCGGCGAGCTTTCCCTGTCCAGCGCCGCCATCGCTACCTCTCTCGCGGGAGTCACCGGCTTCAGCCTTGTCGTAAGCCTTCCTGTTCCTGACCTTGACTGTATCTCATATGCTACTCTAGGGGGTTTCAACTTGCTCTTTAGTTGTTATTAGAAAAATTTGAGAGAACTTGCTGTGGATTCTAATTCACTATAATGGCCCTGTTTATTGAATTTTACTTTTGTTATTAGTAAAAGTTAATGATTTTTTACTTGGATAAGTGTGGTAAATGGCAATGATTTGATTAACTACAAAGAAAAAAGGTTAATGATTTGATAGGTCTTGCTTCATAATCGATGATTTTGTCAAAGATGAACAAGTTGCTATTAGATTGAAAATCTTAAGTGCGTTAGATGTTAAGGATTTGATCAACTATCCAGAAAAAGTTAATGATTTGATCAACTATCCAGAAAAAAGTTAATGATTTGATAGCTCTTGCTTCATAATCGAGGCTTCCGTCAAAGTTGTACAAGATGCTGTTAGATTGAAAATGTTATAATTTTGAGTGACCCCATTCTAGTTCTTACTATGTAGGCCGCCGGTTAAATATTTGGTGTTTGTGTGATGGTGGGTGGTTAATGCTTATTTGCCAGAGCGAATGTGTTGTAATGTAAATGTGATCATTTGTAAATTTGAGTTACCTGTAACCCTGTTCAAGACAATTTCTAGGTAAAATTCTATTCTTTATGAACTTACTAGTTAGAATGATGCTCTACAACAGCTGGGAATGGCCTGTGCTTTGGAAACTCTATGTGGGCAAGCTTATGGTGCACGGCAATATAAGAAGCTTGGGCTTCACACAAACAGAGCCATTATCTCTCTCCTATTTGTCTGCGTTCCATTGTCTCTCATTTGGGTCTTTATGGGAAAACTCCTCTCCTTTATAGGCCAAGATCATGAAATCTCATTGCAAGCAGGGAAGTATATGCTATGGTTGATCCCTGGACTGTATGCTTATGCTGTTGTCCAGGCACTAACCAAATTCCTTCAGTCCCAAAGCTTGATTATGTCAATGCTGTTAATTTCTTGTGCAACTCTGTGTTTTCACATCCCTCTGTGCTGGGCTCTGGTGTTTAAGTCTGGATTGGGTGCCAATGGAGCTGCACTGTCCATTAGTCTTTCGTCATGGTTGAATGTGGTGATTTTAGGATTGTATGCGTGGTTTTCTCCTTCTTGTGAGAAGACACGCGCACCCTTCACAAAGGAAGTTCTTCATGGAATGGATGAGTTTTTTCGTCTTGCTCTTCCATCTGCTGGAATGATTTGGTAAATGTCTGATGTTGATTGTTGTTTCTGAGAAAATGCACCTTGTTTTCATTGTCGGCGTTGAGTCCTGTTACTGATCTTGTGGTTTTTGGTTGCTGATTGCAGTCTTGAGTGGTGGTCATTTGAGCTACTAATATTGGTTTCCGGGCTTTTGCCAAATCCAAAGCTTGAAACTTCAGTACTTTCTGTATGGTAAGAACTTTGCTTATGTTAAGTTGCTATGGCTATAATTATTCTTCCGTTGATGGTTGAAAACTGCAGATTGATTTCTCGTCATTGAATATTTCTTTGTTTAAAATTTTGGATGACATTTAACAAAGATTGATATTCTTGTGACTAGTCTGACGACGATCTCTTTGCTTTACACCATACCATATGGACTTGGTGCTGCCGCAAGGTAAACTTTACATTTAAATTCATAGGCTTTTGAAGGATATTAAAGTTCTATATATAGTACACCATATCACTTGGGCTGTATATATTTGAAACTTTTCTCTTAGTTTGAACTTTGGTCAAGAAATATGTTGTTCCTCGTCTCTTTCTTTTCCATAAACAGCCATTTATACGATGAAATGAAGTGAAAAGAATGAGCCTAAAATGTAGTTGTCATTCGTCATCATTAATGTCAACTCCTTTTGCCATTCATACAGGGTTGGCCAGATGGAATCTGCTCTGCTATTTGGCCCTATCTCAACCATTTTTACATCCAAGTCATACGTCGCCAAAACTTTTCTAACAAGTTTTTCAAATCATCTTGAGTCATCCCTTTTTCCTTTGGGCTTTTTACTGGAATTATTTATGATCTTCCATAAGATCGAACCTTCTCGATTGGCTTTCTCTCAATTATTAATAATTGGGCTAACCCGATTTTCTTTTCATATGCTCATGCCGGATATTATACCCTGATAGTTTTCCTAGTCATCCATCGTAAGATTCTTATCTCTAAGATCCTGACACGTACTTTGACATATAATTTAGTTGTTTTATTTTCAAGCATGAAATTGTAACTTCTAACTCCATTGTCTTCTAACTCGTAGTATTATTATATGGCTAAGAATGATGAGAGCATATATCCAAAAAGTTGTCTCAGAAAGTAGGTATACTGAAAAATTGATGGCATGGAGATTTTATCGGTAAATATAAAACCATACTTTTTTTACAGCACAAGGGTTGCAAATGAATTGGGAGCTGGAAAGCCACATGCAGCTCGTATTGCTGTATATGTGACAATGTTTCTTTCTATCATGGAGGCTATTGTCGTGAGCTCAACCCTATTTGCCCTTCGCAACATCTTTGGTTATGCGTATAGCAATGAGAAGGAAATAGTGGATTATGTAGCTGAAATGGCTCCTCTTATATGCGTCTCCGTTGTAATGGACTGTGTACAAGGGGTCTTCTCAGGTTATATATCACACCTGTCTCGTTGAAACTATGAAGAAGTTCTTGGTGCAATTTCCACCTCATTGCAAGATCTATCTTCTCTTTGTTCCAGGTGTTGCTAGAGGATGTGGGTGGCAACTATTGGGTGCTCTCGTAAACCTGGGAGCATTTTATCTAGTTGGTGTTCCAGTTGCTGTTCTATTGGGCTTTATGTTGCATTTTGGAGGAAAGGGTCTCTGGATTGGAATATTGAGTGGATCGATTGTCCAATCAGCCCTTCTGTCTCTCCTAACCGCCTTTACAAATTGGCAAAATCAGGTTAGTGTTTTATGCTTCGTGGTTTCTAATTTGTTCAAGGCCTCAAACTGCATAATTACTGTGTAAGTTGTTCATCTCAGTTGCTTTTACTTTGTACCAAGTCGGAGTTGAAAGGGTCAGGTAACTAATGAAATAAAGAATTTCATTTGTATTGTATATCATCTTCAACTAAAAATAGATGAGGTACCTTTAGATTAAACTTGATAGCTTTCCTCTATTATCTGCAGGCTAACATGGCAAGGGAGAGAATATTTAAAGAGAGGCTGCTGACAAATGAGGGAATTTTGAAATGAGTTATCGAGGTTTCAATTGCGGCGATTCTGAGCGTCAACTATCTGAACACGAAGCAGTATCCTAACCTCACTATATGGAAGTGCGTGAGTCTGGACTTTCACGTATGGTATATAATGTACGGGCATGAGGCATCCTTCCAGATTTTGAGCTAATATTCTTTTACAGGATGGTTGACTGGATTCGCCATCTTTGTTCAATTTTTATCTCTATCATAACGGATGGTTAAATGTCATTCATGTTTTGTATATATCAGTGGAGAACAAGCGGGATTACACTCCCTTGCCTTACTATATCTGCAAACATCTTTAAGATTACACAAACTTGTATCACTTCTTTATATGTAACACCTTTTCTAATGGTGTGGGTTTGTGAATTTTGAGCTGCTTTTTCGCAAAGTATTTCGAGAACCAGATAGTTGGTTGCTTATGCTGTCCATTTTTATATTGAAGAAAAACATGAATATCTGAAGGGCGTTTGCCCCTGAAAATTGCATATAAAGGATAGAAGCTGTTACTTTCCAATTAATCTGAGGTATTGTATCTGAAATTTTGTTTTGACTATATAAATAGTATTCAATACAAATAGCACATGTCTCACGCGAAATAACTTGCCTTTATGCTTCACACAAAGCATAGTTATAAGCTTCGGCGCTTCAAAGCTATAATCGACATTCACGGTCCTTTTTACCTTCATTGCAAGGCCTTCTATAGGAAGTTCTCTATAGGAACGTAGGTTGTGGAAATCGTTGGTTAAAAGCCCAAAGCCAGATCGTCCTGATTTGCCTTTTACGCCAGAGTTAAAACTTAACTTGCCCTACTCTGTCCCTCTTGAGTCTTGACTGATGATAAAATTTTGGATCTTCCAGTTCATGTTCTTCCGGGTGATCATTTCCAACCGTATGGGTCAGCCCCAACAGTAAAACCATCCGAAAAAGGTAAGTACAATGTGAATAATTTTTTTCTAAGCCATAGTGAACCCTCAAGTAGAAAATTAACTAAAATTAGTTCATTTTCTATTTCCAATGCAAGAATTAATATGGGACAGAGGGAGTAGAATTATCCATGCGTGAAATGGATAAATTGATCTGGAATTACAATTACTGAGCCGATCTAAGGTAGTAGAAAGGTCGAATTGATTACTTTCCCACCTATTATTGATCCAGAATCACTTGATGATCCCAGCATAATAGTGATCTGCACCTATGTATGTGGTAATCCCACAATTAGTAATTTTCAACACTCTAGGATTACTAACGAAAGTTAGTGAGGTCCTTAACATTATGAGAGACTGTTTTGTCTAGTTCAGCGATGTACTCGATACCATCCATGCAGTAACAGCTCCCTTTTTATTACTAAACAACATATGAAGGCATAGTTCTAGGCCTTTTTCCTCGATGTCTGATAAATTCTATGCATCCTTGACGTATCCGCCTTGCCTATAAGAGCAACTTCGTAACCTTCTTTTCTAAAATTTTCTCTTCCCCTCCTTAGTTTTTTTATCTCCTTGTTTCTCTCTTCCCATCTCCATAGAACACATCATCTATGTGTTCCCTCTACTCTCGTATGTTAAGCACAGTCAAGTTGTCCGCCAATATATACGGTGACCCATCAAATAGTAAAAGAAAGCTAAACGATATTAAGATCAATGGAACCTCCACCTTGCCGTCAATCAAGGCTGAGGGTCACGCCATTGCTACTATACCAAAGCCTGTCTATGTAGACCCACAGGAAAGTCGCCAGAACATACCCACGAAGAAGCAGCTGGTGGACCCTTTCAGACATGGGCTGATAATCGAAGGTGGAGTTGGATACAGGCAGACTGTTGTTGTAAGGTCGTACGAAGTTGGGGTTGACAAGACTGTAACACTAGAGACCATGCTCAATCTTCTTCAGGTCTCATATATTCTCCTCATTTTTGGTCTCTTATCACTTTCATGAACTGTCTTTGATTCTTGTTTAATCATTTGGGGGCACGTAGGAAACTGCACTTAACCATGTGTGGATGTCGGGCCTGCTCAGTGATGGATTTGGTGCAACACATGGGATGATGAAGAACAATCTCATATGGGTTGTGAGTAGGATGCAGGTGCAAATTGATAGCTATCCTATTTGGTGAGTTTGCATATATATATAAAAAAAAGCAGCACCAACATCTATTAAATTAAATTTCTAAGCTAGCTCACAATAGCAAAAATGGATTTCAGGGGAGAAATAGTGGAGATTGACACTTGGGTAGGAGCGTCAGGGAAAAATGGTATGAGAAGGGATTGGGTTATAAGGAGCCATCGCTCAGGCCAAGTTTTTGCCCGTGCAACCAGGCAAGCGTTTTCATGTGTTTTTTTGGCACTGAACGATTTGCATGACTTGAGGTTAATTAAGAAAATTATCTGAACATATTTGTGCATGGGCGCGCAGTATGTGGGTGATGATGAACCAGAGTACAAGGCGCTTGTCAAAAATGCCCGAGGAAGTGAGAGCAGAAATCTCTCCTTGGTTTGTTGATAGACGAGCAATCCCGGATGATACTTTGGAGAAAATTGTCAAGTTAGATGATAATGCAAAGTATGTAAACTCCGACCTCAAGGTAAACTCTCCAGACTGGTATTGCTCTAGTAATTTCAGATTTCTGCAACCTTGTGTACAAAGTTCCTAGTGTACTTCGCCCAGCTCAGTATTGAGCTGCTTTCTAGTTCTCCTTTGATAGAATTTAAGGTTCTGGATTAGGAGACAAAAACATGTTTCGATTTTGCAGCCGAAGAGGACTGATCTGGACATGAACCACCACGTTAACAATGTTAAATACGTCAGGTGGATGCTAGAGGTAAATGACCCAATTTACACTCACATAGAGTGTTATAGATAGGAAAGGTTTACTCATGTTTAACCTAATTAAGCACCATAATTTGTTTCTCCTGCAGACACTTCCGGATCCCTTCTTGGAAATTCACCAACTTTCCAGCATCATACTAGAATATAGAAGAGAGTGCGGAAGTTCAGACATAGTGGAGTCTCTTTGTGAGCCTGATGAAGTCGCAATATATGAAGATGAAAACAGGATAAATCTTTTCAAATACACGCCGAACATAATTAAAGCACAAGGAATGATCGGCTCCCTCGACCAATGGCCATCACAGTATACGCACTTGCTGAAGATAAAAGGGGAGACCAAAAATGAAGAGATTGTCCGAGGGACAACCACATGGAGGAGGAAGATACCAGGGTTAGCAAGTAGTTAAGGGAGCTCAAACGGAGTCCAAAAGATGAGTTCTGGCAAATGATATCACTCCTATAATATAATGAATTTTGGGGTTTCTTGTACGCAAAAAATATAATCAACTATCATCATATTCTTCTTTTGGTCTACTTGCTTCTACTGGAGTGATTCTTAAGTGCGCCAGGCGAGACATGTGGGATTTTCTAACAGCAGGCGCATAAGCTCCTTGCATGTGCTCCATTGATTTTCAAGATCGACGGCTTGTGTTATGTGGGTATAAATGGCACGGCAGGCTCACTGTATAATATCTCCTTCCACTATATATATGCACAAATGATGTGATGCCATAGAAAATCAACGGCGCATTTTATTGCACCATATGCCTAAGAGGTTCCCTATGAGTCTACCTTTGTCGATAACCCTGAAGGAGTTTGAATACAGGACGATGTCTCAAATTTTTACTCCTAAATTTTAGTTAATTTAAAGAAAACTGTATTTATTAAAAGTGACCGGAGGAAGTATATGATATAAGATTTGAGTTGTGATTTGGATTTGCCAGCTCTTAACTTCGGTCATATTGCTGCTCTGTTTGGAGGATGGCCTACATAGATGCTACCATTTCCATACATTCTGACGAAGATCTTTCTGTCTCAAGGCATTCGAGTTCCACATAATGAGCCCACACGTTGCATGGGTCTTTGATGAGCATATTGTTGCCCGTGTGAGAGGACACAGAAGCACCGAGGATGCATCCACAGGCACAAGCTGAGCTCCCTCGTGATGAAGCAGAGGATATCGGCACATGTCGAACATGCTATGGGTCGTCATTTTGGTGAGATAGTTCATCTGGTTCGGTCTATGCATTTGCAGGATGATGACTCCCACACTGACTAGTGCTTGTGTTATACAATTTTTTTTTGTTTTATAGTTTGAGATTTGAGATGTATGCACCTTTTTTTTATAACAAGACGTATGCACATTTGATATTTGAGCTTGTCTCTCAAAACTGTCTAGTAGACTTGTACATAATGTTTGTTTTTTGTCTATTACATTTGACTCCTTTTGCATATATGGTTGCAGTTTTTTTTCTTTTCTACTTTGCTTTTGACCAAGGGGGAGACATTAAAGTTAGTTGTTGTGTATGCACTCTCCTTCCACACTATTAGGTCGCCTATCCAGACTCCCATCTAATTACTTAGGAAAATATGTATGAACCAAGTATTTATCGACCTGATTGTGGGAAGGATACACGCAAAGATGCTGGATGCCGGGATTTTTCTTTCCAAAACATGTCAACTGGTCGTTTGGCCTAGCGAGAACGGATGTTTGATTTATCCAATTCACTCCAAAACAACGAATCGACCAGCCTAAAATGAAGTGTAAACAAAAGCTTTCATGTTTTTTTTTGGCGATATAAAAGAAGATTTCATGTTCCAGTATAGCACATTGAGGTACCAATCAGGCGATACCCTCTTAACAGATTTTACAGTAGCAGAAAGAGAGTTTTGAGCTCGAATATACATTTCTTTCGTAACTGAGCAATAAAATAGGCAAATCTGTTCTGTTACTACTTTTATTTTAAACCAGTCACAGTTAAGAACCGAGTGGAATATTTTTTTTAATTAACACATAAAAGAGAGAAAGATATCATGCCTTAAATTCTTATCTTTTCACTTTAGTTATAGATGAACTTATTAAACATTTACTGGATGGCGTACCTTGATACATGATTTTTACAAATAATATAATTTTAATTGATAATAGTAAAATATGTTTGAATGTAAAACTGAAATGATGAAAAAAAACTCTAGAATCAAAATGTTTTAAAATATGGACAAGTGTCAAGGTGTAATTAATTATATTACTTAAAATCCATTATCCATAAAGAAGAGGATATTAATAGTGATGTGATGCATAGGATAAATGTGGGGTAGGTAAATTATGTGATAAGCGTGTTCCAAAAAAACTTAAAGACAAATTCTATAATACAGCCATTAGGTATACAATAATCTATGGAACGGAGTGTTAAGCACCAAAAAGAAGTTATATATATAAATTGAATGTAACTGAAATGAGAATGATAAAATGGATGAGTGGAATAACTAAGAGAGATAGGATTAGAAATAAATATAAGGAAATGATATTTATACAGCAGATTCCTACACATTTTCCATACACAGCTGATGTGCATGGAAATGAGTGGGTCAGCTGATGTGACCCCACATCAGTTCACCCACTCATTTCCATATACATCAGCTGTGTATGGAAATGTGTAGGAATCTGCTGTAGAGTTATCACTGCCCATAAATATATTTATGAGAATTTAGGGATAACTCTTTTACGGGAGAAGTTGAGAGAATGTAGGTTGCGTTGGCATTGACATATACAAAAAAAAAACCAATAGATACCCCTGTGAGAAAATTAGAAGTGATGCATGTAAATGATGGCAAAAGAGGGAGAGAGAAACCTCATAGAACGGAGTTAATAAAAAAATATTTAACTTTACTATCTCTTACAAAAGAGGTAGCTCAAAACAGGCCTAAATGGAGGAGTAAGTTCCATATCGCCGACCCCAAATAGTTGGAAAAAAAATGCTACTTGATTATAATTATGCTAAAAAGTAAAGAGATTGATAAAACTATGACTTAACCTTTCTATTACATTTCTAACGACAGATTAAGAAAACCTAAAGAAGCTGTTGTGTACGTCACGACATTATGTCACGGCACCAATATCTCTCATTAGAATATTTGCTTATTAAGTATAAGATTGTAATCAGACCCGTTTAGGCTAATTGTTAGGTAACGGGCTGATAGAGAATAATTTAGCCCAATTAATGGCCCATCAGATGGCGCCCTCCTTGGGAGCCGCGCCATCCCTTGTCTTTATATGGAGCTCGTGCTCCTCTTTTAAGTTTATGCAATATTGAATTCCAAACTTCCCTCTCAATTCTTCTTCTTCCTTCCTCCATTACCGATCCCAGTTCTTGTGGTCCATCCGGACCACAACATTGGTATCAGAGCACTCGATCCACGGGTACTCATGCCTCCCCGCAAACAGCCTAACATGGCCCCCGAGGTTCAACCAGAACCAGAGGTCGCCAGGGAGACTCCAAGTCCTAAGGTTGAAGCCGATCCTACTCAGACAGCTATGTTGTCCCTTCTGGCATCGATCAAGGACGAACTTCGGGAGATGCGGCTCGAGCGGGCTACACAACAACCCTCTAAATCAGCCACCAACACCCCACCGCCACACGCGACGTGGGAGGCCCTAGCCAGCAGGAAGGATCTCAGGCGCTGGGGGGTTCATTGCTTGGCCAGGTCAGAGGCCCGTCCCTTTCTTATGGGATTCATCTGGGATCCGTCAAACCCCCCGAGGAAGGTGGACGCTATGGGCCAGAGATGAGAAGCATACCAGGTGTTCGGGAGAATGCCACAATGACCAACCGCATTCGCCACTTGCAGGATGAGATGGAGGATGTATGGGACGAACCCCAGGGATATCGAGGAGGCCAGCGGAGCAGCGCGGAGCCCAGATTGGCCCGCCTGCAGTTTCCGAGATACAACGGAGAAGAAGACCCCGTCGAATGGCTCTATAAGGCTGACAAGTTCTTCTCGTATCAAGGTACCTACTCTGATGATGAGCGCCTGCGGGTGGCAGCATTTCACTTGGATGGTGATGCATCCATCTAGTTCCAGGCATATGAAAAAGAGACACGCTTTCCCACTTGGATCTCTTTTTCCGACGAACTATGCATTCAATTTGGGCCGAACGAGTTTCAAGATTTTAATGAGATGTTATCTACACTGAAGCAGACAACCACGGTGAGGGCCTATTATTCTGAATTTATGAAAATCGCTAATAGATTGCCCGACTGGCCGGTGGCCGCACTGGTCGGCACGTTCAAAAGGGGGTTGAAGCCGGAGATCGCAGATGAGATGCACCACTTTCCTTGCCATACTATGCGCGAAGTGGTGCGTCATGCCAGAATTGAGGAAGAGAAACTGGCCCGACGAAGAGGGGGTCGTGGGTTATTGGTGTCGCGACCCTATGGCAATTCCACACCTGCCCTGGCTCTAGCACTTGGCGGGGGTAACCATCGGCCCAATGTGACAGGATCGCAGGCCACTCCTATCCGTCGCCTCACATCTACACAAATGGAAGAACGAAGGGCCAAGGGCCTTTGCTTCAACTATGACGAGAAGTATGTCCAGGGCCATCGCTGCACTGTGAAGGGCAGCTTACTTATTGAAGAGGTGGAGGACGAGGAACTTTCTCCGGTTGAGGAGTTCACCCATGTTTATGACCCGGTCCAGCCAGAGATCTCCGTACATGCCTATTCGGGCACTTTTACCCCACCCACCATGCGTGTACAGGGCTTATTGAAGCGACAGCAGATAGCCATACTGATTGATAGTGGGTCGACACACAACTTCATCAACGACAGGGTGGCCCAGCGTCTTGGTTGTTATGTATCGGACGCCACCCCCTTTGATGTTCTCATTGGCGATGGCAAACACCTACGCAGCTCAGGTGTGTGTGCTCAAGCGTCCTTGACCATTCAAGGGCACACGTTCACCACAGATCTGTTTCTCCTGCCAACAAAGGGGGCAGACGTGGTTTTGGGCGTACAATGGTTGCAGGACTTGGGTGATGTTTTATGGAATTTCCGCGACCTTATCATGGACTTTGAAGTTCACGGAGAGAGGGTGCTCATACAAGGGTCCCAACCAGGCACCTTACATTCAGCTCAGTCAGTTGACTCCTTGTCCCGGTTTATGCCTCAAGGGATGTTCCTTCAACAACGTGCTATTGGCGATGTGGAACAAGGCGCCCTTCCCCCGGACATGCGCCATCTCCTGGAGGAACATGACGATCTCTTCTCTGCGCCTACCGGTCTACCACCACAGCGGACCCATGACCATCACATTCCACTTGTTTCTAGGGCCCAGCCGACTATTATCCGTCCGTATCGTTACCCCTATATTTAGAAGGCAGAAATTGAGCGGCTGGTGGGTGATATGTTGAGCACAGGTATTATCCGGCCCAGTAACAGTTCATTCTCCTCTCCAGTGTTGCTTGTGCGCAAGAAGGACGGCACGTGGCGTTTTTGCGTGGATTACCATTAAGGACAAATACCCCATTCCAGTAATTGAAGAGTTGTTGGATGAGTTAGCTGGCGCCACAGTTTTCAGCAAGCTGGACCTACGTTCCGGGTATCACCAGATCAGGATGTAGGCTTCGGACGCGCACAAAATGGCCTTCCGGACCCACGATGGCCACTTCGAATTTTTAGTCATGCCATTTGGTCTTACCAATGCCCCTGCAACCTTCCAGAGCTTGATGAACGACATCTTCCGTCCACTCCTCCGGCAGTTCGTGTTGGTTTTCTTTGATGACATTCTGATCTACAGTAAATCATGGGAGGAGCATTTGGGCCACCTCAGGTCGGTCTTCTCACTTCTTCGTGCCAATTCCTTATTCCTAAAACGTTCGAAGTGTTCGTTTGGCAGTTCCCAGGTGGAATATCTAGGACACATTATCTCGTCTGCAGGGGTAGCCACCGACCCTTCAAAGGTTGGGACTATGTTATCTTGGCCGGTACCTCATTGCGTTAAGGCATTACGAGGTTTTTTGGGACTGATAGGATATTATCGCCGTTTCATCCGCCACTATGGAGTTATTGTAGGGCCCCTCACAGCTTTATTAAAGAAGGACGCCTTCGACTGGACTAATGAGGCCCAATTGGCTTTTGACAAACTGAAACAAGCCATGGCTAATGCACCGGTTTTGGGGCTTCCCGACTTCACTCTTCCCTTTGTTGTGGAGACCGACGCGTCTGGTACAGGCCTTGGAGCCGTTCTCTTGCAGCAGGAGCGTCCAATCGCCTTCTTGAGCAAGTCATTATCGGGCCGTACACTCTCCTTATCGGCCTATGAACGAGAGATGATGGCCATCATTCATGCGGTCACCAAGTGGTGGCCATACCTATTGGGTCGCAGGTTTGTGATACAGACAGATCATCAACCGTTGAAGTACTTCTTGGAGCAAAGGGTGTCCACCCCCGCCCAGCAAAGGTGGGTCAGTCAATTGCTGGGCTATGATTACGAAATTACCTATAAGAAAGGCGCTGAGAACACTGTTGCAGATGCTCTGTCTCGCCGACCCATGGACGGGTCTTGTATGGTTTTGTCTGGGCCCAATTGTCCCTTCCTTCCAGAGCTACAGCAATCTTATTTGGAGGACCCGTCAACAAAGGATTTAATTGCTCGTATCCAGGCCCACCCAGCAGCCGAGCCCCTCTATGTGTGGCAGGACGACCTGTTATTTTGGAAGGATCGTTTGTGGGTGCCCCGTTATGCCGACTTGCATCGCCGCATCCTTTCTCATTTCCATGACACACCACTTGCAGGCCATGAAGGATCATTCCGTACCTATAAAAGGGTGAGCCAGAGTTTCTTGTGGCAAGGGCTTCGCCGTGCGGTACAGGACTATGTCTCGGCCTATGATATTTGCCAGCGGGCCAAGGCCATGACAACTTCTCTAGCCGACCTTCTCCAGCCACTGCCTATTCCGGCCAACATTTAGGAGGATGTTTCCATGGATTTCATCGAGGCTCTTCCTGTTGTTCAAGGGAAATCAGTTATTTTCGTGGTCGTTGACAGGTTATCTAAATATGCTCATTTCTGTGCGATGAGCCACCCCTTTACGGCTCGTACTGTGGCAGAAGTATATGTGCGTGAAGTTGCTAAACTCCATGGTATGCCAAAGACTATTGTATCAGATAGAAACCGCGTCTTTCTCTCCAACTTTTGGCACGAATTCTTCACTCTCCAAGGGACACACTTACATATGAGCACGGCTTATCACCCACAGACAGATGGGCAGACGGAGGTGGTGAATCGGTGTGTGGAGCAGTATCTAAGGTGTTTTGTAGGCGATCAACCCCGCCACTGGCTTCAACTCTTACCATGGGCTGAGTGGTCCTACAACACAGCCTATCATACTGTTGTGACCGGCAATGGTCACAAGGTATCTCGACGGCAAAAATGAGAAAGGAGAAAAAGAGTAACTGAAATAGCTTTCTATTGCATAACTCTCCCCTGAGGAAGACGTCCAACATATATAGAAAAGAGGATGGCGCTCCTGCCTAGGGGGCGCCATCTGGCCAAGCTGATGGGCCGCTGATGGGCCACTAATTAGCCTAATTATTCTCACTCAGCCCGTTACCTAACAATTAGCCTAAACGGGCTGATTACAATTAGATACATAATCAATCAAGGATCCTAATGACTTAATGCTGACGTGATGGCCTGTTGGGCTGTTGACGGCCCACACTGGGCCAGGCGTTCACAACAATCCACCACGCTCCGCTGTTCGCCTTGTCCTCAAGGCGATAACTCTGGAAAACGCTCCATGATGATGTCCTCTAACTCCCATGTCACGTCATCGATGGGCTGACTGCGCCACGCAATCAAAAGCTCAGTAGTAATACAACCAGACCGCCGAACCCGACGTTTATCAATAATCGAAGCTGGAACAGGCGCATCTGGGCCAGACGAGTCATATAACTGGAGGGGACCGTCAACTGTCACGGACAAAGGGTCACCCATAAACTTGCGGAGACGGGAAACATGAAAGACAGGATGGACCAATGAGTCAGGAGGTAAAGCCAAGCGGTATGCCACGCGACCAATACGTTCCACCACATGATAGGGCCCATGATACCGTGGAGCTAACTTGGCATTCGATGTCCGAAACAAAGATGTCTGGCGCTGAGGAAGAACAGACACATATACATGGAATGCCAGCTCGCCGATATATCGGCGATATATCGCCGATATATCGGTATCGGACACAAACCGATACTCCGATACCATTAAGTATCGATTTTTCCATTTTTTCCAAATATCGCCGATATATCGGCGATATATCAGTTTCGGACCGATATATCGGCCTTTTTTGAAAAAAAAATTTATTTTTTTTTTAAAAAAAAATTTTGAAAAAAATTTTTTTTTTTTTTTTTTGGGAAAAAAAAACTTTCATGTTTGTTTTCTATCCTTTTATGCATATTTTGAAATCTATTCTTTGTTTAAATTAGTATAACTCATTTTAGAAGTTAGATTTTGAAAATATATGATAAAAACTAGTTTTTGACGACCGATATTTTTTTACGCAATATCTCCGATATATCTCCGATATTTCGTCTCTTAGGCCGACCGATATTTTACCGATATCCGATACGACATTCCATGCACATATACCAAATCGCCCACCTGGAACTCCCTGTCAGTGTGCTTTCGGTCATATATTTGTTTCATACGATTCTGGGCGGAGGCCAAATTAGCCTTGAGCTGCCGTAAGACATCATCTCGCGATTGAAGTAAGTAATCAACCTCGGCCACTGAAGAGCGTTGAGGCACATAGGTAAGGACAGAAGGCGGAGGTCGGCCATAAACCACCTCAAAAGGTGTGAATCTTGTCTTGGTATGGTAGGCCGTGTTATACGACCATTCGGCCCATGGAAGTAGTTGCAACCATTTACGAGGCTGAGTCCCCACAAAACACCGCAAATATTGTTCCAAACACCTGTTAACGACCTCCGTCTGGCCATCAGTTTGAGGATGATAGGCCGTGCTCATGTCGAGGTCAGTGCCTTGCATAGCAAAGAATTCCCGCCAGAAAGAAGAGAGAAATACCTTATCACGATCGGAGACAATGGTTCGAGGCATGCCATGAAGCTTCGCTATGTCGCGCACATAAACTTCCGCCACCATTTTCGCAGTAAACGGATGACTCAGGGCGCTGAAATGGGCATACTTGGAGAGGCGGTCCACGACCACAAAGATAACAGATTTCCCTTGCACGACTGGTAGGGCCTCGACAAAATCCATTGACACATCGGTCCAAACTTGGTCAGGAATCGGTAACGGCTGAAGCAGACCTTGAGGGAAAGTGGTGGCTGCCTTAGCACGTTGACAAGTGTCACAAGCAGCCACATACGCATGAATAGCACGCCGCATTCCCGGCCAAAGAAAACTGTGACTCACCCTTTTATATGTCCGAATTGTGCCTTCATGGCCAGCCAGCACAGTATCATGGAAGTGAGAAATAATGCGTCGATGCAAGTCCCCCGAATCCGGCACCCATAACCTGCCTTTCCACAGCAAAATATCATCCTGCCACGTATAAGATGGCTCAGTAGCAGGCTGCTCCTGAAGGCTCTGAATCAAACGTTGAGTGTGTGGATCAGTCCTATAAGCCTGCCGAATGTCGGAAAGAAATGGACAACTGGGCACTGAGAGAGCCAAACAAGTACCCCCTGTATGCATGCGGGAGAGGGCATCTGCCACTGTGTTTTCAGCCCCCTTTTTGTAAACAATATCATAATCATAGCCCAGCAGTTTACTCACCCATCGCTGTTGTGCAGGGGTGGACACCCGCTGATCAAGAAAATATTTTAGAGGCTGATGGTCTGTGCGTATAATGAACCTGCGTCCCAATAAGTAGGGCCGCCACTTTGTTACTGCATGAACAATGGCCAGCATCTCTTTCTCATAAGCAGATAGAGTCAATGAGCGGCCAGATAAGGCTTTACTGAAGAATGCCACAGGTCGATCCCTTTGTAAGAGGACCGCCCCTAAACCGGTGTCTGATGCATCGGTTTCCACCACAAATGGAATAGTAAAGTCTGGCAAAAGAAGGACAGGCGCGGTGACCATGACCTGTTTCAGACGATCAAAGGCAAGTTGGGCCTCTGCAGTCCATTTGAAGGCCCCCTTTTTGAGCAGGGCAGTAAGTGGATGGGCCATAATACCATACTGTCGAATGAACCGTCGGTAATATCCTGTTAGGCCCAAGAATCCACGAAGGCCCTTGACGCAAGTGGGTACGGGCCAGGCCATCATAGCCAACACCTTGGCAGGGTCGGTGGCCACCCCATTATGGGTGATAAGATGGCCCAAATATTCCACCTGTCAACTTCCAAAAGAACACTTCGAACGTTTAATATAAAGTGTATGAGTCCGTAGAATAGAGAAAACCAACCTCAAGTGCTGCAGATGAGACTCCCACGAAGTGCTGTAGATAAGTATGTCATCAAAGAATACCAGAACAAACTGTCGCAGGTAGGGTCGAAATAGATCATTCATTAGAGACTGGAAGGTTGCTGGGGCATTGGTTAGGCCGAAAGGCATAACTAAAAACTCGTAGTGACCATCATGAGTGCGGAAAGCCGTCTTGTAGATATCCGCCGGATTCATTCGAATCTGATGATACCCGGAACGCAAATCGAGTTTGCTAAAGAACATAGCACCCGCCAACTCATCCAACAATTCCTCGATCACCGGGATAGGATATTTGTCCTTGACGGTAATGGCATTCAAGGCACGGTAGTCCACACAAAACCGCCAAGTTCCATCCTTCTTGCGTACCAATAGAACAGGGGAAGAATACGAGCTGGTACTAGGTTGAATAATACCTGTCGTCAACATGTCCTGGACTAGGCGCTCAATCTCTGTCTTCTGCACGTGGGGATATCGGTACGGACGGACATTAGCTGGGGCTGCACCTGGAATAATAGGGATTGAATGGTCATGATCCCTGGTTGGCGGTAGTGCATTGGGCTCAGAGAAAAGGTCCTGGTGCTCCTCCAACAAGAGCCGCATGTCCTCAGGAATATCAGGCTGATCGACATCCATAATGGTCCTCTGTTGTAGCATCACTCCTTGAGCGGCAAAACGGAATAATGATCCAATTGCTTGGGCCGTGTGCAATGAGCCAGGCTGAGCCCCCTGTAAGCGCACCCGCTGGCCCTGGACCTCAAAGTCCATAATCAAATCTTTGAAGTTCCAGACGACGTCTCCCAGTTCCTGGAGCCATTGCACTCCCAGGACAACATCGGCGCCCTTGGTTGGTAACAAGAAAAGATCTGTAAGAAAGATGTTACCTTGAACGGTAAGGGCGGCCTGAGCACAGACTCCAGCGCTCCTAAGATGTTTGCCGTCCCCGATTAGGACGTCAAAGGGCTTGGCATCTATCACACAACACCCCAATCGATGTGCCACTTTGTCATTAATGAAGTTGTGGGTAGACCCACTGTCAATCAGAACGGTAACAGCCTGGCGCTTGAGAAGCCCCTGTACGCGCATTGTGCGAGGAGTAAAGGCCCCCGAGTAGGCGTGAACCGATATCTCAGGCTGCACGTCCTCGTATGCATGGGTGGCCTCTTCGACGGAACACTCCACGTCCTCGTCTACCTCCTCCACCAACAGACTTCCTGGCACCGCACATCTATGACCCTTGACCCACTTCCCGTCGCAATTAAAACATAGCCCCTTGGCCCGTCGTTCCTCCATTTGGGCTTGGGTAAGGTGACGAACAAGTGGATTGGTCACCCCTGCAGAATTTGCTCGGCCGGTAACTGAGCTAGGCGCAGGTGTTGAGCCCAGCGCTGGGCTATGGACAGTGCGAGGTATGAACCCTCCACGACCCCCTCGTCGTTGCCTAGCCAATTTCTCCTCTTCAATGCAAGCATGACGTACTACCTCCCTCATTGTGCGACAGGGATAGTGCCTCATCTCATCAGATATCTCTGGCTTCAATCCTCGTTTGAACGTTCCCACCAAGGCAGCGACTGGCCAATCCGGCAGACGATTGGCGATCTTCATGAACTCCGTGTAGTATGCACGCACTGTTGTGGTCTGTCGCAGGCTAGATAACATCTCGTTGAAGTCTTGGAATTCATTGGGGCCAAATTGTACACAAAGTTCATCAGCAAAGGACGCCCATGTTGGGTAACGGACCTCCTTCTCGTAGTAACGGAACCATACTGACGCGTCCCCGTCTAAATGGAACGCTGCAATGCCCAGGCGTTCTGTCTCAGATCGGGTTCCCTGGTAGTCGAAAAACTTCTCTGCCTTGTAGACCCACTCTGTTGGATCGTCATCTCCATTGTAACGAGGGAATTGTAGACGAGCTAATCTGGGCTCTGCTCTGCCTCGCGAGCCCCCTTGGAGCCCGATCGGCTCCTCCCAGTCCTGATCAATCTCTTGTTGCGTATTGCGAAGGGGGTTTGTCATAGGGGCATTTGTTCGAACACCTGGTGTGCCTTGCGTCCCTCTGCCCATAGGACCCCCATGTGCGGACTGATGCATGGAGCCAATTTGAAACCCTTGTATGTGGGAGTTCAGCGGAGGAATCCGTGCTCCAGATCCATCGATCCCTCTCGAACCCCCTGCCTGCGAGGTCTCCCCTTGGGCTGTAGAGAAGGTCGGCGGTGTAGGCAGCGGCCCTGTCTGATTGACCGTTGCTTGTGCCTGCGCGATCTGAAATTGAAGCAGTTGCGCAAGCATGGATCGGATCTCAGCCATGTCATTTCCTTCCGGCGTCTCCGGCTTGGCAGCCTCGTTGGTCACCTCTGGCTCTGGCTCTGGCTCTGGCTGTGCCTCGACGGCCATGGACGGCTGCTTGCGAGGCGGCATCGTCGTCACAGTTCGTAACCGCTCTGATACCAATGTTGTGACCGGCAATGGTCACAAGGTATCTCGACGGCAAAAATGAGAAAGGAGAAAAAGAGTAACTGAAATAGCTTTCTATTGCATAACTCTCCCCTGAGGAAGACGTCCAACATATATAGAAAAGGGGATGGCGCTCCTGCCTAGGGGGCGCCATCTGGCCAAGCTGATGGGCCGCTGATGGGCCACTAATTAGCCTAATTATTCTCACTCAGCCCGTTACCTAACAATTAGCCTAAACGGGCTGATTACAATTAGATACATAATCAATCAAGGATCCTAATGACTTAATGCTGACGTGATGGCCTGTTGGGCTGTTGACGGCCCACACTGGGCCAGGCGTTCACAACACATACTAGCGTGGGATTTACTCCTTTTGAGGTGGTGTATGGTCGCCCCCCTCCTACAGTCCTTTCCTATGTTCCTCGTAGATCTGATATTGCTGAGGTCGACTACATGCTTCAAACTCGCGATGAGGTGCTGCGGCAACTTAAGCTCAACTTGCAATCGACGCAGAATCGTATGAAGCAGGTCTATGATCGCAAACACTCAGACCACGTATTTCAGGTGGGCGAACTGGTTTACGTATCTGTGCTTCCCTTGCGTCAGACTTCCCTTGCTCCTATTGACAACCCTAAGTTGGCCCACCGTTATCATGGGCCTTATGAGATTGTCGAGCGTATTGGACCAGTGGCGTATCGCCTCGCCTTGCCTCCGGGGTCCTTGGTGCATCCGGTGTTTCATGTCTCCCGTCTCCGCAAGTTCATGGGTGACCCTTCTATTGTGGCCAACACTGACCGCTCTCCGCTTCTCGTGCCAGCAGCTTCTGAGGAGCTCTTTCCTGCTTCCATTCTTGACAAACGCCGCATCAGATGTTCCGGTCGCATTGTGACAGAGGTACTGGTAGGTTGGCGGGGCCAACCACTGGAGGATGCCACCTGGCTCCTCGAGGATGAATTCTTGGTTCGTTTATCTTTGTGGACGCCTTGAGGACAAGGCGGCAGCAGAACGTGGTGGAATGTTGTGTACGTCACGACATTATGTCACGGCACCAATATCTCTCATTAGAATATTTGCTTATTAAGTATAAGATTGTAATCAGACCCGTTTAGGCTAATTGTTACGTAACGGGCTGATAGAGAATAATTTGCCCCAATTAGTGGCCCATCAGATGGCGCCATCCCTTGTCTTTATATGGAGCTCGTGCTCCTCTTTTGAGTTTATGCAATATTGAATTCCAAACTTCCCTCTCAATTCTTCTTCTTCCTTCCTCCATTACCGATCCCAGTTCTTGTGGTCCATCCGGACCACAACAGAAGCCCGCTATGGTATTCATCCACTAGGTAACAATAAATTTTCCTAAGCTAAGCAGCATCATTCACATTTACAGAGAACCAAGAACATCAAAGTAATGCTTCTATGTACATGACATAAATACGCAGAAAAAGAAACCATGTTAAAAAGAAAAGGCTGATTTATTTTAATGCAAGCAACTCTATTGCTGTTTTCTTCTCATAGATTTGTGAAGTTGCCACGTCCATGCAAGTAAGAAGAGCGCAAGGACCATACCAACAGTTGCCCAAAAAATAATCAGCCATGAAGGCATTGGGTTGGGGTATAATCCTGGTAAAAGTTAAGAAAAGAGAGATTTTAAGTACAATGCAAACTCAAGAAACTCAATTCGGAAGCAAGCAAACTCAGCATACAAGATACACTCACCATGGCCAAACTTGATGCATATAAGCAGCTCTACTATACAAATAGCAAGGGAGAGCCAACAAAATGCTCCAACTTTTTTCACCGGTTTCCTGAAACACATCATATATTAACACATGCAGAGAGAGAGAGAGAGAGAGAGAGGGGAGGGGGGGCGGACCTGTCTTGCAAGTACGAATTATACTCCCGAATGGTTGGTATTGCAATTAACCACCATAATATTAACCTGTATATAATAACAGGGTTTCGAGGAGGAATCCATAGGCAAAATTTTAAGAAAAAAGTGTTTAGTTCCACGGTCAAAAACACAATGCAAAGGCTGAGCACTTGGACGAACCGCCATGGGCCCAACAAAGGATGCCACTCATCTTTGTCCCATTGAGCAGGTGTAAATTGACCTAATGTGCGTTTCACCTTTTTAAAAAATTAAAAACAAAAAAAATCAAGAAAGAGAATTAAAATGGATAGAGACATTTCTAAGTATGAAAGACATCAGATTATGAAAAAACACAATAGTCTATATCCGCAACATTCACCGTCCAATATTAAACCACTACTCATTTCTCCGATAGATAAATTCTATCAGTTTCCAATATTAAATGATAAATCGCTGGAACTATGCAATTCACAGACCTACATGGCTTGCCATAGATCCACTGGAAGACTTCCAGAATTTTTTGCCATTAGGTACCAATAATCATAATCAATCATAAGGTACCAATAATCATAATCATAATCATAAGGTACCAATAGGGGCAGGGGACACAATTAAAACTGTCATTAGACTATATACCAATGTAGATGTAACTTACTTCTATTGTCCATTCATAGAAAATAACATACTACAACGCTCCAGAAAACCTTAAAAACGGGTGAAAAAGGAACGTGAACATTTCTCCAACAGGTTTAGTCCACTTAGCAATCACTCTATTTGATTGATTAGGTGTTTCATCTAGTTACCTGTTTCCAAGTTTCTTCTATTAGATATGTCAAATATGATTTGGGATTTAAGACACGCTGAAATTAATAATTTAGTAGCTGTAAGGCAAAGTAGCTTCATCAAATCATTTCAGCAACTGTGTACTAAATGATTCTATTAATTCGGGCCTACAAGCGCCCCACCCCAGGGCTGCACCCTTATCATTTGGTGGAATTTTAACAATCCAGTCCCCAACATTAGTGCGTGCCATCAGATGTCAATTGACAGCACACAGCACACAGGCGCAAAGGACTTTTTTGCGTCTGGGCACATTTAAACATTTCCATACTGAATAAATCAGTGAGTACTGTTACAATTTTCCAACAAGAAACATACACAATGAAATTGCAGAGCTTACTTTACTCATAATGTTAGGTTGGCGACTTATACCAACCCATTCATATGTTTTCCCGTCAAAGTACTTAACAGTGTGCATTCCTGCCCATATACCTGCCATTGTGAACGCAGTCAAAATAAGCCAAAGCAACATACCTCTGAACAATGGCACACCTTCTGTAATTCAGAAACATACATATATTTGAAACTCAATCACTATATGATTTTTTTTATTTCACAAGTATATACTTCAGAACCTAGACCAGCAAACCACAAGTTCTTTATTTTCAACAATAATTAGGTCATATTATCACACAACTAAAATACTAGTGTCATGGACACTCAAGCAATTAGCATTTAGCGGAACTATTCAACAAGAACAGTTTTAGTGTCTCACCAAACCAGTTGCAGATAAGAATATCCAGAATAATACTATCCCACCAACATTCATTGAAATTTGGTAGCATGTGGCGAAATGTGAGCTGCAAAGCACAACTATTAGAATTAACAGAAGTCAAATGAAAGAAGAAACTAAGAAATAGTTCCTGGTAAAAAAAACGTACCTCCATTAGTTCAAAGCCAATTGAAAGGACCCACAAAAGGGGTTGATTACGAATCATTATAGCTTTACCCCACCATCCAAAAATATGAGCTAAAACGAATTCATCAAACAAAGTCTCCTATGAGATCGAATACAAAAAACTTTAGGAACTTGGTCTATGTCCACTAATAAAGTAAAATGTACTAAGTGCAGCATGTACATAATGCAAAAACCAGTTGAAAGTAGAAGTCTTCATACATAAACATTCTTAAACCTGCTTGTAGGGCTGTCCGCTACATAAATTCGGCAATCAGCCCCATATGATCTTTCAGGAAGCTCTGCACAAGATAAGGATATTCAGAATAGATGATTATTTAAAAAGTGAGATGATCTCACATGTAGTGAACCAAAAAATTGGTAGGATTGATTGCAATACCAATACCAAGATCTGGGTGAAGATACTTCATAAACTGACGAGCATCATCACGTCTCTGAAAAAAAGAAGAGGAAAAATCAGATAACGATAGTTACAATTACTATTCCATGTCAAAAATTAACATTCCCTCATTCCAACATAAATTTGACAATCATGTCATGAATGAATGATTGGAATTTCGCACTGATGGTGACAGACAATGAAGTTGACTTCTTCACAGAAGAAATAAACACACTACTCCCTCTGTCCAAAAAAACTGGCTGCACTTGAAAATTTTCAGATGCATCGTTAGGTGGCTGGATTTGCCCTACAGGCCAATAGATCCTCAAGAACGTGCATGTGCAAGGGTAAGTAGAGGCTTGAAATGCTGTGGGCCCTACAGGCCGATAAATTTAACTCATTCTTAAAATGCAGCCAGGTTTTTTTGGATGGTCGGAGTACAAAACTCTCAACGCTAAAACAGTTCAAATTTTGCAACATGCCATTTAGCGCAATTGAAAATGGAAATGCAATCCAAACACACTGTTCATTGTAATTATATATATATATATATATATATATATATATATATATATATATAGAGGGAAAAGTTTAAATGAGATCGTTCTCATATAGCTTGCATGAGCCCGAGTAATCTTGAGCCGTCAGATCAAGGTGATGATTCACACTTACCTACCCAGTGATTTGACACCCACCGTCAGATCTTGATCTGATGGATGGAGATGGTTTGGCTCAGATGAGAACGATCACATATATATGTACATATATATATATATATATTCCCTAGATTATTTTGTATGGTTATGACTTCAATTTCTCAACAGAAAAAAAAAAGCAACAACATTAATAATGTGATCAAATTGGTTCTGATGATTACGCACACACTATACTAACTATTATCATATCATTCCCTTTTACTCTAGATATCTCAATTGCTGACCATTCTTTTTTTTTAAATACTTGCATTTGCTGACCAATATTAATATGACAAGAAACAACTGAGCTGTTATCTAACAAATCGGCGTCTTGATGATGCATAACAAATAGAGTTGAGCTTCATCTTGGTGACAGAGAATGCACAACTAAAAAAATAACATAAAAAGAAACCTACCTGGAAAAGCAAAAATGTAAGGGCAACTAGGTAAACTACTGCCATGCCATGAACTAAGCGCCAAATTCCAGGGTGTGGTCTGATAAGTATACTGGAAGTTGTAACCAAAAGTAACAGAATATCAACAAAAACGTTTCATCTTCAAATTATCCCCATAAAGAATTCAAATCCCACAATCCTATAAGCATTTAAAACTCAAGTCATAATTTACATAATCACAGGACCTTGAAAGCAAGAGAGACATAAAAAACTAGTTTGACTTACGTAGATGGTGCTTGAAGCAAGCAGTAAGCAAGAAAGACGGCAATCATAGCCCATACTCCCCTACAAAACACATCATTCATTTAGAATTGTACATTTATTACAATAGAGGAAAAATAGATATGCAACTGAAGCATTAAAAGTGCATCAAAACAAAAACGAAAAAGATAAGAAACCTCTTAACAGATGTGACAACATCTATAGGCATTCCATTATCTGGATCAAGTGCTCCACTCGCCCAACTGAAAACATAAAAACAGTGCTCAATTAATTCATTCATCTCCAACAAAGTTTACCTGCTAGAACTTACAACAAACAACTTAGCATCATTCTTTTAACAAAACAATTGACATGGCACCAACTGTTTATCTCTCAATTCCTGTTATTCCCAAGGGCAGTCAAATATACCACATCTTTTCACTGAAATCAGTTCAGCAGATGGTCTCAAAACGGTTAATATAGAATTGCATCACTTGAAAAAACAAAATGGCGTTTTATAAAAACTCCAAAGCAAACTTCTTTTCTTCTCTTATAGAACAAAATAAGTTAAATCTCTATGTATATAAAAGGTGATACTACCCATATTAGCAATAACTTATACATGATCTACACCTTCTCAGATTACCTCATTTATAATCATCATTTGACTGAAAGAATAATTTCTACACCCCTAAATAGGTATTTAATGAAAAGTCTATCTTGCAATTTCTATTTATATCACGTTCATTAGAGGAGATTGAAGAAGATGACTTACATAAGCAGGCCTGCACCAATAAGCAGTAAAGTAATAGTGCGGGGCTTGTATGCCCAAGCTGTCCATGGGTCGATTTCCTCATCATTTAACAACTTCAATTCATTATTTCTTTCCAAGGTATAATCCATTTTCCTCGTTCTTTGATGACCATTAGGCTCCATGAAATTCTTCACAGAAAACTTATGGCACTTCCTACAGATAGAAAAGACATTATAGTAATGCTTACCACTGACTATTTAATCATGCTGAACCTAGAAAGAACCAAAGAAGTGTTTCCTACATTAGTCATACTAGGCATAAGAATTGTCAAGGAAACAGAGACCACTATAAACAGTGACTATTTCAGCATTTGTAAATCAGTTTTAAAGAAACATTAGGAAAACAGAGCAATGAGCTTCAGTTAGATTTCGTTCATGAAATATCCACCTACTTCAACAGTGTGTGATTCTACAGATTGGCAGGAAATACTTAGAGAACCAAGTTGAGGCTTCTAGACCAAATTATACAAGCACAGGGAAATATTTCAACCACATCAACACCAGATCAAAGGATTTAACTTTGGAGACAGGAAACCAGTGTTTGCTTCAAAATTCTACAAGAACGCAACCAATCGGGTCAAATTGGTCGCATGGATCCAGTGAGGCCAGTCAACGTCAAACTCTATTAAGTAAACAATGTGCAATAAAAAATCATACCTCTGAAATCAACAACAATTTTGGAAATGGAATGTCCTCATCTAGCATATGCTGCTCTCCAATGGCTTAACCAACTTCATCAAAATGATCAAAGATTCTCTTTGTCCCTGTCAAACCGTTGTACCAATTCCCCTTCACCTGGTCAGTTGTTAGCTGACTTATCGAATACAGCTGAATTGAATTCTCTCTCTTCAGCAGGTTTGAAGCCTACTATTAAGCAGATTGACTGTTGAAATCAGATAAAAAACAATAAGCAATACAATAGCATGAATCTGACAATGAATTGAGTTCAGTAACAACAAAGCAATGCAAATCTAGCCAGAGGAAGCATCACATGTTCGTATCCATTCGATGTCAACACGCCTAGACAAACCACCATCGAATCACATGCTGTGGTCCATATTGTACGATAACTTTTCAAATCTTCAATGTCGACAACTGACTATTGACTCACAGAATAGATGGAAAAAGATAAAATTGTTATGCCAGCGTGATAGTAAGACTTCAGACTTAGCTGTTTCCTTGCATAAAAAAAACACATGATTGCTTCTTCTCTTTTAAAAGCTTCATTTGCAAACTATCTGATCCTTTGAACCACTTGGATTATAATACTCCAAATGGAACAAAATCGATACGGTTTTTTATTTAATCATCAAACAATAAACAAATCTACTACAACACTTGCTTAACTTTCAATGCATGTCATCGTCACCATTTAATGCATCAATCTAAAAAAAACTAGAGACAGAGAGAGCTAGGCGATAGACGATTGGCAGCAAAAGAATAATACCAAAAAATACCAAAATAAACCGAATTCCAACGAGAAGGATTGCCAAAACAGAAGGCGAAGAGCAGGACGACAGCGGAACGAAGCAAATTCGTAGAACGTGAGTGAATGGCCATGAATACCTTCGCCGTTGTTGCTCACCTGCAGAGGTCGGGGATCCGTACGATGGCCGGAGGAGAAGATCTGGACCGTTACAAGTGCGGCGAGAGAAACTCGCCGGGAAATCAGGACGAGGGGGAAAGAGAGAGCGAGCAAAGTGGGGGGAAGGGAGAAAGGTGTACGACCGTCAAAGCTTCATAGTTTTCGGCAAGCGTTTTGTTGTTGGTATTCCGGACTAATACCTTTTTCATGGTGACCACCCTGCCCTTTGTCCACCACCCCATTTTTTTTACATACCCCCCAAACTATTTTTAATTGGCATTCCACGAGCATTGGTGCAGCGCAGGCTAGGTTTTTCGTTTTATAATTTGCACCAGGCACTTTGAGAAAATTTTGAGTGTCCGTCGTGCACCACGCTGGTAGTGTATCTCACCGATTAACACGTTAATTCTCGTGGTCTTTGATAAAAAAAATGCTTGGTTATGATAAAATTTGTATGGTAGCTTCATCGCGTTACAAAAGTTAGTGTTAGTGTAATGTTACTCCTTATATAAAGGTAAATGCTTTTTCTTTTTTACGGCAATGTTCCCACTTCAAAGCATACGTGATTGCGATTGGAAAAATGGCCCCCTTATTTTGAGAACTGGGCTCTCTTAAACCAACGGTTTAAATCCATGGAGTAACTTTTTCACATCACAAATTGACTCCATTGCATGATCCGCAAAATTGCAAACTGCCCTTGACGTCTTAGGTGTTAATGCGTGAATGGTGAGATACAAAGCCAGCATGGTGTGGATGCTTTCTCACCCACCTCTGTCTCTTTTGGCAAGTGGGTGCGAGGATCCGGTGGTGGCCGAAAATGGGCCTAGCCAGGGTCAAATCTGAGGCAGGTTGGTCACTCTGTCTTGGCCCACCCTGACAAAACATGGCTCTAGGAGCTGTTCATTAAAATCATGGTGTGCATCATTATTTCATGGGTGCTCCGAAGTAATACCTTTATTTTCTCAATTATTGTAATGGTCCCCCACCTTTTGATTTTCATAATTAGCGGATAAGAATATTCGCATTTAATTGTTCACTCTATCCCATAATTGCGTAAGCAATCCGCACCTCGCAAGTCGCAACTGCCATCTGCCTAAATGACCCAATCACCCCCATCCGCTGCATCAATGGATCGAACACTTGGGGGTAATATGGTCACGGAACGAAGGTAGCTTCACGTGCGGCGGCCGCTTCATACGGCCTCGTGACTACGCAAACCGGAATTTTTTCTAAACTAATCGATTTTTTTAATTAATCGATTAAATTGAAGAAAATTAAAAAAATAAAAATGGATTAACAATTTCACAAATAAGGAAATTAGTGGTGTGAGCGAGCCATTGGATTGAGACCGGATGGTGCATGTGAGTCGAGGCGGAAGTGGTGTTTCAGGTGTCATATTAGGGTTAGCTGCCATATCAATATTCGACGGCCTGTAATGCCCGAGCGCATGTCATCACGTATAAGCAACAACACATATAATCGAAATTCAAAAAACATGAAATGCTAAAAGAGAACGGTTTACATAAGATCGTTTTTATATAAAGAATATAATGTCAACCTTTTGGGTCGTTGAATTTCGATCTAAGAGTAGATATCAAATCAGTATGTAAATGCGTGTGTCAAATTAATGAGTAGGTGAATTCATTATAACCATTTGTAGCCATGATCAAGATTCTACAAATACAAATTGAATTAGCCGTAAATTATATATGAAAGTAATCTCATTTAAACTTTTCCCATGCTAAAAATAAAAAAATAAAATGTGTCAAGCTGTTTGGTGTCTACTGAGGTGGCAAAGATGCGAACAGGTATGCAAGCGCGGCAGGATGGGGCTACCAAAGGACGACGGATGCTGTCGCCAGATGAGACAGAAATAAGCTTGGAGGGGTCCAAACTCGTAACTGTTTGAGAAGATAAAGGGCGAAGGCAAGGCGCTGGGTTTGATTATTGTCGCGACAAGTGGAAGAAGGGACCCGCCATCAAATCTGCCCAGCTCGGACGCCAGACAAAACGTGGCCTGCCCCCTTTACTCTTTTACTCCTCGAGTCTTAATCATCAATTCATGGTCAGCCTCATCGGTCTGGCTTGTCTTGTTTAACGTTGAAACCTTCTCCACGGCGACAAGTGGCAACGACATATTCCATGGGCCCAAATTACCAATATGGCATATAATGGAGGAGAGAAAGATAGAAAGATTAGCACAAATGTGACAAACAGTGGCAGCCCGACTTTGTTGAAGTTGACAGTCCCACTCTGGACACACATGGGGCTGCTCTTAGCTTGGGCTCCACCAACGAAGACCATCCGCGCTTCACCTACTACCCTACAGGCCTACACCGCCCTGTTGGCCAACCACTAGTTCACATCCCCACCAAGCCTACCAAATGTTCCCTTTATTCTTGTTATCTAATCTTTCATTGCTCACATGGTGTGTTCATCACTATCATGTATCATCTGCAATTAATTAGCAAATGCATGCAATGATTGAGTGCGAGTTTTGGTTCAATTAATTAGCAAATGCGTGCAATGATTGAGTGCGAGTTTTGGTTCATGATTAATTTAGGATGGTAAAAGCTTACAGTATGAGCGTGTTAGTTCAAGGAAATTACCAGAATGGAAGTTTGGGACCAGTATGTGCTGTTGACGACATACAGTACGGATGGAAATGTAACTACAGTGTCGAGGGTACAGATTACTATTCCTTTTGCAGCAGCAGAGTACGCAGTGGAGACAAAGCTTCCCATAGAAACGAATCTTTTTAATTGCCAATGGTACAACTTGGCTTGCACGTGGAAGTGACTACGGTTCTAGTACTTCGGCTGGGGAAATTTGGACTTGGGTCGTATTAGCTGGGATCAGTACTGCTACTGCAGTGTGCAGTGTGGCACTGTTGTTTGAAACGGTGAATGAAGATCAACGGCCCATGTGTCATGCATGGGCCCATTGGCTTCATCAAGACCAAAAGTCATGGGACTTGTGGATTGAACTTGATACTGCCGTGAGATGTATCAGAGATCCATCAGGCAGATTGATCTTAATTGCAACCTGCCCAAAACACTAGGCCTGTGGGAGAAGCCGTATATATAGTAATCAGAACTTGTTTAGCATGACGAGAGACAGTGAGTGACCACACATCTGTGGCTTAATTTGTAGAGGAAGGGGCCAAAAGAGAAGGCTGCCAATCGATGGGGACGAGGGTTGTGACTATCGATTGGTGTTTGGGGTTTTGTTGGGTTTTTTGGCCTTTTCTCGAGCTCGCACTCACACGTGACCTTGGCCAGGCAGCCAGCCGTACGTAGTGAACGACTGGTGAGTCCTGAACACGCTCTGTTTAGAGAGTACATATTAGCAAGTGTTCCTAGCAGACCCAAATAAAAGGATTAGTATGCCACCCCAAGTTTTAGCTAGCTCACCCCATTTAACAAACACGGACAAGTGCTTAGCAGTTAGCACACGAACGTTGGATATAAAAGCTTTCCTCTGACCACATACTAGAGTAACTAGACTCAACCTGGTGTGGGCACAGTGCTTATAGGGATTTACAACTTTCGGAATAGGACCGGTGCCTATTATATTTGTTTATTTTATGTGATAATTTGTTTAGGTATTTTGTTCTCATGTATGATTTAAATTAGGCATTCTACTATGATTTTTCGTATTTAATTTGGGTAAACTTAAATTTGTTAGACAATTTATTGATTTCTTATTTTTGTAAGCCTATTTAAAGGCCACTATTTCAATTATGAAAGCATTTCAGTTTATACCAAAAAAAATTTATTTTGATACCTCTATGACAGAGCTTCTCGTTGGTGTTGATTCCGACTCCGGTGCTGAAGCCAGGAGCCACTGGTGCCAAATCCAGTGGTGGATTTTGGTGTCGTTTCCAAAAACCCGCATTTGTGTCCTCGTCGTCATCACCCCCTTCTCGACCTCAAAGGTTTCAGTCCATCAGTCATTGCCAACGCCATTTCCTTCGCCGCTGCTTTGGTGGGGGACTCCGGTGAGATCTTACTAGTCTAAGTCTCAAGCTGCCACCTTTCTTCCAAAAAACCGCCTCTGCCCTGCTCATCGCTGCCGGTTTTTTTGTTTGCTGAAGAGATTCTCGCTTGTCACCACAGCCTCTTCTCCACCGATCGGACTTCTAACCCCATCGAGCACCTGCAGCCTTGTTTTCACGCAGATTGCATCTTGGGTCAGGTTTTGTTATACCCGACCCTACCCAAGATAAAACCCACAATACCCAAGAACCCGTGATAAAAATCGAGATTTTAATAAAATAATTAATATAATTATAATAAAAAAATTGTATATATTAAAAAATAAGGGATTTAAATGGTATATCTCAGGTAGAGTCGGTTGTATTTTAAAGGCAAACCCGACCCGACCCGAGATAGAACAAGGTTTTTAAATCTTGAAACTAACCCTACCCGAGATAGGACTCGACCCGACCCAGGTTAATGTCGGGTCAGTTCCATCTGGGTTGGGTCGGGTTCAATTTTTTGGTGCAACCCTAGCGTGGACTCTATGCTGGATCGAGCCAGGTCGCCACGCCGCTGCCTCCGGTTGCCTCATCCTTTTGGTCTCTTCTCCTCGTCGCCGCTCGATCCAGTTCTACTTTAGACGAACCAGGTCACTTCGGCTCGGGTTCGGGTTCACTTCGGACGGATAAATAAGTTGTCTTCTTCTTCCTTGAGGTTCTATTTATTTGTCTAGATATCATCTATGATCTGAAGTGCAAGTACGTAATATTAAAAATATTGAGTCGTAAAACCAAAGTCTTCTATTCCTAGCCTAAAATAGTTTCTTAACTGTTACTGGCCTTTAACACTTTCAATTGGAACTGAAGTATTTTTAATTATTTATATTAAATTCTTTATCTCATCTGCTTAGGTTTACTAACAATTTTAAAATTTTCTTTATTTCTTTTAATTTTGTCGGATATCAAGTTGGCTGTCTTGCATCATAACCCAGGCAGGCAACTTCAGAAAACCAAACAAATACATGACTAGGGAGAGAGATTACAGCAAAATGAGCATATTTATGATCGAGCCTACATCTAAGCAAATTGAGACCTAGTCAGAGCCGACACTTGGACTAGCTTTTGCAATCCCTCTGTCACTAGTCACATTTAATTTCTTATCACAGGATTTTTTCATTGCTTAAGTGTAATATACAAGTTTGTTGGAGATTAACTTTGTTGAATGTGGACCTTGGTTACCCCTTCATTCGAAGTTCGAAGCAAACGAGAAACAAGTTTAAAATAACGTAGCTTAATCTATCCTTGTTAAGGTCCGGTAAACGTTTTGTTTATTATGTGCTTTGATTTCATGAACAACGTAGGACACTAGTTTAACGTCTAGTGAGGCCAGTCTGGTGTGTTTGTTTGCTGAAAAATGAAAAATCGTCAAGGTGAAAGAAGTATAAAAACATTTAGTTTGAAAATTTTTCAGGCTTAAAACGTACTTTTAGGGTGCATTTATTTTAAATTATCAAAACATATTTCAGTTTTTACAAAGTTTTTGTACTTCTTTCACCTTTTTCATCTTTCAGCAAACAAACACAAACACGTTGACAGGCAGAACGACCCTTGGTGACTTGATTTTAGGAACTCATACATATAGGTCTAATTCATCATCATCATACGCCTTATCCCGCATTTAACTCTTATTGGAATCAAAACGGTACATTTAACTCTCCCAACAGGGGACGAAAAAAGTGATCAAACAGCAGAGAGCTGTTAGTGTTATAGTTTCAAATTGAAATCGAAGATATCATATCTGGCCCAACTATGAACTTTAAAAAAGTTAAGATATCCAGTTGCGGGTGTGGACTGTGGAATGTCATCTTTTCAGTCACGCCAGCTCTATTACAAAAGAAGCTGAGATCGTCATGTTGGTATGCTGAGCTTGTTTCAGACCAGCCAGGACAGTAGATGTCCTTCATTACCAAACAAGATCTTCATTGTGAAATGGATTTCCGGTTTTCTATCAAGGAACATGTGCTGAAATTGTGTCGTTTGTCTGTTGACTTTCCTGGACATGAAGGAGTGGCTCCGATATGGTCTTTCCCCCGTCATGTCTTGCAACTCTATTCTCTTTGCTTTTCCCCCAAAGAACAGAGTACAAACCAGCCATGATGGTGATTGCACCTATAAGCCTTCAGAAGAGAACGAATGCCAATTTCCATAAGAACATGACTTTAAACAATAAAATGTGAAAACTCATGAATTGTGCTAGCAGTGTTTCGTTCTCTTTACATACCCTCCTACACATTGTTGATCCCCAAGCAGTAGAGAAGCCATGACCGCCAACAAAACCGTCTGCACAGGCTGGAAGACAGCAACAATAAGAGGGCCTCCCTTGTCAATGTACCATATCTGAAGAGAGAAGATGATTCCAGAGGCAACAATACCCTGCAAGCAAACCGGAGGCAATATCATAAGAAACAACCACCACCAATGTGTTTTATGTGGGGATTTGGATATGGAGGATTCGGAAGTTGTTGCAGGCAAATACACTACAACCCTTTCTTCAGAGTATGATGAAAGCATTGTCCTAAAAATAGTATTTACCCCCACTATAGGGTGTGCAACTGGGATCTCTGCAAATTGTTCTCAAGATACACAATGAAGCAATATTCTTTCCTCGTCTGTGATTCTATTTTCAGCCTTTAGGAATACAACATTGTTCCAAAAACCTGAGTTCTATCTTACAAGTCTAGAACCCAAAGCTATGCAAATGCAATCATGTCTTTATATAGTATTCTCGCTTAGAGGTTATAGGGTTGTGAGTTTTCATGAAGGGTTGCATTCATTTGATAAGGGGCATTATAATTTTAGTTTCTGTTTTTGGAAAATTACCCCAACGCAATATATTGTTCTCTCTAATAGTAATTGGCTACTAAAGGAATCTGAATGACTTACAGCCTAAAGTACGGTTAAAAGCTCTCCTCCTGACTGGATTTTCCAATTATCAACGTCTCTTTCTACGAAGGCTGCAATTGCTAGGAGTTGCATGACCCCAAAAAAGC
Source organism: Houttuynia cordata (assembly GCA_039654745.1). Lineage (NCBI taxonomy): Eukaryota > Viridiplantae > Streptophyta > Magnoliopsida > Piperales > Saururaceae > Houttuynia > Houttuynia cordata. The sequence goes on along the minus strand of CM077502.1, from coordinate 54,477,271 downwards.
ATGTAATGGAAGTGAGAGATAGTCTGGCGGGGTATTTCTTCAACAGTGGACCCTGCACACGGTTTAAAAGTAAACAGTTGATTTGAAACTAGCTAGGGATGTATTATGTAAAGAAACAACAAGATATATGTCTCTAACGTTGGCTTATGTCTGACCTGGAGCACTATCCAAGCAGACCATGCAATGCAATTGCCGAGGAGGTAGATACAACCTAGTGTCCAGTCTCCCATCTTGTTCCAAGTTAAAAATATGGTTCCTTCAACTGTATCTACTGCAGGTTGGCCTGGTTGGTAGTGTAGAAGGGGAGGACCTTTGTAGAAAGTCATTATTGTTGCCCCACCAATGCAGGTAATTGATCCCACAACCTTTGTCAAACCGGTTCTTTTCGTAATGTCAATATGCTCAAGCCTGGGAATGAAAACACAAGGTAAGAAGACATCAATCAAGAGAACGTAAAAAAAAAGGGTTGTCAGCAAATATGCAATACCTTAGAGCTAAAGCCATTATAAAGGTGATTGCGAGAACTGAATTTTGCATGACAGATGCCAAAGTAGATACAGTACAAGCCCAAGAGATAAAATTCTTGGTTGGCTGTGATACTGAAATGATGCAGCAGGTATATAATTAGTAGAACAAAAGACCTATTCAAAATAAATATAGAGAGAAAAATTAGGCACCAAGTAAAGGGTCGGTAAGTTATTTGTACTCACCCACAGAGAGCAAGAAGGAAGAGCTGAACCAGCATAGAAAATGTAAGAGGCGCTCTTCTTTCTGTTCATAACAATCAAATTAATTAGATTAATTAACGGAGTGCAAAGTGCCACTGATACCATCTGATTTTTGAGAAAGGAAATGGACTTACTTCTCTAAGGAGTAGGCGAAAGGACTCAACAAAAGCAATGCAATGATGTTCCTGTAGACAGGAAAAACAACTTCGCTAACTCCCATGTTTAGTGCAATTCTGGAGACTATGTGGAAACCTGCATAGCAGAGTTGCAGACATAGCGTAGCCAGGTAAAGTTTGATCTTCTCAGGCACCATTGAATCCTCCACTCTTTGTGATCTCCAACCAGTCTGAAGCACATATAGGGGTACATATAAAGAGATGAAATATTCAATTAAAAGTAGTTGTGATTTGATGCATGAGGGTGGCAAGTCCACAGACAAGTGAAATTTACTTTGTAATAATTTTATTTCATGCTACAAATTATTTTTATTCAAAAAAAATTATGCATCTCCACTAACAGAGTCATGTATATCTCCCATGTATTTGCTTCTTTCATATTTTGTATAATTTCTAGATGTTATTTGAATGTGTTTTAAGGGTGTCTGCATTTTTTCCATGATTCATTCAATGATCACAAGTTGAATCAATCCATTGAAATTTATAGATGACTCTGTAGTACATAGCTTTGAATTAAAAAAAGCGAGTTCAGCTTTATATTAAATGTGTCAAATTATCATCGAAAACTATCTTCCTTTTCTCTTAATGTATTAGGACGACCTTCCAAATAAATCATGTCATATATAATGCCTATCAAAGTTTCCATCTCTCTCTCTCTCTCTCTCTCACACACACACACACTCTTGACTAAATTTTCCTAGAATTAATTTTCATGACATTACCTTTACCTAATACTAATCCTTTCTTGCGGAGGCGGAATCAATTGTTTTGAGGGACCTAAGTTGTCCAATCAGACTTAGAAGCATGGTGCATTTCCAGCCATATTCCGTCTCTCAAACTACCACCAAGAAAATCAGTTAAGATCCTGAACTTCAGAGAAAATTTCCTGCTAAAGAAAAAGGTCGTCTTACTAGCAGAACATATACTAAATTTCCCTTCGTCAAACCCACCATAGCTCTGGTTAAAATATGATATGGTGTAAGAAGTAATCTGGAACGAGACAAGCTGAGAAGGGAATCAAATATGCCATGTGGTCCTTCATATGGAGCGTTAGTTCACTTCGATGTTGTATGCATGGAAAGAGAATATACTTAAAACTGATTGAAGCACATATCCACAAGCATTACATAACATTTTGAGGTGTCTTCTCTCTTCAAATCATTCTCGTAAGAAACTATGAATTTGGTGATTATGGGATTCAGACCTTCTGCACGGCAAGATCTGAAGATGCTTTAGTCTGATTTGGGAAGCACATGCCCGTTAAGTGTTCGTCATGGGATTGATCGTCTTGCCATGTCAACACAACATGATTCTATGTTTTCATTATTGCAGTTTGACGAACCTACCAGTCATCAAGCTATCAATAATCCGTTTAATGTCACCAAAAAAAACCGTACTCCCTCCTCCAGAATTATTATCACCCTAAGAATTTCCTGATTGATTTAAAATTAGTTCATTTTGGAAAACCATATGGTGATAATAAATTTTAACGGAGGGAGTAATCCTTTTAAGATGACTTGTAGTTCCTTTCTAACCTTTTTTTTAACCCATTACCTAACTTCAAGCATAGTGATACTAGTTTAAGTGTTGAAGACTCGATAACTGTTAAATGACAAACAAATTAAGGATAGCATTGTGACATCAAATGTTCCCCCCTGTAATTTACGAAACGAATTTATTTTTGCTTTTGATAGCGAACTTTCCATTAATTATAAAAAAAGCATACAAAAATAGCTCGCTACACAAGAAGGCTGTGAGAAGCAACCTAAAATTTGATTTCCCACCTACAATACAAATTGCACCGCAAGTGAAAAGCCGAACAATAGCCTTGCATCCAGCAGATAAGTCCTGGCTAAGAATTGGAAAGAATGACGCGTAGAAAGGACACTCGTTATCCAAAATGGATTTTTGACGGGCAGAAATGGCAATCCTGCCTACATAAGATTCAGAACTTAATGAGCCCTGCCATTCATACCATTTTGTAAATAGTTTTTCCCTATACCAGAAAATATATGCTACCAACAGAACGCCACTTTCATTTCCGAAGGTGTTCACGTTCACAAGGCTCCCATGGTTGATCTTTGACATAATAAACCGTTTCTTCATAATAATCTTATATCAAAAAACTCAGATGCTGTATGAGCTCAGCAACCACATGCTCACAAGTTTGCTAAAATAATCCTGAATTTTCCAGTCACAATCATACACTGATGCCAAAAAGCCAAATACGGAACACTCATCTCGCAACGTTTATGAAGTCATATTCTTTCCGCTTAGCATACTCCCTCCGTCCCATAGAAAGTGTCCTATTTGTTTAAAAAAAGGGCACTTAATATGGACAGAGGGAGTAGTTTTGATTATCCACACTTCTATGTATGACTTCTTGAATCACTCAATATTGATACCTACACTTAATGGTAAGAGTCGCCTTTAGCTAAAATAAAATGGAAGAAAGGCATAAAAGTCCATATCGACTGGCAACCGTTTCCTCTCGAGGTGTTTCAAGCTAGTGAAAACAAGATATATCTTAGGAGCGCCTGAAAACAATAATTATAGCAGTGCAATTATCCTTGCAGTGCCGCTCACGAACAGCTTCCTTAACTAGACGTCGGCTTACAACGGTCGCAGATAGCCCCTCCTTCACAGAAAATATATACTAAAAATCAGCCATGCAAATGGTAAAAATCTCAACTACCATGAGTATACTTGTAAGCTTGACAAAGTTTTTATATTCATGTCTGTCAACAACAATCAGAGAGAGAGTGCCAATACCACTAATGGAACAAGCATGTTAAATATATGCATCATAAATGTGTTTCCTTCTAGAAATTTCTATCTTAGTTTTTGTTATGCATCACTTTCTAAATTTCAATCTTAATTTCAATCTAGGTTTTAAATTGTGATTACCTAAAGTATTATAATATTGCAATTAGATTGTTCCAATGTTGGAGTGAAAGCATAACATAGGAAGAACTCATGTTTTTGTCATTAGCAGTTTAGACCAGACTGAGATTACAAATTAGATAAGGTATACTACCTTTAACTGTTTATCAACAAATTCAACTGCATCAGCAGGCCCAAATACCTGAATGTCAGAACCTCAAGGTAGTAAGATAACAAATCATAATTACGAGAAATTTAAGTAAAAAATTAATACAAATAGGGAGGACATCAGAACATGAGTAAAGCATTTACCCCCCAGAGGCCGTCACAGCCTAGAATAATGAAATGCTCTCTTTCTGTAACTTCGAAAGAGTGAATATCTGGTGTAGCAATAACCCCAACCTGCAATGATATATACACTAAAAAGTGATATCCATCCAGCATTTTAGATTCGTCCCAAAAATATTTGTAGACACAATTGTCCTATCCTTAGACCCAAATTTCAATATGCATGTAGCGATATGTCCAAGAAGTGATCCTGATTCGATTCAATAATCCAATTCAGATAACATATTTTCCAAAGGCATAAACTAAAATGTCCAGCTACACCGACATCCTATGAGAGGATCCCACAGGGGTTAGTAAAGTGAGAGTAAAATAGGTCTAAAGAGGTTAGTGAATAATAGTGGTCACAAAAATTTGGCCCATTTTGATGTAGCGAACACGCAATACTTCATTTGATCCCATTCTCAAACTTCAAAGGATAATGAGACTTGTTTAATTATCCAAAAAAAATGAGACTTGTGATTTGCCCCTTAGTGCCACTTCCACGAGAAATCATGGGGCCAATAATTTAAGAGGTGCAGCTTAGTTAGCTGCAATGCCAGGACCAACTTGTTCTGGATTTTTTACTTTTTGTTTACCTAACTAACCTCAATGCCAAAAATGACAACAATTTTCTCAAGGCAGTTTGACATCTTCCAAGTAGTTACACTACCAAAATTTCTCAGTAACAAATTGTGGTTATTAGAGTCTTGCAATAGTTTGATAAAAAAATTGACACTATGAACAACCAACCACTGTGACGTGTGCTATATTACCGACTCTTAAGCTCATATGTATCAGCATTAAGAAGTTCTTTCTATTAAGAATGAATCCATATGCATGGTTATACGTATTTTAAATAGTTAATTAGTTATTCCTCAGCTCGCTTTGTTTTTACTTTACCTCAAAAGTGGCATTAATACCGAGGCTAAAAAATTCTTGAAGGGTTAAGGCACAAAAAGATTAATTAAGCCATGCATGGCAACCAACGGAGACATGTTTTTCCTACTTAAACAATGTAAAAGCCATAAAAACCACAATCAATGTGTCGCTAAGTAACTAGATTAACAAAGAGATGATGCATTAACATTAGAGAGACTCATGAGTCATGACACCAAGAGCAGGTAAAACTTTATCAACCTTTTTGAACTGACGATCACCAAAGGCCCTAGAAACCTCAAGACGTCCCTGCAATCTACCATTGGAACCCACAGATCCGCCAGCCTAGACAAAGCAAGAAACAGAGAAAAAAAATCCAATCAACACTTACATATGAACATATGAACGGATAAGAAAAGTTGATTTCTTATCAACAGTTGCACAAATTTCAATATTTCATGTGAACCCCAATCAAAAATATGATAAGCACAGTGACACGTGATCTGAGAGAGATACATTTGTTCTTTTTTTTGGATCGGTAAGATACATCTATTCTAGATATCATGCAAAAGTTTCCATTGTTTTGTTAGACCAGCTTAGGCTTTCTCTGCCTATCCAAAGAAAACATTAAGCTTTGTCTAGTGGCCAATTTGTTGTCTGTCTATAAATGTCCTATTATGACACGGTAACAAGATATCCAAGGCCACAACCCAGCAGACATCAATAGTATTTCATAACAGTAGAGTGGTTAAGAATTGAACATGGGACACTAGGAAACATGTCTCATGCCATCTTATTGTGGTGATAACTTAACAGAAAAAAAAGTGCTTAACTTAGTAATACTCCCTCCGTCCGGAATTATTATATGTCATGAAAGCAAAAATGAATGCACGTTGGGATTCTTCTGTAGAAGTAAACAAGATTCTAATTGTTTTGTTTTAGTATTTAAGATTCTAATTGTTATATAGCAAGAAAATAATCTTGTGATCGACCGGTGCAGTGGAAGCAAAGAAACTACATTGTCAACCTTCTATACTCTTGATGTTCCACATTTCTTCTTCAAAGAGGGAAAAGAGACAACGAAGACATGTTGCACAGGAACTGGGAACAGATCCTCACATAAGCAATTTACATATATAGAAATAATTACATCAAATGGCCCCAAAAGCTACATTCAGATTTATCTTCTTAACAGTGGATTCACCTATATTTCATCCTTATCCATTTAACAGTCAAGCTTGCTCAAATTCTCAGTACTATTAAATTAGTGTTAGAATAAATACTCACTCCAGTGGAGAATATATGCTGTTTTTGTATTTAGGCTAACATGTCAGGCTTTGTATTACTATTTCAACCTTGCCCAAAAATTTGCAAACCAATCAAAGTACAGACTTGCCATCAAATGTATAAAGTTGGCAAGAAGCCTAGCATAGTTACATTGGAGGATATACAATTTTGTCTAAAAGAGGCAACCCACAAACATTCTTACTTACCTTTTGTACGCGAGCACGCTCTTGTGGATAAATAGCCTTGTGTTCTCTGGTAAGAACAATAGCCTTCAATAAGGTGGTTTCATCTCCATTGGCTGTAGATGATCGGGCTAGTACTGCTTTTGCATCCCCAATGTTGGCGACAAACACCTGGTAATAACAGCATGTGACTTGCCCCATCTCAAGTTCTAAGGAAAGAAAAGAGGCTAAGAGAAGCCACTAACACCCTATGATATAAAAGAGCATTTAGCAATAATAACACCTCTTTTGACCATAGCAATAATAGCACCTAGGTGTGCCATATGAATAAGTCAGGCAAACTTCAGTGTTACCACCATCTTAATTGAGATACATAAATAAAGACATGATATTACATAATCTTTACCTAGACAGTCAACTAAATTTCCGAAATACACTTCTATACTATAACACAAACGACTAAATTCCCAAAATACACTTCTATCCTACTTCGTTAAAATACAGTTTAATGAAGTCCAAGGTTTTTATATGTGTGCCATTTAAGATATATTATTATATTGAAGCTCGTGTCTAACACAAAGGAGGAAATCATGGTTTCATCAGCTCTGAGATCTTTTCCTTATCAAAATGTATCTGTGATAATCAATGATGTAAATATTTAAGTCTTTAGATAAGTCCAGAACAAATGAAAAGTTGAAAATTCTCACAGTTTGTCCCAAAATCCAAACACACACAGCAGTAGCACCATCTTGCCATCCCCCTGAAATTATTCAAATAACAATGTTAAGAGTTAGAAGCAAAGAAAATTAAAAACACTCCTTTGTGACAAGTAAACACTTCGAGCATGATAATATCCCTTACAAATGTCTTATCAATAGATATAATGAAGTTTAAACCAGTAAATGTTCTACCATCTAATGAGAGAGGCATGACAGTGGTTAGTTTTGACTTGCATTGGGGTCCAACAAGCCCTAACCCAACCTCAATACAAACTCTGAACACTTAACTGATCATCGTTCATTTGTACCTAACTAAAATAAAACCCATGTTACCTCAAATTTAAACAACGGTGCAGTGTCATCACTCGGTTATCTCAGTTTCGTATCATGCAATAGCTTACTAGACTTGACACATTTTAAAAAGTACAACAGTATGAGCACAGACTCGAATGTCATAACCTTGCAACGAATTAAGAGTCCGGCAGGTTTGTTTAGTCATTAAGCTATAAAAGCCAGTTAGGATCTAATTGCCAAATATATTGTCCTTAAAAAAACCCACATTTTCCTCAGCTTCACAGTCTCACACCCTAAACCATAGACTTCCAAACTGGGACGGTGCAGACTGGGTAAAGCCTGATCTATGTTACACCTCGTATGAATGAGAAGGGCATGCATTACCCTGATATTACCTGCAGCACTCTCTTGAAGTAGCAACTCATCAGTTTTCCGAAATCCTGTAAGGTGTCATCAATATTTAAATGAGGTGTCAATACATTGATCAAGCCATTAAAATAATAGAAAACACACGAATAGCAGGGGTAGCCGTAGAAGGAAATTAATGTATTGACTACTAACAAGCTTGAACAGTTCCCAGTGGTTTATGCATACACCATAGTATTCATAATTTCATCCACCAAGTTTAATATCTTACCTTCAAGAATGGCCTTCTTTGCAGCTTTTACGTCCATCTACAAGATGCACGAAAGAAAGATTATAGAACTTTTCCAAGAAACTGTATTGACGTTTACCCTATATTCTAAGATTTGACATCTAATTATCAAAATGTTAATGTTAACACGGACTACAAATCAAATCGAGGAAAAGTGAAATGGCACCTAAAGGTATCAAAATATAAAAGAAATCCATAAAACATATTCAATTGCACTTTTAGCATGTTTTAGTCTTTCAGAGATATGTTTTAAAACACTGTAGGAAAATAAAATAAAATCAGACCAAAAAGACACACCAACTCACGTGGTAATCCGGCAGAAAGAACATTTGCATGTAAATAGGTGCGCGCATATTCAGCTGCCAAGCGACCTCCGTGTCCATCGTATATAGCAAAATGTCCACATCTGTTTCAAATTGTCAAAAAGATTCATACATGATTAAATAGACACAAAGAAAAGATTAAAGTGAAGCATGAATCTGGCCTCCTAACATATATTAGCTATTCAGTATGCTGGCTTGTAAATGGTTTGCAATGGCCCGAGCTTCCTGCTCAAGTTGTACATGAGAATCTATTTATTGTTTAGCACTGAGAGATAAGAGAGAGAGAGAGAGAGAGAGAGAGAGAGAGAGAGAGAGAGATTTTCCCTATACATCTCTGTGTTTTAAAAATAGATACTAGCAAATGGAAAGAGATGAGAATAATGTTTAGCAGTAACTGAAGCTAAAAAAGGGACAATCACCTCAATGTTCCTTGAGAATCCAAATTTGCATCCGGAAGGACAACCCACGCATCCTCCATTGTGTGTCTAGAACCTTTATCTTCTGCAGCATCAACTTCAATTACAATATCTTCCGAATTCTGTGGAATTTCATCTACAGATGAACATTCAGGTCCGAACATATCAGCCTTATTTTTCTCATGACAAGTCTCGGGTTTATCTTGATTGATCCTCTCAGCTTGTCCGCTAGCAAGACTTTCATCTACATCTTTTGCATTTTCAACAAACAAGGGATTTAACCTTGACTTCTTTTGGACTACATTCTCATCATGTGAATCGTTTTCTCGTTTATGAAAGGTTCCATCACATAAAGCATCAGCCATGTTTGACCGTGTGCCACCTTCCATTATTCTATAGAATTCAGATGATCCTTTAAAAAGTTCCAAAATATCAATAATCAACTAAAGTCATAAAAGGCAATAATAACTTCAAAGCAGAACAAAGGAAACAATATGTGCAACATCATCAGAAACAGGGTGCTCTCTAAGAACCATAAACAGCTAATACTACTAGAAATATCTTACTTGTTTAATAACTAATTGCATCTGTTAAAAAAGAAACGAATCCCCTACACTTACCCATGATTTATAAATATATATATAGCACACAAACTAGAAATTGTAATTGTAATACTACAAAAAAACAAATTTCGATTGAGAATCATCCAAGAAACTCATTCAATTACAACAAAAAAATCATAGGACCATTACAATCTAATAATGTATAATAACCTGTCAGCTGCTCTAGGTATGTGATGCATACTTTGCATTATAAGTCTGTTTCCATAAAATTGAAAACAAAAAGCGCAACTGCCATTTATTTGCTCGAGTTGAAAGTTTCCCTTGGCAAATGCCTCGCTAACTAGAACACCGCCAAGACAAAAGAGTTTGCAGCATTCAAGCATCTTGTAGGTAGAAACAACCAACCCGGGGCAACTCTACTTAGAGGAAGAAAACCTCATTGTATGCAATTGCGACCGTGGAATTATTCCACACTAGTTTCAGGTCATGACTCTTTGACATCAGGCAAAACGTTGTTTGATGACCAAAATGCTAGCTACAATAGTAACTCCCTCGGCTATACCCCAACATTATTTTAATTCAATGCTCTAAACTTGCACTACAAGCATACACATATAGACTTGTTTTCAAATTTTGACACCGAATAATAGCAAAATACATGCAGCGATTAGCATGGCATATAGGAAAAGGAATTATAGCTTAACTAGTGAGAAGCCAAATAACATTGAGAGAGAAAGAGAGAAATTAATATCGAGAACAGGAATGCAATTTGACATTACCAGCTTATGCAGCAACTAAGAACCCCAAAGCTTGAGATGTAAGCTTTGAAACAACTGAGCAATCGAATTGCAAGAGAGTAATTAGTAGTGAGATGCTCCTAAAATGCTCAGATCTTGAAAATCAGCAGCCCCTAAAATGTGTTAAACATCCAATGCCCTATCTACCAGCTGTCCCGTAGAATGGTTCTCCTGGTTAATTTCTCCCGCTTCATTGGTACTAGGCTGTGTATCGTCCCGCTCGGGTTCAATTCCGCTGCCCGGCTAGGGCTGATTACGTTTGGTTCGTTATTTTAAACGGCTGAATTCGTAGCTGATAAAATATGAATAACAGGGATTAGCAATTTCACCAAATTTATTGGCAATCCACCTCTAAATTGACTTTATAGAAATAAAAAATACTCCTATTATGGTAACTCCGTGTCTTTTAAATTTTTTTTTCTGCCGTTAATGTTGTTTGCTTTATTTAAAAAGGGTTTCTTCGAGATAGTTCTCCAAACGCAACATTTAGGGGGGGAGGGGGTTAGTGAGAAGTGAGATTTATCCGAGTAAAATATTTAATTGGGTAAGTTGTTTCACGTGTTAGTGAAGGGTTGTTATGTATAGGGCTTGTATTTCTCTTGGTTTTATAAGATTTCCTTTCAAAGCTAAAATTTCTAGATAATACCGAAACTGATCTCTCACTTGTCTCTCATATCACTTTTTCACTTGTCTCATTGATCCCAAGGTTTTAAAAATCAAACCAGTTTTCAACTCGAAATTCTTGTGGAGTAAGTCCAACTGAGATCAATCCGGGTTGACCCGGTTGCTGACGTCGTCAATACAAAAAAAAATGGAACAATGAATACACTATGTGATGATCATCACAACTTTTCTGATAATTAATTCACAATTGAAAGAACTAACACTGGACGTTACATGTGACTAGCCCTAGATAAGAACTCATGGGACAAACAAGTATTCAAGAACCACCTACCATGACTCCAAGAATCAAAGTTGGAACATGAAGGACATTAGGTTCAAGTTTCAATTAAAAACTTGAATCAAACATACATAAGAACAAGGTAAGGAAAATTTATCAAATAGTTGGAAGACTCTTGGTCAACCACATGATTAGAGACTTTGTAACTTAGTCAATTTTACTGAAATTTCTAATTTGGAGTTTAGTGATGGTCATAGAAATATCATATGCTTATCTATAGTATAAGAGCTTATATTAGTTTAGTATTAGTTATTTTTATTATAAAAAAAGTATTCTGTTTTGACAGATCAACTGAAATAAGATAATTATCACCAATAGTACCGATCAAACTGATATTTGAAATTTTTACGGTAGGTGCTTCTATGAGTCTAGTTTCCTACAAAATTGACAACATATTTTTAGAAGTTTTTTAGAATTAGTTATGACTATTTTCGTGTAGGTCATCGGTGCAAGAATAGTCCTGGCTAAGAGGACTGTTTTTAATCCAACTTGATTAGTAGGTTTAATTAACATCTAATATCTTAATTTTTGACATCTAATGAGTTTATATACGTATTAGCATGATACATTTTCATTATTACATAACCCTAATAGTCAATAGTTTAGAAATTTGGGACGAACCAATTTCTTTCACTGCCTAAACACGAATGTGTTGTTATCTCTATTGTAATGAACCAATCAGGACAATTGGACAACTAATACTAGACAAGTGTGAACTCATCTATAGTAACACAGAGGCCGGTCCTGGCGCTGGGCACAACCTGGCGCTGAGACCAACCTGGTGCCAGGGTCTGAGAACACCTGATGCCAGGAGTGGGGTCAGGCGCGAGGGTATGTGTCTAGTGATTTTGACTAACATGAATTTCATAAGTAGTAAGTTGATTTTTGGTTTTGATACGTGGTCCGTGGTCTACACGAGATAGTGTAATGAGTAGTGCTACCGCAGGACACCAGAGTCATGTGCACGCAGGACTCTAGCTTTAGACGCACAGACCTGGGCACAGGGCCACGTGGCACAGGCCCAGGGAATCATGTGAACGTGGGTGACTAGCCATAAGAAGATCTTCAGAGGATTGGAGCGAATATTGGTGCAAATCTACAGTTTGACCTAATCGCGGTGGATAAGGTAAGTATTGCGGTAAATCGGAAAGCTATCAGCTTAGATAATTATGAAGATAAATATGAATTAAAAAGAAAAAAAGAAGTAATTAGAGTATCTTCTACCCAGCCAATAGGAGGAGACGCCACATAAAGAAGAGAGAGAGAGGGGCATCCTATTGGATGGCTCATATTTAGAAGTTTCCTAGTTGAGTAGGGATCTAGACTTGATAAGGTAATATCCTAACTAAGAAGATTGCAACCTGTCTAACTATGGAGTTAAATTGTTGGGCGCCCTAATCTTATTCGAGGAAGGGATTCTAATTGGTTAATTAGGATTTGAGATTAGGAAGGTGCTAGATTTGGAGTAATCCTAGTTAGGAAAGGCATGGGCTATATAAACCAAGGAGGAGGTCGCCCATGTGCTTCACACGCCAAGGCTTGGACGACTTGAGCAAAGCCCTAGCCCTTCTCCCTCGCCTTGCCACCAATTTCAGCAACCTTCTACCTCTTCCCTCAACCTCTTTTCTCGTACGATCGAAAGTGTGGAGGCGTCGTTGCGAAGGAGAAGTGACGAGCTACGCATGGAGGTGTATTTCGCATACATCTAAGTGGTAGGAGGGTTTTTCCTAACCAATCTGGTTTGCAATCCTTTGCTTCATATATATTATGACTAATTGATGATTCTATTGATGTTTTCTCAGAGATTTGAGTGTGTAATGTGATTCATGAGAGATTTCTTGTTATTTGTCAAATAAGAGTGTTCATAATGACATATCTTATTTTAATTCTTTATATTGATGCATATATGCCTACTTTTGATGGGATTATCTATATGTCATGTCTCTTGAACATGGAAGATCCTGAAAGTTCTCTTCTTTATTCTATTATGTCCTGATTTAATAGTCCAATATGGTTAAGAGATGTATTAATAAAATTAAAAGCTTAATTAGGTCAAGGTTGTTGCCTTGAATCTAGTTTGAGGTATTATCATCAATTAAAATTAAGAAATCATTAATTACAGAAGGTACCAAAGTTTGGAATTACTCTAGGAGGGGAGTAATTAAGGGTATTAATGTTATATTATCATGGTTAATGGGTATTAGTATGTGATTACCGATTATAAGTAAGTAATGTGCTCTCGGCCAGAGCTATTTCTGCAGTACGAGCACGCGAGCCTATACAAAATAAAATATGTCCCATATTAGTCGTATCAAATAATTCATAAAATTACAGAACATATTGAATTTTAGGCATTTAGAGCACATTGTTTATTTAATTCCTAATTAATCAACTAATTACTAAAAATTATTTTATTCCTTATTTTAAATAGAAAATATGACTAACAAACAGGTAAAAAGGCATATAAAAATGTGTATTTTTCATGCTTAACAGAATCATTTCCTACATTGACAATGTTATTTAAAATTTGATGAAGAATTTCTTAGTTCTCAATTTCTAAGTTTCGTTATGAGTTCCTGATGATGTCGATTACACGTTCTTTTGTAACGATGTAATTGACCCGAGTGATCGAGTATTCGGTCGCGTCCCAGGGATCCTATCTCAGCTTTTAATTGGTTTACAAGTTCTTTTGTAACGTTCCTGGTGATGCTTGGTTTATAGTCTTCCGCACTCCGATCGAGGTCAGGAATTTTGGGCCGTGACACATTCCCTCTGGCGCCCCAATTCTGGTAACATTCTAATTACAAATCAATAGTAAATATTCTCTCAAAGTTTATCCTATCACCTGGCGCCCATTCCCTCTTTAGCAGCCCTTCTGATTGGCTGTTCCAGATTATGAAGATATTATCTCCTCTTTTCTATTTGGCAAATCTGGCAGTATCTAATTTGATTATACTCCTCTGATTTACTTGTTACTTTATACAATTACCACTCGTAACTCAACTCTCATCCTTACCGTAAATCTCTTCCAACTGCTAGAAATAATAGTCCCAAAGATCTGAATCCATCCACAATACCTGGCGTCCAGATGCCCCAGTTACAATTTGAACTTTGCTCGGTAACTACCAATGTTACTACACTTCTAACTGAGAAGTTACCCTCATTCACAATCTCTTTACGAAACGTTGCACCCTAGCCGTGGCGCCTGGCCCCACCCTAGCATCAGGCTGTTCTCTGACCCTCACGCCAGGCCTAGCCTTAGCGCTCGGGTAACCTGATCAAGTCTAGTCCTATGCTAACCCACGTTCTAATGCATTAAATGAATTGAAGCACATAACAAAACAAGTTATACACAAAAATTCAAATTGCCAACTAGACTTTTCTAATTTAGGTTAATCACTGAAAATAATAGTTTTAAATTTTATACCGATTTTCTAGTTGTTACAATTGTATACTTGTATACATACAATTATGGTTTTATTGCAGTCCGTTGGGTTTTAATGAAACTGTCAACAAATATTTTACTCTTCTTCATTACTATAGTCCATTATACATAACCTACAAGTAATTTAGAGGCACTTAGGCCTATGTTGATGAGTGTATACAATATTTATTTCCTTACTTTTACTGTTGGTTAACTGATTTGTGAGGTTGACACAAACGGTAGTATTTATGGAAAACAGTCTTATGTTAGTCTTATGTTGGATATTTTTACTGAGGTTACATCTGTGTGTCTAGAGGCTAACAAAATAAACATGCATGTTTTTTTATTATTCTAGAATTAATTATAATATATTTTGTACAGGTTGTCAGTGAAGGAACAGTTATGGGCAAGAGCTTTAATTTTTATTGAGATTACATCCATAGTGAATGAACTACTAATTACTAGCTTAATACTAATAAACTAGATTTATCCTTATTTTATTACAAAATATGACTAACATATAGATAGAAAGACATAAAAAAAAAAGAATATTTTGTGTATATCACAAAAGAGAACTATTATAGGTGGACAACAAGGTCGAACATGTGGATAGAACAACAAGGGAATAACATGAATTTAGAGTTCTCGTCAATTCATTATGAGTACAACGACATGATTCAATCACCAATTGCAGTCAAATTATAACACCTAAAAAATTGGTATGTTTACTCTAACTGATATAAGAAGTTTAGATGTTTGTTTTGCGATTCGGTATACGAAAGGAGAGTTTTCCAACGCCACCAACTATGCGCAATTTGGAGCTCGGAGCAAGAAGATATGATCGATTGAATTATCGGATGCGATCAATTGGGACAGTTTCAGAAACGAAATCAAGGCTGACGCGATCGATCACCACGGGTGACGATGGATCGTATCTACTGTGATTTGCGACTTAGATGCATGCGATCGATCATTATTGGTAATGATCGATCATAAATACTATAATTTGACATAATGCGTGCCACGATCGATCGCCACTAGAATGATCAATTGTAAGTACTGTGATCGCGCTTAAGGGAAGCGGCGATCGATCACCTATGGTAGCGATTTTTTATAGACTCCAAAACGGAAGTTGCGTTTTGTTATAATTTTTTATGGGAAAAGGATACCAAATCCAAACAAAACTTGGAGAGTACGTCTATCTAAGGATTTTGGAGAATTCCTATTGGAGGAAGAGACCATGATAAGGAAGGATTTACATAAGTGGTGAAACCCTAAACTCTATATAAACCCATGAGAGGGGATGGTTTGTGCTATTCATATCAAAACCCTAGCTCTAGAAAGCTTATGCTTTTCTCCTTCTCACCTTCACCCTTCTCTTAAGCCTCTTCTTGAATTGAGTCTTCATCCAAAGCTTTGAGCATAGACATTGTTGCGAAGCAAAGGAGGCAAATGACACGTAAAAGGCAAGACTTTTGTGAAACAAAGAGTAGGATGAGTTTTCCCTATTCTATTTTCTTTCTTCTCATATATGAGTACTGATTCATTCATATCATAATTATATATGTTGATTTGAATAGAACTTAATATACAATTGATTCTATCATTCATATTATTAAGTATATTCCTCAATGCGTTCATGCTATGTCCTTAGATGGGAATATTATCTATGCTTGATATCTATTGATCTTGTTGATGTCAAAAGTTTTGATCTTTGTCTGTTAATCCTTTGATTTCCTTGGTTCAAGTAGTCGCAACTATTGTTTTTGATTTAATTGTCCTTATTCCAAAGGGGTAGTACTTAACACTGCATTGTATGATAAGAAACATGATAAAAAATGTATTTTTATGTAATTCCATACTCTAGGACCTGTAATGAACCTAGGAGGAGAGTAATTAAGTTTGTAATATTTTTTTAACATTAATAAGGTTTGGTTATACAAAATACTTAAGTATGATTATGATTTATCATCTCGGACAGAACTATTTTTGTGTCAATAGTCAGTAGTAATTAATTCATAACTAATTCAAGAAAAATCAGAAAAATATAAAATTAGTGGGACTAGAAACTAGACACATAAGGTTAATATTATTAAAAATTTCGGAGCTAAGTCCTACTGTACAGACTATGGGAGTAGTCAGAAGGAGGCTGTTATGTAGGAGATAGTGTGTTGAAATCATAGTGAAAACACCAATACATAAATAATACTGCATAATATTGTAAGAAATAAGTTAAAGTGTCAGTATTATTCATTACACTATTGAAGATAGATTATCACCGTAAAGTTGGTTAAGTAAAAAGATTAATCATATGGGATAAGTCTAAGTGAGCAAGTGAATCAAGATTTCTGTTTTTCAACAAGCGTTTGTGTCGATTTGAAATTCCACTTGGAAATCAAATCATCAAAAACCTATTCTTAAATCTTGACTTTGGATATATATATATATATATATATATATATATATATATATATATATTATAATCTCAATTATTTTCTGGAATGTTCCTATCTAGGGCTATGCATGAACATATGTGTGTCAAAGGTATTGGATGTTTGATCTATACTCCTATGGTGAGATTTGTTATCATCTTAGATATGTGAATCTCCTTGTTACACCTGAGAGTGAGTCATGTCCTCATAAGAGACTACAATGTTCTATTCATACTCCATGAGTGAGTCATTGTGGTAAGAGTTACCCTTATTCTCAGAAAGTTGAGATCTTTGTTATTGTTGAAGCATTGTCCAGTTTTACATTGACTTATTACTCCACGAAGAGTTCTTTTGAAGATCTCTCTGGGTAAAATCATAGTATGCTCATGAACCATTGCTAGATCCATTGTGATCTCCGATATTTATAGATCATGATTTCCTTATTGCCTGAAGGGAGGCACATATGTACGTTTAGATTGTATGATATTGTGTCCGTAAGCACTGATGGGGCTAGCATCCTAGTCTCATGGGCGGGTTCCGAAGGGAGAACCTCGAGGGTGATTCTGGTAAGTAGCCACATGGCTGGTATTCAGTGAGCAGAAATTGAATCTCAAGTTGCCCAGAAGGAAAGGCATTAAATGAAGAGAGAGGGAGGAACTGAGAGTATTCAATTGGGTGTGAAGGGGGAGGAGAGAAGAACACAGCACTTCATTTGAGAAGTTAACGTCGTTCAGTCATGTTAGCCCTATGGGATTGTGAGCCCAATGACCACGCGTCTGTTTCTAGTTGGTGGCCATAAAACTAACGTGGGATGGCGCTTGCACCGAATAACTTCTCCCAAGGCTAGTTTTATGACCTCCAAGAGGTCCATCACCACAACAAGCAACTGCTGTGTTATTGAAACCTGTAAGTTTGCAACCTGATTAGCCCTCTCATAACAAATACTATCACCTTTCAATTACTCTCACCGTCCAACAGTAATTGTATGGATTTGTAACTAGAATTGGACATTGGACATTCCCATATTCATACACTAGAAGTAATTACTTTTTTGACACTATGGCGATGATTCATTGAATTGTTGAGATGAATGATAGTTTTGTACATATCTTTTCTTGTTACACGTGTTAGGGTTTCGATAAGAACTTGTTCTATCATGATCTCTCAGTTGGTGTCTTGATTGTTTCACATCAGTTTACTAATTTCAATTTCAAGAGTGTTTGTTATTAATTGTCCCATAGACCGATCATGTATTGATTGGAAATAGATGTTTAAACCTTCATTTTATAGTCCGATCAATACCAAATTGCTTTAAGTTCGATCCAATGTCTTATTGGTCATTAGGATCACTCATCATACATGTTGTTAGTACCATACAATGGAGTCAACAATGTCTGACAATTGTTGTATAGTTCTTCTAATTGATCTAATATGCGTGTTATAATTATACAATCGCATATAGATATTGATATAAACCTAAGATCATTCTAAAATACTAAAATAAAGGCTAATAGGGATTTGATATAATGTAAAGTGTATTGTTAACCTATACTTAAAATCATTAAGTATCAAAAAATTAAGTACTAGAGATGGTAATTAGTCTCATTAAGTAAATTTAATGTAAACAGTTCTCTCGGCTAGAACTAGTTCTGTGCCTATGACCTACACTAAGAAAATTATAACTAATTCTAAAAAAATCCTAAAAATATTTCGTAAGTTTTGTATGAAACACGACTCATAGGAGCACTTATTATAAAGATTTCTAGTGTCAGTTCGATCTGTACTATATATGGCAATTGTTTGATTTTTCCTAATCTGTCAAAACAGAACACCTTCCATGCACTAAAAGTAATTGATACCTGATTGATAGAAGTTCTTATATTATAATTAAGTATATGACTTATCTAATGAATGTTACTAAACTCTAGATAATAATTTCAGAAAAAATTGATTGAGTCACAAGACCTCTAATAACTTGTTTGACCGATAGTCTTTCGTCCGTTTGATAACCTTTAGTTGTTCTGTTCTTATGTCTTTCTGATTCAAGTCTTCATTTGAAATTTGAATGTAATTTTCTTCATGACCAAACTTTGGATTCTTAGATTCATGATAGGCAATTGTTGATCAATCTTTTCTTATGAATTATTATTCAATATTAGTCATGTGTAGCATGTCCAAGTGTCAACTATCTTTGTTGTTAGTGTCACATTTATAAAAATGTATATCCCTTTCTAGTGTTGTCATTTTTGTACAAAGCTTAGTTGAATCTTAGATTAAGCTTAAGAATGAAGAAGACATATATTAATGGACAAGACTCAAAGATGTGTGCTCATGGTAAATCACTTGGAATGAAAAGTGAAGATAGCAAGGGTCAAGCTCAAAGGTTTAAGACTTATGGCGATGTGTCATCAAGCCCTCTCACCTTGGTTTTCAAGATATATTGCTCTAGGTAATGTCTTTCTAGAAAATTCCCTAGTTTGTTTGAACCCCCATAAATAAATCAAACCGTAAATGTGTAGATATAGGAAGAACCCACCCGTGGATGGGTTCATATAAAGAATCTACCCGTGGATATGTTTATGTAAGGGATCTATTCACAAATGGGTTAAGATGAACCAACCCACAAAAAAACATGAGGGAGCCACTCATGAATGGGTTGATATGAGGTATCCACTCGTGGATGAATTAGAACACACCACTCTCTCCCTCTATAAATACTCATCTCTTGGGAAAATGGGTACAAGACCTCTCCCCAAAACCTCTTGGCCTTATTCTTCTTTTTGCAAATCATGAAAGAGCCTTGAGTGGGCAAAAACGGATGAAAAATAAAGGAGATATGAGTCGTTAAAGTTTGTCTCATTTTAATTGGTATTTATACGACAGTGTGCTATCGTGTAATCAATTACACGATAGCTTTTAGTGGAACAAACTTCAATGATATATATCTCGCTCATTTTTTATCTATTTTTGCCATTTTTTCATTTTTCATTATTTTTAGTGCTCTTTCTTATCATGACGATATCATAAAGATGTTGAGCTACAACATACTTTTTATTGTGGATTTTGTGGTATTTTTTTCGATATGATATCAATGTTATTAGGATATTATGACGATGAGAAATAACATTAAAAATAAAGAAGAAGAAAATGGGCAAAAATATATCAGATATGAAGAAGATATGAGTCATTAAAGTTTGTCTCATTTTAATGGGCAATTACACAATACAGTGTGCTATCAATTACACAATAGCTTTTAGCTGGACAAATTTGAACGATGAATATCTCGCTCATTTTTTATCCATTTTCGCTTATTTTTTTCATTCTTCCTTATTTTTAGTGCTCTTTTTTTTATCATGATGATATTATAAAGATGTTGAGCCACCGCATGCTTTTTATCATAGATTTTGTGGTATTTTTTTGATATGATATCAAGGTTATTAAGATATCATGATGATGAGAAAATGCATTAAAAATAAGGAAGAACAAAAAATGGGCGAAAATGGAGTAAAAATGAAGGAAATATGATTCGATAAAGTGTAAAACTCAAAACCAGGTAATATGGAAACATGAAAAGGTGTTTTAGGCCTAGGGTTGAGGAGGGCAAATGTGGAAATTAGGTGTCGAAACCATGTTATATGAGATGAGCCTGAAAAAAACAGTTAATATGGCAATCTGAGCTCATTGGCCAAGTAATATGGAAAAAATTCCGAAATGAGTGGGATTCACTCAAGTGTATGTATAGTTACCGGCGAACTAAAGAAAAATCGAGTGTTGTAAATGGTTGTGAGATAGCCGAAACCCTCACATAGTGAAACGTCAGGGCACCTTGGATTTGGGTGCTTCGATAGTGTGGATGTAGGCGTCGAGCACTTCTTGGCGTTCAAACCACACTATAAAATCTTGTGTGATTGCTTGTGTGATTATGTGCTTGCTTGCTTAAGATTTATACTCCACGTATGTATTCCATGCTTATTTTTTTATGAAAAAATTATATTAGCTCTTCTACATATAATAAACCAATTACGCGTTGAAGTTATTTTTTAATTGGTAGTCCTATTCACCCCCTCTAAGACTCGGTGCACTTTCGTCAGTTTGTTTTGTCACTTGACTGGAGGTAAGGATGTGATGTTCACAGAGGATATTCTTATATCTCTGTCGTGAGTGCTATTGCTCAATAACTCTCCACAAGAGACCTTGTGAGGACTCCTCCCAAGTGGATTCATAGTATGCTTGAAGAGCCATTAATAGATCTTGCGAGATCTCCGCTATTAAGTTGAATCTTGTGAGGCTCCCGCCCAGCACAAGGTACTTACATAAGTTTTTAGGATGGTTAGACATCACGGAAAGTCTAGGAGTCTCCGCCCATTGTGTCCGTGAGCACTGATGGGACATGTATTCTAGGCACGTGGATAGGTTCCTGCATGATAACCTCTAGGGTAATAGGATAAGTAACTACTTGCGAGTGGTGATGATTGAGAGCAGAAATTGTACCTCCATACACTTTAGTTGTCTTGGAATCTTGGTGAATGATGAATATTTTTCAATTGATGAAAGTTTTGTATTTTCAAATGTGGAATTACTAATGTTCAGTTTCCTATCTTATTGGTCATATTCTTTATCATATCTTGAGTATTCCTATTTTGTTGTGGTTTTTGCATCCTACTGGGTATTTCTTTGGGATATTTATGCATCCTATGATACAAGTATAGATAAGGATTAAGCGCGGAAGTGAAGGAAGTGAAGGAACTAGAAGCCTGCTGTAGAAGAGCTTTACTTTAATTTTAGTTGGAACTCGGCCAAACTTTTAATTATTTGATTCACATTAGTACTATATGGATCTTTTATTTTATTTTATTAGTAAGTTTCATTATTAGGCTTTGTTATTTCAATTATGCATATTTTTATGATGGTATAATTAAAAAAGGAGAGGTTATATTCAAGTCGCGTTCTAAAACTTCTTGCTTCCTTATATATTCATTATCTTAACGACTTCCGCACTCGGGCGAAGTAGGGAATTTTGGGGCGTGTGATATCTACAAAATATGCATATTTTTATATTCCTTTCTACCTATCTGTTAATCATAATTTTAGTGAAAGTAAGGATAATTAATGGTTATTTATGTTAGATGATTAATTAGAAGATTAATACATAAATACGTTAAATTGATTAATTTAGATGCGTTAATTGGATTTAATGATTTCACATTTTATTATGCATCTAATTTAATATTTAATTTTATTTATGTAGGTGTAAGAGTTGCAATTGCATATCGCCAAAGTGAAACAAGTCAACAAACAGTTTCTGTCACGTTCCAAATTCTCAACCCCAAAATACGCGGAAGCGATAAACCAATGAAGGTAATAGGGTCACCAATCTGGGGCGGACCGAATACTCAAATCATCACCATAAATCCCATATACATACACGGGAATGGCAGGATCAATATGACGTAAACAAATGTTCAATTACTACAGAAATGAAATAACTAAACAAAACTAACCATCTTAATTGATTTCAAAAATTCCCACGAAAGCAAATAAATAAATAAATAAATAAGTAAGCGACACGGAGGCCACGAAATAACCAGAAATCAACAATCCATTATAAAAAAAATAACTTCTACACTATCTAGTCTTCACGACTTCCACGATCACCAACCTCCACGTCACGAATATGCTGATCACACCTCTTCAGCCTTAATCCCTGCATCAGAAGATGCGTGAGTATTCCAGAGGAAATACTCAGTAGGATGCTAGAAAAACTCACAGTAGAAACAGGCAATAAAGGAACCAATAACAAACAGGTCCGATAACTCAGGGTAATCATAAACACAAGTGTTACTTACCAGGAAAAGATATAGTACCCAAAAATTTCTCGATGATCAGGGTGGAATAAATCACAATAATCAATATGACTCCAGACTTCCAAAGAGTAAGGAGATAAACCAAATATCTGATCTGGACAACCAATGTGTCGAAGATGACAATTTCTGCTCTCTGATCAGTCCACTACCTCTATGGACTTCAATACCAGAACATCCTAGAGGTTCTATGTAGGAACCCGGCCATGCGTCTAGGGATGCTGGCCCCATCGGTGCTTACGGGCACAATGGGCGGAGATTGCAGACCTTCCGTAATGTCTAACAATCTAAAGCGCACGCGTTGCCGTCATCGGCTGAACTACAGAGGTTCATAATCATCAGGGACCACCATGGGTCTAGCTATGGCTCGTGAGCATACTATGATCCAATCTAAGAGTGTTCAACAAAACTCTTAGTGGGAAACAATTTACATGGGACTGGATTTGTCTAACCACAACCAAGGGCATTCTCATGAATTAACAATTTCAGGAATCAGACTCTCGAAGGAGTACAATGGAATTCTCAGCATTTAACAATGACTGACTCTCAAGAGATTAACCAACAACCGGTCTGTGCCTATGCACGAGCTGACTCGAAACTGAACTCTTCGGTATAGACTCAGTCAACGTCAACACCAAGCACTATTGCAATCAAGATCATCCCTGATTCTCAAGACTCTGAAGTTGATGTCTCTCAAAACTTTAATGGTAGAATTGGAAAGAATAACCCTATCCTAACATCAGGGTTTCATGGGGTCGAAGATGCGCGATGTTAGGCACCGCGAACAAAGACATTGATGACCACGGCATTTGGAATAGAGACAATACTCCACACATGATATTATCATAAGTACCCTCTAGAATTCTTATGCCAAAGTACCCTCCTTGTGTTATATAATATATATATACATGTAATCTTAGCATAGCGTTTTATTTATAACCGCGAAAGGACACTGTTATGGGCACAACAGCTCCATTCCCGGATTTCCTTCAGTCTACACAGAACCTAACAGTCCCTGAAATTTTTATGGCAGACAGCCCTATGTCTGTTGATCATTACCCAATTTACGGAATAATTTTCCAAAATTTCTACAATTAATTATGAATTTTTGAATGCAGTCTGTCGGTGCAGGGTACATCCTGGCCGAGAGCACTATACTAAGTAATAACCCGATTTTCACTTGTTATTACTAATTCTAATCACAACTACAGTCTTTTAGACTCGAAACCCTCTCACATTAGGCCTTTATTAGCTTCTGGTCAGACCATTAATTATGTATTAATCCGCCTAATAGTCTCTTTTTAAAACTGTTTTACATCTTAGCCTTAATGGTTCATTAACCCGCAAACTAGACAACTTTTCCAGGACACCTCAGCTCCTGGTCAGACCTATTAACAGAGGTCTTAAGGTCCACGAGCAATGATCCATAAGGATTTCCACTTTCATCTTACAATACATCCCTTAATCTCTTTTAGATAGTCTTATTACCTATATACTATATCAATTAGGGCAAACACTACATAAAGTAGACAGCTTTAACAGGACACAGAACAACACCACGAAGTACGACTTGTGACTAATAAGGACGCACCAAACCAGTGGAATTACCTCTAAAAGCTTGCTTCTTTTAGATGAGAAACACAAGAGTTACACCAATTAATGGATCGATTAGGTCAATACATAAAGAATGTGAGATCGGGTGACATACAACAAGAAAAGAGACAACTTTTCATAAACAGACCCTTATCTACACAAATCAGAGAATGACACTCATTGATAGACATCAGATATATGACTCACATGAACCGAAATTAACACATACTATCAGGGATGTCTTGATCGAATTGTGCATGAGAGATTCACATCAAGAAATCAATCGGTATATCAATAATTGAATAGATCTCATTAAATAGAGTAATTAATCCAGGACAATATGGGTCACTCATGCCACACATAACATCAGAACGTGGTCCTCCATATAAAGATCAAAACTTTAATGAAAGCATGCTGTGAGAAAAAGAGCATCTTACCTTCGAACCGGCACTAATTGCACGTCAACTGGTTTGAATTAAAACCCGCTTCCTTGCGATCTCCACACGAACCAATGCACACCTCTGGCACGCACCACGAGGAGAAGCTTACTGATGGTTGGGAGAGAAGGGGGAGGACGTGATAATGGAGAAGAATTCACCAAGAAAAGGGAGAGAGAGGGCTGCCGGTTCCCAAAAGGGATGGCCGGTCCTCTCAAATATGGTTTATATAAACCATACCCTAAGATCTCCACCGTCCATCTCCACTTCATCCAAGGGCCAAGGGCAATCCCAGCCCCTCCAAACCACCAGATCGAGATCTCCTCTAACCACATAATTATTCTGATTTGATTGTATTAAGGTAGAATTTTATCTCCTCTCAAATAATTACCAATTTACTTATGTAACTTACCAAGTAAATGTAAACCCTTAAGGACTTCTCTTGGCGCCAATTATAAGCAAAGATGGCCACTTCAAACATCCCAAAAGGGCGCCCAATACACATCTCCAATATACTTTAATTAGGCTAATTAAATCCACCATTATCTTGATTCCCAATTGGATATCAATTAGGGTTTTGACACCAACTCAATTACTACGTTTAGATCCCTTAAACAGAGCAAGTCAGGCAAGACACGTCTCCAAGAAATCCCCCAAAATCAGCCCAAGAAGTTTCCCAACGGAATTGCCTCGGGAAACGCAAAACCACCGGCGATCGATCGGTCCGTATACGCGATCGATCGTCCTGCGATCGATGCCTTACAAAAGCGATCGATCGTCTCCCGATCAATGCCATATGAAGGCGATCAATCGGTCTGACGGAAAAAAATCAATTTTTTTAACTTATTTTCAAATAATTGCACGAAGCCAAATAAACACATCCCTTGGGCAACAAAATACCCCTTAATCAATATAAAATTTACGGTCATTACAGTTTCGGCGAAGAGATCAAAGATCCGATGAACGAGAGCAATACGATGGGTTTTAACTCAAGAAAAGAAAAAAAAAGGAGGATTTTGATTTCGAATTAAAAGACAAAGCTTTTGGCCGGGAGAAAAAAAATAGAACTTGACAGGAGGAAAAACCAGAGCTTTTCTGGTGATTCTTCGCTGGATTCCGGCAGGGTCTTGGCCGAAAGAAGAAGAGAGGAAGTAGGCCGGAGGAGAGGAGGAAAGACGGGTTTTTGTGACTACTACAGTGCCGTTTTGAGTTGCTACAGTGCGCGTGCGGATTGGGGAAGACGAGTGAATGGTGCTACAGTGCGTGCGAACAGTGTTTCTGCAAATGACTTCTTCGACGAATCAAGCTTTTTCTTCTTTTATTTTCATGTCTAGCTAATTTTATTGTACTTAGACTAGATGAAGCCCTGCTAAATTGTTTGACTTTCGATGTTTATTTACAATTCTAAGGTAGTCATTTTTATTCCATGTGCTTAATAAATTTTGATATGATTATTCTGTATATCGAGAGAGAGTAGAGTAATTGTTAGTGAAATTAAACTAAGGAATCGTTAATGTTCGAGAGGTCTTAGCGAATTCCAATGTACTATTTGAATAGAAATTGTATTTTTATATTTGATCTTTTCTCGAGAGAGGGAGATTAATTAAGTTAGATTTATTTGTTTAGTTGCATGTTCGAAAGGGCTGCACACATTACGATTATTCGTGACTTCGAGAGGGGCACGGATAATTGATCACTTGGAATTGTACGGGTTAACAGAGAGGATAATTATTTGGTTAGAGTGGATTCGAAATCTTAGTATACTTCTCATTAGATTATTTTCTTCACGTAAAATTTCATACTTTGTTTAATTAAAAAATAGAACTTTTCATTTTGTTATAACTTGTTACGTAAAATTCAAATCTTTTCATTAGAATTAGGTTAATCAACCAAGTCCTTTGGTTTTGACCTCGTTTCCACTAATCTATGCATAGTCTCGTGCGATTGCGAGTAAAGAGTTAAAAATTCAATCAATCAGCGTGTTAGAGAGAAAGAGAGAGTTGAGACGGTCGATGATCTATACATGAAATATGTATTTTATTATCTCCTAAACTTATGTTTATGCTAGTGTTTGATTAGAAGTACTACTACTTTAACATAGTTTTTAGTTTTTGTAGGAAACAAGAGCAAAATGCAGAATTGCAGTGAAACGTGACTCTAATGGTTAACCTTAATTACTTCGATTGTATATCTCTGATGGGACTGATTTAAGCTTCATGTTAAAGTTCACGAAGTCAGCTTTCCAACGCCACTGACCGTTAGCAATTCGGAGTTCTGAGCAAAAAGTTATGATCATTGGAAATATAGTACGCGAAAGAGACATGACTAAAGAGAAGAATTGTCAAGATGAGATTGGATGGATGAGATCGATACAACGGGTTTTTGCCTAATAAAGAAAAAAAAGAAAAATAAGAAATATGGGCTGAACCGATCGGTTCAGTTCTGGTTCGGTCTGAAAAAGAAAACAAAAATAAAATAGAAAACCCGAGCCAAAGCTCGGGCATCTGTTCCAGTCGAGTAGAGCTCTATTCGGGAGGCATTCGCCGGTGGGTTCGAGCACGGCTCCTACATTTGACGGCGGTCGGTGCTTGACGGACAACAATTGGGGGCGGCGAGGAATGTGGCGGCAGAGTGGCTCGACGACAAACATGGGTTGTGATTCGATTGCGGCCAAGAGCACTCGTGTGCCGGCGAAGATGAAGAACATGGCAATGAACTGAGCCGGAGCAGGGTGGTCGGCGGGTCTTGCGGCGGCGGCTATCACGTCGGCGAAATGACTGTGCCAGCAAGGATCAAAAGGGCAGAACAGTGACTCAATTACGGCGGATACTGCGACCGAAGGAGGCAGATGGTGTCTCAATCGGGAAACAAAAATGGACTGAATCCTACTTGATTTGGGACTCGATTTGGAAACGGAGCTGAGGCATGCTCAATATGGGAGTTTCGGATTTGGAATTGTGCTCAAATTTGGAGTTGGAATAGGAATTGATCCGCCTATAAAAATAGAAAGCTTTAGAGAGGAAAAAAGGACTGGTTTTTGTGGGGCGGTCGTGGACAGAGCTTCGGGGTCGTCTGTTTGCCGGATTCCGGTAGAGTTTCAGCCAGAAGGAGAGAAGAGAAGGAAGGATGCCGGCGGAGAGGAGAAAGCAGGGATTTTTTGGACTAAAATTGCAAATTGCTACAGTAACCGAATACTGCTATAGTAACCACGGCTCGTTGGAGGGGACGATGAATAGTACCTGCACATGAACAGTAGATTTGCTACAGTGCCCATGAACAGTATTTTTCAGTGAATATTAAATGATATCTCCGACAAATCAGCAGCGTTCTCCACGTCCGATGGCCAGCTAAATTCGCGTCCAAGGCATAGATGAAACCCTAATAAATTGGTTGTATCGTTTTCTTTCTCTCAATCTTAATTTCTATCTTAATTGGTGTATGGATCTTATTATACAATCATTGTTAATTTATTGATGTTTATTCTATGTACTCAAGAGAGGCTAGAGTGAATTCTTGTGAGTTTCAATCCGATGAATACTTGCGTGTCCGAGAGGAACGTAAGTAGACTAAGGTGTTATAAATGAATAAAGTTTCATTGGATTATGCTCGAGAGAGATAGATCATAGTTCCATGTTTTAATTGATTTATGTGCTACGTCCGAGAGGAGAGCACGATATTTTGAATTAACAAGTATATGTCCGAGAGGAATATGCTAGCAAATTAGGAATTTATTCAAAAGAGAGAGAGAGACGATAAACTGGTTTATTATGTGGTGGATTCGAAGCCTTGACACTTCTCCATATTCGTTTAATTAGTTAAAGTTTACTGCTTTCTTAGATTAAATTAAAAATTCCAACTTTCTTTCACTTGAATTTGGTAAGATTATTCATTCGTCCCTGAGATTCGACAACCCTTTAATACTCACTGTAGTACAATTGCCTTGTGCACTTGCAAGGGTTTATATTTAAACGATCAGTCGACCAAACAATAGAGCCGGCCTACAGTAAATAAAGAGGGGAACCCTAGGGTTTCCTAGTTAAAATAGAAGTGTAACTGATTTTCTATAATTTGAGTTGATCTCAATTAAGTCCAACCAATCAGGTGTTTCCACAAATATATCTCTGACGCCTATACTAATTGACGGTCCAATTCAAATTGTAGCTTAACCACCTTCCCTTCTTTTGAGTTAATATCAAATCAATCAAGCCAATCACAAGTAACTTGAAATTTTAAATTTAAAATCTACGGCGTCCCCTTCATTTTTGGCACCCTAATCACACGAGGACTTACCAACAATTTTTCTAGTTTGAATTTACCCTAAGGTAAATTGGTAACTACAAAGAATTCTTCCAAAATGACCTGACGTCAATCTAGTGATCTTATCTACACTGTCCATCTAGATTCACTCTATTCCTTATCCAATTAGGAATGTATCACCCAAAAATATTTGCATGAATCTACAATTCCTCTCACTTATCTTTGATGCTAGACCTAACCCTGACGCCAGGCACCAACTCTGAGCTTGACCCTGGTGCTAGGTGCAGTCTCGTACCAGGTGCAGTCCCAGCGCCAGTGAGTCATGGTTTAAAATAGAACATGTCTACTTGCCTTATTAAATTATATTTCAACTATAATTAGAAAAGATTAAGATATCTCCACATCAATTCATTCAATTAGAACTAAAAGAATTCCAAATCAAATTCACTTTCCTAATTTGGGTTGACCAATAATTTTTTTTATAATTTCAAGGTCATCATCACACACCAATGTTTTAAAACCCGGTTCGGTCGTTGACCCGGTTTGGTGACCGGGTCGGGCCAACCAGTTTGGCCCGGTGGGTCGACCCGGGTCGACCCGGATGACATCATAAATTTTACTTTTTTTAATAATAAAATTTATGTAATTTCTCTATAGAAATATATAGAAATAAAGATCATGTATTTGAATATATAAGATTCAAATAAAAAAGAACTTATGGTGCCACATGCAATTAAAGTATCATACCAAAAAGTGGAAGTACTAATCATAAAAAAAGAAAAAGTGGAAGTATTACTTCCAATGTGTTTCAAGCCCAACAAAGGCAATTTAGAATGAATCCACAATCAAATCAATCAACATTTCAGTAAGGAGAATCTGATCACTCTGGATTATACTAAAAACCAGCTTCCAAATGATGGAAAATGAAAGCAGCATAACTTACCCTCCATACACAGCTCTCATATCCATAACATTTCTCACATTTGACCAATCTATGCCAAGTCCACTTAGATACGACTTGCCCACTATTTGTTTCCACTTTCCAGTGCTCATAATCTGAATTGAAATCAGCAGGAGCAGATTTTCCATAAACCCCTGTTTGAGAATTGTTTAACCACTGAGGAGGAACCTGTAGTCTACGAGGCCATTCCACAGGCCATTCAGCCCCTTGTTCAGAAGCATCAACAGGAACCTTATGCATGCACGCCTGTAGAGTGGTATACCTGCATGGAGAATACCCAAATTAGTGGCAAAACAGAATCTTTTCAAACCTTCAAAAATGAACTAAAGAACAAAGTCTTTACATGCCCCCCTATGTAAGATCTCCAGGGGGCAAAACCTTCTACCAGTTACTCTCTGCCTCATACCAATAGTTCCATGTGGAAAAAAATGATATTTAAGGAAACTCTTTAATTACCCTTTTTACTCCATTTACTAATTGTATGAGAAGAAACGCACAACATATCAGCAGAATAAATCCAATCCCTGCTTTTTGGACAAAATCACTGATATGTTGCATAAACAAGCCAACTACTGATGATCATTGCTTTCTCAGGCCATCTGACAGCAATAGTGTGCTTAATCCAAACAAATAAAAAAATTATTCAACCCAGAGAGATGCTTTTGAATTATTGTTCAAGTTTCTGTGATCCTTAACAACAAACTAGTAAGAAATCCTAGGCCAACTGATTCGTGTATTCTAGTTTTAGAAAACTGATTACCATAAATATGTATGGGTAGTTGCTCAGGTCCAAAGATTTATCAAATCTAGCAGAGCACAGATCGAAAAATCATGTAATCAAAAGTTAAATAACAGATCGAAAAATCATGTAATCGGAAAATCATGTACACCCAAGAGAATCCTAGATAAAACGAACATAGTAGACAACAAAATCTACATAAAAAACAAACAAACAAGGGAGACGCAAACAGATGATCAATCCGGATTCAACAGAGAAGGCCCAAAGTTCCAAGTTCTGTTTCGCAAAATTCAGACAAAAATCGATGAAATTGTTGAAAGAGAAACCAACGCATCAGACCTTACCTATGCTGTGCCTACTTCTGATGCAAATTACATGAGCGCTCAACACACAGAGAGAAAGTCAGAAAGCAAAGTGATGAAAGCAGAGAGAGCTCGTGAGAAAAAAAAATGAAAAGAACTAAGCTTTCACCTTTCTGAAGGACCGGAGGCAGGGCGGGTTTGGCCGGCGAAGAGGGCTTCGTTGCCGCCGGTGCTCCGTATCCGTCTCCTGTGCTCGATGGCGGCGACGGGCGACCAAGGGAACTGGTGGCGGTGACGGGCGACCTGAGCGATCGACGGGCTGACATCTTCGATCGACGGGCTGAAAAGTAGGCGGGTTTGGCCGGCGATGAGGGATTCGTTGCCGCCGGTGCTATGTCTCCGATGCTCGGTGGCGGCGACGGGCGACCGGAGTGATCGCCGATTCTACAGGCTGAAATCTTCGACCGACAGAGTACAGACAGGCTTCAGGCTTTTCGAGGAAGAGGCCAGCCAGACCCAGGATTTTGTTAAAACCCGGTTGGCCCGTGCCGGCCGGTTCGCGGGTCAATCCGCCCGGCTCGCTACGGACCCGGCCGGGTCTTCAATCCGATTCAGCCCGGCTGTTCCGTCCCGGAAAATACACCGGGTCCGGTTCAACCGGGTTCAACCGGCCGGGCCGAACCGGGTCCAAAAACAGTGTCACACACAGACAACCCCTTTGTGGCCCTTGTTAAACTTATTAAAACCGTCTGGGTGAGGCTACAATTTATAGGAGAAGAAGCATTTTCCTTCGCATCGAAGGTGGGAGGGTATCGACTAGGAGGAGGTGGCGGCGGCAGTTTTGTGAAGGGCCAAAAGAGGAAGGTTTTGTTTTCTGGACGATTATGCCTTATGCCACCTAAGCCTTGCCACTTCACCAACCACATATGCACGTAATGTCCGACCGTGATAATGAGCAGGAAACGAAGGATTTTCCTTTCGGTTGTTCGCCAGGCCCCAACCTAGTCGTATGTTTCTTGTTGATTGGTGTCGTATATGAAAAATTATCTAAATGGGGAAGGAGATAACCAAAAGTACAATAGGCCAAATTATTTGATGGAACGATAACGTTTCCGCCTTCCAATGTGGAGTCATTAATTATGAGGACAGATGTCACCTTTTAGGCGTAGGACCAGAGGAGGTTACCATGGTCGAACGACCCTGGTCTGAACTCGGCAGTTGCCCTCGCTACTCGCTAGTGCTCCACCACCACCCACGATCGTCTACGACGAGACGTGGGGGCACCACACCAGCCGTATTGCTCGCTCGTACGAAAATAGGGTCCCCTACTACGAAGGACGAGGCGGGGCAACAAACTCCTTTGGCGGGGGCATCGGGCTTGCGCAACATAGGGCGCTGTGCCCTCCCGCATTCAAAACAAAAGCCTCTCTTCTCGCTCCTTCCTTTCCCCCCATCTATCGCTCCCCTATTTATCCGCCCCTTTCCCCACCGCCCTCCGGCGAGTCGGAGAGCGTGCCAAGCCAGAAACAAGATGGGAGTGTCCTTCAAAGTGGCGAGGACGGGGACCAGATATCGACCCAGGCTCTCCCAGCTTCCGGACACTCTCGCCAGCGAGAAAGACGGGCCGCCGGACGACCGGCCCCTCGGTCCCCTCCCTGAGAAACCGCCGCCGGTAGGTGTTTCAGTCTTTCAAACATACTGACGTCTCCGTTGTTGATATGTGTGCGGTTTCTCTGTTTTCCGTTTGTTGTGACTGTTGGGTCTGCGAATGTTTGGACGTGGGGGATGAGGATAAAGGGTTTCCTGAACCTCATTGTCGTTTGTTTCTGCAAGGAAAATATAAGAAGATGGATTTTCAGCGCATCGTTTGGTCGTTGATTGTTACATTGTTGGATAAGGGTTTGTTTTTTGGGTTGATATGACTGCATGTTGTTGTTTTGCTTTTTAGATGGATGTTTAGGGTAGGATTTTTTGCATGTGTTTGTGTTGGTTTGGATTTGGGTGGCTGCTGTAATGTGTTATCTTCGTATTGTTCATTCGCCGGCTGTTTGTTCTGTTTGGAGGCTATTAGGTTGTGCATTTCTGGTTTAGGGATGAAATGGTTTGATAGAACCGAGACGGTGGAATATAGTGGCTATTTGTTTCACTGCTGCCGTTCTTATTCTATGTTTGATTGAGATATTCCCATTTCATCCCTTCTCCGAAACAGAGTACTGTCTTTCTCTCTTTTAATCTGTCGTTGTTTGGAAGTATTTATTTGTGGTTTTACTTGGTATGATAACACGTAGATCATTTGTTTTTCTTTGAGCAGGTTGACAAAGAATTTGTTGCTGCTTATTCTGCAAGGAAGCCAGAATTGTTTGGTAATTTAAACTTGTGTAGATGCATGAGGGTTTTTTTTTTCTGTTTGTGTTCGATTTCTAATTGGTTTTTGCTGTGGCAGAGAACGAGATTTCCTTTTCTTTGAACCTGTTCCCTGAAGGCTTTTCTATTGGAGAACCTGATCAGGTTTTGAATGTTTTAGTTAGCATATTGTAGGTTTTGAAAAGTGTCGTCAATGGCTTTCTCATACTCCCTCTGTCCCACATTAATTTTCTGGGTTGGTAATCATCATAATCATAATCAACTAGTGCCTTTTCCCAATTATTTGAGGTTGGCGACATGGATCTTACGCCTCCATTCGGCGAAATGTAAATGATGCCATTCAGGCTTGTTTGTGCCAACTCTTTTGTAAGAGATAGTAAAGTCATATCCTTTTTTTTTAACTCCATCCAAGTTCTCCTAGGTCTCCCTCTCCCTCTGTTGGCATCATTTACATGCATCCCTTCTAATCTTCTCATAAGAGTATCTATTGGTCTTTTTTACATATGCCCATACCAATGCAACCTACATTCCCTCAGCTAAATCCAAAACGAAAATTAATTCAGTTGTGATCTCCGGTCCTAACAATTAATACGGGACATAGGGAGTATATTGGCCTGGGACAGCCAGCTGTGTTTTCCTATATGCATATAATGCACTCCCTCTGTCCAGAAGTATGTGTCATTAGAAAACCAAAATGTATTGAATTTAGTTCATTTTGGTTTTCTAATGAGGACACATATTTTTTGGACGGGGGGAGTAATAGTTTGGGTACTTGTATGGAATGATTATTTTCTTCCCTTGGAGAAAATTCAAAACACAATTTTTTTTGAATTTGAAAACGCTTGGAAAATACATTATGTCTAATGGGTTCTGAAAAATTCCACTTGGTGAGTCAAACAAAATGAACTGATTTTACTATACTAATTATAGCACTAGCATCCAAATCAGCACCTTCAAGGGAGAAATAACAAAGCATACAATTGATTGATGCTGCACTTATGATTGAGGTTATATATTCCTGCTGTCTCTGATAGAACCTTTTTTTCGCATGAAGAATCGATCCAAAATATATCTATGATTTGGCATCTGGGTAAGAGAGAAAATTTAGAGCATATTGATAGAAGTTCTTATAATGGTATTATTTCGGAATTATGAATGTTGTCAGCATTGCATTTCTATGCAGGGAGTCAATTCACATTTGCTCCAGAATGTACCGAAGGTGTTGCATCCTTATAACAAAGCATCTAAGTCACTGTTTTCTGTAAGTGTTGTCATTCTATTTGCTTAGTAAATTAAATGTTTGATTATTTTTCAATTGTTTTAGATTAGATGTGAACCCATATTTGGAGTGACATGAATCAAAATATTTATCTTACTTCAACTTTCTGCTCTTATACTAGCCAATTGTAATATACATTAGATCACCCCATGAGGTAATTTTGTATTCTCGGTTTGTTTTTTCCGTGATGGCAAAATCTTGTGTCATATTTCCGAGCAATATGTTTACTTGTGGCATGAGAAAATTTGTAACATAATTTTATATCATTGGGCTTTGTATTGCATTATAATATGCTACTTGAGCTATTGTCTTAAGCTTCTGATAGCTGTTAGAGAAAGTTTGTTGGTAGAGTCCAAAACTTAATTTTGCTGTCTGTTGGTAAGAGTTAATTGTTGTGAAATTTATGGTATTTTTCGTATTCAATTCTTCCTGTGGAATCCCTAAAAGGATGTTTGAGTTTTTTCACTTTGCATTAGATTTGTTAGCAATTATCCACCAGCCAATGAGCCTGTATATGATATCTTACTGTTGTTGACGAACTGTTTATGGAAATTTTTAATACCTACGGGCTTTCATTCACGGGATAAGGAAATAGGCTGAAAGTTCAACTGTTATGATTCCACATTTAGGATGTGGGCCGCAATGCTCCACAGATTGATTGTTGTACACTAGCCCGTTGGTTCATCTCTGGATGAAAATATGTAGGTTGAGCATTTTTCTTGAATATTTTATTTTCTACTGTCATATTTTTATTCAAAATTTCATCTCTCAAGCATTTCTCATTATTGCAATTTTATTGTATTACTCTAATTCAAGTCTCTCTGTATTTATTGTTAGTCAATCGAGAATGGTTGGTTGCCTGGAGATGTTTTTGATGATTTACCCTGTAAATATCTCAATGGAACAATTCTATGTGAGGTAAACGGTTCTATCTGCATTGTGTTGTTATATACACCTTGTGGAGTTTGTATTACTAAACGTGTGCCCTTCCTAATAGGTTCGTGATTTTAGAAATTGCAATCCACCACTGGGACATAATATATCTCCTGTGAGCAGCTATCCAGTTGTTGAAAGAGTTCAGCTTCAAATGTGTACAGAAAATGTTGTAAACGACCTTCATTTAATCTCAGAGGATACATGGACATATAGGGATCTCCTGGTTAGTATTCTTTATTGGAAAGCCTGCAGTATCAGTTTATTTATTACTGAGAGAGAACTTGCTCATTGTTAAAATTTTTCTTTTTGTGCTTCAGGAAGTTGAATCTCGGATTGTTAAGGCCTTGCAACCAGTACTTTGTTTGGATCCAAGTTCATTCGTGGATAGGCCTCTCAAGCGACCTGTATTGCGAAAAGTAATTTTATCACGAAATACTTTCTTGTTTTTTACTTAGTGTGGAAGGTGCATTCTTCCATATATGGATAAAAGTGTCTGGGCTGTGTCATATTAAATAAGGTTCACCTATAGGTATTGGAACTTGGTGGATGAAGGTTCACCATATGTTGCCGGTTTTTAACTACTGATTTCCACTCACTTGGGATGTATCAAAGGATGAAGGCTAGGTTTGGTTGCTTGTTATTGTATAAAATACTTTTTAATTGATTCGTGGTCTACTCAGAGGTTGTTTGGCATAAATGCACCATCACTTTTGATTGTACACAATTGAAATTTTTCTTGGGCTGGCTTCTCTTGTCCTGAATTATGTCAGTGATTTTGCAGCTTGACTTTGGGATTCATTTCCAGCACATGAAAAAGCAGAATGGTGTTTCATCAGTTAAGCCAATAGCGAACCTAACTTTTCAAGGAAAGGAAGTTTATGGAGACGTCAAGAATTTCAAACCCAAGGAAAAGCTTGCTGTTCCAGATGCCCTTCCAGGCGTGGAAGACAAAACTAGAGGGCAAGCTGCTCAGATAAACACTTTGCCTTCAAAAATGCTACCTAATTGCCAAGCACCCACAAGCTGCACACAATCATTTTGCAAGAGCGCAGGAACCACCTCAAATTTTGAGTTGGGTACTAAAAAAAAATTTGGTGATCAGAGAATTCCTCAACTAGCTTCGCTTGGAAAGAGGGTCCGAAGCAAAGCTCAAATAAGTCACAAATCCAAGAAACCAAAAAAAGAATTAGTTAACTCGGTTCAACAGCGTTTTCCTGGAAGTCAGGTGGAGATACTTGCCAGCAAAGATTTCCAGTGCAAGACCAATCTACAGTCACATTTTGATGCATACAAGGGCCAGTATGTTGGACTTACACATAAACCAAATGTGAAGCTGCACATGGGCAAGCAAAATTTATGCCCTTCTCCAATGCAGTGGAGCCAATGTATGAAGGAGGATTTGAGTGGGTATGAAGTTTCTTCTGATACAAGACCCTCACAAAATCTTCAGGGGTCTGATATGCCCACTGTTTCCCCTCCATCATTATTTAAATGCGGTGAACACTCTATATACTTGTCAGAATTTACAAATGCTGCATTTTCCTTACCTGCAGAGGTTAAACCAGATAAGGAAAAATCTACCAGAGCTGCTTCTGTAAATTCTTGCAATCACATGTCTGATTGTAAAAAGCAGAGAGCGAACTCTGTGGCTAGAGCTTCTAGTAAAAGTACATGCGGGTCTCCTGTGAGTGTTGGCAACATGAGCACTCAGTCATGTGTGAACAGCCCCATGGTTGGAACCACAGAGGTTCCTACATACCCAGAACCTGAGGGTAGCCAAACCGTCCTTGGGAACTTTATGAAGATCAAAATGCTGACTGAAAGGTTTGGAGAGCATTACTATGTAGCATAATTTCCTGTGTACTTTACCATAGCAACAAGTCTCTAATTTTCTGATATTCTTTTTCCTTTGATATTCTATATTCAGGTACAATCTGAATATTAGAGACAAAAAAGTTGATATTCATCATGATGGAAAGTGGTCTAATTGTTCCCATGAGCTGCTAGTTGTTGAGTTTTCTCAGTTAGAGAATACGGAAGGATTTGGAGATGAAAGCATGCCCATGTCCAAGTGCCTTATTGATGGAACCACTAATAACTGCAAAACCAGGAGAATGACTTTTGTGCCACGTGTTTTGCGGGGTAAGTTGTTTGTGGCTGACGTTCATTTATCACATTTGAAAACTTTTTAGTTACTTTTATTCTGGTCCTTCTGGCAAAAATTTCAGGAAATCGTGTGCCGTTATTTGTTCGTGGAAGACCCAGCCAGTTACTTATGTTTGAGACGCCCAAAGATAGAATGGTCGAAGCTCAAATTATTGTTGCAGATGAACACTGTGATCCTTGTCTGTTGCCAACTTTTCCTAATACTGTATGTCAACCTTGCCTTTGCACTTTCTTATACAAACTTCATTAGCTGATCATTTGTGACTGCATTTTGAATTAGAGGCATTCAATGATTGGTATATCTAGTTACTAAAGCACCTACTGTGACTACTGAAAGCTATACGATAGTGCATGTCAATTTTATATAAGTATACCAGTTGGTGGGTAGAGGTCCTAGGATAGCGGGGCATGTATCACCTAAATCCCTTTGTCTCAACACTTGGTTGTCCTCCTTAAGTGATCATGTTTTGCAAGGATGTCAGGGGTATGTCAGTGACATAATGATAGTACGTATAAGAAACTATCTTTGTGACCCATCCAAGATAGGTACTTTCATGGCTTGAGATGAATATTAGACACACAGGGATAAGGCATGTCTTTCGGTAGTTCCTCACAATCAGCAGTTCAGAATCTGTCGGTCTTTGGTGACCATCGGCAGCTCATTTGGGGTTTGATATACATACTGCTAGATCTGTTAATAGATTCTGAATTGCTAGGAGTTAGTGAAAAAAAAATGCCAGCTCTCACTGGAACTGAGGAAGAAGTCACCATATCCGAAGAATAGATGCAAAAATGCATGCCATTTTCTTCACAGGTGTCCGACCAAAGATGTTCAACCAACCTGCCCTTGTTTGTTCTTTTCCTGCTTTCCAAAGAATACACCAGAATATTGCCCGAGAGACCAATTGCTGTTGCCTTCTGCTTGTCTACACTTGAAATGGTGTGGGTTTGGGGTGGGGGGTCACGTGCCTCACTATGAGGCTTGTGAGTCACCGGTGAAGGAGGGGTCAGACTGTTGAGGGAGGAGTGAGATAAAAAGAAAGGGACGGGTAATTTTACCCATCTATCGACAAAATCTTTGATACAATACTGCCCATCTATATGTGATATGGGGGAAGATATGTTCTCTCAGTAAGGGCTAGCATTTTTATATAGTGATATTTTGTTCCATGGTTAAGTGCCCGTCGTGGCTTCTGTCGCCTTTCATTAGTTCTAAGGACATTTATCTATTAAGTCGGCATTTCTTGGATCCCCTATGGAGATGTGTGCCATGGCAGACAGGTTCGAGATTCCACCTCTGCGGTGGCACCTTTCTCACAATTGCAACTTTGCAGAAGATCCTCTTCCTCCTTTTGTGGTTATTTTATTGTTGGATTGCTATGTCTGGTGTTCTATGTTGTTGAGTACTTCATCCTGCATCCTGCCTTATTGTAAGTCGGCACTTCTATACTTTTCTCTCTATAGACTATACACATTTATGACTGTAATCTGCCCTCCCCCTGCTCGCCTCTAGGAGCCTTCTTTTTGCAATTTTAAATAAAAAAGAAAGAAGCCATTGAATGTATTCAAATATCTAATGAAAATATGTGATTGCTCAAAGATCAATAAGTTGCATGCATGCCTATAGTTTTTTTGTATGAAATTCTTGTCTTTTAACGTGTACTTTTTCATGTGTTTCAGCATCACGCTGACCTATTTGCAGCTCAATTCACTTCACTGGTAAGTCTGTGCTTCTTGCTGTTTCCATGGTCATCGTCATCATCATCAAACGCTTATCCCAGCTATCTGGGGTTGGCGGCATGGATTCTATACCATATCTCAGAATGAAAATGATAGTACAAAATCCATGCAAAGAAACATTGTGGCAAGTTTGTCATGGCAGAATGTACTTTTAGATTGGCTTTATGTAGTATGACTAGAATTTATTGGAGCTTTTCTTTTGCATGTCATTTTTTTTAGATGCTGAAAGAGGGATACAGAGTGTTGCAGGACCAACTTCAACCCCTTCCTTCTGGCAGCCAATTATCTTTTAACACTAGTTCCTTTTCCCATTCTGCAAAGCCAGCCATTTCAGGGCAGCCTTTGGATCCACGGAATCTAGTAATTGGTGCTGCCCCAAAGCCTACCCATCAACTTCCCTCATCAGCGGACAGACGTAGAGAAGCCTGCATGCATTCTCATGCAAATTTACAGGCTTTACCACTATTATCAGCTGACTTGGTTTGGCCTCAGATGGACCCAATTTATCACTTAGAGAAGTCATTACCTGTTGTGAGGAACGCTGTTGGCAGATCTACTTTTCCTGGAGACATGCCCATTTATCCCCTTCAGCAGTATCGGCTGCAACAATGGCAAAGACAGCAACTCCAGCAGCAGTTTGCTAAGAGGAGGTTAATGGCTGGCGCAATGGGGCCGGCAGCCAGCATGGGAGGTGCCGGCAATAGGTTTCTTGAGCTTGGGAATGTAGCTGGCACTGGCAGGGCTTATTGCGGTCCTGCAGGCATGGTCGATCTAAGTCAGAGTAACAAGAGGTTGGCTCATATTTCTAACTTTGGCCTTTTGAATCAGCAAGCTCTCCCTGGCACAAAGTCTCAAACGGCATCCATGACAAACATACAGCTGGGCCATGGCCATGGAAGAGGAATGGTGAGTGGTGGGGCCACATGGGGTCCGATCGAAAGTGTTGTTGGGATGGCTGGTATTGGGTCCATGATAAGTGGAGCTACTACTACTCAATTCCCTGCAATTGGTGGCATTTCACCGTCTAGTACACTGATGTTTTCTGGTGGGAATTATGGCATGAACCAGCAGCAGCAGCTGCAGGTCGGCTCGCCTTTGCTGGAGCAGGATGTCGTGCAGCAGCAGGTTGGCTCGCCAATGCAGCAAGTAGGATCGCCGATGCAGCCGATAGGATCGCCAATGGAGCAGCATTCTGGGAACAGATTGGATGGTCAAGCTGTTGGATCGCCGATACAGCAGCATCAGTACTCAGAGGTAGGGTCGCCAGTACCGCATGTTTGCCCCCAACAGCTGAGCCAGCAAATGGGTAGTCCCCAGTTGAATTCGCTGACTCGAGGGTCAATTGAGAGTATTGACAATTTACCCATGGATCTGCAAGGTGCTCCTACGGGAGCCACTACTAGTTCTGGTGGACATGGGGGTGAATAGTAGCCCTGTGGGTGAATATAGGCACAGAGCCGGTTTTTGATAGATGTAAATACTAGTACTGCACCGCACCCTAGCATGAAAAAAGAAATACTAGTACTACATAGGAAGCGTCAAACATCCACCTTCGTTTTTTGGTCTATGGTGGGGGTTGTCGTTTTGGGATTATGTCCCCACAAGTTTCACAAATTATAGGAAACCAATCACAAATTAGTAGTGAAACTACTTTTTTATGTGGAAAATTTGCGCAATTTTTTACAATCGCATCTCTCTCTTCCATTAGTTATTTCCTGCAATTCATGTGGTCGTTGCAGTTTGCCCAAAAAACACTGGAAAAAGGCTAATGATCTCATGTATGTTCTCCAATGTAAATTGTATTTTTGCACTAAATAGGAATTAGTGAAGGGGAGGTAAGAGAATCTCTTGGCTACAGGTATGTTTTTTAAACCATGCAACTTTATTTTCAGGAAATTGAACTGGTTATTTTTTTGCAGTAAGTTAACGGCTTAATCATCATTTACAATGGAGAACACTCTTTTGACTTGTAATTAGAGCGATTTTGTGACTTTAATACTTTGCAAACTGGGTAATGAATCTGCATTATCATTATCCTATCCTTCTTGAATAAAAGGACAATCTTTGATTAGAAATACCTGTAGCCAATGATCTGCTTAGCGTGTAATATAATTGTCTGATAGAGATAGTCTTTTAACCTTTATTTTATTGGTGATAATCATAACGAAGTTGGGAGGATATCAGGACAGAGAATCCAATGTGAAGTCTTCTTGAGACAAAGCAGATGGTTGAATTGAATATTAGATGTGGAAAAGAGGAGCAGCTGGCGGTGTGGCAACAGAACAGTCGTTTCTTTTGTCTTCTAAAGTGGGGTTCTATTTCACTGCCTTCACAAGCAGATTCCGTGGTCTTCAATGACTTTTGAATTAGACGCAGACGGAATATGCAATTTAAAAAACGTGGTCGGTGGATACGCAAATCTTCTCCACTAGCTTAAATTGGAGAGGATATCGTGGCAAATCTTCACTTACGCGTGGTTTTGGTAGTTTCTTCCCCTTAATCAATCTCCAAATCCTGATAGCAAAAAAGAATTCTT
Source organism: Houttuynia cordata (assembly GCA_039654745.1). NCBI lineage: Eukaryota > Viridiplantae > Streptophyta > Magnoliopsida > Piperales > Saururaceae > Houttuynia > Houttuynia cordata. Next base: position 54,435,057 of record CM077502.1, on the reverse strand, counting down.
GAAATCCCCCTTCCCCATCCCAAGACCTTCAGTTTAAAGCATTAAAGAAGGAAAGCATGCTCAATACCATTGGAAATAAGATAAAACCCAACCTTCATACCCTTTAGTTCATGCTCTTTTGGCGCTTAATTGACTTTTATATTCTCCTGCAATTCACCACGGCTGACTGATCACAACTGTAGCATCGAAAGTCATCCACAACATCAAATGATGATTATAGTATTTCTAATCTTCTGTAGGAGAGAGGTAGTGGCTAGAAGGTAGATGTTGAATCAGATACACATAAGAGGTGGTGCCAAGTAAGAGGGCTAGGCTAACAAGGCTTAAACAGGAGGCTACACCAGCGGGGCGGCAGCACAGCAGATTGTAAGCACCGACCTAATGGACTGATTAATCCTGTGACTTCGTTCATCGCCGCCATCTTTTCACTCCAATCGTTTCTAAAGTTCAGTCCCGCAACGTTCGCACAAACCTGTCAATTCAATGCAATATACAAGTTGACATGTGCTCCACTCTTTCCCCTCCACATATGGTGACAATGCTATTGATGCATTGTCACGACATTTTGAATTAAGACACCACTAACCTATCGCTCATCTAAGGGGCTGTTTGGATAGTGAAAGAGTAATGAATGTGAAATCAAATTCAGGTGAAAAAATTCATTGACTTTCATGATGAATGTGAAATTCGTTTGGATACTGAAATTTTTAAGATGAATATAATTGGTCATGTGTTTGGATAGTGAATGTGATACAGTAAGTAATTTTTTACATTTTGACCATTTTACCCCTGCATGACCTCTTTTTTACACTCGTCCGACATTAGTAATACCATATAATTTTCCAAAATAGATTAATTTTAGTTTAATTTAAAAAACTAAATTTTGGTACAAATTTGGGATAGAGGGAGTACTGTTCATAAATCATGATGAGGGCAGAATTGTATTTTTGCAGATGAATTGAATTCACTTTCAGGTGAAAGTCCTCATGAGGACTTTCACCTGAAAGTGCTCTTTCACCCTGAATTTGTTCTTTCAGGTGAATTTTCTAATTCACCTGAAATTCACTACACAAACCTGTTTCACTCTCTTTCAGGTGAAAGAGGGCTGAATTGACAGTGAATTCAGCCCTCTTTCACTATCCAAACAGCCCCTAAACCTCCAAAGAGGACCACATTGATTTATGTCGACATGTCCGGCCTTTCCACACAAATGATAAGCCAGCATTTTTTTAATTCCATTTTTTGTTTTCTTTATCTCGCTTTTCCTGTTGCATCAGAGTGAATCAGACCATCAGGGTCACATGATAGTAGTCAAATAATTCCTCCTAGAAGCAGTAACAGTAACGTGGTAATGTCATTCAGCCATGGACACTGAGACACCAAGCCATGGGCCCCCACTATGTATTTCATAAAAAGATTAAGAGAGGGCCCCCCCTCGGACCAGAAACCGATGCTCCAACTCTCGTGGGCTTTCTTGGCTTGCTTCCAAAACCGAGAACCCTGAAAACTCAGACCCAATAAAATAATAAGAGTCCCGTTTAGAGCGTTTATGTAAGGCGATCCATCCGGTTTTATCCACCGGAGCGCGTCAAATCATAAGGCAGGTGGATTTGAATCATCTACCGCCATCGGATCAAAACACAACGGGTTTAGACGACTCTGCTCATGCAAACGCGCGTGAGACGCGTCTCGTATAAACTTTTTTCATAAAATAAAAGGCTCCTCATCGTTTCCATTTTTTCGAAGATGGAAGTAGTTTTATAAGTACCCAAATATAAGAGTGACAAGTACAGAGACAAGAAGGAACGGAAGAAAATAGAGAGAGAGTTTTGAATCAAAGAAATGGGCCTGGGAAGCGACCTCAACGACGTCTCCTCCGACTCCATCCCCCGTCTCTTCCTCGCCCTCCTCGCCGCCTCCCTCGCCTACCTCCGCTCCGTCCTCCTCCACCTCTTCCACTTGGTCGGTCTCTCCTCTCTTCCTCACTCCGATTCCGACTGGACTGACGCGGCTGCCACCAATACTAGCCCCGAGCCGCCGCTTTCGGCTTCGGGCCTGGCAGGGCTGATCGCGCTGGCGGATCAGATGAACGGCGCCCAGAGGGCGTTCGAGTACGAGCAGGAGGAGAAGGGAGCGGAGGGGCAGCTCAGGTGCACGGTGTGCCTGAGCCGGATGAGGGGAGGGCAGCAGCTGCGCCGCCTCGGCTGCTCCCACCTCTTCCACCGCAGCTGCCTAGATGGCTGGGTCGACCACCTCAACCTCAGCTGTCCGCTCTGCCGCGCACCTATGGTCTCCGACGACCTCGTCGCCCGGCAGCTGCTTCGTCAGGCCATTGTCGGTGGGTCCCGCTCATGTTTATGACGACAGAGTTCAACGTATGGGCTTTTTTGGGTTCTTCAATTTATTTCTTGAAAAAGCTGTTCTGTGTGCTAGACTAGTGCCGGCTTTTTTCCTTTTTTTAGAAGAAGGGTTATTTTGGTATCTTTTTTATGTATAATTTTTTTGTCATGTGCTCATGATCTAACGTCAAAATAGTTTTTCGATCTTTTAACAATAGAAATATTTTAATTTGGCCTATACTAAATTTAATTATTTAAAAGTAAATTTATCTTAACGAAAAGAATTCTTGTAAAATAAACGATTGATTAAAAAAATAAATAAATATTTTTATAAAATATTATGACCGAAAACGTAAGCGTAGATATAGAATTTATATAAATCTACAATTATATTCATCCAATTCTAATTCATTAATTATGCTTAACAACATGAAACTTAGCCCTAAAAATAATCATCTAAACATTGCTAGTATCAGTAGAAAAGTAACAATCAAAGATAATATCTATTTATTTAAACATTTACAAATACATCCTCATCTAATAGTAATCTTAAGGATCAATTATACGTGACACAATAGATAAAAGAATCATGCAATAGATAAGATTTAAAAAATCACAAATTAAACTTAAATCGTATTATGGAATTTAGACGAACACAATGCTTTACTATATTTTATCCAGCCCTATCTTACAAGAGATTAGTTACTCATTATAATAAAACAGAAAAAAATATTGACTTGGGAAAAAATCATCTCCTATTTATAGTAGCAAAATAACTATTCATGGTACTGTTCACCAACAATATTGATTGTCTTCTTCATCGAGCGGCTACTCTAGCGCAATGTAGCAAATTGCGATTTACTATAGCAATTTGAACCTCGGTCGAAAAACTCTTCATTTCTCCTTGTTCCGAACAACCCCCCTTCTGGCCGAACTCTATTATGTTTTTATATAACTTTCAAGAGCCTTAAAGTCAGTTCCTTCCATATTTAGATTAAAAGGGCAGTAATAGTACTGGACATTGCTAGTGCATGGTGCGCCTTTTTATGGTTGTTGCACTGGACATTGCTAGTGGTAGTAGGCCAAGGACCGGGGAGCCAATAAAGGTTGTGAAAGCCTCGTAAAAGAAATTTACATTTATGCTTCAATGAATCAATTTCATAAATGAGCGAGAAGGATTTTTAATTTGATTGATGTAATCTCGTATTTGGCTTGGGTTAATGTGAGAAATGATAAAAAATGGTAAATTAGGGAAAAGTAAGTGGAAAGTTAAATTAGGTGGTGAGATGTCGTTGTGACTTATTTCTGCTGATATTCGACCTCATTTCTCCTTTGGCAGGTCAGGTGAGGGTAACAAATGAGGACTAATCAAAGGAAAGAAAAGCAATAGTTTTTTTTTATTGAAACACCTTGAAGTGGAACTTATTTGATGAATTCCCAACATATACATACTCTCTATGAATCAGATCATCTACTCGAGCAAAAAAGTAAATAAGAAAAGGATCATCAGCTAGGTCGTGAAACTGGAACCGTGCTGCAGATTTGAAAGAAGTGAAATGTATTTCATTCTACATGTAGGGGCTGTTTGGATAGAGAAAATGGCCTTATTTCAGTGTCAATTTAGGACCTGCTTGGCAGCCTTTTTGAGGCTAGATTCATTAAGAATCTAGCTTCTTTTGGGAAATCTCCTCCCAAAAGAATCTAGCTTCACTTCTTTTAATGACATTTGCTATAATTTTTTAAAAAAGACAGATATATTTATAAAAAAATGCAATTTCATGATTGAAACCGCATTTTTTGTTATTGATCATTACCCCTGTCTTTTTGGTTTATTTACAAACCATGCCATCTAACCCTAAATTCTTTCCTAAAATCTACTTCTTCCCAACTAAACACCTTATATCTAAACCCTAACTTCATTTTGGAAATCCAGATTTCCCATTCCTAAAAGCTCTAGATGACACGATACCATTGCTATCGTGGATCACTAATGACTCAATTAGTATTAGGGATAGAACAACCAATGTTTGATTAGATAGCCAACCCTAGTGTGAATTAACTTAGAGCAGGTTTGGATATAGAATAACTTATAGTTTTAATTAATGAGAGTAAAGTAGGTTTGAATGTGAAACTGAAATTATGGAGGGAGACTCTAGAATTAAAAGGTTTTAAAATAAAATAGGACTAAGACAAAGTGCATAAAATTTAATTTTAATGGAGGTAGAACTATAAATAGAACCTTAGTTGAAATAGATGAGCAAAAAGTACCAAAGTGTGATCAATTATGTTACTTAAGATCGATTATCTATAAAGACGATGATATTGATAGTGATATTGTGTACATGATAAATGCAGGGTGGGTAAAGTGGAGGGCACCATCGGGAGTGTTGTATGATAGGTGTGTTCCAAAGGCCTAAAGACAAGTTCTATAAGACAACCATTAGGCCTGCAATACTATATGAAACGGAGTGTTAGACACCAAAGAGAAGTCATATAGATAAGTTGAATATAGTCAAAATGAGAATGCTAAGGTGGATGAATGAAAGAACTAGGAGAGATAGGATTAGAAATAAATATATTTATGAGAGTTTAGGGATAACTCCTTTAAGGGAGAAGTTGATGGAGTGTAGGTTGCGTTGGTATGAGAATATGCAAAGACGACCAATAGATGCCCTTGTGAGAAGATTAGAAGTGATGAATGTAAATGATGCTAAAAGAGGGAGACCTAAGAAAACTTGGATGAAGTTAATAAAAAAAATTTTAACTTTACTATATTTTACAAAAGAGGTAGCCCTAAACAGGCCTGAATGGAGGGGTAAGATCCATGTTGCCAACCCCAAATAGTTGGGAAAAAACGTTACTTGATTATGATTATGATGATGAGCTTTGGATATAGAATTTGAGAAAAATTGAGAATTCACCTGAAATGACAATTTATGTCTAAATTTACAATTTCAGCTCATGTTCCTCCGGAGGTGCCATTTTAAGTGAATTTCCTCCATATGACTTTCACACCATTTTTGTACGGTCAATGGCAGGTGAATGGCATTCACCAATAGAAAGGACAAAATTGTCCCATTCTCACCCAAGCCCCCAAATCGCCATCCCTCACCATCGATTGTGATGCGGTCGTAGTCGGTCTATGGCTGTAGAGGTAGTATCGCAACCAGCATACTCGATTGAGCTGGTTACAAGGTGGTTTGTATTAGAGAAAGGAAGCTACATCACTCGACGTGATCTCTCGCTTATCGAAGGCCTGAGCATGGGCTAAATGTACGAGAACGCGGGCCTGCTCGCGACGGAAGACCTCTGCCTCCTTGTTCTCGCCGGTTTGGTAGTCGATTGTGTCTCCACCATCAACTGGTTGGCCTCTACCCATACCCCCGTCCACGTGTTGGCCGAGTGGTGAAACTCCCAAGGTTGGCCCTATTCGGCAGTCGCACCTACAACGAAGCTCTCGACACCGTATGTGCGAAGATGGGTGTTTAAGCGGAGTACGACGAGAAAGGTCTGAATAATACAGTGCTCATAAGAGGGCGTGTCGAGCTCGGGCACCAGTTAAGACCATTCACCGGAACTCGCTGTCTGATCACTATTGTAGCTTGTGCAACTTCGACTGCAAGGACAGGCACCCACGAGGCATGGCTCGTCGACTTGGCCAAGTCTGGCAACAAGCTCATCCTCCCCTTGTGCAAAGCCTCCAGAGTCCTTCTCCAGAAGAAGAAGAAGAAGAAAGGGAGATGTCAGAAAACCAAGAAAGCAGTGGGCATTGTACTCCCTCCGTTCCAAAATACTATGTATATTTGAAAATATTCACTGTTCTAAAATATTGTGTACATTTTGCCAAATCACGTGATTTCTTCTTTCCAAAATCGGAGGAGACTCGGAAGGATTGACTTAAACTTTATGAACGAGCATACGAATTGAATGGGATATCAAGGAGAAAGAGTCAGGTGACTTCCATGTGGGCATCATGGTCCAATAAAAATGAAAATTTTCTCAAATATATACAGTATTTTAGAACGGAGAGAGTATTTGCTTTTAAGTGCACATTAACATTCCAATGCCTGCCGAAGCATGCCTCAAACACACTTTCTAGAACAATATTGATCTTCGTCATCAAAAGTTCAGCCGAAAAAAAAAAACTCAGCTCCCACAGATTTAATTGGCATTGTTTGGTCGATAAGCCAATTGACGAATTCGATACTACCCTACATTTCAGAAACAATCATTATTAACAAGAGTTCTTGAAACAGACAGTCTGCCCATTCATTTGTGACTTTTTTTTTGCTAATTCCATTGATCATTTGTGACTTATGACTTGTGAGGGCTCATTTTATTGTAAAGTAGAACTCATGCAATCATGAACTTCTGGCCTCTATAGAAACTCAACAAACGAAAAATAGTAATAGAAATGAAAAGCATTGAACTCTTTTTATTATATATGTCAAAAGATAGGGATTAATTGGGTAGGTATAATTGAAAGCTCCACAGCTAGCACTTACTGACTCACTATCATCATTTTCTACATGTAGGTTTCAACATAGTGAATGAATGAATAATCCCAACTTGTCTGAGAAGTGAGCTTTCCTCCTAAGTAGTCCAGTTCGGTCTAGGTCCAAGAATAAAGGTTAGTGGTTAATTAGAATTGATTTTTCGTCGACTCTGATAATTTCATCATCAGACTAGGAGGTGGCGTGATTTCATCAATTAGCTTAACTAGCTCTCGTCCAAAATTTTAACTGCATTCTCTTATTCCCCTACAACTTTCTATGGTTGACATTGATAGCTTAATTTCTGTGGGATGAGATAGCTTAATTGTGCTGCGCATAGGCTTACTCTACATGGGGAATGTCACGGCCTGGGTTTTTAAAACCATTTTTAAATCAGAGTAGTAGCGGAAAACCAGATGATTACTCCTCTATACGATAAATCATGAGTTGAAAAATTTTCAACTAAGCATCTAGGCTATGATAACTGGGGTTCACAAATATGGATATAAAACCATATATACATATAGTATTACAATATGCAAAGTCGATTAAACCGACGCAAGTCCTCTAAGTGCAAGTCTGTCATCTATCTCAAAATAAACTCGAAATAGTTGGCGCTCTCACGCATTAATACAAAATCTAGAACAAACCTGGAGAAGGAGATGTGCTAAGAAATCTGAACGTCTTCACCACCAGGCTCCAAAGTGCCACGTGAAGTCAAACTTTCACAATAACACCTACATCACATATGGATGCTGAGTATAAAAATACTCAGTGGGATACCGTAACACAGTCATCAACATTACAATACACCAGGATTTACATTAATATATTATCCAACCTATTACAGGATTCCACTTGAATCTTTTATTAATCTTTCAAGCAAGTCTTTTATTGCTTCCCAAGTTCAACTTCAATAATTAAGTCTTTGTCCCATATAGACAGACTCACTGAATGTCATACCTATATGACAGACAGCATGAAAACACCGTGACTATCACTCCGGTTAATACCGGTAATCACGGCACGCCCTGAATCCCTCAAGGGTGACTGCCTCGCCCATTCCTTACCTTAAAAGGTATGACCGTCGGTAAGATTTGACTCCACATCAGCTCCTAGACTCGATGTGGGTCGGGAAACGCAGCCTTCTAGGATGCTAACGTCTCCAATGTGCATAGTAAACCACCTGGCAACAAAGGCTCAGGATGTGTGCAGAGCTTCCACCGGTCGAAAGATGCAAAAGCTCTCTCTAAAATTCATAGTGAAGAGGTAACAGCTTAAGCCTGACCAATAGAATATGTATTGCTCTCTCTAAAATCCATAGAAAGATACAAACATGCGCCAAAATAACATGTAAATGCTCTCTCTAAAATCCATAGAAAGATATAACAGCTTAAGCCTGACCAATAAAAGTTGGTCCTTATTAGGTACCATGTCACAGAGCTTCCACCAGTCGGAAGATGTGAATGCTCTCTAAAATCCATAGAGAGATACAGACGACAGAGCTTCCACCAGTTGGAAGATGCAACATCACCCCAATCTATACCTTGTGATCCTTAACCTGTATCACGGTATTACTAGTATGAACCCTTCTTAGAATTATAAATTACCATTCACAACTGTTGGCTCAATAGCTCAACAGATAGCCTAACCTTTGACTTAATAGTCATTCGGTCGCTTGATCGGAAATCACTCACACTCACACACTGACTCCCAATCCCAAGGGAATTTTAGTCTTTATTTTGATTAGGTTCTTCCCAACCCTCAAGCTTAGCCCTCAAGTCATCATTTTATTATCTTTCATAAAATGATTATGTCTCTAAACCATCTAAGTTTATTAGTCGGGTTTTTCTTATCATTTAAGACTTTTGCTATCAGTCAGCATAACATCAGGGACAAATGCCCTTAGATATAAAAACATAAACACATACCAATAACATGTCAGTTAGGGCTTGAAATTATTTATTAAGCAGCCCAAAATCAATAACAGGAGCCTATGTACCAAACTGGCTCTGTATGTACCACGCTGCTCAGAAATACACAGACGGTCGAGTTCGATCGTCAGTTGTAGGCATTTTAACTGTCGGTTGAGGTCCACCGGCAGTTCAAAATCTGAACTAGCTTATAAACTGGGTTTATTATTGAATCGGGTTCGGTCTGAAGGTGGACCGAGTTCGGTTTGAAGGTGGACCAGACCGAGTTTGAAGGTGAACCAGACCGGGTTTAGTCTAAATATGAACCGAGTTCGGGTCAGACTCTAAACTGAACTGGTTTGACTTGGTAATGGAACGGTCCGGTCCGGCATGTGCCCGAACCAGACCGGTCGTCTTCCTCAAGCAGAAGATCGGTCATGGCGGCAGCAAGCTCTGCTTGCCGCCGCTGCCGCAGTTGCTAGCGGGGCCGGTCGATTCGGTGACCCGCTCTCGGTGATCCAACTCCCCTCCTCCTTTCCTCTGTCTAGGGTTGAGCTCGTCGGAGAAAGAAAAGACGGCAGTGGCAAACTTGACGCCTTTCGGCCGCCGCCACTGCCTCGTCAGGCATTTCGGGCCGGAGGGCCTTCCGATAGCTTTGGCCCTCCTCCCCGTCACCTCCTTCGTGTCTTTCACCCTCCATACGATAGCAAAGGTGACACCTTTTTAGGTTGTTGCCTACGCCATCTCCGTCGCTGGGACTGTTGCTCACCGTTCCCAGCCTTCCCAAGGTGGTGGGAGGACAACATATGTCCCGCCGGCTTAGTTCCCGCCTCCATCCCTTCCTCTTTGTCACAGTTCCGCCGCGGCACTACCAGTCGGCCAGTGCCGCAGGGAGCAAGACTTCTCACTGTTGCAGCGCCCTCCGTCGGTTCGCGCAACTGGTGCTGCAGTTTCCCTGACCGACGCCACCATCGCCTCCATCGTCAGAATAGCAACCCAACAAAACATAACTCAAATGAAAGCATGTTACGAAATCCAACCTTGCGTGTCGAATCGCTGCCCGCCAGAGGTCCTCGGAGAGTCGCCGGAGCTTACTAGATGTAGTTGAGCTCGCCGGATGTAGTTGAGCTCGCCGGAGGGTTGCCGTCGTCGCTCGAGGACGCCCTCCCCCTGCTGCTCCTCTCCTCTCCCCCGGCTCCCCCTTTGCTTTTCTCTTAACCCAGTCGCCGGAGTTGCCGTCGAGGTCGCCGAAAGTCGTCGAGGTTGGCCGGAGGTTGCCGCTGGTTCAATTAGCTTCGGCAGCAAAATGGGATGTGCTGTTTGTTTCAGTCGAGCAGTACCAGTCTGAAATACTTCCTTAGCCAACAGGTTCTTACACCTATTTTCATCCTCAATACACCTGTTTTCATTCCCATTACACCTGGCCCTCCACTAGGTACCAGGTGTTACATTCTTCTCTCCATAAAAGAATTTTGTCCTCAAAATTTAGGTAGATCCTTCCCGAAACAACTCTGGGTAAGCACGATGCATTACTCCTGTCCCAAAGTGAATTCCTCAAACTTATCATTACACCCCTGAACCAGGACTAACGGAATCACCCTATTCCTGAGTACATGATTTCTTCAGTTCTTGATCCTGATCGGTATCACTTCATAGGTCAAGTCAGATTTTTAGTTCCATAATGGAATAGTCAACCACATGCGCATCATCCCGACAGTACTTCCGCAACTGTGAGACATGAAACACGTTATGCACTTGATCTAGATTAGGAGGTAAAGCAAGTCGATAAGCTGAGTTACCAATCCGTTCCATGATTTCAAAAGACTTATAAAACGAGTACTTAATTTTCTTTTCTTACCAAATCGCAAAACTTCACGTGCGGTTGAAACCTTCAAGAACACATGGTCATCAATCTCAAACTGAAGATCTCTACGCCTTCTATTTGCATAATGTTTCTGCCGCTCCTGGGCCAAACGAAGTTTTTCCCTAATGAATTTCACCTTGTCAGCACACAACTGAAGCATCTCTGACTTGATCATAACTTTCTCACCGACTTCATTCCAACAAGTTGGAGATCTACATGGACGTCTATAGAGAGCTTTATATGGTGCCATCTCAATACTAGAATGGTAATTGTTGTTGACAAATTCAATCAAGGGTAAATGGTCATCCCAATTACCTTTCCAATCCAGCACACATGCTCGAAGCATGTCTTCGAGAGTCTAAATAGTCCATTCTAATTGGCCATCAGACTGAGGGTGATACACCATGCTGAAATTGAGTATAGTGCCCAAAGCATCTTGTATACTCCTCCAATAGCGTGACGTGAATCTAAGATCCCTATCAGACACTATGGAGAGAGGGGTACCATGCAATCTTATAATTTCTCGGATATAGAGCTAAGCCAAACTTTCTGGAGTCTGCTTCCACCGAATTGGTAAGAAATGTGCAGACTTGGTCAATCGATCTACTATCACCCAAATAGTATCATGCTTCTTCTGAGTAGAAAAAAGCCTACTACAAAATCCATGGTGATATGCTCCCACTTCTATTGAGGAATATCTAGTAGCTGCAAAAGTCCTCCAGGTTTCTAGTGCTCTGCTTTAACTTGCTGACAAGTGAGACATCTGGCTACAAACTGACCAATATCCTTCTTCATTCCATCCCACCAGAAGTTACGCTTCAAATCTTTGAACATCTTTATCTCACCTGGATGAATGGTGTACTTGGAATGATGAGCCTCACTTAATAATTCTCTGCGCAGTTCTGAGACAGCTGGGACTACCACTCGACCTTTGAATCGAATTGCCCCATCAGCTCCTTTAACAGAACCTGTCTTTTTGAGTAAGTTCTGGACTTCTGAATCTGTTGCCTGGCCAAAATAATCTTCTCAACAATTCCAGATTGAACTACAAAGTTGGCCACAAAAGACTTCCCTCCTTTAGATGAAGGTTCTATGTGTAGGCTTGCCATAGATTCTAGCAATTCCCACTCTTTGACCATCATAAAGGCAGCAAGGGTTTCTGACTTCCTACTAAGTGCATATACCACCACATTAGATTTGCCAGGGTGGTAAGCTATAGAGAAGTCATAATCCTTAATATACTCGAGCCAACGCCTTTGTCTCAAATTTAGATCTCTCTGAGAGAAAATATACTTCAAGCTTTGATGATCTGTAAAGACTTCAAACTGCATACTATAGAGAGAGTGCCTCCACAACTTCAATGCAAACACCACTGCAGCCAGCTCTAAGTCATGTGTTGGGTAGTTTCACTCATGTGGCTTTAGTTGTCTTGATCCATAAGCCACAACTTTGCCATGCTGCATGAGTACACAACCTAAGCCTTTTCTAGAAGCATCACTGTACACCACCAAACCCTCTTCTCCTAAAGAAAGAGTAAGAATTGATGCACTAGTTAACTTATTTTTCAACTCCAAGAAACTGTTTTCACATTTTTCATCCCAAACAAACTTCACATCCTTCCTTGTCAATTTGGTCAAAGATAGGGCAAGAGTAGAGAAACCTTCAATGAATCTTCTATAATACCCTGCCAAACCCAGAAAACTTCTAATCTCGGTGACTGTTTTTGGCCTCTCCCAATTGACTATAGCCTTGACCTTAGATGGATCAACAGATATGCCATCCTTTGAAATAACATGTCATAGGAAGTTAACGCTCTCCAGCCAAAAGTTACACTTGCTAAACTTGGCATACAACTGATGCCCCCTCAACACGTCTAATACCCATTCCGAATGCTTCGCATGGTCCTCGAAGGATGACGAGTAGATAAGGATGTCATCGACGAAGACAATGACAAACTGGTCTAACCAAGGTTGATAAATTTTGTTCATCAAATCCATAAAGGTTGCAGGTGCATTGGTTACTCCAAAGGGCATTACTAGGAATTCATAATGACCATACCTGGTCCTAAAGGCAGTCTTAGGGATGTCTTCATCTCGAATCCTCAACTGTTGATAGCCTGAACGAAAGTCAATTCGAGATAAAACTTTGGCTGAATGCAACTGGTCGAATAGGTCATCTATCTGAGGCAAGGGGTATTTATTTTTAACAGTCACCTTATTCAACATCCTATAATCGATGCACAATCTGAGAGAACTATCCTTCTTCTTGACAAAGAGAACTGGTGCTCCCCAAGGCGAGACACTTGGACGAATAAATCATTTGTCGAGCAACTCCTGTAATTGCTTCTTCAATTCATTCAACCTTGCTGAAGTCATCCAAAATAGTGTCTTGGACACTGATGAAGTTCCAGGACATAATTCTATTGTAAAGTCAACTTCTATTTCAGAAGGTAAACTAGGTAATTCCTCAGGAGACTAAGGTCTTATCGGTATATCCTCCAAATTAGATAAATTGTTTCATCAGTGATCTCACTTACCTGATAGGCTACACCTCCCTTCATCAGAAGTTATATACCTTCATGGCTAAGCAGTTAATCTGCTAGTCACAATTCAATCTCAACCAATTCGACAGAAAATGAATAAAATCTACACACGCTCCAATCTTCATCCATCTATCAATCCAATTTGACAAACTCAAGGAGTAATTGCGACACATCAAAATATCCACATATAATTATTTTGTAACAAGTTCTAACAAAAAGTCAAGATTCTTATTACAACAAAGCTTCCTTACTACAACTACTACTCCAAAAACAACTTTTTCCTCCAAGCCTCTTTTCTTCAAAGGTACTCATCCAATATAGCCAAGGCCACACAAGTTGGTGCTGGTAAAAACCATGAGTGCCATGTCATCTCCCAAATGGTCATGTGGGGCCAGCAGTAACCCTGGGACCTGAATCTCATATAAAGGATATCCCACAAGGCTACCTCATGTTCCGCTCTCCGATAAACTGGGTGATCTCTAACAATCTGGGGAACCGACTCTATAATCATTGGTGGGGTACCATCCATAGATGGGAAGATTATCCTTGCTGGTCGAGCCTCTGCAGATTCTTCTTCCAAAATTTTAATTGCATTCTCTTATGCCCCTACAACTTTCTATGGTTGACATTGATAGCTTAATTTTTGTGGGATGAGATAGCTTAATTGTGCTGCGCATAGGCTTACACTACATGGGGAATGTCACGGCCCGGATTTTTAAAACCATTTTTAAATCAGAGTAGTAGCGGAAAACCAAAGGATTACTCCTCTATATGATAAATTATGAGTTGAAAATTTTTTGACTAAGCATCTAGGCCGTGATAAAACCATATATACATATAGTATTACAAGATTAAACCGAAGTAAGTCCTCTAAGTGCAAGTCTATCATCCATCTCAAAATAAACTCGAAATAGTTGGTGCTCACGCCTTAATACAAAATCTAGAACAAACCTGGAGAAGGAGATGTGCTAAGAAATCTGAACGTCCTCACCACCAGGCTCCCAAGTGCCACGTGAAGTCAATCTTTCATAACAGCACCTACATCACATAAGGATGCTGAGTATAAAAATACTCAGTGGGATACCATAACACAGTCATCAACATTACAATACACCAGGATTTACATTAACATATCATGCAACCTATTACAGGATTCCACTTGAATCTTTTATTAATCTTTCAAGCAAGTTTTTTTATTGCTTCTCAAGTTCAACTTCAATAATTAAGTCTTTGTCCCATATAGACAGACACACTGAATATCATACCTACATGACAGACAGCACGAAAACACCGTGACTATCACTCCGGTTAATACTGGTAATCATGGCACGCCCTGAATCCCTCAAGGGTGACTGCCTCGCCCATTCCTTACCTTAAAAGGTATGACCGTTGGAAGGATCTGGCTCCACATCAGCTCCTAGACTCGATGTGGGTCAGGAAACGCAGCCTTCTAGGATGCTAACGCTCCAATGTGCATAGTAAACCACCTGGCAACCAAGGCTTAGGATGTGTGCAGAGCTTCCACCGGTCGGAAGATGCAAAAGCTCTCTCTAAAATTCATAGAGAAGAGGTAACAGCTTAAGCCTGGCCAATAGAATATGTAATGCTCTCTCTAAAATTCATAGACAGATGCAAACATGAGCCAAAATAATATGTAAATGCTCTCTTTAAAATCCATAGAAAGATATAACAGCTTAAGCCTGGCCAATAGAAGTTGGTCCTTATTAGGTACTATGACACAGAGCTTCTACCAGTCGGAAGATGTGAATGCTCTCTAAAATCCATAGAGAGATACAGACGGCAGAGCTTCCACCAGTCGGAAGATGCAACACCATCCCAATCTATACCTTGTGATCCTTAATAGGTATCATGGTATTACTAGTATGAACCCTTCTTAGAGTTATAACTTACCATTCACAACTATTGGCTCAATAGCTCAACAGATAGCCTGACCATTGACTTAATAGTCATTCGGTCGCTTGATCAGAAATCACTCACTCACACACTGACTCCCAATCCCAAGGGTATTTTAGTCTTTATTTTGATTAGGTTCTTCCCAATCCTCAAGCTTAGCCCTAAAGTCATCATTTTATTATCTTTCATAAAATGATTATGTCTCTAAACCATCTAAGTTTATTAGTCGGGTTTTTCTTATCATTTAAGACCTTTGCTATCAGTCAGCATAACATCAGGGACAAATGCCCTTAGACATAAAAACACAAACACATACCAATAACATATCAGTTAGGGCTTGAAATTATTTATTAAACAGCCCAAAATCAATAACAGGAGCCTATGTACCAAACTGGCTCTGTATGTACAACGCTGCTCAGAAATACACATACAGTCGAGTTCGATCGTCAGTTGTAGGCATTTTAACTGTCGGTTGAGGTCCACCGGCAGTTCAAAATCTGAACCGGCTTATAAACCAGGTTTATTATTGAACTGGGTTCGGTCTGAAGGTGGACCGAGTTCGGTTTGAAGGTGGACCAGACCGAGTTTGAAGGTGAACCAGACCGGGTTTGGTCTAGACATGAACCGGGTTCGGGTCAGACTCTAAACCAAACTGGTTTGACTTGGTAATGGAACGGTCCGGTCCGGAATGTGCCCGAACCGGACCGATCGTCTTCCTCAAGCAGACGATCGATCATGGCGGGAGCAAGCTCTGCTTGCCGCCGCCGCCGCTGCTGGCGGGGCCGGTCGATTCGGCGACCCGCTCTCGGTGATCCAACTCCCCTCCTCCTTTCCTCTGTCTGGGGTTGAGCTCGTTGGAGAAAGAAAAGACGGCAGTGGCAAAGCTGACGCCTTTCGGCCGCCGCCACTGCCGCGTCAGCCATTTCGGGCCGAAGGGCCTTTCGATAGCTTTGGCCCTCCTCCCCGTCACCTCCTTTGTGTCTTTCACCCTCCATACGACGGCAAAGGTGACACCTTTTTGGGTTGTTGCCTACGCCATCTCCGTCACCGGGACTTGTGCTTGGCGTTCCCAGCCTTCCCAAGGCGGTGGGAGGACAGCAGATGTCCCGCCGGCTTAGTTCCCGCCTCCATCCCTTCCTCTTCGTCACAGTTCCGCCGCGGCACTACCAGTCAGCCAGTGCCGCAGGGAGCACGACTTCTCACTGTTGCAGCGCCCTCCGTCGGTTCGCGCAACTGGTGCTGCAGTTTCCTGACCGACGCCACCATCGCCTCCACCGTTGGAATAGCAACCCAACAAAACATAACTCAGATGAAAGCACGTTACGAAATCCGACCTTGCGTGTCGAATAGCCGCCCGCCGGAGGTCCTCGGAGAGTCGCCGGAGCTTGCTGGATGTAGTCGAGCTCGCCGGAGGGTTGCCGTCACCGCTCGAGGATGCCCTCCCCCCTGCTGCTCCTCTCCTCTCCCCCGGCTCCCCCTTTGCTTTTCTCTTAACCCAGTCGCCGGAGTTACCTTCGAAGTCGCCGAAGGTTGCTGGGGTCGCCGGAAGTCATCGAGGTTGGCCGGAGGTTGCCCCTGCTTCAATTAGCTTCGGCAGCAAAATGGGATATGCTGTTTGTTTCAGTCGAGCAGTACCAGTCTGAAATACTTCCTTGGCCAACAGGTTCTTACACCTGTTTTCATCCTCAATACAACCTGTTTTCATTCCGATTACACTTGGCCCTCCCCCAGGTACCAGGTGTTACAGGGAATATGTTGCTCACTCAGAGATTTGGGTAGGGAATACACCCCTTTTCTGATAGTGGCATTGGAGTTTGATAAGCTGCATATGAAAGGAGCTCGATCTTGTTTCTGTTTAATTGTTTTGGAAGTAGAGAGAGAGATATGGAACAAAACATAGTTGAAATGTCCGACCAAGTACATTCATATATATTGACCTTCAGCTGATTTATGTCTGGACGATAGAAGTCTGTGTTTTTGTTATGCTGGAAATGCACATGTTCTGCATAAAAAAAGGTAGACGTGGAAACTAAGGGATATTTCTAAATAATTAAACACAAATTTAAACTATCAAGTAGCTACCTGATTTCTGAATATATGTTTGCAACCTGCCTGATTTTGAATTTGCTAAAAAAAACGTATAGAGCTGAAAGGCTACCTGATCATTTTTTTTCATTGCAAAACATCTTCGAAAGTGTGGGATAATTTAGAAGTTACATACAAGCAAAATCCTCACACACACACACACACATATATATATATGTGTGTGTGTGTGTGTGTGAACATACGGTTTAGCGACACAAGTATGAATCAGGGAGTCAAAAGTGCACTTCGGATGCGATGGAAAAACATACGGTAACAGGCAATGGTCCTGCACATATTAAGTATCAAATTTAGCGAATGGGCTTTTATCAGTAAGCAATTACTACTAATCAAATTAAAGCAGCTTACATATCAACAGAGACGAGATAGCTAAATCAGACCTGCCAGCAACCACGGCTCCACGAATTCAGCTAACTGAATATTTCTCGGTCCCACATGAATGGTTCGATATGAAGAGTAATTTAACCATTGATTTTCACCCGTCGATGATACATCACCATGATTAAAAATTTACAAGGAAGAACGGATAAATCAAGAGTGATCATCCTTTTCAGCTGTGCTATTATGCCTTGGAATTTCTGAAAATGGTTCAATGCATTTAAACTAAAACTGCACTTGCTCCTGCATTATTCTACACAAAAGAACGGCATTTGGTTCTTGTCAAACAATTTCAATGTGTAAGTTATAGTAAAACCATTTTGAGATAATGACACTAGCTAAACATTCGCAAGAAAATGATCATCACATGTAACTGGCTTCTGGAACTGCATATATCGGTAAAGAGAACGATGGACGCCATTTAGTTAAACAAAAGTAGTAAGAAACTGGAAGCTAGTGAGTTCACAAAAGTTGTCATAATCACTTTAAATTACTGAAATCAAGAGCAAAAATAGTAAACGTGCATATCTAGGGTAAAAAGAATTTTTGATGTTCACTATTGACAAATCAAACACTGTTTCATTAAATGACCTAACTTGAAGAAACTTGAGGAATGTGAACCATAAATTCAAATTAACTTTGCATAATTTCAAAAAATAAAAACTTTTGCATGCCATCACACTTTGAAATTTGAAATCCAATTCCCAATTCCTAAATAGACATGACAAGAAATAGGTGTGGACTAAAAAAATTGCGTTGATATCTAGAGACAAGTAAATATGTTATATCAGGATTACCGCGAGAGGGGCTCACGGTGATGACAGAAGCATAGAGAGCACAAAGGAGTGAGATGCAACGAACCAAAATGCATATCCTCATCTGTGCTCTCTATCTTCTGTCAACATTCATGCCACCCATTTGCAGCCTCTCTCCTGTGGAGGAAAAGCAGATTGAATTCAATATTGATCAGGAAAACTATTGAAGCAAAAAAAAAGGAAAAAATGGAAATATTCACACAAACACTCGAACACAAAAAGAGGAGAGAGGGATGAAGGTGGGATTGGAGAGAGCGGAGGATCTAAGAACTAAGAACCAAGAAGACCTTGCTGAAGGAAACAAGGAAATGCATGTGACTGACCTAAACAGGGACCCTAGCATCTATTTATAGGGAAGGGGGCTCTTTTTTTTTGGTCGTTGTTAAAAGCGAGGGGGCTCATGCAGTCTCCATGAATTCTCGAGCCCTTGTAACCGTTTTTCGCATATATGCGCAGTAGGACACTGGTAGAAACCACTTGCCATTTCATTTTCATTTGAGTTGAGTATTTTCACTTGCTTTGCATGAATCGATGACCAGTACCCTCTTAAAAGCTAAATCGAAGGAAGCTACATGTACAACTGTAGTTGCATGTCAATTGTCAATCTAAGCTTGGCATGCAGTAAGGCAAAAGCCTTTACGCCACGTAATTATTAATTATTTTTTCCTCTTATTTGGCTGGCAAGTTAAGACTTGGATCAGTGTATATTGGCTGGTTAGGAGAAAGAAAGTTATCAAGGAATACGAGTTAAAGCAAAGTAAGACTCAGCTCGAATCGAAACATCCCGAGCTACCTCTACTAAGTGTGAACTCGATCTCTCGTCTCTCCCCAGAATGCAAGCGAAATAATTAAAGGAGGAATTTCGCCAAAAAATCACTTTAATCTTGACCTCAATATTCGACCCTAGTGTAGATCACCATAATTATGGATATTTTAGTAGCAAAGATAACGTTAAAAAACTTGGATGCAGCTCTGGTTGAACAATTATTGTCACAGCTGTTTTATACAAGAATATGGTATCTAATTATATTGGCCATTGATTCGGTGCGGAGAATTGAAGGGGACCTCATATATTGGTCAGGTGCACAGGCCTGAGAGCCTGAGGCATCAGTGCAAGTTGTCGAGAATCACAAGAAGCATCCATGCGGAGTTTAAGAATCCGGATTGTTGAAGCACACATGTATCCCTTAACCTCCCAAGGTCCTGTCAAAGCCCCCTTCAGACCGCAATATTCTGACTCCTATCAGTCTTGCTCAAGGATATCCTTGCCTATGGTAGATAATTGGCTAGCAACTAGATTGAAAACTTACCATAGATTCTGTTAATTGTTTAGGATGTCCATCAAACAACCGGGAGACTGGTACCAGTTGGGGTGTGTGATCTTATTAATCTTTCTCATTTATGGATTTTCAATATCTATCATGTTGCGCAGTGTCTAGTGTTCTTTAGTGGGAGCAGAATGCTTTGTTTCTCTTTTCTTTTCCAAAGAGCTTCCATTCCAACTTTTGCCTCTTTTTTTTTTACTTTGAAAGCTGCAACGTTCATTCCGCATGTCATCATCCCCAACCTCCTACAATCAGCATTACAACTCCTGTGAAGAAACGGCAATACAAAATGAGAGAGTGACATATAGTCATTCCTTTCTCAAAACTTAAAAGGGTGCATTTGACAACCTTGATTTTGATTTAATGGTGTGATTCTTGGGATCTCGTGTGATTTAGCAAATGACAAGGTAGAATCTCGTGTCATTTGTCAAATGACAGGTCCCTATCATTTTAGGCGATCCTCTTTTAAGTTATAATCAGAATCACGGTAAGATTTTGGGGAAGAATCAAATCACACCCAAAAAGGAGTTGCAAACGCAGGATTTAGACAAATCACGTGATTCTTAAAATCACATGGTCTAAATTTACGTTGCCAAACACACCCTAAAATAAGTTCATAAAGGCTTGAAAACGGCAATAGAATTTCCGCATCCTTTGAAGAAACGCTGCATTAATAGCACACTTAATTAAATTAGATAAGAGAAGCTTATCACACCCTATTTGTTGCCATACAAAGCCATCAACCCGGTTTAAAATCACAAGGGACGGTAGCAGATAAACAAAAGAAAATGAAGGTCCACTCCTCAATCCGCACCGCTGTGGCGATTGCGTCTATTGTTTTCTTAGTCTTAATCATGTCTCATGTGACTGAATCAAGGATACAAGTTCTTTTGGTGGACGAGATACCCAAAACAGGTTCTTTTTTATCTTTTTTTTGGTTTGAATGATACAAATTAACACTGCTTAGATCTTGCGCATCTGTATGAATTTTGGTTTATGTGTTGTTTTAGACGTAGAAAAAGGATGAAATGATATGAAAACTCTACAAAATCCAATAATCTTTTACGTGAAATAAGGAAGAAAAATGAGGTTTTGCAGGGAACAATGATGTGGGTATCACAAGGATAGGGCTATCACCACCACCTGCGCCAAAGGCAAGCGATCATGATTTCTTTGCCCCGCCACCACCTATTCGTGTGCCATAAGATGGCCTGATGGGGCCTTCCTGCATGGATGTTCTTTACTTGCATCCTTTTCTCTACCAATAATGAAATGCAGTTTGGGATTCTGGTCTAGGTTTTCAGATCCATGGTGCTAATTAATCATGCATGTGTAACGCGTGCTAGTTCTATAGCATCTAGTTGTTAGAGTGTATTTTTATATTCATATCATCAACGGTTGAGATTGTTTCAATTGAACGGCTGTGATTATTTCAGTGTTTGCTATAAATAGACAAGTGTACTCTGTATTTGCTTTAACCAGAAATAGAAATCCATTTTCCAAATCTTTTCTCACTAGTCCTATGGAATTGTGGATCGAGAAAGAGAAATGAATGAATATAATCTTTGCATGTTAAAAATGTCCCATGTTTTTGGTGTCTCTGTGTGGCAGATCGTTAGCCACACAGAGATGAGAGTTCTTGGTCTTCCAGAACCTCATTTGTGGGTTAAATGGCATCAGGGCTGAAAACGATGATGAGTCCTTTGTCCTTGTGTCTCCGACTCTCCAAATCGAATAGAAAGCATCTCTTGAAAGCTGCCCTCCTTAGAGCCATGGCTGTCCTACGCCTTTACAAAAAATTTCGTTAAGATTCTAATTAAAATTTTTGGAATATTTTTTTGTTAAATTTATATGCTTATATGATGTGAAACTTCTGCAGTGAATGGTTAATAACCTTGTATTTAAAAAATTTGCACCACAAATGAATGGTTCTGCCTGTTGACAGCTTCATCACGTTTGAAAACTGAAGTCTGTGTAGCATCATTTTTTTATACGAAGTCTGCCTAGTCGGCATGAGGTTGGCCAAGTTTCTTGTGATTAATTTCTTTCCCACATGCTGAGCTGGGACGGCCCATGGGCCAGTTGGATATCACGTATTAGTACACAATTTACACTTTGGTTTTCTCCTAGTGTTTCAATTTTATTGTAATTCTTCATCTTTTGCCAATTCCAAATTCTTAATGTAAAACTCGTCGAAGTAAACTTCAGGCCATCCTAGGCTCCAAGCCTAGATAATGCACGCTTGCTCATCCATCTTTCTGAGTTCTGAGGAGATAATGAGACAAAGCAAAGATCCTGCCAGTTTTAAAGCGGAAAGGAGTCAACTTTATGTTTCCATTTGATGCACGATTGTAAAACGAAGAAAGATTATCCAGCAAAAGGCCAAACTACCAATGTCAAACCATGTGGGGTCAGCACTTACTGGACATGGAAATGACCACTCAACGATTTTCCCCAAAATCAAAGAAGATCCCTCCAAGACATAGGTCTACCGTCACACGGAGGCATTCGATTGGCCAATCATGTGTCAATTGGCCCTGGAGTGTGATGTGGTTCTGGTTGGTAGAACAAAGTCAGCCCAATCTGTTTGACGTGTGTGGGAGCACTGGAGGCACCAAATCAAGATAGGAAGATGCGCATTAATCCAAGAGGCGGACGCCAATTGACACGAGAATTTTTTCAGGGTACTTCGCACACCAAGTTGTGCGTATATTTCACCACTCACCAGCTTACACATTAGTCACCAAGGGTTGTGACAGTTTGAACCACATGCAGCCCCCGGTGACCACCGTGTTAGTCAGTTAATGGTTACATGGATAGCTTGGTGCGCGAAATACACTGAAATTTTTCCCGATTCACACTCACCTTACCATTGTATTAGACATAGAGATAATAAAATGGTCCAGCAAAACATCAACATCCTTCTTCTTTCGTGCCTTTCTTCTCTTGCTTCTAAAAAGAAAAAGGGATCCAAAGCCACTGCAGAAGCATGCGGGTGATGGGGGCCCATTTAGGGTGGGGGAGGAGGGGGGCTCGATAGTCCATGCCGCGCCGTTGCCGTAGAGCCCAAACCCAGTGGAAATGGGCCCGGGTCCACCTGGTAAAGTACTGAGGCCCAACTCCCGAGCCCGCCTGTCTTCACCCTGGCCGGCATACTTGGGCCACATTGCCTTGGACTCGTCGCCACTTTGTTGATTATCATTATGACGTAATTAGCACATCATTGTGACGTGGTCACAGGTAGTTAACAGCTATTGTCACCACATCTTCTTTTCCTAATACACTTATATGTTGGCCATATACTATTATGAGGAAATAATATCCCGCATGCCTTTTATATATGGCAGGGTCTAATTGAATGCACACTGCTAACTCCAAGGCAGGCCCATTGTGGTGGTGGATAATTGGGGACATAATTGAACCTCTTTTGGTCCTAATGATAAGAGGGCAATATGTAGCCAATAAATTTTGCACAAATCCTCTTTGGTTTTGTATACATGGTCATTCAACTTTCTTAATTTTGCATAAAACTCAATTTGTGTAGAGATAAGTATAAAAGATGAATGAGACTGAAAATATCAACATTACGATTTATGAGTTGATTTTCTATTGTACCGAAAGCTATGGCTGTGCTAGAAATTCCATTCTTCTTTTACGATCTATTTGGTTAGAGAGAAAAAAGAAAAAAAGTCAAATGAAAAAAAAGAAGAAAAAGAAATGAGGAGTTAGATTTTTCTCTCATTTTCTTTCTATTTGAGAAAGAAAGAATTATAACTGAACTTTTTGTGTGGTCCAGACGTGAGAAAAAAATAGTTTTCAACGGTCACACTTTTTTATCTATCCAAACACTAAAAAAAAATTTTAATTTTGTTCTCATTTTCTTTTCCTTTCTTGCTAACCAACGCACCCTTATTGTTCTTGGGATTTAATGTACCAGTACCTTTCGGCAAACAAGAAGTTCAACCGAAATGTCAGTACTTAAACATTTGACTCCAAATAATAAGGACAGTAGAACGTTGAATTTAAGAAAGTTTGTATCCCAATCAAGTGAGAGTTCAGCTGAAGTGTCTACCACTTTAGTAAGATCGGACAAAACATTCGTCCCAGCTACCAAAAGTCCTCTCTTGAAAGAGACTAAGGAAGGCAAAGAGTGAAAGCAAAGAAACAAGAGAGGGTCGATGAAGACACGAGATTTTAAAAAACCACAAATTCCAAGAGCCAGCCTTGAAATTCGAGTGAGTGGGGTGCTCTATTTCCACAAGCATGCCTTCCAGATATCGTCCTCCTTCGTAAAGTAATCAAAACTCGCAAAGTAATTCCAAAAAGCACCCGTTTTCCTCTTTATATACCACCACCCCACCACTGCCTCCCTCTCAGGTCCTCCACACTTCTGTTTACTCTGTCTTTTGCTCTTGTTTCTTCTATAATTAGCTCTTGGTTTTGTAAGTAAAAGCTGGTAAGATCGACTTGCTTGTAAGGCAATGGTGGTACTGAAGCGAGTGTTCGAGGCTTGTTCTGGAAGCATTAAAATAGGAAGAAGACGTAGGAGGAAGAGGCATGGCTTTCTTGCTGCACTGCGTGTGAAGATCATTTGAATCTGGAAACAGAAAAGAAACATGCACAGCAGTCTCTCTCTCCTGTTTCCTGAGTGAGAAGAATCAGGATAGCGTTATTGCAATGCGGGGAATTGAGGAAAGCCGGTCCGATTTTACTGCAGCTCTAATTTGCCTTTTTGCACTTCATTTTTCTTGCCTAGTCTCTCTTCATCACTCTTCTTTTCCTTCGTTTTCTTGTTTGTTTGATCAAAATACCTGTAAACATGGGATGTAAGAGATGCATTCGTGGCTCATGGTTGGTGATGTGTAGAGCACTATCACATGGTATTAGATGTTTGCTGCTAGGAATGCATCACTTACACATGTCATGTATCTGCTTCTATAGCTACCCAAAATGCTATTGCTACGTTGTCTCACTGTGTCAATAAGGTTCTATATATGAGCTATCATGCTTTCGGTGGTCTCTTATGTTTATATTAGAAATAACAACTATGGTTAAAATTGAAGCTTTTTCATTGATAGATAAATTCGAAGCTAGTACTCTAGGGAGGAGGGGAGCCTGAAAAACAACGCATGGTGGGAGTGTCTGAACACTTGGAAGAGAGGGTGCTTTTCCGAGTCAGTGGCCCTCATGTTGCATGTTCTTCTTTTCAGACGACTCTGCAGACAGAAAACTGCAGGCGTTGACAAAGGCATAAGGCTTGCTTTCTTTTTGGGATTCTTTTCTCTTTTCCTTTTTGTTTAAGTGGCGTTTTAGTGGCTTTGTTTTGAAATTGGAGGCCACTTCGACTGTTGAAGTTGAATCAATATACGACCTCGTCCATTCGTTCCGCTTTTGATGTGAAGTTTGATTTTGGAAAAAACTTTGTCGGGCCACATATCTCTCGAATACCCCTCATCGCGAGTTGGACGGCTCACTTGTTTTAGGGGCTCGGCACACTTGGCTGGATGTGCACCATCTAAACAGAACTCTTTGGTTGTTAGTCTAGAAACGGTTCATGTACCTTATATTGTTGGTAACATGACGCTGTTATGAATTTTTGACCTCATGTAACATCTGATTAAGAGCTACAATTGAGCCATGTATCAAGAAAAGTCTACAATTGAGCCTGTCAATGTTCTGTTCGCAATCAGCACCAAAAGCTGATCAAGCGTGAATTATGATTATCATTACTTCAATTTAGCTATGTCAAAATTACCAATATACGACTAATCCACAAAATGAAGGCAAGTCCCACCTTATCCATAAGAATGCATGTGTCACATGCGATTTTCTTCACTTGTGTCTTCGCCTCTGGGCCATTTACGTTTTTTTTAAGTTTTTACTCTCTCAGTCACAGTATATGTTAGGAAAATCTATAGCGAATTGCAATTGAATATGCATGTTACATGAAACGTATATTGCTGAAAATGTCTTTTGCTCAAGGCATTAAATGGTGGATTGCATTTTAGAGTACCAATATAGATTTAGGAAATTAAGCTGTTCTTTAGAGTTATTGTAAGGGAAATATATTAGCCCGATTCCATCTTTTGAAGGCAGAAATTTTAAGGATACATGTAATTGAAAGTAGGAGTTGTTTCTTGATGGAAATAATGCCTCTTGTGAATTAATCTTCAATTTG
This sequence comes from Houttuynia cordata, assembly GCA_039654745.1. Lineage (NCBI taxonomy): Eukaryota > Viridiplantae > Streptophyta > Magnoliopsida > Piperales > Saururaceae > Houttuynia > Houttuynia cordata. Next base: position 54,409,193 of record CM077502.1, on the reverse strand, counting down.
CCATTCCTTCATGTGTGGCTTATGACTAAATTTTGACTTTGTTGACAGGTAAACTTCTAGTTAGACCATTCCCCTAAATTTTGAAGGAAAAATTAACAGATGTTGGGTCATGGGCTGGCTCATAACCTCAGGGATTGATTGAGGCAACCCATGGGGAAAGCCCACTTATTGGGGTTGAGGAGCACGGCCTATAAGGCCTTGTCTTTTGCCAGGCTCATCTTGACTTTTTGAAATTGAGGCCGGTTTACATGCGACCGATCTCATGTAGCTTGCATGAGCCAAGCACTCTCCATCCGTCAGATCAAGAGTTGATGGCAGATGTCAAGCCGTCAGCTCTCTCAAGCTCATGTATGCTGCATGAGACCGATCTCATTTAAACTTTTCCATTTAAACTTTTATATGTTCCAAAATGTATTTAATATGTATATCTTTTTATTGCTGAAATTGTCTATTTTATATCCAGTATTTGTTTTCTTTTTGGCAACAATATACTGAATTTGCTTTCTGCGCTGAGCCTAATGCAAAGTTGATTTTATAAGTATGGTAATCTGTTGCTAGTTTGTTAGAGCTAATTCTGATATTGAAGCTTATACATTAACAGCCAGTCTGAGCCAAAGTTTGTAAAATTAATAGAAGGCACAAAAGAAAATCATTCTCCGTTCATGAATATTTAAGCACAATAGATGAGCCTTCTCAGAACATTCTCACAAAACTCAGGCCCAAAGAATTCATTTGTGGACTTCCGATCCACATAAAATTACCTGACCCAAGTATAATCAGTGGCTTGTCGGAAAGCATCTTGCCTGCAGGTTAGTTCTATGCCATGACTTAGCCTCTTATGACATTCCAAAGAAGATATGCTTCACAGTCAAGTGTCAATATTCCGGTCACTTTTAATAAATATTTTTTTCAAATGAACTTATTTTTAGTTCATTTCAAAAAACGGTATCTATTAAAAATGACCGAGGGAGTACAAATTTCCCTTTCACGCAATTTTTTTTTTAAATCCGAACTAAAATCAACCTTTTCACGAAATGCATAGCGGAGAGCAAAAAAGTCCGGAGCTGGGACGTCCCCATGTGAATTATGCATGCATGTCTCGAAACATACGGGCACTGGTCCCCCAGTTCTCACAATCCACGACCAACACCGTTAGTACGAGAGTAACAATTTAGACAGAATGAGAGATTTTCAATGATTCCATGAATCACAGATATCATGTAGGAGTAGTTTTTCCTTTCATAGGATGAGGTATCATATAGCAGCATGCTAGTACCAAATATCATCATTACAAGAAATACTGATTCTCCAATCTCCATACATCTGCAGACGATCAAAACACAACCAGCTAGTCACCAACCATGCACTCATTTAAGCCTCTAACATGCTCTCTCATTTTAATGGCAGCCAACACTACTCAAGTAGTGGGAAATTAGCCATGTTCACCTTAGGCTGAAAAAGACAGATATATATGAGAGTATCCAACCTTACCAATCCGTTGCCCGTCGGCCTATACCACGTTATTCCCAACATTTCTAGATCTTAGCAGCGATTTATTATGTACATTTCCAATTTACCAATTTACTAGTTTACTCTGAATGCTGTTTCTCCTCCCTCCCGTGAATTAATCACAAATGTTCACTAGAATCAATTATACTCTTACAAGAATTGTAGAAACAGAAAGAGCCATTATGCTCCGCCAGATTCGAATGAGCTGCGATCTTGATCAGTGACGGCATGGCGGAAGTGGCAGCGGTGGCCGTAGGGGCAGATGTCGCCTGCAAGGACCATGCGGCAGACTTCAGTCTTGTAGCGGGGGTGGCGGATGACCGGGCGCAGCTCTCCGATGCCATGCGCGAACTGGCACTGGTCACCATATGGGCACGCCCCCGTGAGCTGCCATTTGTTACACAACTCCGTTTTGAACATCCCTTGGCTGTACACCTCCAGCTCCAATGCGCTCTGTTCCTCCTTCCCACCCGGCACAAACACCTGCACTCCCAGTTAGACCAAATCATACACTTGAAATTCATTGGATGCTCAAGGACAAATTTCTGTACTGATTCTACGGTACCTTGTATGTCGTACTATACTTGACATCAACAAGTGTTTGTATAAAATCGGTAAGTGGCCGGGGCATGTTACTAAGGACTGGGACCCAGTTAGATGAATAGCATACGCGGGCAAAATGATTCTGTAGTTTCAGACTCCTAAAGCTATGTCACTGAATTTTATGACTGTCATATATTTTCACATGCAAGTACACCTTGCAGCGTCATGCAAAGTAAAAAGAAGTACAACTAGCACATCGACGAGAAAATCATCTTTCTTGGTACATACGTTAGAGAGATCATGGTCATGCCAGAATATCTGAATTGTTCTACCGAAAACCGAGTAAGATCATTCGACTTTATAGTTCATCCCGGTAAAAGTTAGCATGTTTATGGCTTATTGAGTAGAATGGATTCCATGTTAGAAATTCAAGTAAGAAGACTATTAAAACTTTGCTCAGACCAGTGTTAAAATAAGAACACAATCTTTCTCAGTAAGACTCCCCTCACAGCCTCACTTTACTGACTAACAAAAGAAAAATACACTAGTTAGCCGCCGCTCAAGTATTTTGCATCTTTGCCATAAAAAAGTCAATAGACTCCATCAATCAGTCATTTCTGTGTTTCTCCAAGCATAAAAATTGCAGACGGTCTTGCTAAGGGATGTCTAGATCACATGAAAGCCAAATTGGTAGATAACAGAATTCGGTATGAGAAATAAGAAATGAAAATACAAAGATGGAACGAAAATCTGAGAGAAAGGGAAGAGGGACTTACCGATCCGACATTGCCAACATTGACGGGGCTAGGGACTTTGAGGCGATTGCTGCGGCTGGAGCTAGCATTGTTGCTGCTCCCACTGCTTTGGTTATTCACCTTGAGGAATCCGCTCGACCGAATCGAGATGCTCTTCGGAAGGGTCACCCGCTCCCCACTCCTCCGGTCAAATCTGTTATCGCGGAATTGAAGCACACTCGTCGGGCTCGCGTCCGAGTACTCGCTCGACATCCTACGCTCCGGCCCACTCCGGCCGCCGGCATTGAGCCTCGCAAAATCCTCCGCCAGCGACAATGCAGAATGGCCTCCCCGGCCTGAAGCCACCGGCGAAAGGAGACTCAACTGCTTGGCAAGCTGTCCATTCAGAATCCGGAGCCTCGTATTCTCCTTCCGCAGGCATTCGTTCTCCTCCGCCGTCTCATGAAGCTGCGACAGGCAGATCCCGTATTTCTCGGCCGTCTCATGGTACTGCAGCGAGAAGCCCGCTAGGTAGAGCCGCTGCTGAATACTATTCGGCGTCTCATCATCATCAGAGGACGGCGTAAGAGGCGCCTCCATGAACTGAGTCGGTGAAAGCACAGGCGAGTACATGCCTCTGAAACCACCAGCATTCATCAGGTACTGTTGAGCAGCCGAAGTAGCGAAACTCTGGTTCTCAGATGCAGCAGCCTGCTTACCTCCATTGCCGGACGAGGTCTCCTTCTGCATCTCCCCCCACAGAACGTAGCAGAAACTGCAAAACACCACCAAATCCGTGAAATACGTGAAAACAGATCAAAGAAACTCCAAAACTTCACAAGATTAGCAAACTACAAGTAAAATGATCATAAATCTTGAATGGGAAGTCCGATTTGGGATGAAATTCAAGCACATGAACGAGAAATTGAAGATCGATACTGTAATGACTACTGGATTTCACAGGAGAAGCTTCAGGTGGGGAATGGCGGAGCTCACCTGCAGCGGCGAGTTGGGACTTGGGAGAATGGGTTTGCTGCTTCCGGATTTTTCGGCGAGAGAGGAGGGAGGGGACGAAGCTGGGAAATGGGGGCGAGCTGGGTATTTATAGGGAGCAATGGAAGAAGAAGCCTGCAGGTGAGCTGGGAGACCATCTTCTTCAACGGAGTGACCCCATTTTCGTATCCTACGTGGCCTCGGTGTCCGACGTGGAATAACTGAACGTACGGCAACTCCCATTGCTTTCCGACGGAATCGCCGTTTTACCCTCATAATATTGGCCAGAGAGCGGGAAAGAACGGAGCTGGTTGGTAATTTGGAGGTCTACAGGGGGTAGTTTGTTAAATGAAAACAGGTGTAGGCCCCACCATATATTCCCAGCTAGAGACGTGGAATGTCTGAATCGATAGGGTGGCGTCCGAGGACCATGTTAGTTAATTCGCTGCTCTCCCGGAGTTGTTTAATGACAAAACTACCCCAATTAGCTAGCTTCTTTTGCTCAAATCCGCGGCTGCCATTTTCCAGGTTTGTTCAAATATGAGGGGCATTATCATATATAAAAGTATGAAAATTCGAGAAATGGGTATGCAAAATGCAATGATTGGATTTGCTTAGCTTGGAAGGGTGGAGGGTGGCGGAGGGGATGGTGGGTCTGGAAATGCACATGGATTAGACGCTATTTGGCGATGCTCGTATGGAGAAGGGAGCCTCTGCAACTCTTTTCTTAAATGTAAAACAGTGTTTTTTTATACAAAACATGTCAAATAGAGTTGCTTCCTTGACAAAATTATAACCAACTCATGTGCTTTTCATGGCTGTCTATTCTTCCTCACCTTTCTCCCTCCTCTCCCTTCAGCTTCAATCCTCAAACCAGATGTTTGGTACATCCATCACCAAGACCACCAGCTCTTTTCAGTTGGGATCCCTTGACGTTGGCCCCAGCATACTCTACATGGTGAGTCCTGTCTTCAGATTTTGTACACGAATCATCCAGGAGACTTGTAATGTTACGAAAATGTTACATACATAAAGCCCTGTGTGCTAGCAGCCCCCCCCCCACAACAAGTGATTTTGAGCGCGAGCATGTGTAGCGTTAGTTGTGATGCTATCATGTAGAATAACGCCAAAGAGTTATTACGGTCAGGATTATACGGATTCTTGCCTTTTCTTGCGTGACAAATATTATACACTGAATGAGAAGGAATTCACATGGCCGCTGTGAGAAGTATACTTGCTCTGTGTAATATTGGTAATTCCCACTTGCTACCAATTGAATTCATAGATTGAAAACTTGTCTAGCCAATCACGGTCCGCCGGGGATGCTTCTTTTCTAAAAAAACTGGAAGGAACTTAACTTGGTCTTGCGGTTCTCAGTTCTTTTATACCCTATACGGCTATACAGTTTCTAGTTTCAATTCGAGGGGGCACTTCTGCCACCATATACATTTGGAAGTTGGAAGTTGCTGCGGTCACTGTTAATAGATACAATTTTTTTCAAATGAACAAAATTTTAGTGTATTTGAAAAAAAACTATCTCTGTTAAAAGTGACCGGAGGGAGTACATTATACTGCCGTTCCTTGCCGCAAAGGTTTTTTAACAGATGGGTCTTGTTTAACGGAGACGATTGCTGAATCATCTGTTTATTTGAGAAAGCGCAACTATTTTGGAACCCCTAAAAAATTAAATGAAGTGTTACTGTTGGGTGGGGTGAACAATGGGGTGGGAAAATCCATATCCTTTCAGAAAACCCTCTAAACTACTACGGCCATAACTATTTTTTTATATTAACAGCCATAACACTTCACTGAAATGCGAGTGGCTGCATTCACTTCTGCATTCCACGAAAGAAATTTACAGCGCCTATGTAATGCTGAAGCAGCAAAATCTGTTCACACGAGGCAGAAGAGTGCCAATGTAAACATGTTATTCAGACAATTCAGTTTTAAATAAAGGGAACAATAAATTGCTGTAATATGTATCTAATGCCTTCTACATATAATTTGTTAAAAGATCAATATAATGTGCATTTGATAGGAACTAGTAATGCTAAAAAGTGTTTTGGCGATCTCTAAAAGAAAATGTTTTCATGACCAGGCACCACAACCAACCCTCTTGACAATGGTACATAAGTTGGTGCATATAAAAATCTATGTACTATGTTAGCACATATTTCCTAAGGTAGTACATAAACATCTCTATGCACTATGCGAGCACTTATGTACTAAGGTGACGGAGGTTTGGTCCAGGTACCTGGTCAGGCTAGCGCTCATTATAAAAAATGACAAGCAAGTGAATACTGCCCAAGAAATCAATTCTTAGTCTAGGATTGAGAGTATAATGGACAATGCAATTCATCCTTCTGACCCAATGCAACCTGTAAATCATATGGTCGCAAGTTACCGTATCAAACAGATTTGCAAGTGCAGAAGCTAAACACCGAACGGTTCATAACATGGCCGAGCACTTTTCCCACCAAAGTTCTAAAAAAACGACTTCTTGGTTAAAATGTGTGAGCAACACCAAATACAGCCTTAACTGAGGAATATTAGAATGGATAACTTATACCATGCCTGCCCACATGGTTTCTCATTGTTGTTACAATTAAAAAAATTACACTATTATACACAGGTGTTTATTGAGAATTGGACATTCTCAGTATCAGCATATGGACAGGGCGGCCGACAAAAAATTTAACAATTGATGTTAGAATAAATATGACGGTTGGCCCAGAAATAATATTCCAAAACTTGGTAGCCTACAAGCATGATAATGTTCTTGGCACAAAAAATTAATAGCTTAACGGATTTAATTCGGCTTACAACTAACTTCAATAATATCCTCATTCTCCATACCCAGGCTCACGGGTGTTGCAGTAGGACTGACTTTATCACCATCAAAAGAAAAAACTAATTTTTCGAAGGTAGTCTTGAGAATCTCTGTGTACATTTTAAAGATCTTCTCAAACGTGTCATCCTACAACAAAGCAGAGAAATTTCCTATTAAATTAGGCTTGTGTTCTGATAATCACTTTACTAGGAGAAACAAGAATTATTCTAATATCTTTTTATGTACATGTAGAAGGGGCCAGGTTCAGGGGAATGCTAAAACCGCCACTATTCACAAAAATAACACATAAATATCTCTCTTACCATATACATGCGAAATTGCTTAAGCCCATTTTTGTCCTGAACTGAAATAAGTATTTTTTCTCTTTTATTCTGAGGTCTCGGATCTTTGTTTTCCACACATTCCTGAACAGGTTTCTCTGAGTTGTTAACTTCTCTTCTTGCAGCTGCCTCAACTTCCCGTAGAACATCTTTAGCTGACTGAGCAAGTGAAACTAACTCTTGCTTTTTCAACCTAACAATTACAGATAATAATAAACTTCTAAAAAAGCAAAAGGGTAAAAAGTATTATTCTACAGCGTGGTACGCAAAACAGGATATGTTAATCCATTCTCCACATAATAAAACATAATCATAATCAAGTAGCGTTTTTTCCCAACTATATGGGGTTGGTGACATGGATCTTACTCCTCCATTCAGGCTTGTTTTGAGCTACCTCTTACGTAAGAGATAGCGAAGTCAAATCCTTTTTTATTAACTCCATCCAAGTTAACAAAACATATGACATATGACAGGAAAAAAACTAGATATGAGAGGAAAAATTAATTAGATATGAACAAAAGACCTGTCAAGCAGATTTCTAAATCTCGGACCTCAAATAATAAATTTAAAATACAAGGTTTGAAATATTTTGCTATCTAATCCAAGCAGCGGTACAAACCACAAGAATTTCGAATGATCCAAAAATTTTAGTGAATACCTACATAATTCTCTAGTAGCACCACAAGTGCATCAAAAACTAGAGCAATGATAAAGCAAACAAGGACATGGCCCTCATTCGCAGGAAAAAAATGTTAGCAAAATCTTATTTCACAAAAAATAAGCGACAAACATTTGAACATTCAATTTACTCCTCCATATAGTTACCTTATCGTAAATACAATATTATAATTTTAAGTACTGAAAAACATAATATTTGATTGAGTAGTTTTATTTAACTGAATGTTACCAACTTCATCTCTCGAAAATAATGCATAAAGAGGCGTATAACAAATAAAATTAGAAAGATGCTGAAAGTTGTTGTGCACCCTAGATGGATGTACAATAGCCGGCGGCTAAGAGCAGGGAAGGGGGATGAGAATAGACAATAAGGAGGTGAAAAACTACGGTTTAGTTTATTCATAATACAAATCGGACAGGGCGTCCCTTACATATAGGTGCTGAGCCTGTATCGGATGGGCCTTATGGGCCTTAACATATAAATACCAAAATAACCTATCCCTATAAGCAACAGCCCACATAGCCTTATTAAATAAAGAGATATCCTAATATCTAAGGAGACGTAACATTCCACCACGCTCCGCTAATAGCCTTGTCCTCAAGGCGTAAATGTAAGGAAACGAGCATAGAAAACATCCTCCAATTCTCATGTCGCATCATCCACGGAATGATCGTACCACGTAACTAGCACCTCAGTTACCAAGCGTCCAGAACGATAAACCCGGCGGCGATCCAATATAGACGAAGGAAGGTCAGGAGGATCTGCCGGCCATAGCAACGGCGCAGGCACCTCACTAGAAAGGCAACAAGGATCCCCCACAAATCGCCAAAGGCGGGACACATGAAAAACCAAATGGACCTGAGAATGAGGCGGCAACTGCAAACGATAAGCAACTGGCCCAATACGCTCCAACACCTGATAAGGGCCATGGAACCGATGCGCCAATTTGGCTGAAGCAACAGGCGCAAAAAAATGTTGCCGATGGGGCAATAGATTAACATAAACCATATCCCCAACTGAGAACTCCCGATCCATATGAGAGCGATCACGTACCTGTTTCATCCGATTCTGGGCAGCTGTGAGGTTAGCCTTAAGCTAACGCAGGATCTCATCCCGCGTCTGAAGAGCATAATCCACCTCACTCACAAAAGAACTAAAAGGCAAGTACCGAATCACTGTAGGCAGAGGCCGGCCATAAACCACCTCAAAAGGGGTAAAACCCATAGAGGTGTGATAACCTGTCTTATACGACCATTCAGCCCAGGGAAGAAGTTAGAGCCACCGACGAGGCTCCTCACCGACAAAACATCAAAGGTACTGTTCAAGGCAACGGTTGACTATCTCGGTTTGCCCGTCACTCTGCGGATGATAAGCAGTACTCATATGCAACTTAGTGTCCTGTAAGGCAAAGAATTCCCGCCAGAACAGAGAAATAAAGATTTTATCCCGATCTGACGCAATTGTCTGTGGCATGCCATGCAACTTGGCCACTTCTTGAACATAAATTTCAGCAACTGTTTTAGCCGTATAGGGGTGACCAAGGGCGCAAAAATGTGCATATTTAGAAAGACGATCCACGACCACCAGGGTAACATATTTACCTTGGACTGTAAGTAGAGCCTCAATAAAGTCCATGGAGACATCCTCCCATACACGATTAGGAATAGGGAGGGGTTGCAGAAGACCTGCTGGAGTAGTAGTAGAGGACATGGCACGCTGACACACATCACAAGCTGCCACATATGAATGGACAGCCTTCTTGATTCCGCGCCAAAGGAAATTCTGACTAATACGCTTGTAGGTGCGGAATGATCCTTCGTGACCCGCACTCAGAGTGTCATGAAAGAAGGATATAATAGCCTACCGTAGGGCCGGGCTCGGAGGAACCCATAGCCGATGCTTCCACAAAATATAATCTCCCTGCAAAATAAAAGAAGGTAAGTATGTCGGATCAGCCCATAGATAATGTAAGATATCCACAGCCTTAGGAACATCCCGATACGTCTGAAGCAAATCGGACATAAAGGGAAAGGTAGGTACGGATAGGCCCATGATGGCCACCTCTGCATCTCGCCTAGATAGAGCGTTGACTACGGTATTGTCGGACCCCCGTTTGTAAACCATATCATAGTCATAACCCATAAGCTTAGTCACCCAACGCTGTTGAGCTGGAGTAGAGATCCGCTGGTCATGAAAATACTTCAGAGGTTGATGGTCCGTCCGAATAATAAAGTGCCGACCCAATAGATATGGACGTCATTTCGTAATGGCGTGCACAATAGCAAGCATCTCACGTTCGTAGGCCGACAAACGGAGGGAGCACCCTGATAAGGCCTTGCTAAAGAAGGCAATGGGCTGCTCAGCTTGTAGAGAAGGACAGTTCCTAGTCCACTATCAGAAGCATCAGTTTCAACCACAAATGGCTGAGAGAAATCCGACAAAGCCAGGACTGGGGCGGTAGACATAGCCTGTTTCAGAGTGTCGAAGGCCACCTGGGCCGTAGGACTCCATTGGAAGGCCCCGGCCTTCAGCAAGGCAGTAAGGGTTGTGGCCAGAGTACCATAATGGGCAATAAAGCGCCGATAGTAACCCGTCAACCCAAGAAATCCACGTAAGGCCTTCGGGGACTTAGGAGTGGGCCAATCGAGCATGGCAACCACCTTGGCCGGATCAGTAGAAACTCTATATGCCGCAATAATATGGCCCAAATAATCAATCTTGGGCTGGCCAAAAGAACATTTCGACCATTTAAACAAAAGAGAGTGGCCGGCTAAGAGGTCAAAAACTATCCGTAGATGGCGGATATGATCTTCCCATGAGGCACTATATACCAATATATCATCAAAAAAGACCAATATAAACTAGCGCAAGAAAGGCCGAAAAATATCGTTCATCAAACTTTGAAAGGTGGTCGGCGCATTAGTCAAACTAAAGGGCATAACAAGGAACTCATAATGACCGTCATGTGTACGAAAAGCAGTCTTGTGGATATCAGCTAGGTGCATCCGTATCTGATGATAACCAGAACATAAATCAAGCTTAGAGAAGTACTTCGCACCTGACAATTCGTCGAAAAGCTTCTCAATGACAGGAATGGGATACTTGTCCTTCAGTGTGACGGTATGTAAAGCATGATAATCCACGCAAAACTGCCAAGTCCCATCTTTCTTTCGGACCAGCAATACCGAAGCAGAATAAGAGCTAGAACTGGGACGAATGATACCTGCCTCAAGCATTTCAGCTACTAGGCGCTCGATTTTAGCTTCCTACACATAGGGGTAACGGTAGGGCCGAACATTAGCAGGGCTGGATCTTGGAAGAATAGGAATCTGATGGTCGTGCCCACGCGGAGGAGGTAATCCCGATGCCTCGCCAAAGAGGGACACATAGTCAATCAAGAGGGCTATCAAGTCGAACAGTAGAACTAGTTGATCCGTGTTGGATACGATCATTAACTGAAGCAAAAATCCATGGGCTGAGTGCCAAAATAAGGAACCCATGGCCTGGGCCGATTGAAGGGTTCCGAGATGTGACCCCTGTAGTCGAACCTGCTGATCAGCCACCCCAAAGGACATAACCAAGTCTTTGAAATTCCATACCACGTCCCCAAGCTCTTGGAGCCACTGGACCCCAATACAATATCAGCCCCTTTTGTTAGTAATAGATGAAGATCCACAACAAAGTCATAACCTTGAATATGCAAAAGGACATGCGGGCATAGTCCCTTATTGCGCATATGTGTACCATCACCAATAAGGACGTCAAAAGCACATGTGTGAGCAATGGGGCAGCCAAGACAATGTGCCACCCTGTCATTAATAAAATTGTGGGTACTCCCACTATCAATCAAAATAGCAATAGGCTGGCGTTTTAACTGACCTTGCACTCGCATAGTGTGAGGCATGTATTGTCCCGAAAAAGCATGAAATGAAATCTCAGCCATAGAATCAACATAACCTTCCTCGATCGGCTGTTCGGGGATCTCATCCCCCTCAGGGCAGGACTCTTCCAGAATGAAAGCCATTGGTAGCGTGCGACAACGGTGCCCGTGAACGTAACGCTCATCACAGTTAAAGCAAAGACCTGTGGCCGCCCGTGGACAGCCTGCGGATAGGAGGATTCATAATAGGTGCTGTTGGTGGTCCGGTTCTAGAGGCCGCCCCATTGGTTGGAGTTGGTTGAGGGCCCGGAAGTCCTGGAGGGGGCTGAGAGAATGGCCGGACCACACGCCTTTGCCGGTTCAACTGTTCTTCCGCAACTCGAGCATGCCCAATGATATCCTTCATGGAATTAGGCCGGAACTGACGGATTTCGTCCGCAACTAATGCCGCCTGATCCCAATTAGGCAGTCGATTAGCAATGCGCATAAACTTTTGATGATAGGCGCGCACCATGGAAGTTTGATGGAGGGATGGCAACAATTCATTAAAATCAGCATAATCATTCGGCCCGAATTGCACGCATAATTCATCCACGAAATCAGCCCATGTAGGATTAATCAAATCCTGCTCAAAATATTGAAACCAGACTAATGCGTCGCCCGTTAGATGGAAGGCGGCGATTCGCAGTTTATCAATTTTCGATTGTGTGCCATTAGCTTGATAAATCCAATCAATAGGGCTATCCTCTCTACTATGCTTAGGAAACTGTAGCCGGGCTAAGCGCGGTTCAGCCGACGGCCGGCCGGAGGCATCATGAAGCGAGGCATATGGATTACCTGTCGCGAAGTCTGTGGAGCCATGGTATGTCGTTCCTCCAAAGGCTGGCCCATAGGGTGGCACATACATCCGTGTTTGGTGAGGCCTGGCAGTCTGATGGGAGAAAGCACGCAGGTGGGTGCCAGCGGCTCCCGACAGTAGGATATTCATAAGATCGAAGGGCCCAAATATTGCCGAGGCCTGAAAGGCACGGCCTTGATGCGCCTGCGCTGTAGCAGAGGCCTGGCCCTGCAGAGAGGCCCCATGCGGAGGAATAGACGAGTGACTCTAGGACGCCTGGCCCTGCAGAGAGACCCCATGCGGAGGAATAGACGAGTGACCCTGGGATGATGGAGTCCGCAGAGGAGCACCCTGTGCAGCTGCGGAGGAAGTCCCTTGTTGATGGTCCATGTCAGAGGCCGGCGGCAGTGTAGCGACTGTTAGGCGCTCAAGCATGGTCTGCAGCAGGTTCTGCTAACTGAGCATGGTCTGCTCTAAGTTCTGTTGACTGATACGCATGGATCGCATCTCTGTCATGAAGTCCGTGAGGAGCTTTAGCATAGCATGATCCATGGCTGCGGAGGGGGCATCCTAGGCCTGAGCCGTTGGCGCCTCCTCATCTAATTGGGTCGAGGGACCCTCCAGGTTATTAGAAGCTTTCTTCTGAGCCATGAGGACGGAAGCAAGGGATCGAATGCTCTGATATCAGTGTTGTGCACCCTAGATGGATGCACAATAGTCGGCAGCTAAGAGCAGGGAAGGGGGATGAGAATAGAGAATAAGGAGGTGAGAAACTAGGGTTTAATTCATTCATAATGCAAATAGGACAGGACGTCCCCTACATATAGGCGCTGAGCCTGTATCTGATGGGCCTTATGGGCCTTAACACATAATACCAAAATAACTTATCCCTAGAAGCAACGGCCCACATGGCCTTATTAAATAAAGAGATATCCTAATATCTAAGGAGACGTAACAAAAGTACAAAACATAGCAAATGGACAAAGAACACCCAACAAGGAAACATGCAAGAACCATAATCATATCCTATGAAACTGTAACGTAATTTTAATTACAGAAGTGTCATCACCCATCCCAGGCTCCCAGCTAGCAAAATCATGATGATGATATTATATGGAACCATAAGGTTAATATATTCTCCCTCCGTCCTACTTTAATAGTCCAATTTGATTTTTTTTAAGATGAATAAAGTAGTTCAAATTGAAAAACCAAATATGACTATAAATGTGGGACAGAGAGAGTAAAAGGCAGTATGCGATACACTAGTAGTTCATGTAATTCATTGAGCTACAATACCGACCAAAAAAATTCATTGAGCTACAAAACTGACTTCCATACACTTGTATGCTTATTTACATTGTGTCCCTTCCATGTATTATTTACAAGTTGCAATATGATCACCAGGCAAGTTAGGGGACATCAAATTTTTCATAACTAATACCTTAGATACTTCATATTTCACACATCATCCAAGATCTAGTTATATAGCAAACTCAGCCCGTCAATCCTCACACAAGACCGCAGAGAGCTTCTCCAAATCAGAAAGCTTCCGACTCTTATCCCACTGACATATCTAAGAATATGTAAATAAAATTTCTAACTGATAGAACACTATTGAATTTTCTAATTAATAAAACCTTGTTAACATTTTTAAATTTAGCACAAAAAAACACCTAATAATATGTCAGCTAAACAAGTGTTGAACATTACTAGCACACTGAACAGAGTGAGAGGAAAACAAGAGGCAAAATATGGTAGACATGATAATGATCAGCGCAAACCTCATCTCCTGTATTGTCGAATTGACAGTTAATGTCGCAACATTGACTGCCTTCTTGGGGGGAGGTGGCAGCCAATCCTCTTCCTTCTCTTCCAACACTGATACCTTCACCTCTTGTCTGGCTCCCTCTTCCTATCCATGAGTACCCATATCAATGTTTTTCAACATCAAATAAAATTACAATAATAACAATAAAAGTACAAGAAAACAAAGAAGCGTGTCAGTTTGTTAACTTAAGTACAAGAAAACAAAGAAGCATGTCAATTTGTTAACTTACTTTTGCAATAACGATAAAATCATTAATCAAGACAATAATATTAACAATAATCTATATATATCACAATTATCTATATCTATATTATTACTAATAGTGAAAGGGAAAGGGGTGGATCGGACTATTTCACGTACCATACTGATTATACCCTCTATATAAGTTTTCTTCCATTGTTTATACAAGTAAGTAGATCAATCATTGAAGTATAGAATAGTAAAAAACCTCTTCATAAACATACTATTCATATCATCAATGCATACCCATTAATGACATTAAATTCACTATAAAAAAAATAAGGAACTCATATAAGATAATACATACCTAAGAGTTGACAATACCGGTAATAAAACTTCAAAGTAGATTTCATTATTATGTACATAATTAATATCAATGAAAGCACAGGTAATTTTACAAAACATCCAATAGGAGTGCGTATTAACAGTAAACAATATCAAAATAGGTAAGTACTGCATATGAATAATCTCAAATTCAAATTTGGTAATTTTCACAAGTAATTAAGGAACATCTTGTACATGATATAATTACTGGACAGTAATTTTAGGAATGAATTGGGTCGCAAGTAACCTGCATTCTTCCCAGTAACAATCAAACAAAAAAGGGACAAGCATCACAATTTGTTAAAACAACTGACCACAGTGGCAGTAGAATCGGAAGCCCTCTTCCTCTTTTGGTCGAAAGCCAAATGCACATCCAAACTGTCATCTGAAAATCATCGCCACACCAACGTCAAACCAAAAATCAGCAATTTTCACCAAATTGGAAGGGGAATACAAAATTGATAGCGGCAAAAACCGTCGAGGCAAACTAAGACGGGCTGGACGCGAGTGTAGTCGAAAAGGGGTTCAAATTCGTCATCGGGATCAGGATCTTCCTGCAGAAAGACGCAAGCTTGGAAATGAGGCCTTAGACTACTGAAACAAGGATATCCGGGAAGAGAAAGAGAAGTAACGACTGTAGATTCATACCATTGGGAAAGTGGTCTTCTTGTCTGTAACGATGTTGGAGAGGCGATGGCAGCTACAACGGCCAAGGCGGGAGAAAGAGCACGCTTTGGCGGATTTGGCTTGTCAAAGTCCAACGTCAGCAGCAGAAAACCCAGAACGAAAGTCATTTCTGTCATTTCTTCTCCATTTGGGTTTGGGTTTCGAATCCCAAATATGCTTCTTCTCCCGCTTTATTTTCACGGTCACCTCACGTGCCCCTCATCGAAATGCTGTA